>CM014080.1:4863362-5478029 GCA_004119915.2 Collichthys lucidus
GAAACGCTTCATCAGCTGTTGTGGTTAAGAGTAGAAAATCTGAGAAAAACGTACATATCATATAATTATATACATTCATGCTTCCTTCCAGGCAAAGATCCGTTTAAATAAAGAGTTTCGCTTGAACCTAAAAAGATGAATTCAGTTTTAACTGGCAGTGTGGCCGGCTTTGACCGTTTTCTTCAGGTGGTGGTAGTTTGGCAGAATCTTCATCAGGAAGTCGAGCTGAAGAGTCTGAGGCTGCAACATGGAAACAAATCAGACAGACAGTCAGTCATAACATTTAAACTACAGGGAGACAAACACCCAAAGGAAATTAGAAACTGTAAGCGTATGGTGAAGCTTGTCAAACATATGGCTCCCGGAGTCCCACTGTTCTTCGTTGCATGCAGATGTAGGCGGTAATATGCAAACTCTCATCACCAAGAGGAAGCTGCAGCATTGATGTTACTGCTGTTACACAGTTTACATGTACAGAAGCCCTAAAGAGTCATACATACATTTTATTCCACCCGTTTTCCTGTGATAACGAGATAATTAATTCGAGATCTGGAGAAAACAAAACGATAGTCTAATGTATTAAATCATCTAGTCAGAGGAGCAGGAGACACCTTCAGTGTGTTTTGTATTTTGTTCTTGTTTTGTCTCAAAACATTTCAAACAATCACTGAGTTTGTTTTTTAGGGTATTCATGACGACATCAGGCTCAGTTAAAGCTGAAGCCTCTCGAATTAATTCTCTCGTTATCACGGGAAAACAGGTGGAATAAAATATATGTATGTATGAATGACCCTTTAGGGCTTCCGTATAAAAGAACATCACTTTTAATATTTATAAATTTAGGATGTTTCAGACATGACAAAGAAGATCTGTGATTGCATAAACATGTCATATATAACCTTTTTTACCACTGTGTCATGTTCAGTAGGAATCACTAATTACTAAAACATTGTTTGACCACCTGGCTAACAGATTTTTAGGACATGAATAGTTACATGATAAACATGTAACTATTCGGAAGTATTGAATGAAAATTACTCTGTCTATACAAGGTGGAAACACTCGCACTAAAACCTGATCAGTTACTATACAACCTCCTAAACTGTTAATTTTGTCACCCATTTTTCAATTTAGTCAAAGTTCATTCTTAGTCTGAGTCACTTTTAGTCTTTTACAAATCATTTTTGTTCATCATATTTTAGTCGACTAAAAGTCTCAAAGATTTAGTCTTTTTATTTTTATTTTAGGAATATTTTTTCGGGTTTATTAATTCCAGTTCACTTTTCAGGTTGGTGATTTTTTTATTTTTACCAGCAATTTATCTTCCCACACATATTCCCATTCGTCAAAACGAGGCATTGTGACTTTTTCCTCTGCTTCTAAATAATAAAAATGGGACCACACGTCCCGTGTCTTTTTCCTTCCGAGCATGATCGTGCTGTCCGAGGGAAAAAGGCTTGTTGACAAACATATGTCGTCTCATCTGACAAAATTAACACTGCTCCTAAAACGCCACAACTAACTCCAGCCGCCAGTTATCACAGAGTCAAACCTTCACCTCTGTGTGTCCGTACCTGTGGTCTCTCCGTCTGAACTCGCCTCATGCACCCGGAGCCGTAGATGACCGTGTTCTCAGGTATGACTTCACAGGTGTTGACCTGACAGAAGGCTCCGATGATGCAGCCGCTGGTGAGGATCACGTTCCTGCCGACGTCAGCTGGACAACAGAGCAGAGGATGTTTGACAGAGAGAGTGACTTTGATCGTCAGCAGATGTGGATTGTTCTCTCTCTCACACACACACACACACACACACACACACACACACATCCCACCTTTAGATTCAATCACATTGTTGTCCCCGATTTTTAGAGCTTGTGACACACAGCCGACTTCAAACACGTTGTTCATGCCGACCGTCATCGTCTTCGGTTCCACCTCAGAGTCTGGCGTGATGTTCTCTGGGTAACTGAAGAGTGAGACAGGCAGAGCCGTGACTGAGCGATCTCCACGCAGAGATTATTGAAACATTATTCAGACATGAAGGAAATCTTTAATGACCCGTTGATGATCAGAGCCTGCTCCTCGATCAGGTTGCCCTCTCCGATCACGATGGGTCCCGCCTCTGCAATGATGCGAGCTTTAGGGTGGACGACTGTCCTCGGACCTGCGGACACACACACACACACAATAATAATAATAATAATAAAAGGTAAATACATGAAGCCGTGTCAGCAGAAAATATTAAAGCAGAACTTCTTACCTATGGTGACGTCTCCTCGAATTTCACTTTCAACACAAACTACAGCTCCAGCTGCGATTTTCACACTGTGAGACAGAGACAGACAGAAAGAGAGACAAAAGACGG
Source organism: Collichthys lucidus (assembly GCA_004119915.2). Taxonomy (NCBI): domain Eukaryota; kingdom Metazoa; phylum Chordata; class Actinopteri; family Sciaenidae; genus Collichthys; species Collichthys lucidus. Next base: position 4,865,730 of record CM014080.1, read on the forward strand.
AGACAGACAAAGACATAGACAGACAGTCAGACAGAGAAGACAGACAGAGACAAAGACAGACCGTAAGACAGAGACAGATAGACACAGAAAACACAGAGACAGACAGAGAAGACAAACAGACAGAAAAGATAGAGACAGACAAACAGACATACACAGAAGACAGACAGACAGACAGACAGAGACAGACATAGAAGACAGAGACAGACAGACAGACATAGAAGACAGAGACAGACATAGAAGACAGAGACAGACAGACAGACAGACAGACAGACAGACAGAGACAGACATAGAAGACAGAGACAGACAGACAGACAGAGACAGACAGACAGACAGACAGACAGAGACAGACATAGAAGACAGAGACAGACAGACAGAGACAGACAGACAGACAGAGACAGACATAGAAGACAGAGACAGACAGACAGAGACAGACAGACAGACAGACAGAGACAGACAGACAGAGACAGACAGACAGACAGAGACAGACATAGAAGACAGAGACAGACAGACAGAGACGGACAAACAGACAGACAGACACAGACGGAGAAGACAGAGACAGACAGACACAAACAGACAGACAGGGTGGACAACTGTTAGCTTATGATGCTAGCTGACTCCCCCCGTCTAAACCTAAGCTAATGTAGCTACATGCTACATGTATTATTTTTGTTTTTATTTATTCGTGTTGTTTATTAACTATAATTATTAACTCGTAGTTGAGCTGTCACACATGAACACTGAGCTGTGGTTGTCCTCACCTCTTCTGGCCGCTTTGTTTATCCGCCATGGTGATGAAGGATCCGGATCGATTCACTCGGTGTTCGATTTGGAGTCATTGCTATCACCGCGCATGCGCATTGTACAATAATAGCTCTAAACCAGGGGTCCGCGGTCCCCAAGGGGGCCGCAGAGGTCCTGCAGGGGGTCCGCCAACTTTCACCGAAATAATGTGAGAATTAAAAAAACAAAAACTATATCGTTTATGAATGATTCCATTATGCCTGAATGTTTTATCAATCATAAACACATATAACAACAACAATACTACTACTACTAATAATAATAATAATAATAACCCAGCATGAAAATAAGGTTAATAAGGTGAAATAAAAGGCCAATACAAAAGTTTTTATACGCCTTAAGGCTTAAAAAAATATTATATATATATATATATATATATATATATATATATATATATATATATATATATATATATATATAGAGAGAGAGAGAGAGAGAGAGAGAGAGAGAGAGAGAGAGAGAGAGAGAGAGAGAGAGAGAGAGAGAGACGTTACTATAGCAACAGAAGATGGTAGCGGAGTGAGCTGGGCTCATTATTTATCATCATCATTTATCCAGCAGACAGCAGGTGTATGAATCTTCTTTTGGAGCTCAAATCAAATTAAAAGTCAAACTTCATGATGCCATCGTCCACTTTATAGAGAAAGACCGACGGATGGACTTGGGTTTGATTTTCATGTAAGATGGTTCTATGTTATATAATAAGCCACCTCTGTTTTTATTTCTAGGGTTTCATATCACTGACCACGTGGATATTCGTGGATTTGTATTTATTGCGGAGGTTTTCTGTTTGTGTCATTTCATAGCGCTGGTCCATTCTGTGTGACTTCATTTGATATTTTCACATTTTGTATATTAGAGTATGTTTATTTAATTTCACTTCCAGTTTTTTTAAGTTAATGTTGGGAATGTTTCTTGAATGTTTCCTGAATGTTACTGATGTTATGCTCTCTTTGTTTACATCCTTGTCATCAGGACTTTCACTGTTGTTTCCCCGTGATGGTTTCTTTTCTCATGAAGGCCCAGCTGTAGGTGCTCACATCTACCTGCACAGGTGAGTTCAGTCCGTCTGACTATCGCTCCACAGGTAAACAGGTTGTACTTTGTCCCTCATGGCTCCCCGTACACGGTCAAAACAAAGGCAGGTCGGAAGTAGCTTCAGCTTCATGGCAAAGAGGAAACCAGAGGAGGAGCAGCCAGCAGCAGCTTCAGACAGCCGGGACCAGATGACACGAACCGGGACACATCATGTGTGTTTGCTCGCTGTGCTCGGCCTGGTTGTGGCCGTGTGTGTGGCACCTCTGACGGCTGAAGTGTCGAGCTGTGAGTACGCAGACCCACGGAGGCTCGGATAGATAGATAGCTTAGCTACAGCTAATTATTTACTCAGATATGCTGTTTAAATATTCTGCTTTTAAGTTCTAAACTCGGGATAAAATAAAAAGCAGGCGGACAGTCTGAGCATGAGCTCCGCAGTTTGAACTTCCCTCCCGGGGGCAGTTCACGGATTAACGCAGCATGTGACCGGCGGAGCTGCGCAGCCATGACCGGAGCTCTCAGCTCTCAGCTCACATGCTGTCCTCTCTCCGGCAGCTCTGACTGGCTGCAGCTTGCTCATATATCGTCTTTTACTCTTGTTACTCGTCTGTCTAACATTAGGGAGTACCTTCCCCCTGCACACAGACACAGCAGCACATAGATCTGTAGGTTTGGGGTGAGTCAGCTGCAGCCTGGACAAGGCGGCTAAAAGTTTGTTAGCAGGAAAGCTGTGGGTATGTTTATGCATGTGCACTAACAGGATGTAATCTCAGCTTTATTTATTGTGTGCATGTTGAATGTATTTGCTCTGTTGTTGCAGTACAGTGGCTTCATGCTTGGGTGTGGTTCTTTCTCCCTCCAGCCGGATCCCCTCACCACAAACATCAAGTCCTGAAGATGGATGAAGCTTCTCTGACCGTCTACAACGAGCTGGACTCTGAGGTGCTGGTGTCCTGGATGTCAGAGCGCTGCTACCAGGTCGGGCTCACTCACACATTCTGTATGACCTGTTTTCAGATGATGGTGATGATGTTCTGATCCGGACTGTTGTGTGTTAGTGTTTATACCAGCAGTTAGGGGTGGTACCTGCAGGATCCAGTCCTGGACAGCCCGGTTCTGTAGACTTCGTCGTGGGGACGCAGCATGCGGTTACACTCAAGATCAACAGCACTCAAGAGCTCTGCAGGTGAGTTACAGAGCAGAACAACAGGAAAACATACACAGTGAATGTTCCTAAACAAAACATATCTTACATGGCGACATGACATGATGGTTATACAGATCAGCCCAAAGTCACAAAGTACATTTGCCTCTGAGGGCTTTACAATCTGTACAGGGAGTGACACCCTCTGTCCTTAGACCCTCGGTTCGAATGAGGAAAAACTTGCACACAAAAAACTTTAACAGAGAAAAAAATGTGGAAAAAACCTCAGGAAGATCCAAGAAGAGGGATCCCTCTCCCAGGACGGACAGACGAAATCAACACAAACATATTGTACAATTACAATGACTGATAAAATGATTCCAGTAGCAGTGGAACCTGTGATAGAGACAGAGAGACACAGATGCACAGCAGCAGCAAATCATCAACTAACTATAAACTGTAATGGAGATATGGCAGCAATAATGACAGTAGTAATATGTGTAGTGGATCTTGCAGCACGATCCACGAGAACCTAAATAAATATACTAGAGCACAGTTGATCTGTCAGTAACTCTCCGTCCTCCTTTTAAAACATTACATAACACATTTATAATCACTAACTTCCCTTTTCTAAGTTTACAGTTTCATTCTGGACAATAAAAGTTCACAGTTTAACTGTCAGACATCCCGTCGTCATCACATAACTATGTCACGAGTCAAGAGTTTCATAACCACATCTGAGAGCAAGAAATGTGTTTTATTTATGTGTGTACATAAAGAAAATAGGCTGATATATCCATATACACTCCAGAATACAGTGGTCCCTCGTTTATCACTGGGGATACGTTCTAAAAATGACCCGCAATAAACGAAATCTGCAAAGTGATCAGCTTTATTTTTTACAATTATTCTACATGTTTTAAGGCTGTAAAAACCCCTAACCACACACTTTTATACACTTTTCTCAGACAGGCATTAACATTTTCTCACATTTCTTATATCTTATTTAAACTCTCAAAGTTCAAACTTTCGCAGATTTGACAAAAATAAGTACAATACTGTATTAGTAAATGAAACCGTATTTCACAGTTCCTCTGTCGGTGCCTCTTTGTTCAGGAGCCGCTCTGCTGTAACGGCTTTTTCCTCTGAAGGCCTTGGTGCAGGTGGGGTTTTTTTCTGAGTGCAGAACATACAACGCATTTTGTACAGTACTCCCTTAGCCAATCAGGACGCCGAACACAATGTGCGTTCATACTTTACAGTACGCTGTAAAATTTTTTTAAAAAAACTGCAAAACAGCGAGGCCGCGAAAGGTGAACCGCGTTATAGCGAGGGACGACTGTATAACATTTGAGATGCTGCAGCTACTCTTGAATCTTCCAAAGAATATTATTTATCTAACCTGAGAAGGACATTTATACCAAGAGCAGACAGTAAAGTAGTCAATTTAATAAAAACATACAACTCAGTGTCTGTGGCTGCTTTTAAATCTCCAGGTTTCCGTTCCACTTCGGGGAGCACGGGAACTACTCCCTGTGGGTGAAAAGTGACTCCAAAGTGGTCAACTGCTCCATGGTGACTCAGGCAGACCCCGTCAACAGCTACATACGTGAGTCTCTCTGCACGTCGTGCTTCATACGTCGTGTTTTTAATGTTCATCTTCACGCTGCTCTCTCCTCCTCACAGCGATCCTGGTGGCCTTTCTTGTCTTCGCCGGACTGGCCTTGGTGTCTGCTATCGGGAAAATAATATTAAGGTAAACAACGTTCATTCAGTAACTCGTGTGAACAGTGAGCTTGTGTTAAAATCACTTCTAAACTTCTTCTTGTCCCAGGCTCGACGCAGTGAGGGCTCTGCTCTTCAGAGTTGCTGGCACCATGGAGACAGAGAGGCTCATCAACTCTGTGAGTTATCCCCGTGTTTTTTTAGCAGCAACAGGACTTTAAATACAGTAAAAAGAAAGTAATCAAATATCTGTATTAGTTTGTATTTTAACACGATTGCTCAAATCCTCAAGCGAATTCTCTGTGTGCAGAAGTTGATGTGTAACTGTCGTCCTTCAGGAGCTGGGCTCTCCGGGCAGGACAGGGACGCCAGTCACTGACAACATCCTCCCTCCGCCGCCCAGCCCCAGCAAGAGGCTGCGATCTTTGGACACATTCAGAGGGTAGGCCGCCCCCACCCCTCCTCACCATCACAGCAAAAAAAAAAAAGATTTTATCCATGGGTCTGATCTGACGTTATAGTCCAGCATGTGATTCTCTGGCATCTGATGGAATTACCATTCATTAACAAGCCCTCCCTGATCATCCTAACATGGAGCCAGTAACTAGAAACTTTAGGATCGTTCTGCCTAAAATAAATAATTGATCTGTGCCTCACATCTTTCCCGTCAGTATTTCGTTGGTCATCATGGTGTTTGTGAACTACGGAGGCGGGCGATACTGGTTCTTCAGACACGAGAGCTGGAACGGTCGGTCATTTCCGTTTCAACGGTGTCATAAATTAGTCGTTATAGTGTAATATTCGTTACCTTTAGTTGATTTTAAAGCTTGTTTTTTACCACACAGGCCTGACTGTTGCAGATCTAGTCTTTCCTTGGTAAGTTTCTTCCTCTGCATATCTAAGCACACATGATAAACAGTTTGAATACTCACACATTCATGTAAATATACAGAATTATTTATTGTACTATTGGTACGACGTGTGTGTACTAAAGTAGTACCACAACTTTAAACCAATTCAATCTAAGTTTACACTTGTACACATTAATTAAAGGTGTACAATATTAGTTTAGTTCATTTATTGCAGCACAACCCTCTCGTCTAAAGAGAAAATGCTAAATCTTATCGGTTCCTTTTGTTCCTTAACTAAAGCTGAGCAGTCAAGAAGTTTTGTGTTTCCCTCCCGCGTTAGGTTCGTGTTTATCATGGGCACATCGACCGCCCTGTCCATCAACGCCCTGCTCCGCGCGGGCAGCACCCGCTGCTCACTGCTGAGGAAAGTCGCGTGGAGGAGCATGCAGCTCTTCATCATCGGCGTCTTCATCATCAACCCAAACTACTGCCAGGGACCGTGTGAGTACAAACAGACTTCTCGACTTCTGGACTAAACTGTCTGCGTGTGTGCTCACGCTCCAACTCGTCCACTCTCCAGTGACTTGGGACAACCTGCGGATCCCCGGGGTGTTGCAGCGCCTGGCCTGCTCGTACCTAGTTGTAGCCTCCCTGGATCTGTTGGTGGCCAGAGGTCATCTCGACATTCTTACAACGGTCGGTTGGGTTTCTATTAAAGGAATAGTGTGTAGGATTTAGTGGCACGTAGCAATGTAGTTCCTGATCGCAGCCTCGTTGCCTCACCCTCTCTTTCCGAGCATGAACATGTTTCATTGGTGTTTATGTTTTGCAGGATGCTTGGTGGTCTCCTGGTCTTGACGTCTTGCTGTACTGGCCGGCCTGGCTGTGCGTGCTTCTCTTAGAAATCCTCTGGCTCTGCCTCACTTTCCTGCTTCCTGTACCAGGTTGTCCAACGTGAGTCAAACAGGCCATGTTTCGTGATAAAGAAAAATGTTCAACTTGTCTGAAACACATTGATTCATAACACTACCGTCACCGCACTCCTCTGAACAGGGGATATCTGGGTCCAGGTGGGATCGGAGACATGGGCCTGTATGCAAACTGCACCGGTGGAGCAGCTGGTTTCCTCGACCGATGGCTGCTTGGAGAAAGTCACATCTACCAGACTCCCTCATCACGGGTTAGTGACAAGCAGCACAACCTAAAGATACCTTAGTCTTATTTTCTATGCTTTAACTTCCGTATAACGTTTCTCTCTGAACCCCAGCCGTGTCCATTTCACAGGTGATGCAAGGTAACCTGTCAGAACTTAAGCACATTTACAAAAATCCTGTCTCCATCTAAATTCAGGTAATTTATGCAACCCGCATGCCGTATGATCCAGAGGGGGTTCTCGGCAGCATTAACTCCATCCTCATGGCTTTTCTTGGATTACAGGTTTGTGCTGCGTTCATATTTATGACCTGAACATTGATAATGATATATATCTTTTTAACTGTAATGTTTTTATTTGTCCACAGGCAGGAAAAATAATCTTACACTACAGAGATCTCCACAAAAGCATAATGTCACGGTTTCTTATATGGGGCTTGTTCTTGGTAAGCACATGTGCATTCATTCATCGTTACATCAGAGTTTGTTCATTTAGTCATTGTCTGTCTTTATAATAATCTCTGTGTAACACACAGGGAGTCGTATCAGCAGCTCTGACCAAGTGCTCCACAGACCGGGGCTTCATTCCCGTCAACAAGAACCTCTGGTAAACTTCTTTGGATGGAACAATGCTCGCTCAGCAGTTACTTTTTGGTATCTGTTGACTGAATGTTTGGGTTGCTGCCAGACTTTAAAAAATTTGTTTTTTTCGGATCTTCCTGTTCATAGATCTTCTGTTTTATGCATTTTTTGTGCTTTATTGTGGCTCTGATACTTTTATTTGTTCTGCTGTGTCGTAACTTCTTTTTAATCTTTTGATGAGTCACTGACAGTTTTATGATTCTGGACAATAAGTTTTCCGGTCCCGTCTTTCCCCAAGTTGTTTTTAAGCCATGACTTCACCCAAAATGTAGCACAAGCAACTGCAAATACGGATCTTTTAAATGACTTATTTAGGTAGACTCGAGATGATCTAACAGTCCGTGTCTCACTGCGGCATGTGTGTGTGTTCGTTTCTCAGGTCTCTGTCCTACGTGACGACACTGGCCTGTTTTGCGTACGTGCTGCTAGTGCTGGTCTACTACACGGTGGATGTGAAGAGGTGGTGGTCTGGAGCACCTTTCTACTACCCTGGTGAGCATTGCATTCTCAGACACTGAGCTCAATGATATCACATTAAATGACCTAATTTAACCTTTGAGGTCAAGTATTTGTGCATATTTTTATTAGTACTTGGTCTGTTTTAAACTTGTATACGTCTATAATCACTTCAGGTATGAACTCCATCCTCGTGTACGTGGGCCACGAAGTATTCGAAGAGTACTTCCCCTTCCGTTGGCGAATGGCCAACAGCCAATCCCACGCCGAGCACCTCACGCAGAACCTCGTGGCTACGTCCTGCTGGGTGTTCATCTCCTACGTGCTCTACAAAAAGAAGATTTTCTGGAAAATTTAACCTTAATGCCAGAGGAACGTTGTTTACATCACAATTGCTGGAGTTGGAATCTGAAAATATTTGGAAAGCGGGAAACAAGACGCTGATTTACTCACTGTTTCTGGGTCTCTTCTTTCTGTCCTCTTTTTTAATGTCTTCAGTTTTTAGTCACTACTTTATAGAACCATAAAACCATGTTTTCTTACAGATATGAAGAACCTGACCCCATGCCAAGTATCCTAACTGACTCAGGAAGTCCAAGAAATAGTTTGAGAACTACAAAGACTGACGTTATTGATCTTTTGTTGACTTATAGATATGATATTCATTCCTCATCTACAGCAGCAGGGTGCTGCAGTAGCAGTAGGTTTGAACAAGCCCTTGTTGACTTCCCCCTGGGAGAATCCCTGCTGCCATCTTAAGCACTTTTGCATTGCTCAGAACACTGAGGTGATTCCTGAAGAGCAGAAGGAGGCAGTGAATGATGCACGCCAGAGAGAAAAGGCTACAAAGGATGCATTGTGATCTTTTTACCGTGGAAGCTGAAAGTTACTTTTTCTTTTTTAAATGTGGAAGTGGTTTTTAAAATACGAAAGTTAAACCTCTAAAATATCCCTCCTCGTGTGTGTGTGTGTGTGTGTGTGTGTACATAATGACCATTTATAATTGTCACTTTGTTGTTTTTCCCCTTGCAAGCCTCCGCTCCCCCCTGCGACCGCGCTCCCTCCCTCAGCAAGTGTTGAGTGGTGTGACATGTGATGTGGACGGGAAGTGAAGGAGGGCACGTCAGCTGACTATTGAAACCCGCTGGTGGTTGCTTTGTTTTGCATTTCGGTTGAAGTCTGTCTGTCTTTTTTGAGTCACTACTTTCCTTCACATTTTCCTAAATGTGTCGCGCCATAAAGAAATTCTACAGTTTCTGCCCGTGTGCAGTAGTTAAACTGTGAGATCTGTGAGATTTAACCATGTCTCATCTCGCCATAACTGTGTTGCCATCGCTCCCACAATATAAATGTTCATATGCAGTAAATATCAGCTTTATTAACACATTCTGCTTAATTAAAATCTTTAATCTGTATGAAGATCCAAATGCTGTGGGAGATTCTGGAAATCATTGTTCATCTAGTACTGTCTAAATTCACTCAGTCATACTTTTATACGTTTATTTTTTATATTCTCCATTTGGAAATAAGTTTATGTAATAAAACCTATTCCAGAAATGTGAGTGCTGTTGTTTGACACTTTGTTTTATTGCGATAGATAGATAGATAGATAGATAGATAGATAGATAGATAGATTGTTGATCCTGAAGGAAATTCAAGCACCCAGTAGCAGCATGAAGAAGATATACTACTATATACTTTATTAATCCCACAAATGGGGAAATTCTTTTTACACTCTAACCCAGATACACACACATGCAGTACAAGGCATAGACATGCAATTTTGGAGAGAGATGGTGGAGCGATGGGCAGCCCCCCCTGAGAAGCACCCAGCTGGGAGGATCGGTGCCTTGCTCAAGGGAGGTGAACTGGCACCTCTCCAGCTACCAGTCCACCTTCCATATTTGGTCCATGTGGGACTTGAACCGGCCACCCTCCGGTTCCCAAGCCATGCAAACATACATTAAACATCCACTAGAATGAACCTATAACACAGGAGCCACATGTTAAAACTGGCCTGAGATAGATCTAAATTTAAATATCTGCAGATGATTTAAATATGTGCAGAGAAATCCACATTTATACAAACGGACAATAAACTATATAAAGAAAATAGAAAGTGACTGTAGAGATAAAAATATGTCTTTAGACAGGTGAATGAGAGTCGGTGTTACATGTGTTTGTTTGTGTGATGAACTGTGTTTGCAGCTCAGAGACACACAGCAGAGGTGTCGTTTGCTTTTATTGCTCAATGAGGCGTGGGAATCCAGTTACAGTGGTGGGTAAACACCCCCCTCCCCCCTCCTCCCTATCTCTCTCCACAAATCTCGCGATAACACCGTCCCATCTTCATTCATGTGTATTGTGAGAGTTTTTCCGCTCTCGCGCAAGTTCGCAACTTTCCCACGCCTGTTGTTTTGGCGTCTGCACTCTTGTCTCCCCCTCCCCCTTTCCCTCCCCCTTCCTCCCCTCTCTCTCTCTCACTTCTTCTCACCCCTTTGCCCTCTCGTCACACCTCCCTCCTTCTCTCCCTCCTTCTCTCCCTCCTTCTCTAACTTTTCCTCTCGCTCTGTTCGGCCGTTGGTGACAGGACCGGCGCGAGGCAGTAGAAGAAGGAGGAGGGGTGCGCGCGCTGGGCGGGAGGTGGTGGTGGTGGGGGGGGGGGGGGATCTCGCGATTGTTGGACTCTTCTATTTTTTTCTGTTAGTGGGGGGGGCGGGGGGGCGTTATTTGGAAGATGGCGCCCGTTGTTACGGGGTAAGTAACCGAAATTCAAGACATGGTGTTTTTATTTATTATTTATTTTAAAAACAAAGTTTGTCGATATAAACCGTTTGTCAGTTTGGAGTGTGTGTGTGTGTTTGCTTCAGTTAGCTCACACTACCCCCCCCCCTCTCTCTCTCTCACTCTCACACACACACACACACACACACACACACACGGTGTTACTTTTGTGGCTGCTTCGGGGTCAGTTGTTTCTAAACTATTCTCCGTTGTAAGTGTGTGTGTGTCTGTGTGTGTGTGAGTGTGTGTTCACTTGTCGTGCGATGTTGACTCTTGTCTTCGACACAGTTTTGTCACTCAACAACTTTAATTAATTCCCGTTTTAACAAGTTGAGCACGGCAGTAATGTGATATCTCATTGTTAACGTGCGTTAAATCATGGCAGTTGCTTTAAGTGGAGTGTCGAGCGTCATATATTTATTAATTTAACTGTCAAAAAAAGCAGTTTTATAATAATATTAATACATTATCACACTGTTATATCCCGCTCTGTGGCTCTATAACAGCTCAGAAAGCCTCCCCCACGTGCTCTGTATGATAGTTCAGGTGCATTACAGGTGTGACTGTGCACTTTGTCTCTCTGTGTCTTTTCACACCTTTGCTGCACCCTGATGTGTTTTTGTTTTGCAGGAAGTTTGGTGAGCGACCTCAGCCCCAGCGTTTGACGAGGTAGATCAGCCACATCACTGCAGGAAACAGAAAAAAGTAGATGTTGTGCTGTGTGAAGTGTTAACACATGTCCTCCCTCCCTCCCTCCTTCCTTCTTCTTTCCTTATTTCCAGGGAGGCTATGAGGAATTACTTGAAGGGTAAAGAAGATCAGACGGTGCTCATACTGCACGCCAAAGTTGCACAAAAGTCGTACGGCAATGAGAAAAGGTGTGTGGCACGGTCTAAAATAACATTTTGATGAAATGCTTCGATGCACTGAAATCCCCTTTTGTGTCGATTTAGGTTTTTCTGCCCGCCGCCATGCGTGTACCTGATGGGCAGCGGCTGGCAGAAGAAGTTGGAGAGTATGGAGAAGGAGGGCTGCACAGAGCAGGAGGCCCAGCCGTGTGCCTTCATCGGGATAGGCAACAGCGAGCAGGAGATGCAGCAGCTCAACCTGGAGGGGAAGGTGAGTCGCTGCACAGGATACACGATCTTTGCTTCTTCTCTCCTGATGAACCACGCAAAGTAACCACAGCATTGCAGCACTGCATCCTCTGTTCGTCACCGTCTCGTTCTTTGCCACTAATTAACTTGTTGCCACGGGGAAGTGAAAGGCAAACAAACACACACACACACTGAAAACCCCCTAACCTCAGCGTTTCCCTCTCTGCTCTGTAGCACTTTTGCGCGGCTAAAACTCTGTACATCAGTGACTCCGATAAAAGGAAACACTTCATGCTGTCCGTGAAGATGTTGTACGGGAACAGCGCCAACATCGGAGTCTTCCTCAGCAAGAGGATCAAGGTCATCTCCAAGCCCTCCAAGAAGAAGCAGTCCTTGAAAAACGCAGATTGTGAGTTGCAGAATGTGTCCTCAAACACACACACACCAGCACACGTATGCTCGCTCACTCTTCATGCCTCTCTCTCTCTCCTCTCAGTGTGTATAGCTTCAGGGACTAAGGTGGCGTTGTTTAACCGCCTGCGCTCTCAGACGGTCAGCACCAGGTATCTTCACGTGGAGGGAGGGAACTTTCTCGCCAGCTCCCAACAGTGGGGCGCCTTTTACATCCACCTCCGTAAGTCGCACATTATCTCATTATCACCACACCTGCATGAACGCAGACACACACCTTGTAATGATTGTTTTTGTATCGTTCCATCCAGTGGACGATGAAGAGTCTGAAGGAGAGGAGTTCGCCGTGAGAGACGGCTATATTCACTACGGCCAGACTGTCAAATTGGTCTGTTCTGTTACCGGCATGGCTCTGCCCAGACTGGTATGAATGCATCTATGTGAGAAAATGAGCCAGTGTACTCAAACTGTGGCGTGTGTTCTTGTATTTCTGATGAGCTTCGTGTTCGCCTCGGTTCTTCAAGGTCATCCGCAAAGTGGACAAACAGACTGCGCTGATGGACGCCGATGACCCGGTGTCCCAGCTGCACAAGTGTTGTTTCTACCTGAAAGACACAGACAGGATGTATCTGTGTCTGTCACAGGAGAGGATCATCCAGTTCCAGGTGGGACACACACACACACATACAATTTTTAATTCTGCTTTCTGAATCCGGTTCTTGTAAAAAATCTCACTTCCAGTTTTTATATTAATTCTGCAAAGTTGTGAAAAAGAGGAGAAGCTGCTTGTTCCGGATGCGTTTTCTCATTTCGATGATCTCAAAAGTTGGTTACCATAGAAACGCCGGACTCTTTTTGGATAATGTTAGGTTGCTATGGGATTGTGTCGTCGCTGTTTTTTTGCTCTGCGAGTTTTGCATGAACTCAAACACTGCTGCTGCTGCGGAGCTGCCAGAGCTCCAGATTTAGAGCTGAGAGGAAATCATAAAACACTTTGTGGTCGCAGTTTGGCAGCGAAAACACGGCGGCACAGTTGGCAGACTTCAAACAGTTTTGATTGCAGGTGATATTATCACGGTGCTGCTTGTGATATCGTTCTTATCGACGGTGTAATCGTAAGCTTCCGCTTGCAATAACCTCCTATCAAACTTGGCGAGTGAATAGTTTTTGTCAGAGTGCACCCTGGGAGTCGTAGTTCATTTCTCATTGTACTTTTTCTGCACACAAGCTTGTACCTTCTTATCCAAAGCAGCTTTTGTAGTGGTAATTCAACTGTTAGAGTTTCATGCTGATCCAAGTCAGAGGACGTGCTCGAACTGTGTCTATGGAGAAAAATAAAGATGTTTATGTAACTAGCAGTGAAGGTGAGAGCTTCATCCACTTTGCAACAACTTTAAAAAAAAAAAGAATGTTTGTTTAGGTCAGAAAGTGTTATTGTTAGCTGGGATCCTGCTGCTCTTTCTGCCTGCAGACAACAGAATAATAACCTGTCTGTTGACCTACCAGCAGGTACACGTTGTGAAATTATTCCCCACACGAGACGTCCACTCATTTGTTTTAATGAGCATTCCAGGACCAGAGCCGAGGAGTCTAAGGTGTCCCTGTCATTGGCGAGCTCCCACCTGACACTAAGTGTGTTTTGCTCCTTGTCGGGTGTAAAAGTAGAAACTAACATTTCTGTGTTTGTTTTGTCCAGGCCACAGCGTGCTCCAAAGAGACTAACAAGGAGATTATTAACGACGGGGCTTCCTGGACTATCATTAGCACTGACAAGGCAGAATACACCTTTTATGAGGGCATGGGCCCCGTCCCCACACCGGTCACACCTGTCCCTGTGGTGGAAAGTCTGCAGGTATGTACACGGCCTCGTTCTGTTGGAAATCTGCGTGTGCTTGTAATCCTTTTTCTCAGCACCAGCTAGTTCCTGTTAAAGCCTTTTTGTGCTTGTCCTTGTCAAGTTAAACGGTGGAGGAGATGTGGCCATGTTGGAGCTGACGGGGCAGAACTTCACCCCCAACCTCAGAGTGTGGTTCGGAGACGTGGAGGCTGACACCATGTACAGGTGAGGATGTATGATGTATGATGTATGTGTGTGCACTCGTAGAGTGTGATATCGAATACTCAAACTCATCCGTCCGTCCCCTCAGATGTGGAGAGAGCGTCCTCTGCGTGGTGCCGGATATCTCCGCCTTCAGGGAGGGCTGGCGCTGGGTGAGACAGCCGGTCCAGGTCCCCGTAACGCTTGTCCGCAACGATGGAATCATTTACTCCACCGCCCTCACCTTCACCTACACCCCTGAGCCGGGGCCGCGGCCCCACTGCAGCGCCGCCGGGGCCATCCTGCGGTCGCACAGCACCTCTTCGTCGTCGCCGGCGTCTTCTTCCTCACCGTCTTCGCTGGGCGGGGTCACGGACAGCCACGGGGCTTACAACAACAGCGGCGACTCGTCAGGGGCGTCGAACATGTCGGTGCTGTCGTTCGATCTGATTTGATTTCACTTTATTATCCCGCGTTCCGCGTCAGTCAATAACAAAACATTTAACCAAACAACAAAGCAAATACCACAGCTCATGTTCCGTCGGAATAACTGGCTGCAGCACTGCCCTTAACGATCAGCGCACACAGGAACACTGAGGACTCACTTAGGACCCTGTGTGACTCTAAATCGTATGTTTGACGGCGAAAGCTGAGGATCCAGACGTAGACAACATTCTTTTCACAGTCGCAGCTTAAAAACCCGACTCGAGCGTCTGATCGTAACAGTCCAGTTAGTCAAGCTTTAAGCTGAACTGTACTGTGAACTGATTCATGCTGCACAGCACTCAATTAGTTAAAAAAACAAAAAACAATAACAGGCTCGCGTGGTTGTACACTGCTACAAATATAATCTCTATGTGCACTCCAGGAGTGATCGTAATACTCGTACTGTATGTATACGTGTGTGTGTGCGCTTCGAATGACTGAGAAAAATGTGTGCACGTACTTTCCAAAGAGGCTCATGGACCTGTGAGTGATTGCACACACACACACACACACACACACACACACACACACACACACACACACACACACACACACACACACACACACACACCACAGACTTTATCAGAGAGCGACTGTGATCATCAGGAATGCTGGGAGGAGGAAGACGTGGTGTCTCTCTCTCTCTCTCTGTCTCTCTCTCTCTGTCTCTCTCTCTCTCTGTAGCTCCATCTTGTGGTTTCTTGTGGACATGTCAAAAAAAAAAAAAAAGGACCTTGAGGTCCAAGACGTTCGCCTGGAAACCGACGGATCTGCCTTCGAACCCTCACAACAACCTGATCCATACAAGAAGAGTTTTCTTTTTTTACGCCCGTGTGTTTGGAAGCTGTTTTCACGCCGCTTTCTCTTTATACTGACACGTTTTTACTGAAAATCTGTTTTTGATTTATCTGTCGTGTGCAAGGGAAGAAAAACAAATGTGTTGTAAGAGTAACATAGTTTTTACGGACCAATGAATATTATTATATTATTTTATTCATATTATATTTTATAAGCTTTTTTTTGCTGAGGTACATTTTAACTTTTTTTTTTTTTTTTGTATGATAATGCATAGCAAGTACACTTTTGTTACCAAATAGAATTTGTCGTGTTGTTGACTGAGTTGACTGCAGATCATCTTCCTGTTTTAATCTTCACCGCTGTGTGTTTTTTGGATCTTGATTTGCCAAATTCATACTCACTCGTTCACGGTCATTACAGCAGTTTACTATATCCCGCCAGCTGTGTTTGGCTCACAATAGCCGCCTTTTAGATCTTCTAGGTCACAGTTTAGGATGCTTTTTTTTTTTTTTTTTTTTTTTAAATCAAAGATGACGTTTTTGATGAGTTTAGCGTTGATCATATTTAATACACTCTCTGTGTATTCTGGGAGACGGAGGTGATGTTTTCAGCTGTTTTTGTGCTTGAACTCAAACGTAACCTTCTACTGTAGCTACGTGCACAGCAGTGCTGCTTGTTTCACTAAAGCCTTTAAACAAAGTGTGTGAATGACAAAAATCAAACACGCCACCCTGACTGCGAATGCGGCGAGAGCTCGTTTGAAGACAATCCGCCGTGATTGATGATTTGTACAGATTCAAACTCTCTTCCTACCTTGTTAAACTGATTTACTAAACCTAGTCAGGTGGCATCATTCAGGTTATGTAGCCTTTTTAAAAACCACTACCACTCCTTGCAAAGTATCCTGATTTCTAGGTTTGCTTCTCTTTGTATCATGTTTTCAAGGCCAGTTCACTGCCAGCTGGGCATTTTCATCTTCCTGCACAGTGTTTTTATGAAGTTCTCTGGTGTACACATCATAATAATCCAGCCACATCACATTGAGGTCGTACTTGTCAGGTTTCTGTGCAGGTGAAGGTAAGTGGCATCTTTGTAGTCACCTGGTAGAAATCTGTGCTTGTGCCGTGCTTGTTGGTCGCTGCACTGTATCGACCTTCTTTGTGGTTTTTCTGTTACTTTTAATGTTTTTCGGTCGGTCGTGTCAATCGTGTACACAGTATCTGCAAAGCCAGGTGTGGTGGAAGCCTCTGTCATCACAAACACTGGCAGCTTCATGTGTTTTCTTTGCTCTTGTGCTCATGGGATGAATGTCCTCACTCTCATATCCGCTCTCTCTGTCCCTGTCAGTCTGGGTTATCACTCCTGAAGCAAATCAACCTGCTGTGGTTCTTCAGTGTCATGAAGATCTGAAATAAAAAGCTGATGTCTGGTGGCTCTTTGCATTCTTCCCGTCTCTCTCCCCCACTTCCTCTGCCTCGTCGTCATCAATGAGCGGAGTTGGACTAATGTTAGATGCAATCCTGTAAAACACACACATGCTGCATCCATACTCGGATCCCTGCTGCTGAGGCCTGTATTGGACAGTTGCCACTTGGGCATGCTCCGCGGGGTAGAGGTCAAATCTGCACCGCTATTTTTAAACCGGGGGCCGAATTGCTGGAATGAAAGCTGACACTTTGTTGCTGTTTAAGTGTGTGTGTGTGTCTCTGTGTGTGTTTGTTTCTCTAACACTCTTGCTGTATCTACTAATCATTTTATTTTAATGTCTGCATCAGAAGCCTGTTGAAGAATCACCCCCACACGTAGACAGCATTAGAAATTGAATGATGAGGTGTGCAAACATTTAGTCACACAAGTCATGACATGCATAGCTTGGAGATCTGAGAACAGGGATATCAGACCCAGACATCCTGGCCGTGACGTGACATATGACGTGGTATTTCTGGTATGATTGTCTTGATCCCAAAACCAGAAGCAGGATCAGAGAAGTTAGAAACCCAGAAAGGACTGTCTGAATTCATTTTGGACCATTCTGTTGGTTTTACGCATGAATTCTGTTACCAGACTAAAAAAAAATGCATGTCGAGGTCACTGGATCAATACTTAAGCTCCCTGCGCTGGGTTAAGAAACATAATAAGGTGTTAGGAGGCCCCGTAGCTAGAGAGAGACAGAGAGAGAGAGAGGCGGTCAGTTCCGAGTACGAGCGTCACATCTCAACGTCGCTGTTGGGAAAGGGGGTGACTGAGGAGAGGACAGAGCGCAGGACAAGTACGATCTGTCTTATAAAGGGACAAGAAGGCGGACACAGCGCGGACTAGAGCTGGACAAGGAGACGCAGCCTGCAGGATTATAAACCTGTCCTTACTTTACATAAATAATAATAATTAAAGAAGGGACTTAGATCTGCTGGGCAAGAGGTTATAACACTGGATTTGATGAATAATGGATGCGCTTCAGGACTTTTTATTAACTTTTATTATTTTTGTTTACTAATATGGATCTATAACAGTCATTTTTTGCCGGAATACGCACGTTTGGAGCATTTTTACGCACTGTTGGAGCGTTTTTACGCACTGTTGGAGCGTTTTTACGCACGGCCCTCTCGTGTTTGGAGGACTCGGAACATTTTGTGCGCTTCCACACATTACATATCCAGGTTGCCTAATTTTCTCCAGTGTATCACATCTCGCCTGTGGCTGTACCCGTTAATAGCAACACAGATCGCCTAACACAAACTGACACTCGGTGCCTCCTAAACACGTGCTGCTGCTGATTCTCCCATCTGTTGTTGGAAAAAGTTGCACAACTACTCTGGGCCGACAACATCCACCCACTCGCCCCTAAAATGCTGCCTCTACCCCCGCTGTTGCTCATCGTTTTCCCCGCTGCGCTCTTCGTGGCCGCGCAAGGCGCCGGGGACCTCCACGGTTTCAGCTTCCCCGGTGGGAGCGCGGGGTTCGACCCAACAGGTATGTTGAATGATAATTGAATCAAATGGGAGGTAGCTGGACAATTTCTCAGCCTTGTGCCTGACAAAGTCTTGGCATCGTGCTCTGTCATCGCCAAATAGTGGTGCCAGTTCATCCATCAATATCGTTTGCACGTTGGCACTGCTTGGAATGGGACAAGCCGCCATATGCACCTGTTTTCAAAATCACACTGACTATTATTATTTCACAGGCAGCTCATCCTGAGACCTTATTGGTAAAATCTTCATGTTTAAGCTTCCAAAAAGCCAAAAGTTTCATAAAAAGGTAAACATGATCACCTCCTTAATTTTGCAGGACTTAGTCACAGACTTTTATTTTGATAGTGTGACAACAGGACCCCCTTATCCAGCAGCTTCAGCTCACCTGTGCAGGGTGAGGGTTAAAGTCAGGTCAAATGTGGAGGTCCAGCAGGGACACCAATAACACACACACAGTGTTCAAAGGGCCTTTGCACCATTGATATCTGATAGCCCGGTCCAGCTGAGAATTCTCTTCCTGCTGTAAAGAAATTTCATTTTCATCAACAACAAGATTGATTTCTGCAGACTGGTGCACATGTCCTGGCTGTGGCACTGAGCTCACTCTGGACATGGATCACCTTCATGTTATCAATCAAATAAGCAAGGAATCATTTTTAATCAGCCCTATGATCAGTCGCTTCTTCTTCCTTAATCTATAGAGACCTTCTGCTTTTTTAGAAGAGGAGGCCTGTGTCACAGGATTATCCTTGCACTAGCACACTCCTACAGGACTTACTTCTATCGAACACGGACTGCCTGTACTCGGATTTGGTTCACATGAATATATAGTAATTACCTCTGAGATTAATTCATACAGTTCATGTTATTATTGCAAAAATATTCTGAGGTTAACATCAAAAATAACGATTTACTTTATTCCCAGAAGTCCCAGTGGCGTTATTCCTCTTTATATAAACCTCTTTAAGGGGAGCGAGCGTGAACCGAAGCTTGTTTTGATTGTGGGATTTCACTCGCTGACCTTTGACCTCCGTCCCTTCAGCACTTTGGAGCACCAAAACTCTCGGCGACAGGAACGGGCTCTGACTCAGTATGTTAGTCATCTTCTCATGCATTAGTGTTCTATTCTATACTTAAGCCTGGAACGTACTGTACGATCTAAAGCCCAGTTATAACAGTTGTTTTGTCCATGATTTCCCCAGAGTACATTTCGGTACACATTGTCCAACCCTAACGTGCGAGTTAGGAACTGAACCTCAAACCCGTTGATCAAACCATTTAAAGCTGCTACAAAACATTTTATTTTGATGATACTAATCTAAATCTTTCCTGATGGAATTCTGGAGTTTGAACTGAGACACTGTGTAAAAACTGTGTTTGTCATTGGCAACATGAATTTCCAGCTCACACTTGATTTAAAAAAGAAACCGTCAAAGTGTGTTTCAGCACCTTTAATCTAAACTGCACTTGGGTAAGTCACTTACTTCACCACTTCTCCACTGGAAGGGTGACTTTATCCTGACACTTCTGAGTCCTTTCTTTTGGGAACAGTGCAAAGTCCATGTAGTAGCTACTTAAGATGAGATTGTTTTGCCAACCAATAAATTATACTGATTGTGCAGTTTGTAGATATAATTTGTTGCTATTTTAGGATATATCCGATGCTTTATTCACCAGTGAGATTATATGTGTCTTACTGTACTGCATGAGTCTTAGCCACTAACCTGTATAATTTATTGATAAATGATAAACATGTATTTGTATTCATGGATAGACAGAGGTGACTTCTCTGCTGTGCTGTAGCAGAGAACAACAAATAAGTAAAAGGATAGAAGTATTTATTATATTTATAAACCAAATGTCTAAGAGAAAATGAGATGATCTTTCTAGAATGGGGCAGTGAACATACAAAACAAAGATGACTTAATTCCTGAATTCGTTACGAACTGAGTGGAGTAATAATTGATATAACATCATTGCCTCCCTGAACCTTGCAGACCCCTGCATGGTCGTGTCTCCACCATGTATGAGCGAGGCGGATCCGCTACAGCCTGGAGGCCCTGCGGAGCATCCATCAGATGATGGACGACGACCAAGACGGAGGGATCGAGGTGGAGGAGAGCGTGGAGGTGCGAAACTTTGCTTTTCATGGAACGTTTCAAGCGTTTCTGAGCCGTTTGTAAAACGTCGTGCATGTGTGTTCTTTCCCGCGACAGACAGACAGACAGACAGACAGACAGACAGACAGACAGACAGACAGACAGACAGACAGACAGACAGACAGACAGACAGACAGACAGACAGACAGGGTAGAGCAATACAACAACAGGTGTCCTGGCTGGTGGCAGAGTCAAATGCTGCTTCAAGGATAGCAACGGTATAACTTTGCTTTTGGCTCAGTGACAAAACTGGTTTGCACTAATAGAATACTGTGACACTGGTGACCTTCATAGTTATACTTCAGAGTACAACTCTTCTTAATGTTCCCTGACTCCCCAAACAAAAAGACACACTGCTCGCCTCAGGGGGGGAATACATCGTGTGCAAAAACAAAAGAGGGAGGAAATATTTCAAGATGATCAGTATAGTATTATTTGTATTTGATAACTGCATGATTTTCTTTTGTCAGAGTAAAACTAATTAAAGATAAAAAAAATAGAAATGTTGAAAATTACAAAATATTTCAGATTTATGTTGCGAAGCAGGGTTTCGATACATTTGCAGACCTACAATATATTTACACCTCCAGAGTCAGAGTTTTCTTTTCCACAAGAACATTTTGTTCATGAGCCAAATACGAAACAACCACCCTGCTCGCCTCAGCGGCGCGATGCATTCTGCAAAAACAAAAGAAGAGGAAACATTATATATATATAAAAAAGATAAATGATAACGGTGGAAATTATTAAATATTTTAAATTTGTGTCGCAATGAAACAGGGTCTGAAACATTCATCTGTTGCATTCAGGAGCCAAAAATTAAACCGTCTTTCATCTCTTCTTTGCAGACATGTTCAAGCATGTTTGTGTATTCTGTTGCACATCTATGTGTGTGTGTGTTCTGTTTAAAATTTCAGAATAAATCATATCGGAGTGAATAAGTGAATTTTGTCCAAGAAGGTGTGTGTGTGTGTGTGTCTAGTTATGTATGTGACATTGGTAGTAAACCCTTCTAGAATGCAGTTCAGGGATACAGTATCCAGCGGCTCGGGTTGCAGTTGCCATAGAGATGTCAGAGGAGGGGTCCGGGGCTCATCTGAACACAGCCAGAAGATTCCTCCAGTCATCATATGAAGCCCCGGTTTACAGCCAAGGACACATTCCAAGACAGCACCGAGCACACGCACGCAATCATCGAAGTTTGCAACACACAATCATGCATCTAAGCACGCAAAATATAAAGATGCTCAGGGGGCTCAGCACTTACTCCTAGATTGAAACACACTGCAACACGCACCTAATTAATTTTAGACAAAGACGACGAGACCTTGTGCTCAGCTAACGTTATCTGTGTGTGTGTGTGACCTGTAAGTTGCGTCTGAACAAACTTCTTCACTCTTTCCCGTCTCCCGTCTGTTTGCAGTTTATCATTGAAGACATGAAGCAGCAGCAGACGAACAAACACAGCAACCTGCACAGAGAAGACCAGCACATCACAGTCGAGGAGCTCTGGAGGGGCTGGAAGTCATCTGAAGGTGTGTGTGTGTGTGTGTGTGTGTGTGTGTGTGTGTGTGTGTGTGTGTGTGTGTGTGTGTGTGTGCATGTTCAGCTCTATTCTTTCCCTTCCTTTGTCTCACTTTCTTTCCTCGTCTCACTTTGCAGTACATAATTGGACTCAGGACGCGGTTCTTCGCTGGCTGAAGGATTTTGTTGAGCTGCCGCAGTACGAGAGGAACTTCAAGGAGTTTAAGGTCAATGGAAACACACTTCCCAGGTGAGAATATCCGATGACGTCGCTATAGTCAGCCAAGGCCAGCGCTCTTATGCGCTGTTAAACAGGACAGTTGCTGTTTGTGAGTCAGATCAACACGCTGACATGTGTGCGCAGGATTGCAGCTAATGAGCCTTCATTCCTGACTGGCCATCTGAGGGTTCAGGACCAGAGAGACAAGCAGAAGCTCAACATCAAAGCTCTGGATGTTGTTCTGTTTGGACCACCTACACGTAAGAACGACTCTCTCCCTGCCCTTATGTTTGTGTTCCTTCACCAACCAACTGTCCCAGTTTCACAAGATCCTTCCAGTAGTTGAAGGTTAAGCACCGTGTGGGTGGTTTTAAGAAGCTAAAACAAAGTTTTCAATGCTTTCTCCATGTTGTGTTATTATCCCATCATCTATGATTTATTTATTTATGATCCATAGGTCCCCCACATAACTACATGAAGGACCTGCTGCTCATTGTATCCGTGGTGATGGGAGTTGGAGGTTGCTGGTTTGCTCAGGCCCAGAACAAAGCCAGTAAGCTTCACATTAGCAGGATGATGAAAGATTTGGAAAGTCTGCAGAGGGCTGAGCAGAGCCTCATAGATCTGCAGGAACAGTGAGTATTTAGTGTCTCTCACTCACTATACGATACTGAAGTGACTTTGTTTTGGATTCGGATTGGATTGGACTAATGACATTCCGCTTTCTCAGACTTGAGCGTGCCCAGGAAGAGAAACGTAACGTCGCGGAGGAGAAACAGAATCTGGAGGAGAAGATGAGGGACGAGATCATGGGGGCACAGGAGGAGGCTCACCGTCTGCACAAGCTGAGGCAGGGAGCTGTCAGCGAGCTCAGCCGCCTTAGATATGCAGAGGAAGAGTTGGAGCAGGTAGGCACAGTGCATACCATACAGGAGGAGGATGCAGCTTCATAAATTCTGCACTAGATGCTCTGCTTTTCTATAGTTTGGAAAGTTTAAAGGATTTAAACTTTAAGTTTAAACTTTACCTGTAGTTTTTTATCAACAATTCTTCTACATACTTATCTCTAACATTTGATTGGTGCCATCCCCTAAGGTCCTCGGAGCACTGAAGCAGGCAGAGAAAGACATGCATGCTAGCTGGACCGCCTCAGAGGCCCTCCAGCAGTGGCTGCAAATGACACATGAAGTAGAGGTCCAGTACTACAATGTCAAGAAGCAGAGTGCGGTACTGCAGCTTGCCGCTGCCAAGGAAGAGGTAATTCATGAAACACATGAGACACAATTAGAAAAAAACAGAGTGCATTCAAGTTATTGCAAAAAAAAAATGCAAGGGGAATTTTTTGACACAGGGTTATGAATATGCATCAACGGACTTTTACCTATACCACCTCGCAGGCAGAGAAGATTAAGAAGAAGAGGAGTTCTGTGCTAGGCACCCTCCATGTCGCCCACAGCTCTTCTCTAGACCAAGTTGACCACAAGATCCTGGAGGCAAAGTAAGGCCCAAAACGAGCTGTGAAAGTTGTGTTTGTGTAAGGTGTAACACATGTCACAAAGGTCTTTATGTCTCCTACAGGAATTCCTTGTCTGAAGTGACGGGCTGCCTACGGGAGCGCCTCAATCGCTGGCAGCAGATTGAGCGCCTCTGTGGCTTCCCCATCATTAGGAACCCTGGCCTCGCTCAGCTCACTGCTCAGCTCTACACAGACACGGTTGCCCTTGGGTTGCCCCGAGGGTCCCAGCCATCCTGTTCATGCCACAGCTCCGTCCATGGATCTATAGAGGATCTGTTAGAAGAGCCTGCTCCTCAAATCTTACCACAGATGCCAGGTACGTAATAGGAAGGATGAGTTTGTCCAACAAGCTATGTCTGTTAATGTATGGATTTTGCTAATTGGTTCGTCCTTTCTCCAGTTCCAGTTCCACCACTGAAGCGCTCTCCTCGAACACAGGGATCCACCATATGCCGGTCACGTCGTCCTGGCGTTGTTACTCAGCCACCAGCTGGCATGATTTCCCAGGACCCCGACCTTCTCATACCCATCCGAGCCCCATACCCTCCCTTTGATGAGGAAGATGAGCGCTTCCTGAAAACTCTGAAGAAACAGTACGTCTCCCTGTCCACAACTTTTCAGACCAGTTTGTTTTCACACTCTGCTCATGTCAAACCGCTGTTTCAGCAGCATCTTTGTTGATGTAGACATTTCTTCTTCTCTTCCTTGTTCCTTCCTTTCCTTTCTCTCATTAATAGAGACTCCCAAGAGATGTTTTCAGACACAGAATATATGACTTCACCTCCTCTCAGCAAAATGTTCCCATGTCCCACGATTGACACTCCATCTCCAAAGTTCTATCACGATGAAACTGAGCTGCTTTCAGACAGCTCCATTGCAAAACCTTTGGCTAAAGAAGTGGAAGCTGTTGTTGAATCTCCAATTCGCAAAATCTCTGTACAAGAACTTGAAGCTTCTACTTCTTTGGAGATCCCATCTTTGAAGTTTCCCAAAGAAGAGTCTTTGCTAGAGGTTACTTCAAGGAAGATATCCAGAGACAGGAGTGAAGGTCCCATTAATGTTGCAGTTAGAAAGGGGCTTACCAATGAGCTGGACACGGACTTTCTTGCTAGGAAAGTTGAGAGAGATCCAATAGGGGACCTGATGGACACTGCTTCAAGGAATGTATACAGGGAGAGAAGTGATTTACCTATGGATGTAAGAAAGATTCTTTGGAATGAAATAGAAACACCAACAAAGGCGGCACCTAGGAAGATAACAAGAGATATGATGGGGGTGTCAATGGACAGTGCCTCAAGAAAGATGATACGGGATGATGTCGAGCATCTGCTGGACTCTGTATCCAAGAGGATTACAAGAGATTCAATGGGAAAGTCCTTCGATACAAGTTCAAGAAAGATTCCATGGAATAAAGGAGAATATCAGCTTGATTCGCTTGAGTCTACTAGAACACCACCAAGAAAGATATCTAGAGATGAGCTGGAGTATTGTACAGACACTTCTTCCATTAGGATGTCACCAAGAGAGAAATATGAACTACTTATGGATACCGCGTCGTCTACAGAGAAGCAAGAGTTTGGTTTAGAACCACCAGCAAGTAGGAGAATATTGAGAGATGAACTCGATATATCTGGCGATTCTCTCAGAAGGAGAATACCAAGAATGGTACGAGAAGACGGTTCCACAGACACTCCTATGGGGAAAATCCCTTGGGATAGAGTTGAAGCCTCAATGGAAATACCTAAACAATCTATACGGAGGGAGGAATTGGAAGCATTGGAAAGTTCATCTCCAGGTCGAATTGGGCAGCCAGACCTCATGGTAACCTCCCATGGGCCATGGAAGTCATCATCAGACCTTTTCACTGCTGGTCCATTGAGCCAGCTTGTTTATGATGGAATCCTGGAGAAGTCCTGCAGCTCCAAGGCTACAGCCTCATCTAGCCTCTCAGCCTCAACACCAAACCTGCCACAGAGCAGGCTTTTAGTGGAAGCAGAGCCACAGATGCCACCGCCACAGATTGGCGTCCCATCTCTTGCACTGCCCAGCGAGAAGCATAAGGAAAAGAACAAGAAATCCTTAAAGCTCAAAAATCTTTTCAAAAAGAAAAATGAGTCAAGTCCAGAGAAGCTTAAAAGTGGTCTTCAGAAACTCTGACAATGAGCTTAGAATGTTTGCCATTTTCTTTTTAACATTTTATTGAACCAAAGAAGGGACTTTGACTTTACTGTAGATATGGTGCTAGTTTTAGAAAGCATGAGATCACCTAAAGCTGGACGTTTTCTGAACCAGAAGTGTCCAGAATAACAAAATCGAGTAAAGGCCAACTCACACCGGACGCGGAACGGAAGCGGCACGGTACCGCCGTGGTCACCGTAGCAAATAGAAGCCAGTCTAGTCCCAGAAGCGTCTCACCACGCCAAGGCGCGAGCTTTCCGTTGCATTTTCCGTTGCACTGAACCTCGTAAATTTCAACAGAGCACTGCGCACCAGACAGGAAACCCGACACAGAATCAACATAATAAACTTCCGCCCCCTTTCAAAATAAAACACAATACGCAGTTCATGTAGCTTTTTACAACTTCACATCAACGTTACGTCATGACCGGTGGCACCAGGTGATCAAAGATCGATCAAAGGGTCTCAACATGGACGACGAGAGACTGATTGTTGAAGTGGAACAACACACAATCATTTACGACACAACAGATGCTTTTTATAATCTCCTCCACGTCGGAGAAGCAAAGTCAGCTGTTTGTTGTTGTTGTTTTCTTTATACACTGTTTGTCACGGGGTCTCGCTTACGTCCAGGATTCTCGCGTGATCTTGCGTGAATACGGCCGGCGGTGTGAGTTGATGGCAGGACCGCGGCGCTACCGCTCTGCTGCCGTTCCGCTGCCGTTCCGCCTCCTGTCCGAGTCCCGTGTAAGAGAAACATAAAGATATATCAATGTTTCCATTCTCTGTCTTAAGGGCACTGGCAGTTAAAAAGTGCAGTACATTTGGGTTGAAGCTGATTTATTTTCTATTAAGTCTTATGTAGACGTCGAAGCAGTTTAGACCATACATTATTTTAGACACATATTTTTTTGAGGACTTGCCTATGAAAGATTAAATGATGTTAATAATGATGCTGCTCTTCTGTGTTTGAAGTCAAACTTTTTCACTTCTTGTGACGTCCCAATCTCAGTCTTTACCCCGGATGCTGATTTGAGTTCTTTAACAGTCTTATTAACGTTTTAACACGACAATTTAAATTCTTGGAAACATATAATGTCACATATTTCTATGCACCAATCAGGATTTAGCAATATTTGAATCAGAATCCTGTGTTGTGAGTTTTTAGGGTCAGGTTTTTAATAAATAATACTTAAGGGTGTTTTTTTCTTTTCTTAATTTTTCATCTGACTGCTGCTTATTTAGTCTTGACTTTCTTTTTTTTCTTTACTCAGGATTGACCTAGGAAGTTTTCAGGGGCCTTATAGACGTTTATGTGTCAGCTGAGTAAGTCTGCACAAGAAAAATAAAGCTTGCAGCCAAGAATTATTAATTTTATAAGCAAAAATAAATCCTTTTTTAAAAAGTTATATTTTATATAGAAACGTAATAAGTAATAATGTTTTGTATATTCATGGAAAGAAGGGTGTCAGTGTTGATTTTCTTGAAGCAGGAAGCTTTGGACAGGTTTATAAAAAAGATTTTAACCTCCGATAAAGTTGGTAATCAACGTCAGCACTTTCAAGGTTCACCTGCAAAATGCTGCAGAAAAAATACACATATATTTGTAATGACGGTATTCCCCGATGCTGTTAGAATTGAAATTGCTGTTTGCTTTTTGTTGTTCACTTGTGGGTGCCTTAATCTCGATCTCTCGTGTTTTCATGCAGTGCAGTGAGGCATTTTTAATACACGGAACAAACAAACAGGTTTAACATAAAACCGATCCGTTTAAACTGATCCTGTTCCTGTGGATTGGGACAACCCAAGTTTTATTGAAAACGCTCAATGTTTATGAACATGAAGCTGAAATTTATTTATTTTTCAAACCCGTGTGCATTTAAATGCATTTTCTAAAAGAAAAAAAAAAGCTTGAATCGTTGAGGTTTATGGAGGATTTATGCGTCTTTTATTGTTTACAAGTATGAAGTCGGCATCTTAAGTAGTTTATTTGAATTACTTGATTTAAAGAGTGCTTGTCAAAAGAAGTTTTTTCATGTCATTGATGTCTTTGTTCCAGTGTCAAGTGTAAGGAATATATGAATAAATGAATTGTAAATATGAATTTAAGATTTCATGGGCTGTTGTTTTCTGGTGACTTATAAACAATAATAATAATAAAAAAGAAAGAAACAAGTTAATAATGAGGAAAATATTGTGACTGATTAATAAAGAACTTGCAGCAAAAACTGTGTCATTCATTCAGTTTAATGGTCCCAATGGATTATTCACCCTTTTATTTCATAGTGTGAAATGAAAAAATGGCCTGGTTATTGTCAGCATAATACATTTCACCTTCATACTCAGTAAAATTTATATTTTATTTAAACGCCTTGAGTAAACCGTGTTGCCGTGCTTACTTATAACATTGTAAATATAAGTCAAGAGAACATTGACGTAACATGTTGAGACGTCTTTTAGGAAATACATAAATATTTAATTCAATTTATAGTCTTGATTATTTTATTATTTTATGGTTCATGGTTGTTTTGGTTTTTACACATAACCTCCACTAGAGGTCAGGAGTGGTCAGCTGTGCACCATGTAAACAATCAGTAACAAATATTTCAGTACATGGATTTGTTTAAATACTTTTTTTTACAAGTTATCTGTGACACATGTTCATTTATATTTCATCTGCTTCATTTAAGAGGATCACATATGAAGCTGAGCTTGTTATTTTATATGAACCTAAATGTTTCAAATGTCCAAAAACAACAAAACCACAACTCAGCTTAATAAACTGGCCGTTACACAAAGCAGCTGCTTGATTTTGCAGTTTTACTCTAACCGCAGGATGTCGATGCAGTAATGAATATTGAAGATAACATGATGTAGTTTGGACTGTTGGACACAGCACGGGGCCAAACGTCTCCTGCTCTCCATTTTTGTTTTGGTCTTTGCCTCCACTAGAGGTCAGGAGTGGTCAGCTGTGCACCATGTAAACAATTTGTAACAAATATTTCAGTGCATGCATATGTTTAACTTTTGTGTTTTTTTTATTAAGAGTAAGATCTCAACATCTTCAGTTTTTATATAAACACACATTTTTGTTCATTATCTATTTACAAGACAACACAGAGTGCACAATGATGATCGCCTCAGCCAGTCGAGCTTTGCAACAGAGCTCAACATGCAGACCGGCCCGAGGTCACGGCCTCACTGTGTTTAAAGGCGATCAATCCAAAATAAAAAATGCTTAATAAGAATCCATATTCACTATAATAGAACAGAGAGTCGTATAGTGAGAGGGCTAGAATATTACATTAATACATCAATCAGGATTATTAGTTTATAACTTCAGAGACCGAACACATCTGACTGTTTCCTGCTTTCATTTCAGTTTATTACAATGTGACTTCAATACTTTAGAAACAATTTACATTTCTCTCTCTCTCCCTCTCTCTCTCTCTCTCTCTCTCTCTCTCTCTCTCTCTCTCTCTCTCTCTCTCTCTCTCTCTCTCTCTCTCTCTCTCTCTCTCTCTCTCTCTCTCTCTCTCTCTCTCTCTCTCTCTCTGTGCACCAGGTGAGACTCATTGTCTCGTCAGCATGAGTTGATTTAAGCAGGTGTCTCTCTCTTGTCTCTGTCTCTATTTTTCCCTGCAGGTGACCTGGGTAGAAGGTGGAGGCTCTGGTTTCCTCATGCCAGGAGCCCGTTTAGCCGTTTGGGTTTTGTTATTTTAGTTTTGGTTCGGTGGTTCCTTGGTCGTCCTGTTTTCGGTCTTTTCTTTTCATTTAGGTAGTGGGTTTTAGGCAGGCTTAGTTTGAGTGGATGCTGGGTGCGACGGCCGTTGGCTGGCTCAGTGTTCTCTCTCTCTCTCTCTCGTTTTGTTTGTTTTGGCCAGGAACCTCCAACCTTTTGTTTAGTTATTTTCTTGGGGAATTATTTAGTTTGTTTTTGAATTAATACAAATTATTATTGGTTTAGTGATTGGTCTTTCAATATGTTTCGGGCCTTGCGAGCCCTTGAGGTCGGTAACAATGTTGTTTCATTAGCTCACACTAATTAAGTCCTAAACCACAGGACAAACATACAACAACTACTGGTGTGAAAAACAAGAGGGAATGTTGCCGAGTTCAGACGAAACAGAGAGACAGAAATCTGGGGATTATATAAAACTTCCACCTCAAGTTAAAATTTATCAAAGTGAATGTACAGAGAATAATATGACTACATGAAGAGATGGCAAACCAGTAAGAAGAAACTATAACGACAACAAATAAAAGTTTTGTCAGCATCTCCGAACATCAACTCCATTCTCCGTCTACTGGTGTTTCTGTCCATCTTTAACCCGGTACACAGCTCGTGTTAAATACATGTCTTCATCCTGAGAGACAAGTTGACATGTATTATTTACACATTTCTAATTATTATAGTTGAACTGCTGTTATTTCTGACTGCGGCCCATTAAGAGCATGACAAAGATGTGAAAGGTGCTGATTAAGACAAATTCCTGCTGTTCATTACCTGACTCCATCCGCTGTCGAGGAGTTCAGCTTCCCCGTCTGCAAAATAACAATAATAATACAGACTGCACGATTTTACAAATATTCCCTGTTGAAGTAATTATTTGAACATAATCAAAAGTAAAAACGGGGTAAATAAAGATGAAGAAGGCAGACTGTGAGAGCAGTAGGTACCTGATTTCTGACAGAAGTGACAGACCAAAGTGAAGCAGAGGAAGGAGGAGAGAAAAGTGACGGCTGCAGTGAGCGCCATCATCCAGGGCACGCTGTCAGGGTGGCCAGGCTGTGGGCTGGAATCTGTATCAGACACATAGACGACATCGTGACATTTAAAAGAGTTGACTGAGTCAGCGAGCCTGATCTCCTCGGGTCATTCCAGAGTCGAGGCGTGATCACCTCGAGTTTTCAGCCTAAACCCTGGAACAACCAGAAGTGACCTGCCCGAGGATCTAAAGCTACGGGGTTCTGACCACAATACTCACTGATTTTGATCCTTGTTGTGACGTTGCCATATCTGTACTCAACTCTATCAGTGATTTTACCCTTTCCGTTATCGTCCACCTTTTTCTGTTCAGTTCCACAGTAGTAGAGCCCCTCATCCGACTCAGTGACGTTCAGGATCATCAGGTCATGGGAGTTAGAGGAATCGTTAACGATGAAGTGGAAACGAGGAATGGGATTTAGAAGAATTTTAGATCTAATGAGACTAAAGTATGATAGGACGAGAGAAGGTTGGTTCTCATGAGAGCAGTTCCTGAACCACGCGATGTAAACTCCACTTGATGTTTTGCAGTCACAGTAGAGAGTGACGTTGTCTCCTGGTCTGGCTGTCACCTCCAACTCTGATCCAGAAATCTGACCATGACTGTAAGAAACAACTCCTGGAATACAAACACAATTATAAAAGCTGTTTGAAATGAGCTCAGTGTTTTCACATTAAAGCAGACGCAGATTCTACTCAACACAACAATGAGAAAATATTATTCTCAAAATTAAACTCAACAATTGTGATTAAATCATTCAAATGCTCTTACCTAAGAGAGCGAGCAGGACAATGTGCAGCACGTCCATGTGTGACGACGGCCGAGAGTCAAATGACAAAGAAACACGTCTCACTACCGGATGTCATGACATGCGTAGACTTTCCATCAAAGGAAATGTAAAGTGTGATTGGCTGGTTGAATGGAACATTTTCTTCTGTGGTTGTTTTCTATGGGTGTGACGCTCAGTGAGGGGCTAAATATAAAGATAACGTAAGGTTTCACTTCAACTAGAGACTACATCTCCACAGTAGTGCTTTTATTCACTGTACAGTTACATGAATCTGTATTATTACAGACACGACTGTTGCAGAAAAAAAGGTATGAGGTAAAAGCATGTTTGAGTAGAGCAGCTACACGTGTGTTTGTTCTGTTCTTATGATCAAATTTGGTAACAGCCAAACGTCAAGCAAGGTCAACAACTCCAGACGAAGCAGCCGGCCTTGCCCAGCTCCCGTTCTAGCACAACACTGGCTCCGCACTTCCTCTGTGTTCCCCCCACGGCACAGGGCTGAAAACCTCCTCTTCTCTGTGGGTCCAAACACGAACACTGCCCCGCTGCTCTGAGCTCATGGCCCGGCTATCAAACAGAAACTGTAGTTTGTCCATCAGATAACTAACTCACAGAGAGTTCTGTCAGTCTTTTTACAATACTGTTGCAATGCATGCTGGTGCAGATGTTATCAAGAGGACATGGCTCATCTGAAGCCCCTCTGCAGCATCGAGGTAGGTGCTGGCTAACACAGAAACCAACTGTTTCCACCCACTTGTCAACCCGCTGCTGCACGTTTGAATCTATGCGGACACAAACTCACACGTTGTACGTATGACGAGCATGCATCATATTCAGCCAAAAATCATGAGGCGTGAAATATCACACCTCATCAGTCCGATGAAACCAACTCATCGACCGCAGCCTTTTCTTTCTATGTGAAATAGAGCTGTAGTTGACAAGGGTGTGAAATAAGTGATACGCATTTCTTCTGTGAGACCTCAGAGATCAACGGCCTGACCGTCATAGTATAGTGTAGAGACTCTACAGCAAGTTTCTACTTTGAAAGATAGAACATGAGCTTTAACAGCATGGGTTTAATTGCTGTTGCGCAGCACGGAAAGCTAGAAAATCTTCCATTTGCATCATATTGTTTTCAAATCCATGAAATCAGACTTCTTAGAAGGGAAGAGATTCGAATAATGGGGAAGAAAAAGCATTGATCATATTCTTTATAGTGTTTCACACATATTACTGTGTTTTTTGAATAATGTTGCAAAACAAAAGACATGCGTAACAATATTGCATAATACTTATATTGCATTTGATTGGATGAGAAATGTCGGTGCGACCGTGTTCACCAAACGGTTTTGTTTCTGTTGGTCAGTCTGCTGCCACGGTTTGATATTAATTAGATATCTATCACTAAGTGAGAACTTAGTGGCTGTGAACAGGTAAACATACCTGCATTAGACCAGCTACACTGAGCAGCTCAAAGCACAATGGCACCACCTTGTGATGAAAATATACATAGTGCCAGTAGTGCAAGTCTGAGACCACAGTTATTCCCAGACAACAAATGCAAGACATAGACTTATTAATAATATTTTCAGCCTTTATTGGATAGGACATCTCGGGAGACAGAGACACAACTGGCCTCAGACTGGTAAGGACTCAGCCCTTTTACATAGGCCAGCATCCAGAGCTAAAAAAATATTTTATGTGGTAAATTATTAAACATAATAACCAAATTTCAATAACTTTAAAAATGCATTTTAACTTGACGTTCAAATCAGGTCAAAACCCCGAACCTCTAATCTGCTGCCATACATTTAATAACTGTTAATATAATTATTAGTTTTAATGCAACATTCCTGCAGCTATGGTGATGTTAGAGTGAGGCAGATTTTCCTTAAGATCTCCACTAGAGGTCAGGAAAGTGTCACTCAGACCTGAGAGGTGTTTACTCTGAATCATACAACAAGTAGATCCGACTTGCTGCAGCAGTAAACTGGGTTGCATTACATTAAAGAGTCTCCTGCTGCTTTCCAGGTATTAGTCCACCGAAAGAAACAAGAGCAAATTGTCCTAAAACATGAATATCCTTTGATTATATATTTCATTTAGGTTGGTCGAGGTGAGCTTTTGTCACACCGCGGTGAGGTCAAGTTGGGTTTTTTGTCCTGTCTCGTCATTTCCTGTTTTATTTTGATATTTACCTGTCCTCTCGTTTCAGGTCACTTGCCCTTCCTCATGTGTCACCGGTCTGATTGTTTCCACCTGTTCCCCATCACCCTGTGTATATATTGTCTGCGTCTCCCTTTGTCCCGTGCCAAAGTGTTTCGTCTTCTGAAGCGATCACCCAAGCCTTGTTTTCTTGTCCACAGCCATAGGGTTATAGCTCAAGTGTTCTTTTGTTTATTTTTCCTCGTATGAGTGATTTTTTTTTTTTGTAACTTCTTAGTCTAGTCCTTTTGTTTCATAGTGCATAGCGTAGTGTTTTTCAGCCTCTTTGGAGCGCCTTCAGTTAATGTTTTGCAGCCTGTTGCTTTTCCTCCTCGGGAGTGATTTTGATTTTAATCATCTTTAATAGAGTTGGAGTGTTTTTGTTTTCCCTAGTTTAGGCCGTTTTCATAGCCTCACTCTGTTGAGGGATTTTTTTTGTTATCAATAAACAAGCTCATTTGACACCTCTGCGATTGAGTCCGGCCTGACAGCTTTAACTTATTACTTAATATCGGCATCTGACCGCATCACTGTCGTGCCAATAATGACGTTAAAGCACACCCTCTCGTGTAATATTGCTTTAAAAAAAGCAAGCAAACTAAACCAGAACTGTTCCGTAAAGTAAACTCACAGTTTAGAGATATAGTACTAAGTCCAGCCTGGCTGGTTTCATGACTTTAAAACACAGACATCAAACACTGATGTCATCAAATCACAATGAGACCAAACCCTCAAACAACCTCATCAGATGAAAAACACTGTATGTGCATTTAATAGAGCTGTTGCTGGGTGAAACTTGGCTTCCGCTGTAGAGCACACTGCCTAAAAACACACCTCAAAGGGAAGCGAGTGCATAGATCTGTGATTGTATTCTCTCTGAAGTTGGACATTAACAAAAAAAATAAAATAAATCACAACGAAAAGGTTCAAAAATAAATACCCACAATATGTAGCAGCATCAGTGTGACCTATCTGAGCGATGCATGAAACCACACGCTGAATCTCTCAGCAAACAAAGCGTTCGTGTATAAATAGAAACGAGGTCAGAAACCTCTGAACTCAAACACTGAACTGTCACTGAAGACAAAGCCGCAAGATTCAAACCAATGCTTTGCTTCACTGCAGCGACGCCACGTTTTAACAGCTCATTGTCCTCACTGCAAATATATTAATATATTTGTATATTTATGTCTGTCAAGCACAGCTGTTGTATCATTGGCTCAGAAACTGACTGTAATAAAGAACGACAACGTTTTATTTTGATTTGAATCCATATTTCCAATAATGCACATGCTGGCCTTTAGGATAAGGCTGATGGTTTTCAATTAAAACACATTTAAAAAATGATGATCTGACATGACTGCCTCTGTCATTGAGTGTACGTGCAAGGCGCACACTGTTATCCACCGCGCTTATTCTTTTGCTTATTCTTACGCCCGTTTTTTGGTTCGCATCTCCTCCCAGAGTTTTGTCGCACATACACAAAACAAAAATCAAAACGTGCGGCTCGGCCGGGGCATGTGTGCTATGTCTTTTCTAAGAGTTTCGGTAAACGGTTTTGCCAAAAATCGCCAAAAACGAAGTCGAAAAATGAATGGGTGTGTATTGCGAGAACTTTCCAGAGCTAGAGGGAGTTATGTCATCGCTAGAGTGGAGGGGGAGAGAAAAAGTTGTTGAAAAATACATTTGTAAACTGCGACTGTGGCCGCAAATGCACAGCTACAGACGTGATTTTACCATCAAAACGTAGGAAAATTCGAGGCGATCGCAGTGATAACACTGTTGAAGCTGTCTCTGTTATAGTTTTGGCTCCCTACGTGCTCATTGACAGACTACTCCCTCCCACAGCCTCATATACTCCCATGTTAAAAAAAGCAATATCAGCAATAACATGCTAATGTTAATTCTAACAGGTGCAGATTAGCTGCTGCTGATTAGGTCCTGGTTGCTTGGCAACCTCAGCCTGCTTGAAGGAGGAGAGGGGGGGAGGGGCCAGCAGGCAGAGGCCGAGTGGTGGCCATTTTAGTAGTTCTTGGCACTTAATTTGTCTGTCTAAAATGGCAGACAGGGACAACAGAGCAAGACATGCTATATAATAATGCATGTGGACGACGGGGCCAGAGTCACGCACACTCAAAGCTTCTTTAGAAATGTTCTAGTTTATAGATCTGTTCTTGTTCTGTCACCTTGAGCTTTGGTTTGGACAATTATGTGACACTTTGTGGCGCACACACACACACACAAAGTTAAATGGTCATGACAACACACACATCCCTGCACACCTGGCAGCTCTAACTCAGGTGTTCACGCACGCAAACAGATGAGAAAAACCTAGGTGTGTGGAAGCGCACCCGCCTGTCCGCTTCCAGCGGAGAAACAGGGCGAGATCCGGTACGTCATTATATCGGAGGATGACGCCCACTTCTATTAAACATGTGACGTTTTTGTTAATAGCAGCCATTTGTCCGAGTACAGGTTCTAGGCCTTGCATCATTTTTGTAGAATGTTCGTGGTGGAGAAAATGAGAAAAAGTTGTTTATGTCTGAGAGCGGTGATGAAGTTTTGACCCTTTGACCTCACATGGCTGATATCCTCTGAGGTGGAACGTGCAGAAACCAGTGTAGACGTTGGTCAAATACGACGTGTGTTGGACACTGTCCTGTTTTAGTGGACAGTCCCTAGAGAAAAGGTTGAAGTCGATTCTGACATCAGAAAATGTTCATGAGTAATTATTTGCTCGTTTTGATTCAGCGTTGGGAGATATTGCCTAAGTGATTATCACTTACAAGAAGGGTTGGGCTTAACTGCGGAACATCCTGTAAACCACGGATGAAAATGTTCTACTTTACGAGCCAATCACAGGCTATACTTTTAATGAAAAATGCTGCAGTTCATGAGTCTGAGACTTTTTTAAAACTCTCGGCCATCACCTTCACACATGGACGTGCTGCAGGTTTTTCTGATCGCTCTCTTCAGTAATTCATTAATCAGTTTTATGATTTAATTACAATTATTAGGTATTAGTCTCAGATATTTTCTCGTTGTTGTGTTGAGTAGAAGATTTGTGTTATGCTGCACAAAAGCCAAATCGTTGCACTTTAAGTTTTTTCCACTAAGAAGTTACAAGGCCAGCAGGAAACCCACATAAAGACAAAGCAGCCCCTCATGCAGGCGGACTGAAGCTGACGATCACTGGCCTGTTGAAGGTGTTATTGCATAGTTTCACTTTGTACTAAACACCGCTCCTTCACTATTGGTGCCACTGCATAACACAAGTCTAATCATTTTGTCAACAAAGTTGAGAAGTTAAAACTTAAAAGCATTCATCTATCAGTTTGTCCATTAGAGTAGCAAATACTCAGGACTGCAAGGAAACACATGATGTAAAAAGATGCTCCACCGTGTGTCAGGACATGACTGCTGGGCGTGTTTACTGATGCAACAAAGCACACGCTGTGAGCACCACCTACCTATGTCTCTACAGACTGTTTCTACATTGGTTCAGAATCTCTGTCACACTGAGGTCAAGCAAGTATAAAGGCCTTTACGAGGATGAGCAAGTTCAAATGCGACTGAGACTTTCTTAGACTGAGCAATGCGCATCAAAGAGGACAGAAGCCTTGATACAAGCACTGAGGTGAATGAGCAAGAGAACAAAAACCTCAAGGAAGCCTTGAAAACTTGAAAACACAAACTGTGCTACACGAAGAGAAACTCTGGACGATCCTGGGAACAAGACTCAACAATCAATCCTTACTCCGGTATGACTGACCCCATCTTTTTTTTGACCAGTATGTAGGATTTAGTGGCATCTAGTGGTGTAGTTGCTCATTGTAAAGAGAAAGTATGATGGCCATCAGAAACATGTAAGGCCGTGTTCTGGGTCAATGTTGAAACACGGCAGTTCAACAACGACGACGAATGCAAAGTTGTGCAAATTATATTACAGACTTCCCACTAAATATTGATTTCATGCTTTTTGCTCCTTGTAGTAAGGAAACTCCTTCTCATTTCACTGTCTAGGACAGATACTCGTCCACTCCTTTTCTATCTTTAAAATAGCGACTCGCTGTAGATATGTATAAACTATTCTATATCATAAGAAACGTATGCTGCTCTACACAAACATGCTTTTATCTCATACCTGTTTATGGATGATTTTCTACTTCTTTCTGCATCAGCAGAGTCAAGTCTGTAATAATACAGATTCATGTAACTGTACAGTGAATAAAAGCACTACTGTGGAGATGTAGTCTCTAGTTGAAGTGTAATCTGAAGAAATCTCATGTAATCTTTACATCTAGCCCCTCACTGAGCGTCACACCCATAGAAAACAACCACAGAAGAAAATGTTCCATTCAACCAGCCAATCACACTTTACATTTCCTTTGATGGAAAGTCTACGCATGTCATGACATCCGGTAGTGAGACGTGTTTCTTTGTCATTTGAGTCTCGGCCGTCGTCACACATGGACGTGCTGCACATTGTCCTGCTCGCTCTCTGTGGTAATTCATTTAAAATTTTTGATTATACAATTAAAATTAAACCTATTCTCACATATTTTCTTATTGTGTTGAGTAGAATCTGCTTTAATGTGAAAACACTGAGCTCATTTCAAACAGCTTTTATGATTGTGTTTGTATTCCAGGAGTTGTTTCTTACAGTCAGGGACGGACTGGGACAAAAAATCGGCCCTGGCATTTTGGACCAGACTGGCCCACAACATTTGATAACACACTTTTTCATTTTTTTCAGTGCAACTGTGCAAGTCTTTAAAACAACCTAGCTCAACAGGACATAAATAATCAAATCATATTAAATCAATTTTATTTGTATAGCCCAAAGTCACAAAGTCCATTTTCCATTGAGGCTTTACAATCTGTACAGGGAGTGACACCCTCTGTCCTTAGACCCTCGGTTCGAGTGAGGAAAAACTTGCCCACAAAAAACTTTAACAGGAAAAAATGTGAAAGAGACCTCAGGAAGAGCCACAGAGGAGGGATCCCTCTCCCAGGACAGACAGACGTGCAATGGATGTCACGTGTACAGGACAATCAACACAAACATATTGTACAATTACAATGACTGACTGAAATACAGCCTGTTTATAATATATTTATATAAACAAACACACAGCTGCATTGACATAACACTAGCAATGAACAAAATGATGTCATTTTAAAAAGTGCTATTTTCTGTCTTTGTAGGCTAACTTGCATTGTATTTAGCCACCTAGCTACATAAAACAGCCCATTTTTTTCCCAGGCCTAAATAAGAGCTTACCCGAGGACTACTAGATGAACAAAGAAAATGAGAGTGCTGACTCTTCAGTTTTCACTCACATTTTTGGTGAGTGGTGGCTTTACATATGCCTAGGCTAGAAATACTGGAATGTACAGATACCTGCAGCTGCATTCACATAACATAGACAAAATGATATAATTTTAAAAGTGAGATTTTCTATCAGTTATGTAGCCTACATTGTCCCTACCACCTAGGCTACATAAAGAACTGCTATATCTGCAGGACAAAAAAGCAACTTAGCCAATAGGCCAGCCTAGTACTGACCCCACAGACAATAATAGTATAATAAGAAATTAGACTTATTGTTATTATTGGTGAATGGTGAACAAGTTTTCTCACATTAAAGACTATTTTTTATTTAGAATAAAAGACATAAAAAGTAGGCTACTGAGCTAGGCTTATTTTCTCTTCCAGCCAGTGTAGCCTACAATGTATTGTAGCGACCCTGCAGTAATGTGTTGTGTGTTACAATGTGAGTTCTGTGGTTTCCCATGGTCCATAAATGCACCTGTATGAGAGCAAGGGGGCGGGGGAGCAGGTGAGGGAGAGCGCGTGTATGTGAGCGCGTGTGGAGAGAGACTGCACGAGTGAGGCTGGAGAGTGGGACCTGTTATGTGTTCTTGGCGTGGTTATGGCCTACAATAACCAAGTGCTGTAACAAGACTGTTGGCAATAAAAGCCAGTTTGCTAAATAACGCCTCGTTATTCGTGACGCGTCCGGCCGGACGCCACAGTATGTTTCATCATACTCATTAAGGGGTTGGG
Organism: Collichthys lucidus; assembly: GCA_004119915.2. Lineage (NCBI taxonomy): Eukaryota > Metazoa > Chordata > Actinopteri > Sciaenidae > Collichthys > Collichthys lucidus. The sequence goes on from CM014080.1 coordinate 4,905,553, forward strand.
TGGCTTTATCCTACTCGTTGCATTTCATACATGTTCTGACAGTAGTCCAGCTTACCGCAGGTTCAACAACATGTTGAGTGCCACTGCCACCGGCACCTCTGTCATCAGCGATGGGAGCTGATGAAGCCCTGCTGTGGCAAACATATCAGTGATTTTAACACACGTCGCAGCGTCTGCCCGAGGAGCAAGTTTCTTTTAATCACGGAGTTTTTCTGCGCCACCTTTGCGTTTTCTCTCCATCTTTATCTGATAGCGTTTCACCCATCAATAAACTGCACACCGGCGCATCAAGCCAAAGGGGGGAGGTGTTTCATGATGTGATTGGGCCGGTCCCCTGTCAGTCAGCGTGTAAGGGCCGGTGGTAAGAAAACAAAGTCTTGCACAGCCTCTTTTTTTTTGTGCCTGTAGGCGGGACCACAGCGTACAGAGTGGTTGTTTAACAGTGTGTTCGGGCTGCGTGATCTACTCGTTGTGGGCCGGTCAGACCAATATTAAATAAAATAATAATAAAAAAAATAAAAAAAATCAGGATTTATCGGCCCAAATAGCACGTCGGCCCACCGGGCAAATGCCCGGTATGCCAGATTGCCAATCCGTCCCTGCTTACAGTCATGGTCAGATTTCTGGATCAGAGTTGGAGGTGACAGCCAGACCAGGAGACAACGTCACTCTCTACTGTGACTGCAAAACATCAATTGGAGTTTACATTGCGTGGTTCAGGAACTGCTCTCATGAGAACCAACCTTCTCTCGTCCTATCATACTTTAGTCTCATTAGATCTAAAATTCTTCTAAATCCCATTCCTCGTTTCCACTTCATTGTTAACGATTCCTCTAACTCCTATGACCTGATGATCATGAACGTCACTGATTCGGATGAGGGGCTCTACTACTGTGGAACTGAACAGAAAAAGGTGGACGATAACGGGAAGGATAAAATCACTGACAGAACTGAGTACAGATATGGCGACGTCACAACAAGGATCAAAATCAGTGAGTATTATCAGAATTATCTTTGGGCCTCAAATATCTGTTAGTGAGTGTTATCATTTGACTAAATCATGGATTTAAGTCCAACTGTGATTTTATTCTTTCACATATCTGTGTTTCTGGTTTAACTATTACTCTCAATGTAAATATAAACCTGTGTTCGGCAAAAGGAAACAACAAACATGTTTTCATCCGTGTGTTTCTGTGAGATCAGAGTTTAATGAGAATAATCGACACAGCTTTGTTTTTGATCCAGACTCTAGTGAGACTCATCACCGTGATCACGATCCTCCAGGAGACTGTGATATGTGCCGGATGCTGCTGTTCTCTCTGTGTCCATCGTTTGCTGTTCTCTCCTCTCTCCTCTCCTCTCTTGTGGTTCATCGCCTCTGTAATAAAAAAGGTAACTACCACATATCTCACTTTTTAAGCTTCATGTGTTAATGTCAGAAATATTCTTTATAACAAATCGGTGAAACTCAAATGAAATCTGGATTTCTGGAAGCGTCATCTTATTTATTATTTGATCATGATGCTGTTTTTCTCTCTGCAGCTACAGAAACTCAAGTTGATGAGCGACAGCCTGAAACCAGAGGACTGAATCAGGTGAGTGTAACGGTAGAATATCATGAATCGTGTCATTAAATCACTTCATGATCACGACTGTAAACAACACATGTCAAATCTTAGGATGAAGATGTGTGTTACGCTGCGCTGGAGATCCGTCAGACAGCAAAGAGACCAAAGAAGAAGAAAACTCAGAGTTCTGACTTCAGCACCTATTCTGCCATCAATACTTCGAGGGCCTGAAGCTAAAGAAAATGAATCGTCTGATGATGATCGATACGTTTTTTATGCATGTACATTTTCATACATATCAATACCAGTGACGTCGAGGATAAGCGACAGAATGGTCTCTATATTTTTAAAGGCGGACAGCATGAGGAGTTTGCTTCTCTGTAACGAGACACAATGTTTTTCACACAATTTCCTGTTTTCATCTCGAGTTAGCCGTCAGCTCCAACCCCCTCACCACAGCGCCTGAGTTCTACGAAAGCCGCAGTGGCTGAAGTTTCATGTTCTTACTCTTGTTTTTCTATTTAAAGATGACCTTGCCACGCAGCTTCCAAGAAGCTGCAAAACAATATAGAGGTGACATCCCACCTCAAAGACCTTTTAGTAGCTCGCAGGAAACCCACAAAGACAAACAGCCCCTCACTGAACAACAGAGCGGGTTCGTGCACGGCACAAATCAGCAGCTCTGCAGCCGCCACAGCTACTTTTGGACGCCCATCTCCGACGTCATATCTGTGACCGAGGCAGTGTGAAAGTGGTTTCATGCACAGATGCCAGCGTCTGTGAAGTGACAGATGTGCTATTTCTTTGCATCCTTATCTCTACATATCAAACATGCAGTTTGGATTTTTAAAAAATATTCCATCAGCGCACGAACAACAAGTGTTGACCTAGATATCCGTCAGACCAAAGGAGAAGGAAAACATCACTGGTAGCACGTAGCCCAATGAAGCAAACAATTTAACACAAGAAACTGTTTAACAACCAGTGTGATATGTTGTTTTACATCATTATTCAGTAGTTTTCAGAAAAGATGTGACCCAGTAAACGACCGCCTCCCCTATTATCTGTCCCTCATTCCCCGCCGGGGAGGCGCCCCTCAGTTTCTTTTTCAGATTGACATAGATGACCTCATTCACTCTCAAAGCAGTGACCCATGTCCTTTAGATGGTGTGAAGTATTGATCTGAGGAGCCGACTCTTGCTCGGCAGTCATTTCATCTGAACGGCAGATCTGTGCAGCATTGGACTTTGTGTGTTACCTTGCTTGTATTCGGGCGTGCGGTCTTGATTGTGAGGGAGTTTTTCTTGCTGGGATTGCAATGGTTTTATAAGATAAAGAAGAGTTTCTCTTCGTGCAGCACAGTTTGTGTTGGTCACAAACTTTCAAGGCTTCCTTGAGGTTTTTGTTCTCTTGCTCATTCACCTCTGTCCTCTTTGATGTGCATTGCTCAGTCTAAGAAACTCTATTGTCTATAAAGTCTTTGCGTTTGAACTTGTTCCTGACACGTCTCGTCAATCCTCTTAAGGTCATGTGTTTTGTTTTCTGTTTTATTATGAAACTTTGATTTCTGTTTTATTCTGAAACTTGCCCTTCCTCTCGTTTCAGACCGCCTCACTTCCTGCCCCTGTGTTTTTTCCCTCCGGTTTTGATTGTCTGCCCCGCCCTCATTAGGTTCACCTGTGTCTTGTTACCACCCCCCTCTCTTGTGTATTTAGTCTGTGTTTCTCGTCCTCTCTGTGCCAGTTCGTCCCAGCCCTTTGAGTTTACTAGTGATCGGATTTTCCTGTTCACCGACCTCTGCCTCTGCCTTTGCCCAGCCTTTTCTGGATTTGTTTGCCTGCTCTGATTTGATTACCGTGTATCGAACCTTCCTTCTGACCAGTAAACGGATTACGTTTCAACCCTGAACTGTTTCCGAGTCGTGCTTCTGAGTCCTACCTTTTGGGAAGTACCAGTCATAACAGTTCCTGCTGACTACCGAGCTCATGTTTGTAAAGGCTGTCACCTCAGGTCTATATATATCTGACCTATGCATCACTAAGACTGCTTCATTATTCTGTTTCCTTGCCTGAAGCATTTGGTACTTGCACTGGACAAATCAGTGGATGGATCCTTTTACATTGTAACTTCTGTGCATTGGGCCGCAGTGGTGGCCTACACCGGACTGAGAACGCTGCACTAAAGAGCCGAGTAGTGGTGTGCAGCGAATAGTGAAACCATGCACCGACACCTTCAACAGGCCAGTTACCTGCAGCTTCGTTTCGCCTGCATGAGGGGCTGTGTTTGTCTTTTATGTGGGTTTCCTGTTGGCCTGGTCACATGGCTGACACGATGTTATTTATGTACATTGCATTGAAACCTCTTAGTGGGAAAACAAACTGTGCAACAATCTGGCTTTTGTGCAGCATAACACAAATCTTCATCCTAATCATTTGACATATGCATTGACTTATATTATGCTGGATCTTAAACATGTATTGATGCAAAACTAAAATGCATGATTAAACACTTATGTGTTTGACCTGTGCTGTGTTTGTGTGAAACTGCAAAAGTGTGAAGACGACAACCAACAGACATTTCTCACGGTCAACACTTTGTTGATTAAAAACTGCACTGTGTACTGCATCTCGTATCACTAACGAGAACTCAATCATGTTCAGGTTTGCCAGTGAGATATGTCATTTAGACAGTGTATACAATAGCAGGGCCCGACCCCTGGACTATCAAATGTCTGTCATGACAGAGGTCTACACATATGAAGAATGATGCAACTTCCTACTACTCTTAAATGACCTTATTCTCTCTCTTGTTTGGTCTCTGGTGTCGGGTTCCTTAAGCTGCAGACATGAATATATATTCATAATATAACACCCAACATATCACAATATAAAATATTTAATCAGTCTTAACGTAATGCCTGAAACATTTTCCATAAAAGTTTGGACAGGATACAAAAACAAAACAAACACCTGTTTGGATCACTCAACTTGTTCATTGATAACAAAATAATCAATCATTAAAAGAAAATCTCTGCACGTAAGAGGCAAGCCTCAAAAACCAACATCGAATGGCCATGACCTTTGACCCTCAGGCAGCGCTGCACTAGAAACACATGATTGCATAAAGGATGTTTCTTCATGGGCTCAGGAACTCACAAATATTGGTCTAACACCGATCGTGTGTTGTTACAGAGACGCAGACGTATTTGATGCTTATACATTTTCATACATATCACTAACAATGATGGACAGAATGGTCTCTATGCGTTCCTGCAGATTATTCATTACCAGTCATCATCAGACGATTCATTTTCTTTAGCTTCAGGCCCTCGACGCCCTCGAAGTATTGATGGCAGAATAGGTGCTGAAGTCAGAACTCTGAGTTTTCTTCTTCTTTGGTCTCTTTGCTGTCTGACGGATCTCCAGCGCAGCGTAACACACATCTTCATCCTAAGATTTGACGTGTTGTTTACAGTCGTGATCGTGAAGTGATTTAATGACACGATTCATGATATTCTGCTGTTACACTCACCTGATTCAGTCCTCTGGTTTCAGGCTGCCGCTCATCAACTTGAGTTTCTGTAGCTGCAGAGAGAAAAACAGCATCATGATCAAATAATAAATTAGAAGATGACGCTTCCAGAAATCCAGGTTTCATTTGAGTTTCACCGATTTGTTTTAAAGGATATTTCTGACATTAACACATGAAGCTTAAAAAGTGAGATATGTGGTAGTTACCTTTTTTATTACAGAGGCGATAAACCACAAGAGAGGAGAGGAGAGAGGAGAGAACAGCAAACGATGGACACAGAGAGAACAGCAGCATCCGGCACATATCACAGTCTCCTGGAGGATCTCGATCACGGTGATGAGTCTCACTGGTTTCTAGCACAAGAACAAAGTTGTGTTGATGGACTTTTTTCGACTGGTCTTTAAAGAAATATCCGTTCTCATTTCAATAATGTCTCTTGTTTACGAGCTATTCAGGTGATTCCAGCAATCTCTGATAACATTACTTATGATCAAAAACTAGACGACAACTTCATCAAACATCAAGCATTAATGGTTTTTAACGCAAGACATTTTAACTATTTTAACTATTGTAGCCCACGTTCTCTTTTCTCTTCCTCCGTCAACGTCCTCTTCAGTCTCATCCTCTCGTCTGGCTCCTGTTCTTGCATGACACCGGCTCCGCTCCATATACTCCATGGTTAAAAAAACGCCTCTGGTACAAACACTAACACTGAGTTCACAAGTCAGGCAGCCTGGCTAACAAACTGAGCTGACATTAACATGTAGTGTGCCACATAGGGGGTTTACACACATATGTCCTGAGGATAGTTTTAAATCTTGGATTGTCATGGGGAAATTAGATTCTTCTATATATGCTGAGCAGCTGTATGCTTATGTTTAAAAACCATACCGATCATTATGGTAACTGAGGTCAGAGAACAGGGCTGTCTCAATCCTTAGACACGATAAGTAGACAATGTAAAAGCCTCTACAGAGTCAGATTACAAGGCCAAATCACTAATAATATACATATTTAGTTGTTCGTAGACTACTCACCATCTAGGGATATAAGTTGGGGCATTAGCCTGAGGGTATATAGAAAAACCGGAGAGGACAACTTACATTCTCCCTGACAAAACTTCAATAAACTTTTCAACACAAGACATCCTGAACTCCTGTGAACTCTGTTTCTTCTGCCGAACTGACCAATGATTCATACAGTTGTCAGTTGTCAGCAGTTTACTTTAACGTCCATCAGGAAACTCTGAAAAATCAGAGTTCAGACGGAGGACATCAGAGGGAAAACAAGAAATCTCATATATGGCACAGCACCACCTTCACACATAGATGTTTCAGGCCCAGAGAAAAATCACAATACTCACTGATTATGATCCTTGTTGTGATGTTGCCATATCTGTATCCAACTCTGCGACTATTTCCACAGTAGTAGAGACCTTCATCCAAATCAGTGACGTTCGTGATCACCAGGTCATACGAGTTAGAGGAATCATTTCTCACAAAGTAAAAACGAGGAATGGGATTTATATGATCAGACATTGGTTTTGATGTAAACTCGTATGATAGGACGAGAGAAGGTTGGTTCTCATGAGAGCAGTTCCTGAACCACGCGATGTAAACTCCACTTGATGTTTTGCAGTCACAGTAGAGAGTGACGTTGTCTCCTGGTCTGGCTGTCACCTCCAACTCTGATCCAGAAATCTGACCATGACTGTAAGAAACAACTCCTGGAATACAAACACAATCATAAAAGCTGTTTGAAATGAGCTCAGTGTTTTCACATTAAAGAAGATGCAGATTCTACTCAACACAACAACAACGATGAGAAAATATGTGAGAATAGCTTCAACTTTAAATGTATAATCAAAAATTTTAAATGAATTACCGAAGAGAGCGATCGTGTGCAGCACGTCCATGTGTGACGACGGCCGAGAGTCAAATGACAGAGAAACACGTCTCACTACCGGATGTCATGACATGCGTAGACTTTCCATCAAATGAAATGTAAAGTGTGATTGGCTGGTTGAATGGAACATTTTCTTCTGTGGTTGTTTTCTATTGGTTTGACGCTCAGTGAGGGTCTAAATATAAAGATAACATGAGATGTCTTCAGATAACACTTCAACTAGATCCTGGATTTTTGATCCAGACTCTACACACTGGTGAGTAAAAGATGGGGTCAGTCATACCGGAGTAAGGTAGTTGATTGTTGAGTCTTGTGCCCCAGTGCCCCCCTCTCCAGTTCCCCTTAAAGTGCAAAGTGACAAGATAAAGTGACATTTGTCACAGTGGAGAGGGGTCTGTGGTTTATGGGATGGTTTCTGCGAAAGTCCACTATCATTTCTTTTGTCTTTTTGATGTTCAGGGCCAGGTTGTTGCTGTCGCACCATGACACGAGATGTTGCACCTCTGTCCTGTAGTCCCTCTCATCGTTATCATCATTATTAGTGTGTTTCCTTGCAGTCCTGAGTATTTGGTACTCTAATGGACAAACTGATAGATGAATGCTTTTAAGTTTTAACTTCTCAACTTTGTTGACAAAATGATTGGACTTGTGTTATGCAGTGGCACCAATAGTGAAGGAGCGGTGTTTAGTACAAAGTGAAACTCTGCAATAACACCTTCAACAGGCCAGTGATCGTCAGCTTCAGTCCGCCTGCATGAGGGGCTGCTTTGTCTTTATGTGGGTTTCCTGTTGGCCTGATCACATGGCTGACACGATGTTGTTGAGCTAACACCACCATCTTAGTGGGGAAAAAAACTGTGCAACAATCAGGCTTTCGTGCAGCATAACACAACTCTTCATCCTAATATCTGACATATATGTCGACATATATTATGCTGGATCATAAACATGTATTGATGCAATGCTTTGACTGAATAAAATGCATGATTAAACAGATTAGTAATGTGTTTGACCTGTGCTGTGTTTATGTGTGCAACTGCGGTTTCACACTTAGCAAGCGTAAAGACGGCAACCAAGAGACATTTCTCACAGTCAGCACTGTCAATGAGACGGCATGCACACTACCGAGGTCCAAACTACAGACCATCAAACGCAGTGCACCAATTATAAGTACTAATAGTTATAATTTTGTCTGATAATTCAAAATCCTTGAATCCTAACTGACTATCCTGGATTGGACAGCTGTCCACTTCTCATCACCTCACTGCAGGGGTGCCCCAGGGTTCGATGCTGGGCCCCCTTATATTTGCTATTTGCTATACACCACCTCCCTAAGTCCAAAGATTTGCTCACAAGGCTTTTGCTATCACTGCTATGCAGATGACACTCAGCTCTATTTGTAATTTCCTCTCCTGAGGAGCCCATGGTCCCTGCACGGGTCACTATGACATCAACATCAAAATTGACTCCCAATGTCTTGCCCCCACCAGGGTGGCGAAAAACTTAGGGGTTATGATTGATGACCACCTAACGTTCTCCAGTCATGTCGCCCCAGTTGCCCGGTCATGCCACTTTGCAATTTATCAGAAAAATCAACTGAGCTCAACATGCTACTCAGATCCTGACACAAGCTGTGGTCATCTCAAGACTAGATTACTGTAATGCCCTCCTGACGGGCCTCCCAGTCTGCGCAGTGAAACCCTTTCAGATGATCCAGAACGCAGCTACAACCAACCAAGGTCACATTTTACCCCACTGCTCATTGCACTAACGCTGCTCTAACTCTTTGTTATCACTCTGTACCTTGATTGTTTCCCTTCTCTTAAAGTTGCTTTGGATAAAAGCGTCAGCTAAATGAATAATTGTAAGTCTAAATTAAGCTCAAATTGATTTTTTTGTATATATACACTTAGTCGCTGCCTGAATCATGTTCCATAAAAGTTGACAAGAGATGAACAAAAGACTGTGAAAGTTGTTGAATGCTCAAAAAAACAACAACACAGGGTCGGTAGTGTAGTGGGTTAAGCGGCCGCCCCGTGTGTGGAGGCTATAGTCCTCGCTGCAGCTGGCCCTGGTTCGAATCCCACATCGGACGGCTAATTTACTGTCTATCTTCAGCTGTACTATCCATAAAGGCATAAAAGGCCAAAATAATAATAAAAAAACAACAACACAGAGAATCCAGAAATCTCTGCATGTAAGAGGCAAAGCCAACACTGAACGTCCGTGATCGTCGACTCCTCAGCCAGCACTGCACTAAAAACTGACTTGACCGTATAACGGATATTACTACATGGACTCAGGAACACTTCAAAACTCAAATATTGGTCTAACACCGATCGTGTGTTGTTACAGAGACGCAGACGTCACAACCAAATCTTTTTAGATATTTTTTTTATTACTTCTATGGCAAGGAAATAAGATACAAGAGCTATAGAGTTTAAGTACAATACACATAAGAATGACTGTACACTGTGGTGACTGACACTAACAGTGATGATAGGGAGTGGAAGTGGAATCAACAACTGTATGTAGGAGAAGTGACAACATGCTTTCAGCTGGAAAAAACAACCAAACAAAGACTCCCTGTATTTGATGCTTATACATTTTCATACATATCACTAACAATGATGGACAGAATGGTCTCTATGCATCCCTGCAGATTATTCATTACCAGTCATCATCAGACGATTCATTTTCTTTAGCTTCAGGCCCTCGACGCCCTCGAAGTATTGATGGCAGAATAGGTGCTGAAGTCAGAACTCTGAGTTTTCTTCTTCTTTGGTCTCTTTGCTGTCTGACGGATCTCCAGCGCAGCGTAACACACATCTTCATCCTAAGATTTGACATGTGTTGTTTACAGTCGTGATCATGAAGTGATTTAATGACACGATTCATGATATTCTACTGTTACACTCACCTGATTCAGTCCTCTGGTTTCAGGCTGTCGCTCATCAACTTGAGTTTCTGTAGCTGCAGAGAGAAAAACAGCATCATGATCAAATAATAAATTAGAAGATGACGCTTCCAGAAATCCAGGTTTCATTTGAGTTTCACCGATTTTGTTTTAAAGGATATTTCTGACATTAACACATGAAGCTTAAAAAGTGAGATATGTGGTAGTTACCTTTTTTATTACAGAGGCGATAAACCACAAGAGAGGAGAGGAGAGAGGAGAGAACAGCAAACGATGGACACAGAGAGAACAGCAGCATCCGGCACATATCACAGTCTCCTGGAGGATCGTGATCGCGGTGATGAGTCTCACTAGAGTCTGGATCAAAAACAAAGTTGCGTTGATGGACTTCTCATTTTTGATACCACTTCAGAATTGTCTTTAAATAAATATCCATTCCTATTTGTCTGTCTCTGGTTTATTAGATTTTCATTTAATTCCAGTAATTTTAGAGTCAAATACCATCCATCCACTTATTAAATAAAGTACATTTACATTTACATTATCTGTAACCGCTCATCCTCATCAGGGTCACGGTGAGGCTGGAGCCTGGACATGTCATCAGGTCATCACATAGCACATAGAGGCAAACAACCATTCACACCTTCTGGGCAATTTAGAGTCATCAATCAACCTATTAAGTGCGTGTGTCTTTCAGCCTTTTACTTCACCAAGCTTTCACTAAACGTCAGTCCCAGACTTACTCTTGTTAACTTTACTCGTGTCTTACTACCTAGATAGACCTTATATAGACCTGTAAACCTCCTCCTCTTTAAAACGCCTGTGGTACAAACACGAACACTTCAGTCGTTGCTCTAAGATCCCAGTCCGGGTGACCCAGCTTACAAACTGAGCAACCATTAGTGTGAGAAAAAAAATGTTGCACAATGTTGCTTTAACTGTATCTGTGCCTGTTCTCTCTTCATGAAATACATTTATGACTTAAGATGAATGAGGTCACAGATTTGACCACATTCACTCACAGATATTTGAGGCCCAAATATAATTCTGACCACAATACTCACTGATTTTGATTCTTGTTGTGACGTTGCCATATCTGGACTCAGCTATGGGAGTGATTTTATCCTTATCGTGCTGTTTGATTAGTTCAGTTCCACAGTAGTAGAGCCCCTCATCCGAATCAGTGACGTTCAGGATCATCAGGTCATAGGAGTTAGAGGAATCGTTTCTCACTAAGTAGAAACGAGGAATGGGATTTACAGTGGATTCTGGTTTAGAGTCACGTCGATAATAGTATCCTAGGACAAGAGAAGGTTGGTTCTCATGAGAGCAGTTCCTGAACCACGCAATGTAAACTCCAATTGATGTTTTGCAGTCACAGTAGAGAGTGACGTTGTCTCCTGGTCTGGCTGTCACCTCCAACTCTGATCCAGAAATCTGACCATGACTGTAAGAAACAACTCCTGGAATACAAACACAATCATAAAAGCTGTTTGAAATGAGCTCAGTGTTTTCACATTAAAGCAGATTCTACTCAACACAATGAGAAAATATGTGAGAATAGATTTCAAAAGAATTGTAATTAAATCATCATAAAAATGTTTAATTAAGGAATTACCGAAGAGAGCGAGCAGGACAATTGTGCAGCACGTCCATGTGTGACGACGGCCGAGAGTCAAATGACAAAGAAACACGTCTCACCACCGGATGTCATGACATGCGTAGACTTTCCATCAAATGAAATGTAAAGTGTGATTGGCTGGTTGAATGGAACATTTTCTTCTGTGGTTGTTTTCTATGGGTGTGACGCTCAGTGAGGGGCTAGATGTAAAGATAACATGAGATTTCTTCAGATAACACTTCAACTAGAGACTACATCTCTACAGTAGTGCTTTTATTCACTGTACAGTTACATGAATCTGTATTATTACAGACATGTAACTTGTGCACATTATCTGCTGATCATCAAGGGGCAGATGAAGTTAGTGGCTAGTGAGCACAGAGGGGCATTTGGCATGGAAAGACACAGGTTTACACTTCAGGAGTTGGTAGAACCAGAGCCCAAGGACTAATGTGAACTAACTTGGTCTTTATTGATCAAGTGAATAACACCAAATGAATGTTTTATATTAGATCTGACACCAATTAATCATTACACAGCAACTTTTTGAAAATTACCAAAAAAAAATTTCTTCAAAATACATTAAATATGTTGGAAAATAGTTGCTGAAAACACATGAAAAGACTTTGAACCATATATTAGTGAAATGTGGAGTTAGAGGTTCAAACAGTTTTCAGGATTTTTGTGGGCGGTCCTTAAAGGGTGGCTCGATGACACGCTGAGGCCACCCTGAGCTAGAGAGATGGAGATGAATTTATCTCAGCTCAGTGTGTTTTTAAAGTCAGTCAGGTCATTTTCTGAATTCGTCTGACACGTTTCAGTCAGCTTGACCGCTCCCACGAGTGGGCGTGGCTTCAGCTCATTCAGAGGACACGCCCCCACAGGCCTGGAGCTGAGAATTCATTTTTACCTGATTTTGACACCTGATTTCATAAAGTTGTCGATATTTTTAATCATTCAAATTTGGCTGGGTGGTTAATAACACTTTCTTCTTTGGTCTGACAAACTCAGAACACACATTTATTCTGACTTTACACGGACTTTAATACTGAAATCTGAGCTTTAAGTCAAACTTCTTCTTAAGGCCTTTTTTGGATTACTACTAAACATATCCACTAGAGGTCAGGAGAGTTTTAGCTGGTGCTGGTGTGTCTCAACATTTACACCATCAGCATCTTTTCAGTTTATTTTTTCCCAAAAAACTTCAGGAGTTTTTTAACAAACCAATCCACACCGCAAGTGAATTACTAAGTAAATTTTACTTGAGCGTGTGTCAAAAAAAATCTACATAAAGATTCAAATGAGTCCAAATAAACATTTATTTTGTTTAACAAACAAACGTTCACAGGACAAACAGCATATCGGCTGCACAACCCTGCTGTCCTTGGTGGTTGTGTGTGAAACCACACTCATGCATGCATGTTTCTGCGAGCAAATCACACTTGTTGCACAAAGCGTCAGTGCACACGGTGCAGCTGAAGCTGTCCTCCTTTGATTTCACAAAGTTTGTGTGGTCAACCATAAGCTAAGGCTGCTGCAGAGCAACAGGGTCACAGTTTTATAACTTTGAACACGATCAAACTAAACAGCTAAGCACTGTTTCCACCGAGCCGGTGCAGACGTGAACAGGTTGTAGCAGTTCTTTAAAAAAATAAAAATCTAAAACCTTCAACATGCCACTAATCCACAACTTCATGTTAAGTTTTGCAATCGTATGAGGGTCTGTTTGTCGCTGTGGGTTTCCTGTTAGACTCTGTCACCTTGCATGGCGTTGTATAAGACCACCGGTGAAGGATATGCGCTGGTAGCAAAGCCTGAGATAAAAACAGGAAATTGCCTGAAAACAGCTTTCGCTTCTAGTTCCAGGAACAACAAACATCACTGCTATCATGAAATGTTACCGATCGATTTCAATCAAAAAAATGTGACACCTGAAGCTTGAATAGCAAGTCAGGTAATGCAGGACATCTATCTGGAGGTTAATCTATAAGATCGTGTTTGCACTGGTATAAGCTCTGCAGCTGAACGAGGGGCTGGTTGTCACTGTGGGTTTCCTGTGAGCTGATGAGGTGGCATCTCACCTCTGATCTCAATTCTTTTCTTTTTTTCTAACTTCTTGGAAACTGCGTGGCCAGGTCATCTTTAAATAAATATACTGAGTTAGAGCTGAACTCTTGCCGTGGCTTTTTTATATTTATTATTCGAAAAAGAAACAGAGAATCAGCTCAACATAACACATACTTGGTGTTTTTGTGTCGGAGCCGATGGCTAACTTGAGATAAAAACAGGAAATTGTCTGAAAACGTTGATCTGAGAGCCGCCGTGTCTCGTTACAGAGAAGCAGGCGGGACAGTCGGTATGAAGTGTTACAAAGAAATGTGAACCTGAAGCAACAATAAACAGGTTTTCTATCTAGTTTACAAGAGTCACGTAAGAATATATTAATTGTACACTGTGGTTTATGACACTAACAGTGATGATATGACTGTTTGAAACAGTAAAAAAGCTGTGGAAGTGGAATTAAAAACTGTATGTAGGAGAAGTGACAAATACCATCATGAATTTACGTAATGAAAAGAATAAAACTCACATTTCAAGTAATTATATTTGTCCTCAGAAGAGAGTTGACACAATCAACTTTTCAAAATAAGAAACACGTGAAGTTTAAGTGACAGAATGGTCTCTGTGCATCCCTGCAGATTATTCATTACCAGTCATCAGACGATTCATTTTCTTTAGCTTCAGGCCCTCGACGCCCTCGAAGTATTGATGGCAGAATAGGTGCTGAAGTCAGAACTCTGAGTTTTCTTCTTCTTTGGTCTCTTTGCTGTCTGACGGATCTCCAGCGCAGCGTAACACACATCTTCATCCTAAGATTTGACATGTGTTGTTTACAGTCGTGATCATGAAGTGATTTAATGACACGATTCATGATATTCTACTGTTACACTCACCTGATTCAGTCCTCTGGTTTCAGGCTGCCGCTCATCAACTTGAGTTTCTGTAGCTGCAGAGAGAAAAACAGCATCATGATCAAATAATAAATTAGCAGATGACGCTTCCAGAAATCCAGGTTTCATTTGAGTTTCACCGATTTGTTTTAAAGGATATTTCTGACATTAACACACTGAAGCTTAAAAAGTGAGATATGTGGTAGTTACCTTTTTTATTACAGAGGCGATAAACCACAAGAGAGGAGAGGAGAGAGGAGAGAACAGCAAACGATGGACACAGAGAGAACAGCAGCATCCGGCACATATCACAGTCTCCTGGAGGATCGTCGATCAGCGGTGATGAGTCTCACTAGAGTCTGGATCAAAAATAAAGTTTTGTTGATGGACATTTACCGATTTTGATCACAAGTACAGAAACATCCGCTCTCATTCATGCGATATTCTGTGGTTTATTAGATTTGCAGTGTGCAACCTTTAAAGCAACATCGTGTAGAAACACTTCTCCGGTGCTCTCAGTTCACCCGGATAACAAACAGTCATACATTAGTGTGAGGGAATTTCCTTATCTAGCATGCAAAGTTACACAATGTTGCTTTAACTGTATTTGTGCCTGTTCTCTCTTCATGAAATACATTTAGGACTTAAGATGAATGAGGTCACAGATTTGGCCACATTCACTCACAGATATTTGAGGCCCAAAGATGATTCTGATCATAATACTCACTGATTTTGATCCTTGTTGTGACGTTGCCATATCTGTACTCAACTCTGTGAGTAATTTTATCCTCATCGTCCACTTTGGTCTGTTGAGTTCCACAGTAGTAGAGCCCCTCATCCGAATCAGTGACGTTCATGATCATCAGGTCATAGGAGTTAGAGGAATCGTTAACGATGAAGTGGAAACGAGGAATGGGATTTAGAGCGTCTGCAAATTCATTGTTTTTGAACCGTTCATTATTTTTAAGGTATGTTAGGACGAGAGAAGGTTGGTTCTCATGAGAGCAGTTCCTGAACCACGCGATGTAAACTCCACTTGATGTTTTGCAGTCACAGTAGAGAGTGACGTTGTCTCCTGGTCTGGCTGTCACCTCCAACTCTGATCCAGAAATCTGACCATGACTGTAAGAAACAACTCCTGGAATACAAACACAATCATAAAAGCTGTTTGAAATGAGCTCAGTGTTTTCACATTAAAGCAGATTCTACTCAACACAACAACAATGAGAAAATATTATTCTCAAAATTAAACTCAACAATTGTAATTAAATCACTTCAAATGTTCTTACCTAAGAGAGCGAGCAGGACAATGTGCAGCACGTCCATGTGTGACGACGGCCGAGAGTTAAGTGACAAAGAAACACGTCTCACAGTCTCATGAAGGGCAGACGTTTACATTAAAGGAAGTACAGGCTGTGATTGGCCAGTCAAGCGGAAATTTCTTTTGTGGGTGTTTTCTGTTCATGTGATGCTTTATGAAGTTTCCTCTGTGAACTCTTAACACATTCACTTAGCATCCTGTTGCTTGCACGTAGGTGCATCATCCTGGGTTTCATACTGGACGCTGAAATAAACATTGGAAACTAAACTGCATTCATATTTATAACACCCATCCCTCACTCCACCACCACCTGCAGAGCTAAGCACAAGGGAAAGGTCCTCTGCTAAGGTAGGGGACCAAGGCATGCTGATTTCTTGCATGGCAGACTGGTCCTATAGGGACATTGAATTTCAGGAACCGGAGCTGTGGGAGGTGGAGTGAAACCAACCAGATATAGTTGGACTTACCTTGCACAGGATGGACTCTTTTTTTTCCCAGAGTTTTAAAGTGAATGACTGAGCACCATTGTGTTGGAGTTCTCCCTGGGGAATGAGGGTGCCACCTCATCCATTCTGTTATGTTTATTTAAACGATTGTCTCCATGATTTTCTTAATCTGCAAGTCAACCCATCAGCCAACGCCATGAAGCCAATGTCAGTCGGCCAAACTCAGCTTAGATTTGATAGTTTTTTTTAGCTCGGTAGCCAAGTGTTGCTAAGCACTAGCTGCAAAAGTTGCTAAAAGTTGCCAGATGACGTCTTGTGCTTATTTGCAATATGGAATTTTCTATCTGTAGCCCTGTGGCTATTATTTTCATTCATTCATACACAGATATTAAAATGTTTGTGTTGGTAATAAATAATAGTTCATGAAGTGTAAATATGTTTTCATATACAGTTAAAAGTCAGAGATAAAAGTTGTTGGTGTTAGTTTTAAAATCCATATGATCGTCAGCACAAAAGCTAGGAGACCACATTTGTTTGTGGGGTAGTGAAGCATCTCTTTAATCTCTCATCTTTGATTGTATGTAGCCGTAGCCAATCCTGTCCTCACCTTGTTCAGGTAGGAGGGGCTTAGCCAATCCTGTCCTCACCTTGTTCAGGTAGGAGGGGCTTAGCCAATCCTGTCCTCACCTTGTTCAGGTAGGAGGGGCTTAGCCAATCCTGTCCTCACCTTGTTCAGGTAGGAGGGGCTTAGCCAATCCTGTCCCCACCTTGTTCAGGTGGGAGGGGCTTAGCCAATCCTGTCCTCACCTGGTTCAGGTGGGAGGGGCTTAGCATCACCGACTTGCAACATTAGCAACAGCAGAGGCTGCCTTATCGGCGTCCGAGCTGGATAGCTGTAAACTGTAAAAATACTCCTAACTCCTGAGACCGACGGAGAATTATGTGATTCAGGACCGGACATTTGCCATAAGAGAGAGAGAGCGAGGACCGGGAGAGCCCTGGACCTGTGGAGGGAGACTGTAGCTGCTGGACTTGAACGTGGCTCACCGCGCCGTGTTGCTGAATCTGCACCTTGCCTTTTGCCAGTTTTCCATCTCAATCTCCGACTGTTGCTGGACTCGTGAGTACACCATTAACCCTTTGCACCTGCTTTTGTTTAAGCTGGTTAAGCCAGTGAAACGGCCTCCACGCTCCCAGGCCTGCAACGTTTTCGTTAACAGTAGGGCTGCATCTAACGACTGTTTTTCTATCGATTAATCTAACGATTATTTTTCGATTAGTCGATTAATCTAACGACTATTTTTTATCAATTATTCTAACATTGATTTTTAATTACTTGATTAATGACTGAATTTACCTAAATAAAAAGCAAAAGCATGTCTTCTTAATATTTCAAGATTTTATTCAAACACTTCTCTTGAAAAACAAAACCTGAAATGTATGCACCAAAAAATCAGCTGCCTTCACAACACACACTCTTTATAGCATTTTCACACTTGTCATATTTTTTATAATTTTTAATATATTTCATAATGTACATATGAGCATTGAAGCAGTGTTCTGATGGACTTTGAGAGTGTCTCTAATTCAACATCAGAGGCTCCTGAACACTTTCTCTCCCTCCTGACCTTTGACCTTTGACTTCAGCAATTTCTCCACAACAGAGGACACCATTAACTCTGGTGGTCTGAATATGTTGCTAAAGTTGTCACTGGCTACTTAAAAATAAATAAAAATAAAGTCGCTAAGAGGGTCTGAAAATTTAGCGAGAAAGTCGCCAACTGCATTGGCCGTTGCCTTGCATCCTTCCCGAAAAATGAAAACTATCATTAGTTATGACTTTGCTTCGTGCCGTTACATCAATCATCACCGGCTGAAATCAACACCGCTTGTCTTAATACATAAGTTAGTATCATGGATCACGTTGTGATGTGATTACATGATTAGAGGGCTATTATGGATTTGGGTTTCCAGTGGCTTTAACACCACTGACACAGTATTTGTGCTCCAGACACACCTGGAGCAGCCAGCGATGTTCTGTTGTACTACAATACTAGCCACATATAAACTGTTCACTGAGGCACAGAGAGGTTTGGCGTGTCCGAATGAAACTCGATCTCCCCTTGATGATGGTGTGTTTGTTTCCGTTTCTGCTGTGGTAAGAACATTGCGTTATTTTTGTACTAAATTACAATATAGCTCTGTGTTTTTTTTTTTTTACTTGTTTTGCTTCTCATGTTTCCAGGTCAGCCTTAAACTTACTGACACGTTGTAGACCGCAGGGACAGATCATCTCCACAGCACATGAGCAAACATTGTTTTATAGCTGAGCAAATATATCAAACAAGGTGATTCATTGTTCATTTGAATGTTTTTGTTTCTTCTTCTTTGCAAGGACCAAATCAGTTTGTTCCATTTGAGATCGACAACGACAAACATTTAATTTAACCTCCTTAACTCGCCGTCGTCATCTAATCAGCTGGTCACATCGATCCAGTGTTCACTGTAAATCAGTTACTGTGAAATTAATTAACTGGCAGCTGTTGACAAGTAACTCTGCAGTACATTATTGGTTACTATAATTTTCACAGTAGCTCTGGTTGGTTTACAGTAATGTACTAGGTACAAACACAGCTGAAATGTCTTCTAAATATGATTCTCTAACCTCACATCACCACAGAGTCTTTGCAGATTCATCACATCCTCAGCCTCATCAGTCATCAGCGTCCACCACCACCACCAGGGTCTGGACTCCATGGGGTGGGAAGGTTTATCTTTCTGTTGCACAGGGCAGACGCTCTTTGATCACAAATCTCCCCGCAGTGTCTAAGCGGCAAAGACTGTCCATCGAGATTTATATATCATCTGTTATAAAAGAGCAAATATTCGCAGTATGAACACACGTCTGCAAAACACGGACAAATCATGTTAAACTAGAACATTTGAAAGTCTTTTCAGTTGCAGCAGTAGATATGATTTGGAAGAAACAATGCTACACAGATTATGCCCTAAGTCACACTGAGTCATACTAATACAGACCTGCCAACATGTATGCATTTTTCGTAGCGGGCATGCATTTTCACCTCCCTGTACGCTTGTACGATCTGTTGTTCTAAAATACGCATATTTCCCGCGTTTCGTCCGTTTCAATTTTTTTTTTTTTTTAACCTTGTTTCAGTCAAGTTGCCACTGATATTGAATGCCGCTGAACCACAGATTCAGAGGTCTGCTTTCGACCAATCAGAGTGCTTCATTCCCTCCCAACTACCCCGCCCTGCCTCACTTCAAGCGGCGCAACAATATGAATATTAAGATTAACATGATGCAATCATTTGCATCATATTATTGGGTCGTTTACTTCCCGGTATGCGTGTTGTCTTCAATGTTTCTAAGCTATAGTTGCTAGTTTTCGGTGTGCTAGTTACTAGCGTCAGATTCACTCTAGTGCATGCATACAGCTTACTCCAGTCTCCAAGGAAATGACACAACAGAAATCAGACGGGACATCACCCACAGCTTTGTGAAGGTGGCTTTGGCTGTTGGCAGTCCTGCCTCTGCGGCCTTCATGCTAACTGAAAAAACGATGTGGTTGAATGAAGCCTGGTTCCTCAAACAAGCCACATGTAATAGCTCCCACCTGTCAATCAAAGCCTCCACGCTCTTAATCCTGCATAACTTTAAGTCTTAATATAATGTGAACAGGTGAGTTGTATATAAATTCACCCTCAGTACAGTTGTCATGAACGGGGAAATTAGCTACAGAGACCAAAACTGTTTTTTGTACCAGGCTGTAAACATGTTTATTTCTGCTGTGAAGTTGGATGTTTTAATACGGAGGACTAATAGATTGACTTGTAAATTGACTGCAGCCAGCCTCAAGTGGACACTTCACTGTTGGCTTCAGAGGTTGCAACTTGGCTCAACTGTCCACCCGGACCAGTGCTTTAATGGAAAAAAACATAAACCACATAGATACTACATAACAATGACCCGTTAAAGGTGCAGCTCTGTGAGTATGGAGACTTTCTGTTCTGGCTTTTGGTTTTTGATATAAATTACCACCGCAGCCGCTCTATTGCATCATTCAGTCGACTCGGATCTCGTGATCTAGATTGGTGGCTTTGATTCAAATCCATCCGTTGACCACACATCGAGTCCTCGCTAAACTGGGACACACAGATGACACCACTGGCCACACTCCAGACACAAATGCCTCATAATGAGCCTCTGTGTTAACATAATAGACAACTGGGTATATGGATTTTTATAAAAAATCAATGTTTTTCCACTTGAACATGAAAACATACAACAGTTATTCCATCGACAGCTTCTATATAGCTCCTATAACCAAACTCCAGTTTGGCAGCGTGCTTGCAGAACTGGCTTTTGGTTACACCTCGCAATAAAGGATGGTGGAAAAACAAATAAATGGATCAGTTCAAAGCTGAGAGCGTTTGCTCTCTGAAACACAATGTCATGCGCTGCCTGCTGGGAACCTGGAACCAGATTATTGGTCTTGTTTTGTTGCATCTTTTAAATGAAAGCAGTCCTTTTCAAGCTGGCTGCAGCCGCTCAGTGTCTGTACACCAGGAAAAAAGCTCAAATATGATCGCACTGTTGGTGCTCAGTCTTATTTTAAAGCTAGAATAATCTGTGGATCTGAGACCTGGACTGTTCCCTGACTTCCTGCAGACTTGAGTGCAGAAATGGGGTATGACGTGGGGAGTGCTGCCCGAAGACTTATTACATGATGCTGATTAAAATGAACTAAACTGGGCTGAAGACTGACGTATTTAAAAATGCAAGGCAGGCTGGTTCTGGTTCTGACTGTGTGTGTGCATTTATGTTCACATCACTGTCGCCATGCAGATGTTATCCAGAGGATTTTTAAGCTTTGTTGTTTTTAGCTAAAGCCTGCACCATCGGGCGACGGCCCACAGAAACCACAACAATTTCCATCCAGTTGTCGCATGTCAACTTGCTTGATCACCGCCCTGTGTTAGTCTGCACACACACAAACACACACACACATGAGCATGTGTCTCTACACGTGCTCGTGTGTGTTTTGGGTTTGTCTGTGACTTCAGTTAAACAGGAAACTGTGTATTCAAGCCACCCGGGGCAGTGTGAACATTTAGGACGATTGTTTGCGACATGCAAATCATGACTGACAGAGTCACTGTCCTGTCTGTGTAATGATGTCGGCTTTATTTTTATTTCATTTGACCTTTATTTAACCACGTCGCTCTCTTGAGACTGCAATCATTTCTGTTTTGGGGTAAATCTTGGACAAAACGGCAGCACAATTATTTTTATTACACAAAGCCATTAAATAGGGAACAAGCACGCCATTTCTTTATTTAACTGCTCGTTAAAAATACAGATAAAACAAAACTCATTAGAGTCATTAGGAAAAGTCTATGAGGTGATGTTTAAAAGCATTTCAGGTCACTTTGTCTGTAATTTCTGGTCACTCAAAGAAAATGCAGCCGCCCACGTGAGAGCTCTTTTCACACTAACAGTCTCCACAGAAGCTCCTGAGAGCCCGAGCTGGTGTAAGTACACATGAGGAGAGAGATACTAGGGAAGGTGCTAGGAGATATCACCTGACAAATACAAGAAGGAACAGGAGTGGACTTGCATATCGTGAAAAAAAAAGAAAAGAAAAAAAGGTCAGCACATACTTTCAAATGCAAAACAACTCTTTGAATTTAAAATAAAAGTTTAATAATTGTAAAAAATCTAAGGAATTTAAACCGTTTTGGTTCGTGTGTGCTCATTTCTGTTTATTTGCCCGTGGTTTCATCTGCAGAACCTATGGTCAACATGTCGTATGAGTCTGCACCATCTAAAGTCTTTGTACGAATATGATATTATTATGAACAACGGCTGCATTCCTTTTTTTGCCCACTGACCCGCCTTCATGCGTTTGTTTCTGCACCTTTCCCGCGTGCAGAATACCTGAATTGATGTTTTGTATCTCCAATGACACGTACAAGGTCAGCACTATCCTGCACTAAAGCAGCTGCTAATGTAACTTGCAACTGCCAGCCTCCTAAATCTTGCATTCCCTTACAGTGTCACTAGATGGCGATGTGGCTGTTTTATAGAGGCCACCTGAGCCAAGCTGCCTGTTTAGTACATGCTCCTCTCCATTTAACACTGTATGGTGTTATTTGCATCCCAATAGCCATCAATTGTGGTTTGAGGGGTGAAATTTCGCTTTGTGCGGCAAGAACAATACTTGTATATAAAAACGCCGCATTATGGCAAAAGGCCGGCGTGATTACAGCCTTTACTTTGCATTTTCTACTCTGTGACACGTGCTCTCACTACAGTCTCTCATTTTGTGAATGCACTGGGAATTTGCACAGCTATGGCACTTGCAGTGATATCATAAACACAGGATGTGTGTGTGTGTGTGTGTGCTACAGTGACATATTAAACAACACGAGTGGACACCTGTACAATGTGGCGTACAATCCCAATACAACATGCCCGCAATCTCTCAATCATCCAATTTGTGTTGATTCTTTTGGAGGCGTCTGAAGGAAGACAAAAAAAAAAAAAAACACAACACCTTACAGTGCGAGATAATCGACATCACAATCTTTGGCTCTAGAAATATTAAGAGCTTTTTCATAGCCGACATTTTGACTCGACACAGCACAGATTCTAAAAAATTCTCCATCGAGTGTCCCTGTAAGCCACGCCAGGGAGCCAGCATGCACAATACAAAAACCCTGAAACAAGCTCACCTCAATGGGATGCGGTCGTTTCTAATGCTATTAATTGCGTCTGTGCTTTTTCTTCTATTCATGCTAGAAAAAAGCTCTAATATCCACGGAAGCAAAGAAAGAAGCGAGGTGACATTGTTAGAGAGTGACAATGTTTGGATCGGGGGGTCTGGGTGGATGGAGTGGCCAACGAAACATCAGAGACTGTTTGTTTGTTTGTTTCCCGCATAAAACCGACAGAAAATTTGGAACAACATCCCGACTCATTCTGTGGTTCCCAATGACACATTGAATCTAGTGCCATGATGATCATGAACAAGACTAAACACAGATATAGGAAAACTCCCGCTGTAAAATGTACAAGCAGGGAATGCACATGGTTCAGACAGACACAGACAATCTAAAACATTTGAACTCCGTGCATCATAGAGCTTTTTTGTCCCAGCTGGCGATGAGCGGGATGTTCCTTCTTAATTAATGTCAATCAGATGTTTACTTTTTCATAACAATTATTACTGTATATCACAAGGGATGTCTATACACCACTATGTCTTCTCTCATCACTGATTAGTAATTATTAAAAACCCATGTGAGTGTTGGCCAGGTTAAAGATCTTTGAAGCAACGTTTGAACATCAACGTTCTTGTTGATCACAAGGCGATACTCAGATATGTACAAGTATGTGCAGCCGTGAATATAGACTACACTCTATTTTTTATTTATATTTATAGGTTTCATTGTGATTGTATTAAAAATGTTATGTAATTGAACCCCTGACACAACATTTTGAGTTGAAATAACTTAATACAATCATGTGGACCTTGTTGACAAAATAAATAAATAAATTAAAGTCAAAATAAAACATTTTGAGTGTATTTTTTTAACAAAATATCATTTTTTTTGTCGTTTCACTTGCAATTTATCTTCATATTTTTAAAAGTTTTGAATATATTTCTCTGCAAAATATCAATAAAAACCTTTGACAACAAATCAGAATTAATTTTATTCGCTATGCAAGTTCACACAAACGCAGAATTTACTGTGGCAGGATTGAGCATACACAGAACATATATGAAAAAGAAAAGAAACTAGTATAGAAGTAAAAAATAAAATAAGGAGGGGAATGGATATGTACAGTACAGAAGTGCGGATCAGTGTCTCAAAGTGTGTCATGTGAACGCCTCACTATGCATCGCCAAGTCACCA
The DNA here is from genome assembly GCA_004119915.2 of Collichthys lucidus. Classification (NCBI taxonomy): domain Eukaryota; kingdom Metazoa; phylum Chordata; class Actinopteri; family Sciaenidae; genus Collichthys; species Collichthys lucidus. The sequence goes on from CM014080.1 coordinate 4,929,756, forward strand.
TTTTCTGTGCATGTTCGAACCACTACACCTGTCGAAGCCTGCTCGACAACAACAAATCACATCTGTGTGCACCATGACTGCTCTGAAAGCAAACAAAGTGATTTTCTGTCTTTACAATCCAGTGAAGAGTCGGAGCTCCTGTGACCTGCAAGACTCTGTTTTCCTTTCATGTAGGCGACACCATCTGTGCGCACACGCGTGTTTTTGTTCTCATTAAAAAGGTATATTCAGAATATCCACCGCTCCGCTTTGGCCTTCGGAATGGAAGCAAGCGACACATTGTTTCTCTACTTTTTCAACATCACTTTAATACTTTCATCGACTACGATTCTGAATCTTTACGGACAAATAATGCTGTTACCTGATCTAATTTTCTTTGCCTTGCAACTGCATTTTTCTTTCTCTCTCTCTCTTTCTCTTTTTTTCTTTGAGCTGCATAAAGAAAATTTGACTTGCCTTTGACTCGACTCGACTGGACGTCCGTACAGGATCCTTGCAGTCTCAATGGGCGTCTCGGTTAAACGGTTTGAGGTGGAGGCTGTTCTGTTCATGCTCACAAAGCAAAGCAGAATGCCGCTTGATTTGGATGCACCTGAGGTTAGTCTCGAGTGGATAAGTATTTGGCGAGCGTAGTTTGGCAATGGCATTCCAAGTTTCCAACATTTTACTTTTGAACACAAAGAGGAAAGAAATCACGATTGGTCCAACACTTCTGTTGAAGTTCGTCTTGTGTGTACTTTATACTGCGTTGTTTCTCTTTTGTGTGTCTCTGTTCAAGTGTTTACGGTATAAAATAAGATACCGACTGGATCTGTTCTGGTTGTTCAACAACATTTGTATCAACTTCACCAACATTTAGGGACTGGGCTGCCGAATCAGGCGACATTCTTTGTGGCTTCGGTGGGTTTAAGCAGGATTTTCTTAACTGTATGTGCAGGTAAAGGTGCCACCAGTGGATGAAGAAGTTAACTATACAGTGGTCCCTCGTTTATCGCGGGGGATACGTTCTAAAAATAATCTGCAATAAACAAAATCTGCGAAGTAAGTTTTACAATTATTATCCATGTTTTAAGGCCGTAAAATCCCCTAACCACACACTTTATACACCTTTTTACACACATTTTGTACAGCACTCCCTTAGTTAATCAGGACGCAGAACACACGTGCGCAGAGATGTATAAAGTACTGGAGTAAAGGAGTGGAGTAGAAGTACAAGGGCTGTATCAAAAAACTGACTTGAGTAGAAGTTGAAGTGTTCTTTAAACACCAAACTTAAGTAAAAGTACTAAAGTATTCAAAATGTTTTGTACTTAAGTATTGCAAGTAGAAGTATGTAAAAACAATTGCTGCTCAAGTACTGAAAGTAAAAGTACAAGTACTGTTGTTTATATTATTTCAAATATTTATTAAGGCACAACTTCTAATGTTACAGTGTTACAATGTTCATGGTAGAGTTCTGTGATTTCCCATGGTCTGTGAATGCGTCTGAATGAATGCAGAGCGAGGGGGCGGGGCAGCAGGTGAGAGAGCGCACCTGGGTGAGTCAGGTGTGTGACGTACGGCGCACGAGCGAGGTTGATGTGAGGCCGGGACTGTTCAGTTGGGTTTTTTGGCGTGGTTCCAGCCGACAGTCACCGAGTCCTGGAACCAAACCGTTGTTAGTGTAGCCTGGTGAAAAAGACTTTGTTCACACTGTAGCTGCTCAATTCCTCCGTGTCCTGAAACGATGCCTTCCCTTCATGAGTTCATTGGTGCATTTGCCATTTTGCCCAAATGGGTAAATATAAACTAAACACTTACTTCTCTGCGAGAGAGAGAGAGAGATAAAAAAAACAGCATTATTGTCACACGTTCACAGAATTTCAAACGCTGCATAAACCAAAATTCAGCTGACAGTGTGCGAGCTCCACTCAGTGACTTTGTTGCTATATATTTACAAAGTGCCAAGTAACAAGTAGATGGGTACAGCAGCACTGTGAGTTCATGTAGGTTTCAATTACCACTTCAGGTATTTATTTATTAATTTTAGAAACTTTATTGCTTTATTACTTCTCTGCATTTGGAGCTCTGGGCATCAACTCAAATCGCCCTGGCAGCAGATATTGGGGGGGTATGGTGCCTTGCTCGAGGGCACCTCTGCCATGGGAATCTTCTTTGAGCAGCGATGGATCAAACTGCCAAGCTCGCGTATATTGGACAACCCACTCTGCCACGGTTACCGTGTTGGTATATCTGTAACAACTTTGTTTAATCAAGCACAAGTTACGCACGATATTCTGTTCATACAGTTCTCCCATTGTAAAAAGAGTCGAGATATAAAGATAGGTGAGTATAGTTTTGCGTCCTGTGTCGTTCAAACTTTACTGGCTCATGTTTGCAGCTGCAGATTAGTTGCATAAACATATATGAGCCAAGCTTATGGAAAGCTCCAGAGGGAGAGATAAAGCAAAAGGCCAAAAGCCACTCCTCCCAACACGACATCCCATCAAGGTCAATTTGTGTGAGCTTTCACATCTCGCCTCGAGTGCACACTGCACGCCTCATCTCGCGAATACACATTTTAACGACGGGGAATCCATCTGCCAGTAAGACGCGTTCAGTGTGTGTGGTGGAGGAGGTCCGGAGGAGAGGACAGAGCGGCTCTGCAGCAGCTACGTCACCGCCGGGCCGCAGACACATGAGACAAATTGCCCAAAATCATTCTCCCGGTGACTCCCACTTAGCTGCTCTCACACAGAGCCAATTTTAAACACACACACACTCACACACTCACAAAGAGCCATACACCCTTGGCGTTGTGATGCACGCAATCTTCCTCCCACACACACACACATATACACACTTCCAGATAACTCTCATGACATGCCAAAACTGGGGTCACAGCCACTCATGGTGAATGAGTGCCAAACAGACTCGAGCAGATGAAGAAGATGAAGGAAGCCCACACACACACACACACACACACACACACACACACACACACTCCTCTCTGTGTCTCTCTGTCAGTGCTTCCCTTTGTGTGCATGTCTGTTTGTCTCAGCGCTTCGGCCTAAACTGTTTTTCACCCATTAGCCTTATTAATCTTTTTAATCAGCCGAGTGTTCACACTCGTTAGCGTCAGGGTTATCCGCATGGCGACCCAGCGGGAATTAACATTCAGCAGGTTAGTCATGATGTCGACCACAGCCTCAGAAGCTAAAGACATCCCATTAGCAGCCAATAGGTGACTTGTTCTCAATTACTGACCAATACGAGATAATCACACACTTAGTGACATTTTAGAAAGAGGAGCCCGGCAACGCACAGATGCTCGGGCATCTCGCACGAACACACGCGCTCACGCACACAAACAACACCCACTCACAAAGACACGCACGAGCGCGACGTGGAAGAAGTGGAGCAGGTTAAATGAAGCGAGGGAGACAAGGAGGGATGAGTTAAATGAAGGAGAGAAGAGGAGCTTTCCCCTCCACCTCATTCTAATCTGTTGTGATTGTATCCATAGTCAGGTCTGTCCGTGGCCAGATGGTGCAAGACACACACACACACACACACACACACACAGATTCATCCACGAGGATATCCAGAAGCCTAAATTCTCACAGGAAAGCAATCTGAAGTACAGTTTGTTAAACCTCTCGACATTACTTTCCAGAAAGTAAATTGGTGCTAATAGAGCAGAGAAAAAAAAATGTCAGGAAAGGCTGAAAGATTTTCAATTAGCAAAAGGAAAATGAAAGGAAAAAACGAGAAAAGTCAGGATAAAAGTAAAGGCAAAATAAAAATACAGGACAAAAATAAGACTTGTGCTTTTTTATCTCCTCTCGTGTTGTTGCGGCGTGTGACTGTTTCGAACCGCCGGCGAAAGGGTTTGTGTTCAATCACACTTTCCTCTGAGACGGAAATTAGAGTGCTCTCTTCGGAGCCTCACGGCGAAGACATTCACACACATGTGAAAAAGCCTCGGACTTACACACACACACACACACACACACACACACACACACACACACACACACACACACACACACACACACACACACACACACACACACACACACATCCCTGCCCTTAGCACATGCATCCGCACATACTGTGCTCGTTTTTGAATGACCAGAAAATGCCTGCCTGGCTGGCCGGATGCTCCGGGGCAAGTCTGACATGAATCCCGACTGATGCCTGTTTTTGCACTCCGATAATTCAATTAGGAGGCAGCACGGCCCGCGCACTGCTGCACACGCCGGTCAGAAGTTAGTGCCAAAACCCCGGGCCATGGGGTAATAGTGAGAGATACATTACATGATGTTACCTGCATGAGCTGACAAGAAGAGACAAGGCGTGACCTGTGGGGCATCTTGGCCCGGCTCAATGGCAATATGACCTGACCGGCTCGGCAGGGAAGGCTGCTCAGATCCACTAACCCGTGTGCACACACACACACACACACACTCATGCACAGGAAAGACATTCACCATGCAAAGAAATAAATGTGCATGCAGTATTCACGGTACACAGTCTGTATTCTACAGCTGCATTTTGTTCATTCGGTTTATTAGTGGAGAAACCTAACAAACACAGATGCCACGGCCCGGCAGTCACCAGATCTCAACCCAATTAAACACCTGTGGGAGATTTTCACCCGACGGCGCTCTCCAACCCAATCAAAATCAAACATCTTGAATGGTGTTCATCCCTCGAGCAGAGATCCACAGACTTTTAAAATCGACAGTACTGAGTGCATGTTTGTCTTACACCAGTCTGACACACATCTGTATACTCTAGAGCAAAGAAAGTTCATTCATCACACACCTTTCAACCACAAAACGATTCAAAGTGAAGTGTAATAAAGATTTCATTTGGGTTTCTTGGGTCGTATAAGAAGCAGACAGATGCACGGCACGCCGCTGCTGTTGACCTCACACGACCCCACTTCATAATAACCTGAGCGACGCCTTTAACGGCGCTAGAAGTACAAATAGGGGCGTTCGTAAAAACCACCTCTTTATGAATGGAGATAAAAGAGAGAAAGACCGAAACGCAGCCTTGTTACCGGAAAACCCAGCAACCCCTCCTCACGCCCTCAACCTCACCCGCCTCCCCCCTCCATCTCCACTTTACTACACTCCCCATCTGCTGAACACACTGAAACATATGCACACCACCCTGTCCTTCACTCCCACGTCGTAACCGATCACTATCAAGGGAGAACCAGGGAGGAAAAAAAAACATGTGCAGCTAAGGTTGTTTTACGTCGTTTTCTCACAAAATTAAAAATATATTTGCTGTTATTGCTGCGCTCAAAGAAGCAGAGTCAGCAAAATGATTCATGATAAAATAAAATGTAAATTACACAACAGAGGGAAAGCTAACACACACACACACCCAACACACACACACAAGCAGATCACATATGGTCATCTTCATTGAAATACAGAAAACTCACTCATCCATCACACACACACACACACACACACACACACACTTTCTTGCCCTCCTGCTCCTCCGCTGTCATTCTTGACATGACACCAATGTCCTTCCCTCCTCATACATGTTGGGGAGCAGTGAACACCGTGTCCCCTTTACCAGGGGCGAGCAGAAGAAGCCTGTGTGTGGATGTGTGTGTTCTGCGGCCCGGCCGTGTGCGTTAGCGTGCTCTTCTCTGTATCTTTTAAAAAGTGTTGGAGGAGGAGGGCGGGCGGGCGGAGGGAAGCGCCTCTGAAAGCAAAATTCACTCAGGAAGCATTTGTTCCGGGAGGAGATGAGTAAGGAGATGAGATGTTTTTTTTATACGCAGACACACACATTCAAACAGACACAATACAAGCGCAGACTACAAGCTCGAACACACTCTTACACCCCTCCTGAGGCAGAGAGAGAGAGAGAGAGGGGTGGGCGGGGTGAGTTGATGGCAGGTTACAGGTAGTGGATGATATTAAGGATGCCGTATTTTTAGGGCGAGGAGAGAAGCAGAGAGCTCAGACTTACACCCTGTGCACAGATGAAAACTACACAAGTGCCATGAAAAATAGATGAATGGAAAGCCTGGCTTCCTGAATCATGGAGCGATGGAGGTGGAGAAAGACAACAGAGAACGTAGCTTATTTATCCTTTATCCTCTGAGTGGTTCCACTGTGACCCCCTCCTCCTCCTCCTCCTCACGGCACTTTGCCTTCACGTAATGGTTCACAAGTTCAACAGGACCCCTTTAACATGTGAAGTGATCACATATGGTGCTCTTTGCAAGGTCAGGCACGCACAGTGTAAACCTGTAGCCTTTATTTCAGCGGGGTATCCCGCTGAGAACACGACAGGACAAACAGATCATGCAAAGTCATACTCTATGCCTAGAAAGAGCAACACAAACCGAGGCGAGCATGCATGTGAAAAACAAAGCGAGAAGTGCTCCACAATCGAAAACGCCACACAGACAGACAGAAAATAATTCAAAGCCTTAACAACTCCCCATAGAATCATCTTTCATAGTTGTATCAGCCGCTTTGAACTCAGTGGGAGAAAACTCGTTCTTTAAATCTCAAATCTTCCTGCAGGCTGTTCCTCACTGTGAGGGCAGACATGGAGCTGGATTCCCAGCCCTGTATTTGTTGACTAAGCTTTTGGGACAGTGAGCAGACGGGGATAGGGAACTCCCGCTGTAGCCACCGCTACAGTCTTCTGTAATCTATGTAATCTAATAATCAAATGTTTTCATGAATAAATATAAGACAGCGTTCACACGGACATTAGAATATGTGTTTAGTGTACGTTTTTTCTTTTCTTTTCTTTTCCCTAACAAATCTCAGAACAACATGATGAAGAGTGTTTAATATGCAGACACAAATGAGCAAATGTGCATAAGCAACAGGAGCGTATACCGACCGAGCTCACAGCTCACTTCTTCCACAACACAAATCTCATCAAAATGATCGACCTTTAACCTCGACGTCAGGAGATGACGACAATACCAATCAGCTGTTCTTACTTTTATGTCACACCGCGGTGAGGTCAAGTTGGGTTTTTGTTCTGTCTCATCATTTCCTGTTTTATTTTGATATTTACCTGTCCTCTCGTTTCAGGTCACTTGCCCTTCCTCATGTGTCACCGGTCTGATTGTTCCCCATCACCCTGTGTATATATTGTCTGCGTCTCCCTTTGTCCCGTGCCAAAGTGTTTCGTCTTTTGTAGCGATCACCCAATCTTTGTTTCTTTGTCCACAGCCATAGCGTTATAGCTCAAGTGTTCTTTTATTTATTTTTCCTCGTATGAGTGATTTTTGTTGTAAATTCTTAGTCTAGTCCTTTTGTTTCATAGTGCATAGCGTCGTGTTTTTTTCTTCAGTTAATGTTTTGCAGCCTGTTGTTTTTCCTCCTTGTGAGTGATTTTGATTTTGATAATCTTAGAGTAGTTTAGAGTTTTCCTCCTTTGGAGTGTTTTTGTTTTCCCTAGTTTAGCCCGTTTTCATAGCCTCACTCTGTCGAGGGATTTTTTGTTATCAATAAACAAGCTAATTTGACACCTCTGCGATTGAGTCCTGTTCGGAGTCCATTTTACATTCAAATTACCACTAAAATCTAAGTTTTGACAGAATACCTCTCTTCTTCTTCCTAACAAGCAAAAGGTTATGAGCAGAAACCAAGCGGCAACCGCCAGTGCTCAGAAATGAAGCCAAAAAAAAGCAATTTCTCAAGTGGCCACTTGAGACAGGCTGCAGAAGTGAATCAATCTCCATAAGTGTCCAACGTCACAGCAGAAATAAACATGTACAACTGTGCTGAGGTTGAATTTGTATAAACTCACACATTCAGATGATATTAAGGACTCGAGGTTGAGCATAATTAACATTGTTGCCGTTTTGTTTGACAGGTAAGTGCCGTTGTCATTGGTAGAAGCATGCCAGCAAATTAAAAGGAGTGTGGGTGCACACAATGAAGCACGTATAAATCAAAAGCAATTAAGAAAAACGATTAGTTGCGTGCTCTATATAAAGAAATAAATAAGTGTGTCGTCGGCATAGAATTGATTTTGTCTTCCAGAAAACTCAAAGTGAGTAAAAAACAAACTCCGCCGTTGAATTTGAGACCTCGCTTTCATTTTTAATAAATTTCAAGTGAAGTGAATCCATCGAGCTGCCTCGTGCCGAGTTTCCAATATACAGTTTGATCCCTTGTTGATGTTTTCTCTCGGTAAACTGACATTTTCAATTGGAAAATTTTGATTCTTTGTTTTCTTAATATCACATATTTATCCCTGAGTGTTTCATGAAGTTCGTGATGGTTGAGGCTAAAATAAAATTCCCATTAAAGTCACCCAAAAAAATAAATAAATAAAAAATCACATTGTTTGTCCATGCTCTCACACTGAAGTGTTTTCTCTCTGCCTTTTATTCTGAAAATACTGTGCACATTCAGACTGTAGGAAAAACATAAATCAGATTCATTTGGAATTTGTTGTTTGTTTCTGTTTGTGTTTCCTCTCAGCTTCTATCCACATACCTGGAACTCATTCGTATTGTGCTGCTTAAGTGTCTGTGTTTGTATTTTATCACAAAACCCTGACAAAGGTTTTTCCTGCTGAAGTGTGTCGGTGCCGGCCGTGTAATATTTAAGACTTTTTATTAGACCCAGGACCAGAGTTCTTGTATTTTGTTCCCTGTTTGTTTGTAACTGTCATGAACCTTGACTTCAAAGAGCACTTTTGTTGTGAAGTGCGATTTATTTATTTATTTTTTTACTAAAAAAAAAGACTTTTTGTTCATAAAGCAAAGACCCACTTCAGTTTTTTTTCTTCTTTCGAGCATAATCAACTTCCTTTGAAAGAGATTCTGTTTGATGGCTCCTGTTTGATATTAATTGTTGCATGGAGATACTTCACTATACTGCGTGCTATCTCTTTTCATTTTCCATTCACCCTTCTGTTTGCATCACTGTACTGTGAGCGTGCCTGCGTGTGTGTGTGCAGAGGTGTGTGTCGCTCGGCCTGTGTTAGCACTTTGATGTGATCTGATCGCTTGTGATCTGTGCTTCTGGGGCCCCTCGGTGGCCCGTGGGATAAAAAACACCATGGTGTCATCATGTTTTAAATCTCTCTCTTCTGCTCTGCTAATTGGTAAGAGCCACAGGCCGTACTACAAGACAAACGCACTGCCACCAGGCCCACAGGGACTCTGGTGTGTGCGCGCAACTCTCTGTGTGCATGTGTGTGATTGTAAGTGGGCGGCTGATTAGGTATTCAGGAGTGGATGTGTATGGGCGGATGTGTTCGCCGTGTGAATGATGATGACTTTTTTTCTAATATGAAACGTATGCATGATTATTTTGCGCGTGCGAACATGTCATGTCTGTGGTTGTGGGCTATTATCTGTCATTTCCTTTTACTGAGCTGGATTTTTCTTTCTCGTCCGTGTGTGCATAAGCGAGCGTGTTAGTACGACTGAATCCAGCGCTTGTGCTTTTGTCACTGCTCAAGACTTCCCCCTGCTCAACCTTATCCGGTCTACAACTCTTGACAGCATGCTCGAGGTGGACAAGGTCAAACCTCTCCAGTGTGTCCAAACAAACAATTCGTACTTTAAATGGCCCCCTCAGCGAGTTTCGGCGTCGTCCGCCCAGTAGCCATCTTGTGCCCTGAGCCGCCAGTTTCTCCTCTGACAAGTTCAATGGCTGCCTCGGCTGTGGGTCATGCCTGAACACGTGGGGCTGTATCTTGTCAGGGACCTGATGGCTCTACACTGGGGCTGCTTATCTCACAGACAGCCTCACTGGTGGCACTGCGGCAGGTGAAAGAGAGAGAGAGAGCGGAGGGAGGGAGGGAGAGTCGAGGAGAGGGCATGGGAGCGGGCAGTGAGGAAAGTGTGGAGGGACGGCTCGAGAGGCTGAAGTTAAAGCGAGGGCGGGGGGGTGGACTAAATAAAGAAGAGAGGAAAAAGGAGGGCAAAATTTGGAATTGATAGCAGAGCTGAGGGAGAGATGAAGCAGAGGAAGAAAAATGGGGGGATTTGACTGGGACTAAATGGCCGATGAAAGGGGAGATTTAAGAGGGAAATGGGGGAGGATTTAAGCGGATGGGATGAGGTGAGGTGGACACAGAGAGAGAGGAGGAAAGATGTGAGAGGAAATGAAATGCGCGGGGTAATACGACGGGGAAAGAGAAGGAGAAAGGAGCAGGAGAGCGAGGAAGGAATAAGGTCAACGCGAGAGGCAGGAAGGAGAGGGATGCCGAAATGTTTGAGCTAAACGAAAAAAGGGGAAATGTCGATGAACAAAAAGTAATGCAACATGAGAGGCTGCTCAGAGTGAAGACAGAGAAAAGACGCGCTGATAAACCTCCTTTGGGTTTCGTGAGTGAGAGGAGGAGGGAGAGAGGAAAGGTGGTTGAATAAGCGAGAAGAGATACGAAGACAGGTTAGCCACTTATGTATTCGAGCATCGGAGATACAAGAGCGATAAAATGGAGCGATACGGAGAGGTCAGAGGCGACTGTTACCACCGGAGCCGATGCTCATTTCTCTTTCATCTCTTCATTCAGAGAGAAAACCGCAGATGAGTAATATCACCGTGTTCGCTTTTAACATATGCAGCTTGTGTGAATACATAAATTTATCTGAACAGATGCATATAAATATATATATATAAACAGGAAACAGAACAGTGAACCAATGAAACGCGCCGTGTGCTCATCACAGACAAGCACAGCTGCACAGACATCACAGGTGACCTTTCAAAGCTGGATGGTGTGACTTTAATATCTCGCCTCCCCCCTTTCCTCACTCTTCCTTCATCTGCCCCCCCCTTCTTTTCTTTAATAGAGGCAATTACCTCTCATCTTTCCATCTTATCTCGAGCCTCCTCCTCCTCCTCACCCACTTTATTCCTCCTTTATCGCCACACCCCCCTTCGCCGTCAAAGACCCTCCTCTCTTTCCTACTAAATGAAGTCTATTTCCTTAAAAAGCTGACAGGGAGGTTCTGATGATGATTTGGCAGTGTGTCGCGGGCGGGTAATGGAGTTCCCGGCTTCATTGGACTACATTATAAAGTGTTTGATCTATATGCACCCTCCTTAGCACTCTTCCCCCTTCTCTTTCCTCACCGTACAGATCTTTGACAGGCGTAGAAATGAGACGGAAGACTCTGGGAGACTTTTCAATCTCTTCTGAAAAGGGAATTGGAGCGCAGGGGCGGGTGGGCTGCTGGGAATGGACAAAAGCTCATATATTTCAGGAGTTTTCATAGGTTTTTTTTTCTTTTTTTCTCCATGGCAGAATGGTAGTTTTAATATTTCAACTCCCCAATTGAGGTATCATGGTCCTGGACTGCATTAGAGACTCTTGCACAGTCCTTCCCTTGTGCAAGTGATGATCCTCCCTCCCAAAGCAGCGAGATGCATTTAGAGCTGAAACCTATTTCTGTGTTGAAGTGGGGTTTGAGTGTTTTGTGTGGAATATGTGCCATACCGGTATCTGATTATAGCGCTTCCTTTCCAGTAAAAGAGAAAATGATACAAGAGTCGTACAGCAGTTGCAGGTCTTGCATTGATTGTTGAGGTTTTGTGTCAGCAGGCGATGGGGGCGCACGGTGGAAAAAGGAAAAAAAAAAAAAGGCTGAGAGAAAGTTTGATTGAGAGAGAGAGGCAGACAGAAAGATACTGCATGTGTTAGCCCATCGTGCTGTAATGAACGCGTGCCATCTGTCTCTGCACCTTTTTTAAAAACTACTTCAGAGAAACCCACAACCACATTACGTACGTACACACTCGCACACACTCTCCCAACACCTCTAATTGCTGCGTGGGAGCCACCTTTGACATCCTCAATCAAAGGACCTTCACACTTACGTGCGCACACGCCCATGTGTCTTCGCAAATGCTCGCGGAGATACGAATGCACACCAGGGGGGGCCTCGCATAAACATATACGAAGATGCACACATACAGTGCAAAAAAAATACATTTTAAAATCCGTCCCCCTGCAAGGTTGTGTGCAGACACACGGCGAGTGAGAAATCCACAGTGCGCATGTGGAGCTGTGTGAGTGTTGGATCGAGCTAATGAAGTTGAGGAGGAGGTTTGAGTGAGCGTGGGCGGATGTCTTGCGAGCAATCTTAATAAACATCACATCCACTTTTAATTAACAACATTTTCCTGTGACGACAAGGTACTAACAACCTACAGCACTCAATCATGCCTGAGGTGTTTGTGTGTGTATCAGTATGTGTGTGTGTGTGTATCAGTGTGTGTGTGTGTGTGTCTGTGAACATGTGGAGGTGTGTGTGTGTGTGTGTGTCGTCGTGATGCACGCCGCCTCCTCCTCTTGATGCTCAGTGCCCGTGTGTCAAAAAATTAGCAGAGAGTCATAATTGCATGAAAACTAATTTCATCTCTGAAAACCCTTTTTAATGGCTGAGACTTTATTGCCTCATCCTCCGTGGCTATAAATTATGTGAATTACTTGTTCTTATTCCCTTCATGAGCACACGCGATAGAAATAGATCCAGTTTGAATAACGAGCGCCTCGTAATACATTTTTAGTCTATCTCCCAGACAACAATGGGCTTTGCAAAAACAACGTTCAACAACAGTTTGTATCTTAAAACCGGATCTGGTTCATATCTGTGAGGCTGATTTAATTTCACTGGGCATTTAAAAAGCTTGGAAGAGATCTGATACATCATAAATTCCCACTGATCTTAATCCAGCAAACACTGGCCTTGCAGAGCAAACCGAGTGCAGCTCCTCTCCGGGCCCTCTCCACTATTTATTTGTGTGAGTGTTTGGAGGGAGACCTATAGAGGGATTAGCTTTGTACAGTGTTTCTTTTCTTAGGTACAGTAGATGGAGGGTGTGAAATTTACGCTCTAATCTCTAAAATTACTGCCGGGCAGCAGATTCCCAAACCCAATGCCTCACTGACACGGACACATTTTCCTACTTACCTCCAGTGCTATCTGGCCGGGAGATAGTTTGGGGTTTTACGTGCCCACGGTTTGAGATATCTTTCAGTGAGATTTCTGCTTCCACCGCATTACAGTCACTCCGGATAATCCTCACTGTGAACAGTTTTAAAAACGCTGACGACCCCTGTCGCCCCCCCCGCCGTCATGCCTTCTTGGATGCCCCTAAGCTAGATAAAACATGACAAAGTGCCCTCTGGGGTGCCCTTCCAGTGCGTCGCGGTGCAATACATGCCAGTAAAGGATCTCTTTTTACTATAAATGCACATGCTGACCGCAGCACGTGGATGTTTTCTCGACAATACCACATGAGCTCACCACGAGAGAGGACTACAAACAACATGTTCACCATGTTATGTGGACGGAGACTGAAATATCTGAACGAATTCATTTATTTTTTTCTATTTTGGTGGTGAACTGAACCTTTAAACCTCAACTTCTGTTTGCAGTGGGGAAAATATTTGGTGTTAATCCATACAAACTAACAAAACTGGCAGCATGAAGTAATCTTTAATCGATAACATCGTCTATACAGTGTTGTCCTGTGAGCATGTGAATGTGCAGCAGCAGAGTGAGAGCTGTGTGACGCGAGGAGGTGGAGAGGTGCCCAGCTTGACTGATGTATGGTGGGCAGGCGCGGAGGACAGATCGTACTCTTCCGACGGTGACTAAGAGTTGTCTCAGCGGAAAAGAAAGAACTTTAGTAACCAGGACTTTCCTGGATCACGTCCCCAATTTTAAACAGGTAGAAATATCTTCTGCCACAACATAAGCCTGCAGGCGGTTTGATGATTAATCTGGATTGACTGTGATTTCTGTGTGATTTAAAAAAAAAATGTATTGATTCATGATTTTGTTTAAATATTAGCTCTTATGTGTTACGACCTGGTTCGTTATGTGAGCCGTCACATAGTATGGGATAAGAAATAAAGAGAAAAATAACACTTGCTTTAGGTTTATTTTCTTAATTTAAACAAAAGGTGGTGAGGGAAAAGGGAACAAAAAGGGCACACGAGTGAACAAATAAATATAACAAAAAGAGAACTCGAACAGAGCTTATTCTTTACTAAGTCACAGAACAAAAACCTCACTATTTAATATATTGTTATCAATAACAAAAAACATCGAAAACAGCACCCTTAATGTAGTGAATCTAACAGAAAATCTCTTCATGAGTAATCAGTGTTTAAATCAAAACTAAACCCTGCCCAATCCCAAAACTTCCAACACCAACCTTTAGAGAACTCAAAATGAGAGGCGGGCTTACAGAATTTCACCAAACACAAAGCCGCCACGATGCTCAGGCGTAGGGCTGCACGATATGGCCTATAACCAATATCTCGATATTTTTAAGCTATATCGTGATACACAATATTTATCTCGATATTTTTATTTCTCCTGTAAATCACTGTTCATCTGTTAAATTCAACCCTTTGATGCAAAAATAACATCAGTATGATGATTCAAGTAGACCCTTCTATTAGAGTTTTTGTTACGCGATACGCGATACTGTATAAAGAAAACAACAACAACAAACAGCTGACTTTGCTTCTCCGACATGGAAGAGATTATAAAAAGCATCTTTGGTGTCATAAATGATTGTGTTTTTTTCTTTTTTTATATATACTTTATTAATCCCACGAACGGGGAAATTCTTTTTACACTCTATTTTTTTTAATTTTACATGCATTTTAACCCAGATACACACACACATGCAGTACAAGGCAAAGACATGCAGTTTTTGGAGATTTTTACGAGGTTTAGCAGCGGCTCGCGTCAAACATAGATATCCTGTGTGAGTGCTCACATTGACTAGACGGGCAGCTATCTGCTCCGGTGACTGCGGTGCAGCCATTACGCATGCGCGCAGGGGATTTTTCCTGGGTGGGCGGGGCAGTGTGCTGCGTGCTGTGAGCACCAGGAGTGAGTGACACAGGCAAAACTGGAGATTTAAATGCAGACGGCTTTGACGTGACAAGTACTCGATGGTCGCGATATAGTCATTTCATACATGTCACGGAGAACAAGCCGCGATATATCGAGTATATTCGATATATCGCCCACCCCTACTCAGGCGGCTGCAGTTTAAATGTCCCGGGCCAGGACAATTGGACACTGCAGATTGACTGGCCGGGAGAGGATGCAGAGGGCGTCGCACGAATCCCAATCCAGGTTGGTTGGTTGGTTTCCAGGAACCAATCCGTTAACGGCCCCTGCACACCTGCTTTTACCTACTGGGATAGACACAAGAAACCTAATGGGGTGAAACGGCGGTGGCCGTAACATATCTGAATTACTATTTTAGGTTATCTAGAAGGTTTGAAGCGGTTTTGTTTGTATATAATATAAAGATACACTGTCCAATGACTTCAGTCAACATTTATTTACTTGCAAGTATGCATTGATAATGAGATTATTGGAGTTCCCCTCTTTCACCAGCAGACTAGCTGCACATTCACTACACATAGACGTCGATAACTTTGTTACAAGTGCATGTTTTTCTTGTTGGAGGGAACGATGAAGTCTTCCCTCACAGAGCGGTTTTGTTCCAGTGACATGTTGTTGGAAAAGACGAGTCTTAACGTCCCGTCCCCCCCGCTGAGTCCTTGTGTTTGTTTGTCTGAGTCAGAGGAAAATGGGGAGGACCGAGAAGAGACGAGGCAAAAAGAATATTTGAGAAAAATCAAAGAAAACTAAAGCAGCTCGAGCCAGCCGCGTCCTGCTGAGCATATAATTATACGAACAACGTGCAAATACAATAAAGACGATATACAAAGAGCTGTGCTCTGACATCATCAGTCCCCGCAGGAACACATTAAGTTAATTATTCACTTACATACATACATTAAAATCGCATATTTGCTCCGCGTAGACTCTCTTCAAATGTTATGTAGCGTGACGACATGATGACGACCATTATGAGTGTGAGCTTAAAGGCAGCGAGCGTGGCAGCAGCATTAACTGTGAAAGCAGAGCTCAGCACTTTGAATTCATTAGCAGAAAGTTTGGTTGTGTCCGGCTCGTGTGACAAACCCACATTTGGATTTCTCCATCACGTGTTGAATGACTTCAAGTCTGTAGCCGATTTAACTCGACATGTTGGGTTTGTGTGTTACCGTGTTTTCCTGGGGTTTCCCTGCCCTGGCCGTGGCTGACCTATTTCTTCGACCACTCCCTCATTGATTCTCACCTGCTCCGCTCTCACACCTGCATCTCTTTATCTCATCAGGCTCCTGCAGTATTTAACTCCGGGTCACCCTCCCAAACTCTGCCAGTTTGTTACATGGTGACTGTTCCTGTACCGGCTCTACAGGAAACTTCTTTGTTGTAGATGTTTTTGGATTTCTGCTTCTGTTCATCTGGGTTTTTTACCTCACCTACCCTGCTAACCACGCTGACATTGTGTCTTGGCAATAAAAGCCTTTCAAGGCATCTCCTGGTTTTGGTCTGCATTGTGGGTTCAGCGTCCTGCCAAGCACAAGCTAAAACACTTCTTGACCCCAGTGGAATTTTAGCATGTTACTACAGTTCACTCAAATGAGCATCAACAAAGAAATCGACAAGTTTTGATCTCAAAAACACAAACTACCTCATTTTAATTTCATGCCAAATATGTGGCATTCCCTCCGTCTATGGCAGCGAGTCCCACTGTTGAACACTTGAACTAACAATGTAGTCTCTTTCCATCGTACAGTGGGACGCGATCTTCCTCACAACACAAAGAATAACAGACTTGGTGTTGATAGGCAGGTAATGAACTGAAGCTACATGAGCAGAAGCGTAAACCTCAGCAAAGAAGCCGAATGCATCAACACAGCTACCATCTCTAAAATGTGAAGGAAAAACAACAATAAAGGAAGCTGGTGGAGAGCCGGGGGACGAAGCTACATACATATAAACATGCGTGTTGGTATTCTGCCATGATGCCCACAATTCAACAGGGAGCAGGGAGGTCAACAACACTTGCCTTTCTAAAACTTGAATACTGCATGATCTGTTCCAGGACGAGGAGTGATGGTTTATCTGGGATGTGCTACACTACGAAAATGATCCAAATAAATACTAAAAAATAAATACGGGATTTGGACTATAGCAGCAAGTCCAGCTGTGGTGGTGGTAATACACTGCAACAATGTTAACTTGTATTTTTTGAAAACCTAAATTTAGAGTCTCTGATAATCCTAGAAACATAACATGATTCATTGCAACGTGAAAAAAAGTTGTTGCTGTTGTGTTCTTTACGAAGTAAAACCAATTATCAAAGATCACCGCATGTTTACTTTTATACCGGATTTCTTTGCACAGTCAGTTACATATTAAATTAACTCTTCTTTTAGTGTGGGCTCAGGATAATTAAATAAGTTTGTTTTAAATTGTTTAGCTATCACTTTCAGAACTTTAAGATGATTGATTGTTTAATTAACTCAACTTGTTTAATTTAGAAACATTCCCCAGCATGCGTTTACATAAAAATTGAAGCTATCCAGAAATCATTCTCTTTATTCAAACATATAGAAAGTTGCATGATTGAGACACGAGTATAAAAAGAGATGAAACGGCCTCAGAGGAGTCACATCGTCGTCTCTCTGATCCAAATGAAACTCCAGCCACTCCCTGCCGTGGGTCATGAGTGCTATAGCAGTACAACAACAACAACAGCTGTAATTCATAGAAATCGGTGCCCTTGAGGGATCAAGCTCGATACAATAAATCATAAATGGGGGGGATAAAATGAAAAGGGCTCATTTATCAACTGGAAATTATAAATTGGATCCAGAACGCAGATAACCGCAGAGTTGATTTAACTCTGAATGGATTAGCACGAGTCAAATCTCTGACTTGGATAAACTCAAAGTTTAAAAAGTCTCAACTTGGTGTGTTGCCTTGAAATTCTGACTTATTTCTCTGGTGTATTAATGATAACACGAGTAGTTACTATAGCAACAGCATGAATGCTTATTTAAAGGACTGCTGTGCAGGATTTAGTGGTATCTAGCAGGTTAGTTGCTAATTGTAACCCCTTCGCCTCACCCTATTCTTTTCTAACATGAAGGAGAAACTATAAAAGAACAAAACAGCCCCTATATGGAGCCGATGTTTAGTTTGTTCGTCCTGGGATACTGTAGGAACATTAGTGGACCCGCAGGGTTTCTGATGATTCGTAATTTCAGGTGATTAAGCACTAATGAAAACATAATTATGCATATTATATTCTGTAAATAGAGCCCCTTAAATCTGACACATTGGACCTTTTTAATGAGATGCTGTAAACTTGTAAAGTTTTTATTTGTTATCTGCTGTCAGAAACACACAAATAATGAAAGACAAGAACTCGTCGTATGCAGTCATGCGTACTTGCACATATCCACAGCCTTCTGCGAGCACAGTGTCACAGGAGAATCAGAGTAAAGCAGGAGAGAGGAGGGAGAAGCTAATGAAATGTGTTGCTCCTCGAAAATGAAACCCTGAACGTACACTAACTCCACCTCCAGTCATCAGTCCGTCAAGCTCATGAACTTCACGGGAAACGCCTCCATCATTGGACTCCGATTGGGATGAGTTTGCCTACAGGTGTGGTGTCGACCAGAACGACGAAGGTGAAGGTGGTTATGGACTTCCGAAAAGAACCCAACCTCACCTAGTGACGGTGCACTTCTACACCGGCTTCAATGAGTCCGTCCTCACCTCCTCCATCACCATCTGGTACGCTCGTGCCACTGCCAAGGACAAAGGCAGACTGCAGCGTATCATTCACTCTGCTAAGAAGGTGACTGGCTGCAATCTTCCATCTCTCCGGGACCTGTACTCCTCCAGGGACCCTGAGGCTTGTGGGGAAAGATTGTGGCTGCCCCCCCCCCTCCGACCCTGGACACAAAGTTCTTGAGTCACTCCCCTCTGGCGGGAGGCTCCGGTACCAAAACTTCACGCTACAGGATCAGTTATTTTTATTTATTTTTTATCCCGACTGCAGCTGGCCTCATCAACACGGCCCGGGGCTCCCCCTGACTCTGACTTTCACCCACACCCCAGACCCAACAGGATATATCAAAGCAAGGTTTACTGAGTCTGTTTGTTATGCACCGAAACACCAAGGCAAATTTCTTGTATGTGAAAACCTACTTAAGCAATAACCTGATTCTGATTCCGGGTTTCAAAGGCTGTAACTTTGTGTCTTGTGTGTGTGTGTGTGTGTACATATTATATGCTTATACTGCTCAGCTGTGCTTTTGATATTAATGTTTAAATCCGTGTGATATACTCTCTTTAGATCTATCTTCTTCCCAGCAGACACTGCTCCCAGTGGGGGTTCAGGGCTGGACTGTAATAGTCAAATGTTTTGGCTGTGTGTGTGTGTGTGTGTGTGTGTGTGTGTGTGTTATTGTCTTGTGCAGCACAGTTTGTTCTTCATTATGGATTAAATATATTTTCTAACCTACAGTATATAAATGTAAACTATAAGTCTACGCTCTGACTTTTTTACCACTATTGACATAATGTTTTACGATATCATCCAACAGCCATATATCTCACCCAATCCACAAGTCGGTAAATAAAAAAAACCTCTTTATTAACCGCCGTGCGTGATGACAGGTCTCTGACAGAACACTATACTTCACATTTTGTCCCCTTTTGCGTTTGAAACGCTTTAAACCTGTGACAGGTTTCTAATGGGGACGGTTGCAGCATTGAATAAATCTCAGGCAGCAGAGTTACCATTAAAAAATGTTCGCAGAAACATAAAACGAGGGAGTGTTGTGGAAAGAGAAAGTGAAGTTTTTCTTTATGTAGTTGCCTCTGTGAAGCCAGGAGCCACCAAATATACATTTCACTTTTTATAGGAATGCGAGTTATTATCGTTTCACAAGACACAGCTGAGGAAACAGCTGCTCTGACTGAAACACCCACCTTTTTATCTATTTATATTCTCGGCCACCAGGGGTTTTAAAAGCATAGATAACAGTTTAAGAGCCACTTTAGCCGTTTAATATCCTGCACTAATCACACATGATATAGTGAAGAACTCCAGTTCTTCTGATGAAGCCATTAATCAAGCAAGTTGAGGCATTAATTAACACAAATTAATACGTTAACACATGAAACCTTCATGTAGACAGTCGGATCAATTAACCTGAATAACTTGCAGAGTTGTGTTATTAACAATCTTTAGGATCGGTTGATGAAGCTTTTGTTCTGTGTTCATGTGTTCACATGCAGACACAAATGTACTGCAGAGCTTCAGCTACACAGACACAGATGGACAATGTGGGTTATGGCAACTCGCAGCCAAATGTGACAAATTTGGCCTCTCTGGTCTGCGTATCTTTGCCCACACATGTAAAATAACTGCAGTGGCAATCAAACAATAACGACATTTTAAAAAACACATTAAATCTGGTGTTAAATGCAACAGAGAACTTGGATGTTTGCGAGCAGATGCATCATGTTGTGTAACTTCATCCATTTTGTTGGTTTTAGTCACACCAGCGATCCGCTTCTTTGGTTCCAGACTGAAAAATCTCAACAGCTACTGGAAGGATCGCTGTGATGTTTCTGTTCTCACGTTCATGGTCCCCAGAATATGAATGCAAATAACTAATCCCCTGAGTTTGAACATGCATACTAGGAGTGTTCCACTTTCTGTTTGTAGTCCGAGTAGTTTCAGTCAGTCATGTTTGAGCAAGCTTTGCATTCAGGTAAAAGTTCGTGTGAAGTGCAGAGCATACACTATATGGACAAAAGTATTCTGACGGTTATACCAACAGGGACATTGTATCCAAATACATATACTTCAATATGGAGTCGGTCGCCCCCTTTTACAGCTATAACAGCTTCCACTCTGTGTGAATTTGTGCCCGTTCATCCTGCAGAGAATTTTATGAGGTCAGGCACCGATGTTTGACGAGAAGACCCGGCTCCAGTTCATCCCAGAGGTGATTGATGGGGGTCGAGGTCAGTGCTCGGTGCAAGTTCTTCCACACAAAGTCGGCAGCATAGCATTGTCCAAAATATCTTGGTATGCTGAAGCATTAACATAGACCTTTACTGGAAAGAAGGCACCTGGAAAAACAGCCCCATACCATCCTCCCTGCTCCAACAAGACGAGTGTGTCCGAATACTTTTGTCCAGCATTAGCAGAAATCTTGTTTGACGATGCAGCTTTATTTTTCCTTTTTTAAATCATCACAGATTTTTATCTCAATTCACTAATCCAGCTGAACATGAAGGAGGAAGTGTTAGCCTGTATATCTGATCTGGCCTCCAGCCTCCAGAGGCTGAATCGTTGTCGGATGAAAGCATTCGAGTTGAAGATATTGATATTTTAATAATAACAAAACAACAAGTTACAGTGTAATACAATCCAGTTCAAAAACACTAACAACCACATTTTCCTGCTGACCTTTGACACTGTAACTCTCCTGAGTTCAGCCAGTAGGTGGAAAATAAAATGACGATGAGGTCAAGTCATCTGAAGTGGATTCTGGCAGCTTCCCCCAATAAATTATCCAAAATAAAATGAGTTTGTATTAAATGTAACCAAGAAAATAATAAGCAACTATTCACATATCAGCTGACATTATTAACTAGGTCCGGGTCAAATGCAAAAATTCCATTTAACTGCAAAAAGAAGAAGTGTGTGGTTTGTTTTTTAAGCAAACTAGTCAAAAAAAATACAACTATTATAAGAAAAAATATCTTTGAGGTGATCGAGCGTTTTCCCTAATTAAAAGATTTGAACTCCCTCTTCCTTGAGAAGGTGAAAGACAGTCAGAACTTAGGGCTGTTGAATATAGGAAGACTTCACTCTCTCTCCACTTTCAGATGTTTTCCTCATTGCATATAAATAATTTCTCTTCTCTTGACATCTCGAACCAAAGATGTTACACGCGTCACAGTGAGGAAGTGCTTCATTTAAAAATAAATGTGTCCCACGCCCCCAGTTGTTCCCTGGTCTTCATTTAAATTTAAATATATCAGAATGAAAGTTGGCACTAGGCACATTGAGATAATTGAATGTTTCAATGCTGAGAATCGTCTCCACTTCTTCATCATGTGCTGCTGCTGTAACCTTCAACCTCAGCCATATGGCAGCCTCTCTGACCATGACACGATATTGAATCAACAGCTTTCGCTATCTAGTCTCTCTATTTCCTTTTTCATTCATAATAAATGACTCACATCCTTTAGTCTATATATATATATATATATATATATATATATTTTTTTTTTACACCAATCCCCAGGGAGTAGTTTGTGCTCGTGCAGAGAGCCCGGATCACATTGAGAATTCAGATCACTGCCGGGCCACTTTGCAGAACTTGATTGTGGTAATGTAATGATTATGAACTTGCTACCTGAAGTACTGGCAGTGGTGAGGCAGCAGCAGGCAGATTTTATGTTTGTTTTTTCTTCTGCCAAATTGTCCCAAAGTAAAGCTGCCGGCATCTCTCCCTCGCTTTCAAACAGGTGATTCATGGTCACCGCTCTCCAGCTTGTCTCATGTGTTCAGCTGTCTGAAATGGATGCTCGCTGCAGAGTCAACACGCAGTCAAATCGCCTCGTCCAAGTCATCTGGAGCCTTTTTTTTTTTTTTGCTTGTGCAGAAAGCTGAAGCAGCTCAGCATCCCTGAGGTGCTCCAAATGTAACAAACCAAAATGTGAAGAGAGGATAAAAAAAGAAGTATATAAACACTATGAAAACGACCTGAACGCAGCAGCTGGTACCGGCATTGAATAAAAATGTTTATCCTGCAACAAAACCAATTGTCTCGAGTTTGAACAAGCCAGCTGTGTTTTTATTTAACTTTAGTGTGTGTGTGTGTGTGTGTGTGTGTGTGTGTGTGTGTGTGTGTTTGGTTTTGTTTGCTGCATGATGGCCTGCGGTGACAAAATGACATTTTGTACTGATTCAGAGAATTTTCCCCAGGGTGATGGTGACAATGCACACGGACACACACATTCAAGAAAAAAAAAAAAAGGCCTGTATGCACACACACTTGCACACACACACACACACACTTGCATACACACACACACACACACACGCACATGCGCTTGCATACACAAACACTAATGTGACTTTGGACAAGTTTGACTGAGGGGAAATGAGATACTATTTCTGCTCACTCAGACAATAGCTTTCCTTTTAACTCGGTGGCAGAGACTATCTCAGCAATCACCTTGAGATGGGAGCCTGCAGATAAGACCAGATTAGATTGGGCATGGAGATGTGGGAGAGATAAAAGTCTTTAACAGACAGCGAAGGATCTAATTAGCACAATGAAGATTTCTGCCGTCTGGCTGAGTCAGCCGCGGTGTCATCAACCTTTTGTGTCAGTGGAGGGGAAAGTATTGTCAGGGATAAAAATTCAGTATGTTTGGGGAAGTTGCAGTGGGAGGTAGAAAAATCTGTCCGTGTGTGTGTGTGTGTGTGTTTGACACACTCATTCACCCGGATACTGTACACAAATGTTTTCTACTGTTTACAATACCCTCTCGCCCACATATGGTGTACGCAGCTTTTGGCATTTCTGTTTCAACGAACGGCGTACTCTCAGAGGATGGGAAGAAATTAACATTTATTTTGGAAGGAAAGATGCCAGTACATCAGTTATACTTTAATAACTTATGCTGAGTGACAGCAGCAGAAGTTTTAGTAAACAGAATACTGAGTCAAAGTCAGGTCTGGGTCATGTTTTTTTTGGGGAGGGGGGCTCCTATCTTCTTAATCACCTTTCTTGTAATTTAGCATGTATTTAAAAAATCATATTTTAAGCTGTTAGCTGATTGTCCTAAACGCCCCCCCAAATAAAAAGGCACACGTGACGCCGCGTTTAAAAAGAAAAAGTGACATTTCTGAGGGATTATTTTCCAGCGCAGACTTCCATTTTCTTTCTGTGGCTGTCAGGTGATTGACAGTAAGCAACAGCGTAGGTGTGAAATAATATTTAAAAAGAGAGAGAGAGAGGAAAAAAAATTCAACTCCCAATGAAACAACAATAACACTGCAACTCTAACAAAACCAAATGAAGGCTTCCTGTTTATTGTGATGGATTACCAAGCACAGGCAATTTT
This sequence comes from Collichthys lucidus, assembly GCA_004119915.2. Classification (NCBI taxonomy): domain Eukaryota; kingdom Metazoa; phylum Chordata; class Actinopteri; family Sciaenidae; genus Collichthys; species Collichthys lucidus. Next base: position 4,953,772 of record CM014080.1, read on the forward strand.
CGAGTCCGTGGAAGTTGTTTTTCAAACAGCGCGAAAATGAATGCCATTAATTTTTCTTTTTTTTTTCTTTTCCATACCTTCCTTTTGAAGCAAAACAATCCCTGATATCTTAACTACGTTGACTGCAGCCTAACACGCCAGCATGAAAAGCAGGAAGGAAAAAGAAGCCACCAAGATAATTGGCAGACGCTTACGAAAACACACTTTTAAGTAAGGTGTGGGAATAAATGTAGTTAACGAGGATCCTCACAAGTCCGAAAACACAATCTGAGAAGAGATCTGAAGTTTACACGTGTTATTATTCTTAGAAACCGCGCGATGCGACGCGCTCGTGTTAACGCCGAGAGACTTTCAGCTTGAACCGAACTTGGGCAAAGAATGAGAATCACAGCCGCAGACAGGCCTGTTATATATGATGATAAGACTTATAGCTTATCTTGATGTATGGCACGAGCATCTTCAATAAATTTAAACATTTGATTCATTGCCTGGATGCATTCTTGGGGGAAGCACAGGACACCGCATGCAATATAAGACAATCACTCATTGGCTCTGCGTTTAATCATAGTCAACAGACATTTTAATCCCTCTTTAGCCTATACACACACAGACGCCAGCTTAGATGGTACATTTAGATTAAAACTACTTTGCTTCATATCTTTTATATCCTCTTGACTATCAAACGAAGGGTTGACATGTAAAGATCTCACCTCAAATTTGTCTAATTAACTCACAAATCAATTGTCTCCATTTTCGTATTCTTCGGGAGAGAAATCCATCAGATAAACGTGATCACAAAGTGATCGAGGAGAATTCAGAAGCTCAAGTGAGAGGAGAACAAAAAAAAAATACTCTGAACAAAAGATTATTCCTCCAAGGTAGACTCAGGTAAATATGACTTCTTGACTACATTTTGTGTTTGTGCTTTTTATATTTAGTGGTGCCCTGTGGAGTTTTCTCGTAAACAAACAAAAGTTCTATTCACATTCAGCGTCAGCCACCGAAACATATTGTGTGAATCCTTGGGCGCTAACAAATTGTTTTGAATACATTTACCTGGAAACATTTGCAAAGTCAATTTTGCTTAAAAGTTTGAACCCTGTACTGTTTACATCCACGTCCTTCCTCCTCGGGGAGGGGAGCGTGCATCTTGATGGATTTACCACCACCTGTAAATCAAACAAAACGTGAACCCACTCATAAATAAACCATGATAGTGAAGCCCCACAGCGCTGATAGAGGTCACACACTCCACATGGTTCCTTTAAGTGTGACCTTATAGACAGGATATCATCTTCTAAAGGGAATAATGGAAGCAGAGAGGAAAGGACGGAGAGACACACTGAGTTTCATGCTATTGTAGAGCTGTCAGCATTCATTTAAAAACTGGGTTATCGCACGTGCTGCTCTATTGTCGCAAACAGAATCAACCTAGAATCAGTCCAGCATTAAAGAGATAATAGGACAGAAAATGTTTTGGTGAAAACATTGTCCAAGTTTCTCCCAGAGCCAATAATTTGACATGTTTTTGAATGACATTTCAAAAAACCTGTATTGTCAGTGCCTGGGTGTACATGCCACTGCGAGGTGCCTACGAGACATTACAGGAAGTTATCATGGCAACTGCTGTTCTCTATTCACAAGTGAGGAGAGACTGAAAAGGGAAATGCGGAGACTGCTTTCAGAGACTTGGATAGGAGTGTTATTACTAGTGCTGTTGTATTTTTTAAAAGAGAGAAATGTGTGTTATATACAGAGATGTATAAAGTACTGGAGTAATGGAGTAGAAGTACAAGTGCTATATCAAAAAACTGACTTGAGTAGAAGTTGAAGTGTTCTTTAAACACCATACTTAAGTAAAAGTACTAAAGTATTCAAAATGTTTTGTACTTAAGTATTGCAAGTAGAAGTATGTAAAAAAAAAAAAAAAAAAAACTTCTAATGTTACAGTCTTACAATGTTCATGGTAGAGTTCTGTGATTTCCCATGGTCTGTGAATGCGTCTGAATGAATGCGAGAGCGAGGGGGCGGGGCAGCAGGTGAGAGAGCGCACCTGGGTGAGTCAGGTGTGCGAGGTTGATGTGAGACCGGGACTGTTCAGTTGTTTTTTTTGTCGTGGTTCCGGCCGACAGTCACCGAGTCCTGGAACCAAACCGTTCAGCAATAAATGCAGTTTGTTCAATATCGCCTCGTCATTCATCACGTGTCCGGCTGGACGCTACAATAGTAACAAGTAACGACTCAGCACATGAAAAATGTATCCGAGTAAAAGTACTAAATTCATCAAAAATATGTAGTGCAGTAAAAGTGGAAATTGGGGAAAAAAATAATACTCAAAAAGTACAGATACTGCATTTTAGTAGTAGTTCCACTTCGTTACTATACATCTCTGGTTATATAGCACGAGAGCACGTGCTTTATCGTAATTATTGGCACGGCAGTGATGCGGTATGGGCCGAGGTGCTTGCATCAAAGTTTTGTGAGCATTTTATCTCACAAAATATTCTGACTCGGGCTGTGCTGGTCCTTCAAAAACAACATTTTCTCTGCGGTCAGGAAACAGTTTGCTGCTCTCTGACGTGCCACACACAAAGGAGGCAGCACCTGTTTTAAAAGGGGGGTCTAACAGCACGTAAATTATATTCATTAAAGAAAGTTGATTTAATTATCCAAACAGGAGGTCATAGACTGTACAGTCCCACTGTGGTTCATGATTTATTTTCATGAATAAAAAACGTGTCAAGGAGGTCGTCACTGATTTTCCCACTCTTCATAAAATTAAAATGTGAATCAAATGTTTTTTAACAGCAAATAAATGAAACGATGTTTCTGTCAGTCAGTCAGTTTTGTTCTTGTTCTATTTTCTTATACAAATCAACATCGTGTCCAATGAAAAACAACGTACCTGTGACCCTCTTAAGTTCATAAACCACTCGTGAAAAGTTGACACTTTGGCGATACGTGGTTTTCCTGATGGATTGAGGAAAAAGGAAGAGAGGTTTGATAACTGGTCCCCTGCACCGCTTTATTCTAGCGCTCCCTCATTTAGGATGATCTGATGTCGGGGGTGTACCTCCATCCATCTAATGTTCTCCCTCCTCTCCCCTCATCAGTCTACAACTCTGTGACTACGAACAAAGATTGATTATATGATTTATTTTAAAGCATCCAGCATGTATTTCTATGATGTTTTGGCTTCTGCTGTAGTTTCTAACAAACCAGTAGCCGGAGGAACAGTAATTTCATCTGTCCTCGCTCGCTATCGTCAAGGACAAGTCGAGGTAAAAAGGTCCAATCGTAACTCATTAACATTTGGGGCTGCTGCTGCTGCTGCTGGACAAAATGAGTTGTTAATGACATTGTGCAAATATTTATTGAACAACACTCATTTTCAAACTGTCTCTTTGGCATTTTCAACTAAATGTGACTCACGATAATCAACTTTTTCGCAATCAAACCCAGTCAAGTGACAAACAAACAAACAGACACCGACACGAACTCGCAAACACACTTTGTCCCCGTGCATCAGGATGAAAAACCTTTCCACAAAACTTCAATCTCCCATACTTTGCCAGTTAGTTACCACGGAAATAAGTCACACAAGTTCACCCAGAAGGAATTAGACAACTCCATCAGCCAATGACTTGACAGATTTAAGGTCACATGAGATGCGCTCTTCCAAATTAACTTTTTTTTTCTCCATTAATAAATAAACAAAATAAAAGCCCTCCACCGAGCGGATATGACAAACAGCTGCAGGGAGAGATCAGGAGGCGATGGCGCACTTCTCCTGAAGTGCAACATTTACCAGTTTATTGAGCACAGCTCCGTGATTTCATTACAGCGTATTTAATCCAAAATTAATAAGGCCGGTTATTAACCTTTCCCACCCTCGTACCTTGGAGTTTTATTTCACTGATGTTTAGAGAAGCGTAATGAGGTCTGCGTTTTGCCCACACTTACAAAATCTATGCGTGTGTGTATATTTGCGTCATGTGCATGTGCATGAGCCCCGTGACAAAGAGAATGTGCAGCTTTTTTAATAAGAGGGTAGGTGTTGCTCGCCGCCATCCTGTCATTACTGTCATTGTGGATGGAAGCGGCACTTCTTTGTGCGCAGCTCGGCAATCATAGAGGGCGAGATCTTACCTCGGAGCTCCACGCCACGCCGGTACAGCAGCGCGAGAGCTTATTTTATTCTGTCCTCAAACACTGTGCACGGCACATGCTGTCATTTCTTTCTGCACGAGTACAGACGAGCTTCTCCCTCTCTTTTCCTGACTGTCTCTTTACTTGTTTATGATGATCTACCTGCCTGTCATCTCTCTGTTGTCTTCTCCCATGTTGCTCTACATCACTGTCCATACATAATTGACAGTCTGCTTTCACTTCTTCAATGTGTCAGCGCGCAAAACAGTTTGGACGTGTTGTTTTTTTCCCCGGTCCTGAAATCACAAGGTTACGTGATCGTTAAAGACGGGCAATTAAAGCAGCTTCTCTCGACGTTTTCAGTCTTTGTACTTCCTTTCTTTGTTCACATTTTTTTGTATTACCACTCCCTACCTTACCAGCATGATGGAGCAAAGACAATATTTCTAATTTTCCTCCAGAACAACGATGAAAAAAGATTTTTCTGGTCTGAGCCTCGCTTTGTAAAATTGACTCGTATTCATAGATCGTCGTTCCAAAGTACCGACCACTCAAAGCGCTTTTATAACACTTGTCATATTCACCCGTACACATTCATACACTGATGCGTCAGGAGTGGACCAGGGCTTCCTATACAAAGCACTCAAACTGACACTAAGCTCAACCACACACACACACACACACACACACACATTCTCGAATCAACATCACAGTCATTGAGAGCAATTTTGTGATCTGTATCTGGCGCAAGGACATTTCGACCGGACCGATCGAACCAAACATTTACTAGATGACGACCACCTGAGCCGCTTTCTGACCTAGAGTCTTCTTCACCTTCTGTGGATAAAGAGACTTTGTAGTTTGGTTAAAATGTGTCATGGTGGATGGACAAAGTCTCCTGTAACAAAGTCTGACATTCTGTTGACCCATCCACCCGAATCAACCTCCTCCCTCTGTGGACTTGGGAATAACATCATGCTACCTCGTCCTTGCACTGAGAATTTATCACTTCTGCATATTTGTCCTCATGTGAACCGGCCCTGTCCCTGATCTGAAATGAACATGTGGAGATTGGTATTTTCCAATCAGATCACCCAGGAACAATCCAGGTTGTTATGACTTCTACAAAAGTCAACGTGACCGTGTCCAGATCCTGGAATTCTTTGGTGTTTTCCAAAAGCCAAAGCCAAGAGATGTTGAAAGCCGAGACAAAGAGTGTTGAAATAACTTACTGACCACAAGTAACTTGTGTGGCTGGTTGGTGGTATTGGGATTTGGGTTGTTGGCTTGCCCTGTTTTCTGTTAAGTAGAAATGTGAGGGTGTTTCCACATATCTGATCTTTTTCTTGATTCTCTTTGTATCATTCTCACCACAAAATGTACAAGTGGCATATTACTTTGAGACAACGAAGATGCCAAAACATCATAAAAAGGCTTCGGGTCATCTCGGTAAAGCTCCCTTACATTGACGTGCTGATGCAAAGATGAATTTTCTAGAAGCGTGTGACCCTCTATATGAAAACTAATTAAGTTTTCCCTTAAAGTCGACATCTTGAGTAGGGAATTAAACTCAGGTTGTCAAATTTAAAAGGCAAACAAAACAGCAAATCCATCCCTGTGGCAACTTCGAGGCCTCTACAATCTTTCACCTTTTTTTTTCTAGTCTTAGTCTGTCACATAAATCCCTCCGTGGTGGGAAGATATATTTCTCACATTTTCGGGCACCGACTGTGAGCCAAACTTTAAGGAGATGAGACTCATCTATCTCAAGACGGCTTTGTTGTTTCATGAACATTTTGTTTCATTACCTGAGTCTTATTGTCTGTGTAACTTCCTCATTTCTTTGGTATGTGCTGTTCTCGTGCTGTTCCCCATGACAACACATTTCATTTTTTTTCATTAGGTTTTCCTTTTTTTAATTCTGCCTCATCCCGATCTTTCTTTTCATTTTTTCCCTCCATCTCACTCATTCTTCTTGGTCCCTTAACAGCACAACCTAATTATAACACATTTTTAATCTTTCGCTCACTTTTTTGCTCGTGCCTTATCGGCTCTCCCTCACCTCCCGTCGTGTGCCTCCCATCTCCCTCAGTGCTTCGTTCAGTGCAGGCCTAGAATTACAGACCATCCTGGATAAGGTCGTGTTTTTGTCACTGTGACGGTAATGCCTGGTTCAGACTAATTATGTAGGAAGCGGTCCTTGTCTCCACACTTGGGGCGAGGGTGCCAGAATTCAAGGGGTTATGAACAAATTGGTTCCGGTGGGAGACGGAGGACAGGAAGCGGTCTTTGAATGAACCAATGAGATACAGCTGCTCGAGAAATGGAGTCCGCCGTCTGCGTGGCTCTAGCTGTTTAGCTGACTGATATATGGCATCTGTGATTCTTGTTAGAGAAGAGTTTATTCAGATCCGACAGAACAATGTGTGGTGCACAGCGGTTCTATTTCACCTCGAGAGACGAGGTCACCGTCCGGATATGTTCATTCTGAAAGCTGCCTGAGATTTCTGAATCAAGCTCGTGTGAGATTTCTCTGCATGTGTTTAGGTGTAAAAGAAGAGTGACAGTGAAAAATGAGCAGAGGTGGGGAAAGAAACATCAGGAAGACGAGCGAGAGAGGAACGCTGTTACACAGGACTCACACAGCGCCGCTGCGTCCTTTTCCCGGCGTCAACTCACACCGGGCGCGTGTTGGCAGAGTATTCACGCGAGAATCCTGGATGTAAATGTAAATGTACTTTAACTATACAGCCCTTTACAACAGTCCTTTCGGTGTATTAAAGTGCTTTAGAGTAAATAATAAATGAGAACAATGGGTAAAAAACAAACAAAATAAAAACAAAAATCGACTGACTGCTGACCTGGTGCCACCGGTCATGACGTATCGATGATGTGAAGTTGTAAAAAGCTACATGAACTGCGTATTGTTTTATTTTGAAAGGGAGCGGAAGTTTATTATGTTGATTCTGTGTCGGATTTCCTGTCTGGTGCGCAGTGCTCTGAAGTTTACGAGGTTTAGAGGCGGCTCGCGTCAAAAATAGAAATACTACTGAAAGCTCGCACCGTGGCACCGAGGCTTCTGAGACGCTCCGCGGCGTGTTCTGTGTGACTAGACTGGTGCACACTAGAGTTGTCACGATACTAAAATGAGTAACCACGATACTATACCAGACAAAGTATCACGGTTCCGGGTAATACCGCGATACTGCGGCCTTTTTTTATTATTATTATCTTTATAAACTGCAATGTATTTGTACAAGTTAGTTTGAAACAACAACGTTTGTTTTTTAAGCTAAATTAGTGTTGCCACTGACGAAGACGCCACAGCAGACTCGCTGCTCGGGCCCGGTGCTTCTGCCACGGTGAGTGTGTTGTCTCGTGTCTGGGCGAGACAGAACTTTAGCTTGTTGTTTGTTTTGAAGCGAGTTTCTATCGAAGTGGAGCTGTCTTCATGGAGTTCATGCTTGCCGGCAGAAACACACGAACAGCCAATCAGCTAACAGACGGGCGGACCCAGCGTGCAACAGCCTATCACATCCCTGGACATCACCAGTAACAGGCCAACAGCCAATCATTCAGCAGCTGTGTAGTTCGGTTGCAGCACATGCCATGTTTTTTTTACGAGTGAGTAGCATGCAGTGAGAAGCCGGGAGGAGAGCAGAGGCGGCTGCTATGTAGCGGAGACTGGCACCGGTAGTATAGTAATCCACGGTAGTACCGTCGTGTAAAATTTCTAGTATAGTAGCGACGGGTATGATTTGGTACCGCGGGGTACCGGGTATACCGTGGGTATCGTGCAACTCTAGTGCACACGCCTCTGGTGTGAGTGGGCCGTTAGGGGGTGGAGCTGATGTCGTGCCAGATCCGGAGCAAGACAAATAAGAAATGTAGCTGTGCTCAGCGGCCTCTATGGACATTCAGTGGTGAAAAAAGTGAAGCTAAGAAGAGGAAAAGACCAAGCAAGAAGCCATGGACTGACTACTAGATGTAGAACTTGAAGTGAAATGAAGGGCTGGTAGACAGATGGTGAGCTCGGCTGTTGGACTAGATATAATAGTAATATTATCTGGCTGCTATGTCTAGTGTTTTTTGCACTTTCTTTATGTTTGGCTGTAAATTTTTCAAGATTTAAAAAGTCAAAATATTGCAAAAACTTTTTGGGTTAGGTAGAAATGGTGTTCATAAAATCAAAATTTGATTAAGTGCAAATGGAAAACAGACTTAGTGAATAAATCATAAACATAATAAACATCTGCTGTGACTTCTGTTGTATTTAAGAGACCATAAGAAAACATCATACCTGTGTGGAGCGACGAGGAGACTGTAACCTTCCTGGAATTAACACATTAAATAAACATGTGCCATATTTCTATCACTTTTTTATCATTCACGCGACATTTGACTGCTGCTCTTTTATTTATGTCATAGTCATATTTAATGGCACCCTGCAGAATCAGGACCCCTATTTATCTTGATCTCCTAATATGAGCTTAACAGTAGTGGACTAAAGTAACATTTGTTCTAAACTGGAACTTCTCGGACATTTCAGTCACTGGGTGCCTCATACAGGATTACAGAGAGAACTCAGCAGATGGTGGACAATGTTCTTAGCTACCTACAAGGTTAGGTGTTAGGTTAGGTGCATTTAAAGTGATGCAAAGTAAATTTACTTGGAGCAGAAAGGTCTCTTCCATTTAAGTCAGTACATGTAAAATCAAAGATGCAGCAGGGTTTCCCTGCTCTGCGATGGCAGTAAGTGCTGCCTGGGAAAATATGCAAAGAGGACCATTCTTTGCAGCGGTGTTGCTGTAATAAAGCCACCAGAGACACACTGAACACTGCTGAACAGCTCTGAACTCATACAGAAGCAGAAACGCCTGGCCATGATACAGTACATGGTTTGACGGCGTTGGATCAAGATTGTCACGACCATATATAAACGGGCATGACACTGAGGGCGCCCTCCTCAGACACAGCACGTTCAGCCGGTCCTGTTGCCCCCAGGACGTCCAACTCCACCAACTTCCCAACAACTAGAGCCTTTAGCTCTTTTTTTACTAATTCCCTTGAATAGGAGAGACTAAGTGGAGCGCAATCTGTGCCAACTTAGTTTTTCTACATTTATCAATTTGGTCGAGCGTCGGGTTGGTCAGAAAAACCTCCACACTAAATGTCGCCATTTTCACAAACACAAAAACAATTCGAAAGTTTCAAATAATATTCACCTTTTGTTTCTCTCGGGTATTTAAATACAGTCGTCCCTCACTATATCGCAGTTCACTTTGCGGACTCGCTGTTTTGCGGATTTTTTTGTGTGTAATTTTGCATGTTTTTTTTTTTTTTTTTTAGAGCGTACTGTACAGTATGAACTCGCACATGTGTTCTTCGCTCTCATTAACTAAGGGAGAACTGTACAAAATGTGTGTAAACAGGTGTATAAAAGTGTGTGGTTAGGGGGTTAACAGTCTTACATGTATAATAATTGTAAAACGTACTTTGCGGATTTCGTTTATTGCGGATTATTTTTAGAACGTATCCCCCATGAGGGACCACTGTATATCCCGGACGAGCCCCCATCTATGTTACGACCATATATAAGGGTAATGAAAAGAAGTGACATAAAACCAGATTTTAAGGTTATTAAACAAACGGTATTTTATTAAATGAAAACAAAAGGCAAAAGGGAACTAAGGGCGAGCGAGTGCTGTTAAACAAACAAACAAATATAACAAAAAGAGAACTCTAACAGAGCCTATAATATCTAAGCAAACAAAAACCAGAAAGGGAAAACCTCACTAAGCTACTATCTAATAACAAAAACATCAAAACCAGCACTCAAACTAATGGACATAGTAGGACATGCAAGTTACTTCACAGAAATGGTAACCATTCATTATTCTGTGAGATATAATTCTATTTGTTCATCCCAGGATTGTCAAGTACTGAAACTTCAGTACCATCCATCCATCAATGTTCTGCCGATCCTGTTTAGGGTTGCAGGGGTCGGCGTTCCTCCCTGGATAAAGTCGACAGTTCATCACAGGACACCGAGGCAAACTGAACCTTTCGATTTAAAACGATGTAATCTCGTCATTTACTCGTTTGATCGTATCTAGTAGCAGAGTACCGAAACAGATCTACAATCAGGATGACACTGTCTTCACCTCGTTCTCCTCCTCCTCCTCCTCCTCCTCCCGTTCACTGATCACACAGATGTACTGCAGAGACACATACAAAGAAACGTCATCAGGCATTACATTTAAGCATGGGACCAGGTAAAGCCAACATAGGTTTCAATCAGCGACGTCATTGACAAAAAAACCTATATATTTAAAAAAAATACTGCTGTATTCTTTTATGATACAGCAAGAGAAAAACAGACAGAGGTGGGGCGAGCAGGTGTGTGAGCAGATTAAAGTAGTTTAAAAGTAAAAGTAAGTAAAAAGTGGAGAATTAAAACGGTAACATAACAAAAAACCAACTAGAAATAGGGTCATGCATTTAAAAGAACCCGACTGGTGAAGTTTTCTGCACCAGCACCGTGTGTGTATTTTGGTAATAGGATGCTAGTATCAAAGTTTAAGATTCTGGCGTTGTAACGTTCTCAGTCCATCCAAACACAACAAAGTTTTTCCAGGTCACACTCATATATAGGACAGTTGTACGCACTCCAGGAAAGCACAGTGTTTAGACCTGCAGCTGCTGCTCCGAGTTCACGAAGCTCAGGATAAATGTTTGCAGGGGGAACATTTAAAAAAGACTTTTATGCACAGGAGAAATGTTTGTACTCTTCGAAGAATTACTTCTTAAGCTCTTAATTGCGAATCGCCCCCAAACACCCTATAAGCTTTTATCTGATGAAAAGGTTTAATTTTTTTTCTGACATCAGTCTCATTAACCACACATCCTGCTCGTAGCAGTGACCTGTTCGGATCAACCTGCCTGGGCTTATGGGTAAGCAAATTCAGCAGATCTTAACACCTTCTCCGCATTGCACCTGATTGAGGGAGGGAGGAGGGGTAAAAAAAAAAAAATCCCCAGCACGCATTTTTCCAATCCTCCTGCACCCCCTCTAATCCTGCCTTCCCTCTCTGCTTTCATCCATCCCTTTAACTCTCTCCTTCTGTCCTCCCTCTTCCTCCTCTCTCTCACTTTACCCAGCAGGCTGGAGCGAGATTCATTCAGAGCACAATCAGCACGAGACATGAATACAAAGCAGAGCTGCGTCACACAGACACACACACACACACACACACATGCACACACACGTACACAAACACACTAAACGTCTCTTCAACCTGTGAAAGTGATGATGAGCCAGCTGAGCGAGAGGGCCGTACACACATGCATACCCACATGCACGCGTGCACACACACACACACAAACCAACACACACTATCTTTAACCTCTAGAAGTGATGATGAGAAGACAGAGTGCAGAGAGGTCTGTAACACTCCGTGCTGCTTCTGCACACTATATTTAAACTGCTACTTTACTTTATTCCTTAAACTCGTGCATCCCCGATGTGCGAGCGTTGTCCGCGAGTCACGCTGCCACTTTTCTCTCTGTTGGAGCCGATGCAGCATTCACCTTTCAGAACTGGGATCACATTTAATTAATTTCTAATGTATATTTACATTGATAATTAATAGGTCAATGGCGAGGCCTTCGGCATAACTTTGAAGAGCTCAGAGATTTAAAAGGTCAAGTCTTTGATGGCTTCGCAGTCATTTTGAGACTCTGTTATAGATTTTCTCTGGCAGGCGTTCTCCTGGTTTATGTGCTAGTATGTTTTATGAGGATGTGTTTTAGGACTAAGAATGCGTTTCTCTTTTTATTCAATTTTCAAGAAATAAAACAGAACATACAAAAACAAATATAACATACATTTGGCTCACATACCAACGCAAAATTCAAATTTGTACAGGCAAGACATGATGAGGTGAGGACAAAAGATAAAGTGTACACGGCCTTGCGTGCATAATACATTCACATGTTCGTGCTCAGAGAGAGGCGCATAGAAACAAGCAAACAAAAAAATAAATGATTTGTCATTTGCCATGCAGAGGAGTTTCAGTTATGATACAAACACGGTAGAGATATTCAAACTAAGGTAAAAAGGGTTCCCATGTTTTACGAAAAACATCATCTTTGCTGTGCAGTCTACATGTCAGATTTTCCAAAGCAGGGGTCCCCAAACTTTTTTCGGTGCGGGCCACATCAACTTGCCTTTCTGTGATGGGGGGCCGGGGTCAGTCTATAACCGGAAATGATTTCAGTCCCACCAGGATTTCCAGAGAGACGTGGTCTGACAACACATCCAGTCAGCTACAGTACGCAGATGAACAGTAAGCTGGAATTTCGTCTGGGAGATCAGCACCTCTTTCCGTACAAGGTTTCTTTTTAGACCATATAAAGGAGCTGAACCAGCTATTTATCTGCTTGTGGAGAAACATGACTGGAGTCATTTGTATTGGGTAAAGTAATCGGGGGAGGATGCAGAGCAACACGGCCTAACCAGGAAATTAGGAGAGCGTTCCATCTCTCGACGTCCAACCTTATACGCTCAAATATGTGGGGGAATTTGTTTTGTATAATTGGTCAAGGGAGGGTGTTGATGCGTTTTCCTAGATATACAAAACCTTGTGACCACTTAAAGGGGAAGGGAGATGGATTTTGGGGTATTTGGTTCAGGCTACCTACTTCTGATTTGCTGAAATTTATTTTGTAGCCAGAGAAAGCACTAAACGCATTGATGGTTTCAATAAGAATGCATTTCTGATTCCATCCAGGTTTAAGACTGAGAACCAGAGTCTAAATACTGATGCATTGTCTGACCGTTTTGAGCTACATTAGCAATGTGGCTTGCAGTTGGCCCTCGGTGTCATTCTGTAAGGCCCTGTCTACACAGACGTGGGTATTTTTAAAAACAGAGGCATTTCCTTTCGTTTGTATCTTTTACATGCAAACGGTGAATTCGCCTCTGAAAACGAATCTTTTTAAAAACTCCGACTAGAGTGGAGATTCTGGAAAAACTACGGTTTTGCGTTTGCGTGTAAATTCAGATAAACTGAGTTTTAGGCAGCTGATGCGCCAGAAGTGCGACCAGTTTACCTGTTGCTATGACGATGATCATGGAAGCATTATTCTGATTGGCTTGCAGAAGATTCTCCTTCTTCCTACACTGCCGCCCAGAGGCTTGGCGTAGTTATGACGGCGCTCGATGGCGTATTTATGCGGGTTGATGTAAATTAAAACTTTTTTGAAAACGATGCTATGTGCACGATGTTACTTTGGAAAACGGAGGGAGGGAAATATTCGTTTCTCAACATACCTGACTATGTGTAAACGTAGCCTAAGTCTATGGGTTGTTTGTCCGTCACTTTGGTTCACGCTAAAATAAGAAGTGCAGTTCCTCGAAAGGCCTCTTGGTCAGTCTACCGTAAGGCCCCATGTTTAAAGGTCTCCAAAGCAGAAATAAAACCGGTTCAAGAGCGTGGCCGCTGTGATTGACAGGTGGGTGCCATCACAGATGGCTTGTTTGACAAATCAGGCTTCATTCAGTCCGCCCACGCTCCACATCTTTTTCCGTTTTTGGATTTAGTGGAGAGAAGACAGAGGAAAGAAGACTGCCAAGATGTTGACGGCTCGAGCCACCACGCTGAGTCTCACAATGAAACCTGTCACGGAGATCATGTCCAAGTTGCATGTCTCTGTCAATGGATAAAACCTGTTGTCTCTTTCTCTTTGGTTATCCCGACCTCTAAACTTCAACGTTTCACTCATCCCGTGTTACATCTCTACATGGACTTGATGGATTTCAAGGCTTCAAACATTTCTGGCTGTGTTCCTTTGACCTCGACGATTCTCTGACTTGTAGTCCACTCGTGCACCGCAGAGAGCATGCTAAGCGACGGCGGCGATCTCGCAGCATGTTAACGTCGTCTTAGCACGCTGGCATTTGCATTTACACAGAGCTGTTAGCACGCCTGCATGCTGTAACACAGTGTGATACGTGACAACGGATCGCAGTGCAGAAATAAAAAAAGATTTTCAAGGTCATTTTTCTAAAAAGTGAGAGTCCTCCTCAGCACATACGGACTCATCGGAGAAATAATTGCATGTTTGTTTGTTGAGTTGTTGCTATAGCGACGTTTTTACTCACAGACAACAAAATCCAGCATCAGCTTTGCCACACGAACAGCTAACTGATCTCGTGCATGATTCCTTAACAAGCCAGTCGTATTAACTTGCAAATGTACATCTGTTTTCCTGTCAAACAATTCTCTAATGAGGCGCTTTGCCTGAGTCGCCCTGCAGGTGTTACAATGACCAAGACATGAGACCTTCGACATCCTGTCACATTTGTTTTTCATAGACCACGTTTATGACTCATGAACATTAGTCATCGGGATTTGTGTGCACCGAGGAAGATCATAAACACACACACACACGTACACAAACACACTTAAACCCGAGAAGTGCCGTCCACACAGTACTTCATGTCTTATCAGAGATCAATATTTCATTTGCTCTCCTCCTTTACTCAGATGCTGACTGGCATCCCTTCCTAAGGGGACAGCTCAGGGACATGCACACACACACACGCACACACACTCCCTCACACACTCGGCGCACACACACACACACACACCAACACTGCTCAGGGCCGTTGTTTGCTTTGACTGACGCGTCGGCCGTGCTGTGCTGACACCTCTCTGACACTCTATCCCTTTCAGATGCACATCGCTGTTTACCAACTACTTTGAGCAAAACGCCACAGTTCACTGTGTGTGTGCGTGTCCTTGTGTGTGTGTGTGTGTGTGTGTCCTCGGTTTCCGGTCTGTCATCATTACACACTTCCCTCGTTTCACTTTTACATCACTGTTTACCCATTTAATCAAAGCCAAACTGTGTGTGTGTGTGTGTGCGTGTGTGTGTGTGTCTGCCTTTGTGTTTGCCGGCGTGTGTGCGCATGCTCCGTGCGTCGCCGTCTCTTTGGTCGTTTTTTTCTTTTTTCTTTTTTTCCCCCTTTGGTCGGTTGTTTGCTGTTGTGCTCAGACTAGATCAGGGGAGCGGCGGTGTTATTGTAACCCAGTGAATAGGCACAGTGTTTAAATGCAAATCCACAGCACTCCAATGACAGGGACAGGGAATAGAGGATTGGCGGAGTAGTATAGGGAAGGGCACAGACAGGTTGAGGTGACGGAGAGGGAATGAGGGATTTAGAGAGGAAGGGGAGTTGAAAGATGGGGAAAGGGAGATGGGGAGGGTGTTTGCATGGAGGGGAGGAGGTCTGGAAGTAAAGAGCAAAGGACAGAGTGAACGAGTATTTTAGAGAGAAGGAGGAGAGAACAAAAGAACAGAGCAAGAGTTAAAGTAATTGAAAGCCATCACCGCAGTAGCCGGCTGGGAAACTAGAAGTGCATGACTGAAGCATCACTGATTGCTCTGCAGTGTTACAGTGTGTGTGTGTGTGTGTGTGTGTGTGTGTGCATGAGTATTAGTTAGAGTACATTATCACGTCTTTGCCTGTGTGTTTGTGCATGCAGACCTTGGTGCACGCCACCTGTGAAAGCTCATTTAACCAATGAGACATGTCTCCCTCTGTTTGATGACTCTTTCATTCAGCCAAACTGAAGTGTGTGTGTGTGTGTATAAGTGTGTGTGTGTGTGTGTGTGTGTCTCGTTACCTGTTTTACATTACCCTCAGCTAATGTATTTGATGAAACCGCAAACAGTTGCAGCGGTCGTATGAAATCAGGTTATTTTTTAAAGCCTCACTTACAGTGCTGAAGTACCGCAGGTTTGATTTAGCAAATCGCGCGGCTATGACAAACAATTTACATATGTTTTTTTTCCTCTGACATTGAACAGTTCAACCAATATTTGCAAAACCTAGAGTGTGCCTCAACATTGGAATCAGCAGAGCCACAGTGACAATTCGGGATGCCAATGTTGAGACGCATCCTGGAGCCGCTCCATAAACAACAGATGGAACGCCAACTTTTTCATAAAATGTGTATTTGAGGGTTTTTTTCTTTCATACACAGCTGAGCCTTGTTTCATAATGCCACTAACAGCCCTGGATCGGAAAAATTTGCCCAGAAAATGAGGACGGATGCCATCGTAACTGCTTTTCCAATCAATACTGAAGTCCAGAGTTTTTCATTTGATTAAAAGCAAATAAAAAAAGTCACTTTCTGACCTTGAGATATTACAAATTTTCATTTTTTCAAATAACAAACTGGACATCTGTTTATTTTTGTGCATGTGTCATCTGTTCAAATAAAAGGTCAGAGGTGATGCATGTGTCAGTTTTTTTTTTTTTTTTGCTGCCACTGTGACTGTGCCATTAACCCACAGCTATGACAAATAGCACCCCTCCTACACACACAGGCTTCCACCTACACACACAGTGATGTTATTGTCATCCATCCCTCGAGTGAAGCTATGACTTCTATCAGGCTTGCTATTGTCAACTTTTCTTCAGGACGGAGAAAGGAGCTCTATCTCTCGGCTGATGTATGGTCCACCCATGCGGGCTCTCGAACTGAGGCCATCTGTATCAAAGTGCCTCTCTAAATGGGTTTGCTGTGCATCGCGTACTGTACTATATACACTACGTGTACATATAATGAGGAGCTATATCACAGCTTTCAGTGTACGGGCTCGTCTGAGTGTTATTGTCAGCTGGCTTGGAAATGAGACATTCATTTCCCAGCCCACACACAATATAGTGGAATTCTTGTAAATGAAGTCCATACTGGGCAGATTTACGTGCAGGGAATACTTATGCATGGAATATAGAGTGGACGTTCTTATGTATAAATATTAGGTTAAAGTAGTGCTTCTTTGCTGGAAGTTGATAAGTGGCTCGGCTCATTTCATGTGCTTGGTTCATATTATTTTTTTCCAGAGGCCAGTGTGGTTGTCATATGTTATCTGTGCGAGCTGTCTCTCTGTGTATGGATACTAATGAAGTCGTGAACTCCATCGTGTATGTCAAGATCTCGGATAACGAGAAACAGGTACAGCAGGCAGCTTTCTGGGAATGCAACAAAATTGTATTGCAAGTGCTTTTTTATTTTATTTTTATACTAGGTGTGCTTTATTCCCTTCAGCGAGCCGGGGTGTCCCATCATGCACTGCCTTCATTATCAAAATAGAAAAGAATTGCACATTTAGATACGCCGACTGTGTTTTTTTTTTCTAAAAAGTCACTACTTTGATGGCTTTGTTGACTGTTCCCAAAAAAAGGACATCTTTTCCTGATAGTACAGCATTTCACTCTGGGGACATTTATTATTTTTGCCCTTTTCAAATGCATTAAACACACATTCAGTCGACTATTGTTAAAGTGCCGGACTGAACAAACAAAAATGAAATGGTGTCACACTCAGGAGTGCGTTTCTGCGTCACTGCAGCAAGTTTTCGGCTGCCGTGTAACATCCTATTGAAATATCCAAAGTGTTTATCGTATTTACTATTGCTATTTTGATATTTTATTATGTATAGTTTGCTTTTTTAATAATATTTTTTTCTTATGTTCTATCTATCTATCTATCTATCTATCTATCTATCTATCTATCTATCTATCTATCTATCTATCTATCTATCTATCTATCTATCTATCTATCTATCTATCTATCTATCTATCTATCTATCTATCTATCTCTAGCAGAATGCCTGTTAGTCTCATATTGTAATATGTTCATTGCATTTGCTGTTGGTTATTATTAGTGATGAACTAAATTCTAAAAAATAAATGAACATTTTAATTAACAGAGCTCGTGTTTACCGCTGAACCAAACTTTTCTACTGCTTTTATTTTTGCACATTTGGAAAAAACAAACAGTTTTCCTTAAATACACCTGCAATCATGAGAGACACATTATTAACACGCAGTCACAGGCGAGTTTGGGGCGCCTCGCCTCGCAGTGAACTCTTGACTGAGACTCACTTTTCAAAGGGATGGTTTAGGTTCTGAAGTGCGGCTGTATGAGGTACTTTATCCACAGTCAGTCAGTGTGTTATCTACAGAGGATGGCAGTCAGCACACACCCAGCTTGGAGAAGCAGCAGAGCTTCATCACCTCAGCCCGGGAAAAACAAGCATGAACCACCTTTGAAATCTTTAGAAACATGAAGTTTGATTCCAGCTGGATCTGTCAACTTCCTCACCGAAACAGTTGATCTGCTGCACGACGCGGTGTGCGGGAAAATATCTCTTACGGGTTTAGAAATATGAAAGTTGTACAGTTAGTACCAAAGAAAAGGCTTTCTGACGCCGAGGTAAAGTGGTGAAATATTCTCAATACGGCATTCACTGGTATTGATTTATTTTTAAGTGGGCCTTTTTGTTTGGCTAAAGTATGTTTCATCGCTGCCGTCCGCTGCAGTGCATGGCTCCGCCTGAGTGCGGGGACTCCTGTCCGGATGCCGCTCCAAACTGGGGGCGTAATGCACTGACTGTGGCCAAGTGCCCCATTTTTATTTCCACACAGTCAGAGGAAAGAAGTGTTCTTCTTAGCCATAGGTCATTGTCTCTGTCCTGTGTGGCTGTCAGTCGGCCGCAGAGATGTATAGTAACGAAGTGGAGCTACTTAAGTACTAAAATGCAGTATCTGTACTTTTTTGGAGTATTATTTTTTCCCTAACTTCCACTTTTACTGCACTACATATTGTTGATGAATTTAATACTTTTACTCGGATACATTTTTCATGTGCTGAGTCGTTCCTCGTTACTATTGTAGCGTCCAGCCGGACACGTGATGAATGACGAGGCGATATTGAACAAACTGCATTTATTGCTGAACGGTTTGGTTCCAGGACTCGGTGACTGTCGGCCGGAACCACGACAAAAAACCAACTGAACAGTCCCGGTCTCACATCAACCTCGCTCGTGCGCCGTACGTCATACACCTGACTCACCCAGGTGCGCTCTCTCACCTGCTGCCCCGCCCCCTCGCTCTGCATTCATTCAGATGCATTCACAGACCATGGGAAATCACAGAACTCTACCATGAACATTGTAACACTGTAACATTAGAAGTTGTGCCTTAATAAATATTTGAAATAATATAAACAACAGTACTTGTACTTTTACTTTCAGTACTTGAGTAGCATTTTTTTCACATACTTCTACTTCTACAAAACATTTTAAATACTTTAGTACTTTCACTTAAGTATGGTGTTTAAAGAACACTTCAACTTCTACTCAAGTCAGTTTTTTGACTTGTACTTCTACTCCACTCCGTTACTCCAGTACTTTATACATCTCTGGTAAGCCGTTACTCTGTACGGCAGCAGAAGAGGTTCAAAAATCAGTGTAGCCGTCTTCACTGCATTCATGTCCGAGCTGCTAATAATATAAAATGCAGTGTTTTGACTTCCAAAGTGCGATTTTCGGGGGTCAGCGTCACTTTATATAGCGTTGAGTCCTTAAATCAATAACGAATGATGGTATGTTTGTAAATTCTATACACCATCAAAGCAGCCGTCAGAAAATGCAGCGGAGTAAAAAAAGCACAGTGTTTGTGTGGAGTAGAAGTTACGTACCCTTCGCCTCAACTGCTCAAACACAACCACCGAGGGAGTTGTTGCGAGCAGTAATCGCGGAGGCGGCGGTCCATAGGGACCAGAAAGTGGTCAGTTCAAGACCAGCATGGACCAGCCGGTGTGCAGGGTTTGGTCACTTGAGAGGTGCCGGTTCACCTCTGGAGTTCTGCAGAGGGGCCTTCAAGCAAGGCACCTACAGTGACCCTCAACTGCTCGGGGAGCTGTGCGGCGGTGGCAACTGTTTGCTTTGGCATCTCTCCATCAGTGTGCGTGTGTGTGTGTGAGAAATAATCAGAGTGAAATGATGACTTTCCCCGAGGGGATAAATAAAGTAATTATTATTATTATTACATTTATAATAAACTTTCCCACAGTGCGGCAGTTTGCCTCGGCCTCTAATTTATCTGCATCATTTGACATCATCAGACGTCTCCCATATTGCTCCGAACACGCAGCATCTCTGAGGTTATGATGGAACACTGGTATTTAAAACACTCGCTCGTGCTTTGTGGTCTACATGTTTCGTAATATCCCATTTCCAGTGAGAGCACTGCAGTAGCGAGTGGAGGGTCTATTTTTAAGTGCAGTCAGATAGCTATACGGCAGTGTGGCTATATTTAATAAAAAGTCTCCTGAACACTGCACCAATCTCTCTCCCCGGGGCTATCGGGATTTGACTGGCCATGTCTGCTCCCATTTAATGTGAAGGGGCAGACAGAAGACGTGTCAATCTCTTTGGCTCTCTCTTTCCTGGGGTCTTGTCGTTGGATGGAGGAGACAAGGGAGGAAGAAGGAAGAAGAGGGAGGAGGAGATGTGGTTATAATATCTGTTTCTTGGTCTATTTCGTTTTTTTGACCTGTCTATGCAAATCCTGTCTCCTGCCTCTCTCTCTTTTCCCACACCCCCACCCGCTTCTTCACCTCCACCAGTGCCTCTCGATGGGAGCTTCATGTTTGCATGACTGTCATACATCAGAAATGAATGCACGCTGAGCTGCGAGATGAAACGTCTTAAATTAGTTAAACTGCATCAATCTTTTCTCTGTTTCTTCTTCCTCTCTTCATCTCCAGCTACTGTACTTTATATTTTTGTTTTTAGTATTAAAATTTTTTGGCTGTGCAGCAGTTTTTTAAGCACCTTGGTAGGTGGAATGCTCATCACGCCAACACCTTCGGCTTTTTTTATTTCTGTCTTACCGCTGCAGAACCATTTCTAAGCCCAACTCCTTCCTCTTCACACGAGCCTCTCACCCCAAGGCTATAGCCATGGCGTAGAAGGTGTGTATATAGTGCAGTGGTATACTGCAGGGCAGGACAGAGCAGATGACTCAGTTCTTGGAGCTATACTGCAAAGGCAAGCCTAAAATATATTTATATATAAATATACACGGCACACCGTGGATCAACGCAGCATGGGTGTGACTCCAACTGTGCAGCTTTGGTCTGTGCGGTGTGGTCCGGTGTGCTGCTCCATAACATGAAATATCCATGAGTCAGATTGAGCGTGCAGATGCCGCTGTACCTGCTGGGCCCCTTAACATGAGGGGGGGTGTTTGTGTGTAAGTGTGTGTGAGTGTGTTGCAGAGAGAGAAAAAGGAGGTGAGGGGAAAGTACATCTGTCATTTTGTACCCCTGCAGAGCGAGGTGTGTTTGGATGCGTGCATCCTTTGTTTGTGTGTGTGTGTGTGCTCGTGCATAAATACTTCTGTGCATCATTAGAGCTTTAATCAGGTATCAGAGCTACAGTATAGGGAAGAGAATCAACAAGGCAAAGTGGGAGGAACACAGAAGGCTAGGTGGCGAGTACAAGGAGTGCATCTGTCAACCTATTGGTTTCCCTGCATGTGTGTGTGGGTGTTTGTGTGGTAGGAAGTGCCTCGCACCAAAGAAATAAGAGTCAATATGTCTCACGTTTACGTGCCCGGAGGAGGGAGATTTGAGGACAGCGGGTGGAGAGATGAGGAGAAAGGAGCAGGGGAGCAAGAAGAGGTGGCTGACTTGGCAGAGAGGTGGACAGACAGGAAGAAAGTGGCGGGAGGTGCGAGCGAGAGAGAGAGAGAGGGAGAGAGAGTTGGTTTGCAAGAAGAGATGTAAGGGGAGGGAGGAGTTCAGGAGGAGGGGAGGTCAGAGGGGAGAGCAGCAGGTAGCGTGTACATCTGTCACCTTCTGCTCCTCCAGGCCAAGAAAGC
Organism: Collichthys lucidus; assembly: GCA_004119915.2. Lineage (NCBI taxonomy): Eukaryota > Metazoa > Chordata > Actinopteri > Sciaenidae > Collichthys > Collichthys lucidus. The sequence continues at coordinate 4,975,670 of CM014080.1, forward strand.
CCAGGAGGAGCAGGGGGAGGAGGAAGCAATGTGGGAGTACGATGCCACCAGCAAGAGGAGCATCACTAAACAGCTCTATATTTATTTTGCCTCGTATAGCTCGGAAAATGCTCAAAAGCCTCCGAGTGGAGTGTAATCCGTTTCTTTCGGTATCTCAAAAAATGCATGTGGTAGCTTTGAAATGTTTAGTCTGTTGTAAGAGGAGAGAGGATCGGCATCGGTGAGCGTGAACATGAGCCACGCATGCACCATGTTCGGAACTCTACCGAGGTCGATGTTGTCCCAGAAACTTCTGAATAACATCCCCGTGTGTGTGTCAGCTGGTCTCCCATGTATGTGTGTGTGTGTGTGTGTACGTGTGTGATGAAGCAGAAAGAGTCATGGGCTTCAGCCACTGTCGCATCGCATCGCGCGGGCGTGCGGCCTCCTCGTCTCTGTAAAGTCCACCGGGATTTGAAGCAGAAACAGAAATGACCCAGAAAGACAGAGACACGCAGCTGTCCGGACGTCAGAACATCAAGGAGGAGGCAGCTTGGCTCACATCAATCTGTGCACAGCTTGACTCTGTCTGCACAACTCATTTAAACCTTCAGTGCATTAAAGAAGACAGGCGAGCAGTCAGTTAACATCTGTCTTGTGAATTAGCTGCTCTTCCTTTTATATATATATATTTACCGTGCTCTTTATTGAATGCGTACACATTTACAACTTCGTATGCCGCCGCCGCAGACAAATCGAATCAGACATTTGTTCGTTTCATTTTGCTCCTTTTTATTCTTTCAAACTTTTATAACCAGATTTCACTTTTGCACAAAAAGCATCTGCGACGCTCGCACATATTTCAATGTCAATATGAATTCAACATCGTACAGCTCTAATAACGGATGCCGGGTTGTTTTTTTTTTTGCGCAGACATGGAGAATAAACACATTTAACACAATTGTGGCGATTTGATAAAAACAATCCGTTATGTGGATTGATGTATTGCGCCCGGTTGAAGTTGTTTTTCTCTCTTTTCAAAGTCACAGCGTGTCTCTTTAATTCAGTCGAGTGTGATAGGAGTGAACGACGACGCGAGGTTATCGGTGTGGGGGGATGGGAAAGCAATACCATCTGTGTTCAAATATGTCTGCTCGGGTCTAGCATAAGGTGTTTAAGATGCACGTCTAGCAATGTGTACATAATCTGTTACACGCCATTAGGTGTGAGAGGTATGCGTGTTTTAAAAGGAAGGGAAGCTAAAGTGAAATGAAGTGACTGCGGTGTGATTGAGCATTTACTCAAAATGCTGAATGATGAAGTTCGGCTTCAGCGCTCCGACAGACTCATCAGCGTATTGACTGACACATCCTTGAGAAGAGGAGGGAGCTGCTGAGAGAAGAATGAATAAAATCTGAGATGATCTTTATTGGTATTAAAAATCCCTTCTTTTAGTTTTTCTTTGGTTCTATGCGTTTTACTTCTGTCGTTCCAAATAACTACGGGAAAAACAAATGATGCAAGGAAAAGCACTGTATTGGTTCCAGTCTCAGCGGAATATGGCTCAACTAATCAATGTGGTTAATTGATGACGGAGGTACAGATTCACATCACTAATTCCTCATAGCCCAATAATCAAGAGGCTTGAACCGCACTGAAAATCCAGCAACGTTTTCATAAATCAGTGATCGCCGCTTTACTAATTAATCAAATCAGAGACATACATTTGGCCAAAGTGACTGTGCTGCAGTGCTTCACATTGACATGCACATTGATTTCGGGGGGTTGGGGATATATATAAGTCAGCGCTAATTTCCAACAGAGTTAGAACTCAGCCTTAGCACCCACCTGCTTTGCAGTGCAATCCTGTCCGGCAAAATGCTTACAGATGTCCGATACGCACTGACACATGTCGGGGGGGGAAACCTAAAATCAATATGATGGTTAATTGGTAGCATGTGCACGTGTGTGTGTGTGTGAGCGTGCATGAAATTCTCCACAGTGTAAATGTGATCCATTGATAGATTTAGCTACCCAATAACAGATACTGTGCAATAAGTGCCACGCTGCTAGTTAGAAGCACTTAGAAATGCATAGGTAGTGATTAAAAGGGGGCCAAGTGTCGGGGGAGTGTTTGTGCATGTACAGTATGTATGTGATGTATTGTCTGTATGAGGATGTGTGTGTGTCTGTGTCAAGTCCACTTGATAAAAGGTCCAAAGGCTTTATTGAACATCTCCTTGACTCAGCTTTCGGGTCACACTCGGTACAAACACATTCATTCTTCGAGTCCTTCGTGTCTCGTACGGATGAGCAATGCTCCGAGAAGAATAGAAGCCGAGCTGGCTGCGCGAAGCTCCCCACAGAGATCACAGAGCAGAGGAAATTATGAAAAATTAAAGATAAAAAACCGGATCGGATCTTTGATCGGATCCAGCTTATTATTGCACAATTGGAACAGGGAGGATCTCTCCACCTGAAAAGTCAAGGATAGTGCTTTGTTAGCTGTCCTGACGCTGCAGCGAGGTTCCAGGTCATTAGTTCCACCTTTACCATGTGATCCTAACTGGATGCGACACGAACGTCTGACAACAAATTCGCCGACAAATTCGGCTCGATTGCATCGGTTTGTAATGGAGCGTCCTAACTGGCCATCAGCAAAGAGATGAACTTCTGAACGCCTTGAAGGCCTCGTTTCTATTAATTCCTCCCTGTCTCATGAACATGCACATGGTTGATGAAATGAGGAGTTATCTATGCAATGCCTCCTCGTTTAATCACAAATTAAGGTGTTGGCTGACTGGAGGGAGCTCACCGGAGAGCTAAATGTTAAAGTGGCGTAGCCTTATTAAGCTAATAACAATCTACTTGCTGTTGGTGAGATTGTATGTCATGTCATGTTTGTTTGACGCAACAGACATGCAGATTTAATGGACTAACAGCATCTGATATAATGCGATGTGACCGTAGAGGGTATATTATATTATATATAAATAGGACAAGCTTGAAGAAAGTGTGGAGTCAACAGCTGACAGTAAGATCTTCTAGAATTCACTTCAGGTAATTTAACTAGGATTAATTTCACTCTGCTGTACCCAAAACTGAATTGGACTCAGGTGTGAACAAGTGACACACCCCCGAAACCACAGCCTTTTGTAATTTGCACAGTTATACCTGTCGTTCCAGCCGGACGACACCACGGTCTCCGCACGCATCTCCGCCTGTCTTTCTGATTTGTCAACCTGGATGAAAGACCAACATCTCCAGCTTAATCTGTCAAAAACCGAACTCCTGGACATCCCTGCCCATGAGTCAATCTGCCATGACTTCAACCTGAAAATTGGCACCGTCACTATCACCCCCAACCATGCTGCAAAAAACCTGGGCGTGGTACTAGATGATCGTCTTTCTCTGTCTGAGCACATTTCCTCCGTAGCGAGGTCATGTCGCTATGCTCTGTACAATATTAGAAAAATCAGACCGTACCTGACCCAATATGCCGCTCAGCTCCTGATTCAGGCTACAGTCATCTCCCGCCTTGATTACTGCAACTCGCTCTTGGCTGGCCTACCTGCTTGCGCGATCAAACCTTTGCAAATGGTCCAGAATGCCGCAGCGCGACTGGTTTTTAACCAACCCAAAAGGTCACACGTCACCCCCCTCTTCAGCGACCTGCACTGGCTGCCTGTAGCTGCCAGAGTTAAACACAAAGCTCTGACGCTAGCCCACAAAACCACCTCAGGATCTGCCCCTGCCTATCTCAGCGTCTTACTAAAGGCTCACGTCCCGACCAGGGCGTTACGCTCAGCTCATACAAACCGTCTAGTTGTACCCTCGCCTCTCACAAAGCGAGGTCACTCTAAACTCTTCTCTGTGGTCGTCCCCAAATGGTGGAATGACCGACCAACGGCTACAAGAACTGCAACATCCCTTTCTACCTTTAAACAACTTGTAAAAACCTTTCTCTGTCGAGAATGCCTCCCTGCAAAACTAACAACTACTCTGTGCTCCTTTACACCTTTTCAGCTTATGTCCTCCTCTGTAAGTCGCTTTGGATAAAAGCGTCTGCTAAATGCAATGCAATGTAATGTAATGTAATGTAATGTAATATATATATTATACATAGACGTAGCCTCTGTGACGTCACCCAGAGGTTTCTAGAGATCCGCCGTCGTGAAGCTCAGTGTGGTTCCTCATGGCCGTCATCATCTTGGCAGCCCTGCCTCCGCCGGCTCCCGGCGAGCGTGGTTGGAGCTGAGGTGAGCCAAATGAAGCCGAGCTGCTGAAACCACCTGTGACAGCACCCTCCTGTCAATCAAAGCAGCCACACTCTTAAGTCTGCATGACTTTAACATGGGGACTTATGGAGACTGACTCACTTTTCTCTCAGTATTACGATGTCTAGTACAACTTTACCATAGAGAATGAGCACATGGCTGAATAAACGTTTGTCTGACTGTGACTCGGGATTGTTCTAATGGATTTCTATCATATTACGCAGGTATAAAAATCATAACTTAGTGAATGGTTGTGTGATTTCGGTTAGGACGCTATTGCTATATGCATTTAACTTTTTTCATTGATTTAGTTTGGTTGGTTTCACATGAGTCAAGTGTGCCACACTTTAAATCAGGCGTGTGCACATTTGCATTTGTTAATTGGTCAGATGATACGAGTGTCTCCCCCCGGAGGTCAGGAATTTTTAAAATGAACGTCGTACATGCACCATACGCAAAACGCTCACATGCAAGCAGGTTTCTCTCTCCCCGTGTCCTCTGTTGTCCCGGTCGTGCAGCGCTGCGTTCAGAAATGACTCTTTGAACGGTCACTCTAAACCACGAGGTCCATCATACTGTGTTTTAGTCAGCTGGCTCGGCCAGAGAAACACACTTATGTGAATTGGTTTGGGGCTTTCGCTGATGGGAGAGAGCTGATGTTCACTGGAACTAATGAGCAGCAATAATTAGATAATTAGATATCTCATCATTTGTTCAATACATGATAGGCGCTAAAATTATTACTAACACCTAATATCTTATTATATAGTAATTAACTAATCAGAAGTGCAATATATACAGCTAAGTGCAGTATTTACAGTTAAATGCAGTATTTACAGTAGTGCAAAGGTGTGTATTGCTATGTGCATAATATGTACAGATAATTATGTGCAGAGTATGTGCAGATAAACAATGTGGGCAGTGGTTAAGGGCAGATTATATACAAATAACTTATGGGAGCATAATGTACAGGTAGTGCAATTAATAAATTAACAGAGAGCAGGATACAGATGTAACTAGACTAGTATTCAGATAGTTTAATTAGTTACAGATATACCCAATCATTTGCAATATTCACCTCACTTTAGCCACAATCCATGGCCTTCATTCCCTCGAGGTTCTCTGTGGTGTGGATCGTTGTGACACCGTGTTCAGCATCAGAAACAAACTGCAGCATTGTTTCCCTGGAACGAGACGACTGTCGCTGAGTTTCTTTGTTTGGTGCACACTTGAAATTTGAACCTATCAGCAGTTCCAACAGGCTGGAGAGACACTTTAATTGCCATTTAATGATTAAAATCCAATCTGTCTCTCTTTTGTTTTTTTGTTTTTTTCAGATAGTTTTTCAAACATATGGCTGTTAGAGAAGAACTCTGCAAAAAAAAAAAAAAGTTCTGCAAAATAAAAAAACATGAACAAAGAAGCTGTTCTCATCAGAGTATGGACACAATATATACATTCTTTATTACTGCTTTGTTAGCAAAAAGCGCAGGTGGTGATGCTATAGCCGCTGTAGATATCTTCCTCTATATGTTTACGAGTGCTTCATCACTGTTCCCTGCTGTCTTATATTACATATTACCCCTGCAACCAACGTTTCTCGTGTCTAGCGCGTAGCATAAATTATAAATTTGGATCCGTGCCATACCTGTGATATTTAAGATTAATCCTACACACTTGACACCTCAATACCTTTTGTTCATTCCGGCTTCTTTTGTTAAATATAAAGTGCACATGGATAACTTTTGATTTATTAGATTTTCTGTAAAAGTTTTCGGAGTTATATTATAGAAAGGATGTAAATATTGTCACTGTGAGATGGATCCTAGGGTGCAAGGCAAGGTAATGTGTAGCTAACAAACTACTGCCTGGAGCGATCACCTCTCTCCTGCTGGTTTGTGTCCTTGTCTGCAGCAACATAAATACACGTGAGTGTGTGTATGTGTGTGTGTGTAGGTGTGTGTGTGTTTGTGAGTGTGTGTATCTACAGTACATGAATCACTGGCAGCCTGTCACAAGAGAGGAGGAAGAGCAAAGAAGGAGGGAGTACAGAGAGGGTAAACAGGATTCAAAAGGGGAAGAGGAAATTGGCTAAAGATAGAGAATAATGCAGCGAGCATATAAGATGAGAGAAACGAGGAACAACACAGAACGTTTCCAAATTAAACCTAACAGGACAACACGGGGAAATGCCTCTGCTGGATCCTTCTTCTTGGTTGTTTGTTGCTGCCCAGGAACGTTCAGAGAAAACTGTTGCACAGCTGTCATGACTCAATCTAATGTATGATTACACCCATAAACAAGAAACTCTTTGGGAAGAGCTGATGCATTCTTTCTGCCTCTGATGCAAATCATCTTTGTTCTAATCGTTTCTGGTTATTATACAGTAAAAACAAAACAGGTTTTTTTTAAAAGGGCAGATTGGTTTAAACTCATTTTCGCCCACGTCGTTTGTCTGCATGAACTCGGAATTGCTGTTTTTTTAACTTCAAGTGCGTATTCACCCAATTTCCATCCAGAATTTAGTATTATTGATTTCTTGTTTCGGCTCGTCTCTATATCTTCTAACCAAAATAAAAATAATAACCTTCATTCATCTTGAAGTACACAAGAACGCATTCGCAAAAAAAAAAGAGTTGGCACCCAGTTTAAAAAGTGAATGATGTATCCCCATATTTAATTAAAAAATAGCACAAACACGTTTGAAGAAAAGTTGGTCGGTGGCAACGAAAGACTGGAAAAGTTGCAAACTGCTTAAAGAAACTCCTGGTGGAGCGTCTCAGAGTGAAAAAGGTCACGACTGTCAACAGGTTGCAAACATGACGGGTTTTAAAAGATCATCCAGGAGAAGCCACCCGTGTTCTGTGAGCTCATTTAAGATGGACTGAAGTGAAGTGGAAAACTGTCCTGTGGTCTTACGAGACAAAATTTGGAAATTGCCATGATGCTCAAGCTCATGGTGACCCTGGTCTTCAACAAGACAAAGCCAAATCACATCCTGCATGTTTTCCAACAGCTCCTCAGTTAAAGAGTCTGTGTACTAAACCGGCCTGCCTGCACTCCAGACTTGCCACTATTAAAAAATATTTGGCACATTATGAAAACTTAAAATATGACCCTGAACTGTTGAGCAGCTGAAATCATCAGGCAAGAATGTAAAAAACATTCCACTTTGAAGATTACAGCGAAGTCTCCTGAGTTCCTAAACGCTTACCGAGCGTCGTTAAAAGAAGAGGTGACGAACAAAGCGGTGAACATGACACCGTCTCTGCTTTTATTAAACATATCGCTTGCACGAAGGGCATATCATTTTCCAAAAACAATAATATTTCTAACATTTGATAAATTGACTTTGGGCTATTTTCAATTAAATATGCAGTTTCAAGGCTTTGCACAGCTTCACATTTTGTTTCTCGTACATTGACTTTTTTTTGTGGAAACAAAGAGTTATAGATGAAGTATGAGCTTCTCAAAGTTTCACTGTGAGTTACAGAAGGTCGCCCTCTACATCCTTACAAGTGACACAATCCGTTTTTCACTGCTGAGAGCTGTTGTGTAAGGACAGAGTGAAAATGCCAAAACCTAAAAGCAGCACTACCTGGAAACGCTGCACACCCACCACATTCAGCCTCACCGCTGAACTTCAATCAGTTTCAACTCCAGCCTTGTTTGTCTGTGGCTTTCAGTGTGTGTCTGCTCCATCCGGTACAACACCACCTCAAAGAGGAACCACAGACTATAAAAAGAGATTTTGGAGGCCTACACAGTTTCTCTTCTCCTCCCTAACCGCTCTGAAACAGCCAAGACCGACTGACTGACTGACTGCACTGAGAATAAAACACAGATAACTGACTAATCGTAGCCGCGGTTTGTGCCTCTAACACAGAGTGGATCTTAGTTGCGTGAGGATTAGCAAGCCTGACAAGCATCTGCAGACAAAACCACGTTGGGAGCCAAATATAAATCATGTCAAAACAAAAATATCAAAGTCTTTTACAATAAATCCAAATCCATCATTTACTCCGATCTCTAATCACTCCATACATTATCTACTGTGTGGAGAAGCAGATCAGAAATTTATTTTTACAGAGCGATAAGAATCGTAAGCATTAATCAACGAACACATTATCTCTGAACTTGCACGCTGTCAGATGTAGATTTGGTGGCCGAATTAATTCAATTAAAGACGCTTCCGCGCTGTATTTGGCATTTGTTTCGAAAATGAATTAATGAAATGAGACACAAATTTTCATGTTTTTGTCAAAAACTAATTAGAACAAATGCAAAACAAAGACGTGCAGCAGTCACGGCAGTTAATGTGTAGTAATAGTTTTGAAATGTATACAACACACTCAAGTTAATTATCTTATTTTGAACATATTCTATTAAATCTATGTTCAAAATAAGATAATTAACAAATATAAAACAGATATCAATACATAAATACATAAATCGTATATATTTATAGCGTATAAATCCAAAGAAACTCCTTTTCAGCCAGTATGACTTTGATAAACGTAATTTATTTATTCAAGCGTGTTTGAGTCGTACAACTTGAAATTATTGAACTAAACTAAACGTCAGCATTTCTTCCTCTTCAGTGGACGTCACAGAGGAGGGAGAGTTCAGGGAGTATTCACGTTATATGAAAAGACTTTTAATATGCTGTATATGGCAGGCAAAGGAGCACAAAACAAATCAAACTAACCAAAAGGTGGCTGGAGACCCCAGTGAAACCAAAACCAAACCCAAACTAAAAACCAAAAAGCAAAACCCAAAACCGAAACTAAAACCAAAAACCAAAACTAAAACCAAAACTAAAACCAAAACCAAAACCAAAAACCTAAAACCTAAAACCAAAAATCCCAAAACCTAAAACTAAACCCAAAACCCAAACTAAAAACCAAAAACCAAAACCAGAACTAAAAAACCCAAAACTAAAACCCAAAACCAAAACTAAAAACCAAAACCAAAAATCTAAAACCCCAAACTAAAAACCAAAAACCAAAACCAAAACAAAGAACACAGCAGAGACACCTAACGGACAGACATGTCCATTAGGTGTCTCTGATGAAACAAAGGAACTAAACAGACGACCAGGAGAACCTCATCAGGGACAGGTGCAGAATCAAAAACAGGTGTCAACAAACAAGGCAGGAAGTAGAATTAGACACAGACAGGATAGAATTACAAAATAAAACAGAAGACGCAGAACAAACTCAAGTAGTAGTTACAACACATGCGATAACTTCTGCATCCAGAGCTTCTAGAGATCTTCAGAGCTGATGCACAGTAACCGAGATAAACAGCCGGGCCAGAGACACGTGAGAGCCTCCGAGCCTCCGAGCTGCCGGCTCCACTACGAGAGCTGCTGCAGCCGTCGCTCCCTCCACTCCACCGTGGTGTTCATTAAATATTCGGGGAGTTCTAGCAGAATTTGTGTGTGAAATCATTCTACAATCCTGGCAGCGATACTGCAGCGAGGCAGAATGTCAGCAGTCAGACAGGGCTACAAGGTTTAATTACCAAACAGTGTTTTGGGTTCATTGATTTGGTTTTCACATTTCCAAACGCTCTCCTCCTCCTCCTCCTCCTCCTCCTCCTCCTCCTCCTCCTCCTCCTCCTCCTGCTACTTGGCACGCATTAGTGACATGAACGTTTTCTACACATCGGCGCGGCATGCTTGCAGAGAGCTCGTATCGTATCGTACCTCCAATCCACTGTGGAGAGCTTCAGATGGTCATTTAGATCAGGAGGTGGCCAAGAAGGGAAGAGGCAGAAAACAAGGAGACAGGCCGTGTAGAGACAGACAGACGGAGACAGAGTGGTGGGCTGCGTATGTTGGTGATTGATGAGACTACAGGACAGAGTTAGACTCCCGACGTGGTGTGATTCTACTGATTTATATTTAAGGGAACGCTCTATCACTCTCGGAGGGGGTGAAAGAAAGTCGAGAGGAGGCGAGGAGGGTGAGGCGAGGTGAAAGTGAGGACATTGGATCGCCTCGGCTTAAAAAACTATCTGTCAATCAGACGGGTTGTTCTTCAGCGAGCGGCGCCGCGGCTGAAACCAACTTTATTTATAATAACAGTCGCTGCTGGATTTGTGTGTTTGCGCCCATATTTTATGTCAGTGTGTGTGTGTGTGTGTGTGTGTGTGTGTATGAGTCACATGTGTTAGTGTGTGTGATGTTCTTCTTCATCTGAGTGACAACAATAAATAAATCACTGTTTATCTTTCTTTTGCTGTGTGTGTGTGTGTGTGTGTGTGTGTGTGTGTGTGTGTGTGCGTGTGCGTGTGTGTGTGTGGGCGGGGAGGTGTTTGAGTGTGAAAACAAACTGGATAAAAAAAGAAGTGACTCTAGCGCTGAACTTTTCAAAAGGTACACACAGTTGTACAGTAGCAGCGTCTACACACACACACACACACACACACACACACACACACACACACACACACACACACACACACACACACACACACACACACACAGAAAGTCCCTTGTGGCCAAAAGACACAAATCCTTCAAGCAATTAAAGCACTTCAGCAATATCTCCGTATCTAATCACGAGACTTAAGATTACGTCCGTGACCAATGAGGATAAAACGCTTTAACTCTGTGTATCTGTCACATAGTCAAACACTCGTGTTTGGCTAACAGGGCGGGAAAAGCCGCAAATCTCCGGAACCAATCGCCAAAGCATTCAGGTAAATAAAAAAAATTGTAAGTAATTTGCTCGGAAACAAACTGACTCACTGATTATATAACGTTTTTTTAAATCCATAATTCATTTATATTCAGGAATTGGTAAAATAACAGAACTGCGTGTTGGGGGATTAAAACACACACAACTGTGCAAACCTGATGACAAAATACACAGATAAGAGACGGAAAAAAATCATTTTGCTAAATAATAAAATAAAACCAAAGCAACAAAAGCAATTAGTGTGCAGCAACTGCCATTGACAACAGTTGTTATTAGCAGAGATAAGCTCCTAGTTAGCAGTTTGTTTTCGCTGGTTTGCCTGGAATAAATTAGCAGATGATTCGATCGCGTCACGTTTCTTCTATGAACCTTTTTTTTTGACAGACTGTTGCCTGTGGCTGTATTTCAGGTCATGTGTGTCGGTCACACAGGCTAACGCTGCATCCACACACACACACACAGATTCAGGGTAGACATCAAACAAAGAGATGCAGACAAAGGCAAAGGCACATGTACTATGTATGTAATGCACACAAGGGAGCCAAGCTGTGATCATGACTGGGGTAATGGCGAAGCCTCAGAGGGGAGTTGCCCCGAGGCTTACCTTAACATGTATGACAAGATCAGATAGAATATATGCATGTTGTGTACTAAACAACAACAACAGTATGTTAAAAAAAAATAAAAAATGCACATGCACAACAGACGCGTGCACATGCATGCGCGTGTGCACGGCATGCGTGTTTTTGCATGACTGGCTGTGCGTCTCAGACTGTGGATGTTTTTTTCTACTGTATGGCCAATGCAGGTTAATTAATAATGCAACACTTGCAGAGGTAAAGCAGGCCTGTGTGTCTGGTAGAAGTGTAGCCGGGGGGGGGGGGACGGTGGAAGACAAAGAGAAGGAGGTGATGGACAAACAGCCAGGGAGTCGGTGTTAACACGATCTGCAGAAGAAATGCAAGAAACGAATATAGACACGTCGTCACTGAATGTTTTCTTAATTTAAGCAAATCAAAACTAATTAGATCTTTCATTTCAAAGCTACTAATAACTCCGTCTCATAGCAACTAACAAGAAGTGACAGATAAGCGTCTCGCTCACGAGTTCTCCAGCACGTTCCGCGTGTGTCGTGGATTTGAACTTTGACCTTTGAGGACCTTTCTTTAACCGGTCCCTGTTTGTGCACGATCGCATGTCGCATTCGGACGTACCGTGCACATAATACGTTTACGCGTGCTTAGCTCATGTCTGTTCCTCCTGCCAGGAGAAGACAGACACGGGGACGATTCGTTGGAAACGGGGAGCTGCTTGTGTTTCATTAATGTGATCGTCATGTTTCCAGGAAACGATTCACTCGCCGTGAAAAACAAATAAGGGAGGATAAGTAGCTAAAAACAAGCTCTAAGTCAGCATTACAGGGGCCTCTGCAAAGAAAAGTGAGAATGATTTTTGCAGGAGAAGGAGGAAAGAGAGAGAGAGAGAGGAAGGGGGGGCAGTAAATAAGGGACAGGCTATGTCTGCCTCGGGGATTTGTAATGGTTGGGAAGCTGATTTGAGGCCGACTGTTAGAAGAAAAGAGTCACAGTTGGTAGGTAGGTTAATATACTATACCCAGGACTACAATGCTTTTTAAAACCATTATCGCAGAGGCGTTATTAAAGCGCAGTCATTGTGTAGATGCTGATGTGCTCGGGGGTGAGATGGGGATAGAGAAAGAGAGCCGGCGGTATGGATGGGATGGATGAGATTAAAGAGGTCAGGAGGGAGAGAAGAGGTGTAGGAGTGTGTTTGTTTGAGATGCAAGAAGAATGTAGGGAGGAGGAGGAGGAGGAAGGGGGGAGTTGATCAGGGGGGGAAAAAAAGGAAGGAAGGATGCACGAAGGTAGAAAAGCGTCTTTTGAGAGATATGAACGGAGCGTTGGAGGGGCACATCAGCACATGACTGCATCGCTGGAGACGCAGTGAAACTAGTGGCCCAGGAAGAAGGGTGGTGAGCCAAACAGGAAGAGGTGGAGAGAACATGTCTGTGTGTGTGTGTGTGTGTGTGTGTGTGTGTCTCTGTGTGTGTGTCTCTGTGTGTGTGTATGTGCATTAGGCCGATACAGGAGAAGGTGTGAGTATCGAGGTGCGAAAGGGAAGTGATGAGGATGAATGTGAGTGTGTGCACGCATGGCAAGGAGGTGGTGGTGCAGAATGAGAATAATAAGGAGGTGTGTTCCTTTCTGCAGACAATAGAGCCAAGGGTGGGTGGGTAAGGGTCTTGAGGAGGAGCGGGGGGGCGAGGCCAAAGAAAAGTAGGGGTGAGTTTCTGTGGACTGAAATGGGTTGCGAGGGAGGAGAGGGGGGGAGTTAAGGTGTGGGAGAGGACAGCTGGATGTACATTATGAAAACACAAATCGTTTTGATTGTGGAGGAGTATAATAGACGGGCAGGGGGAAAAGAGTGGGGGGACGATAAGGAGGGGAGGGGGTGTAGTGGGGACATGTGAGGCAACGGAAAGAGGAGGAGAGGAGCGAGGACGGGTGGTGGCGGGTGAGACAGACAGACAGACAGAGAGAGAGAGAAAAGAAAGCAGAGAGTGAATCGCTGCAGTAGAGCTCCTCACCCACAAAGGAACCCCGTGCAGCCTCAGCCACCGAGCCAGAACCACTGCAGCTGCGACTGCTGAGGGTTAGTGGGCGTGTGTGTGAGTGTGTGTGTGCGCGAGTGCACAAGTTTGCGACCAAGTGAAAGAGTGTGTGTGTGTGTGTGTGTGTGTGTGTGGTGTGTGTGTGTTAGTTTTTCTGAACCTGTGGTGAGGCTGCGGCTTTGAAACCTCGACCACATGCAAGACTGAGGTCTGAATCTCTGCAACACACTGCGGAGTGTCAGCGCAGAAGTGGGTTAGAGAGAGAGAGAGAGAGAGAGAGAGAGAGAGAGAGAGAGAGAGAGAGAGAGAGAGAGAGAGAGAGAGAGAGAGAGAGAGAGAGAGAGAGAGAGAGAGAGAGAGAGAGAGAGAGAGAGAGAGAGAGAGAGAGAGATCGAAAGTGCCAGAGAGACGGAAAAACAAAGATTAAACAAAGAGGAGATGAGGTCAAAAGGAGGGAGGAAAAAGGAGGCGGGAAAGAGTGAAGTATGGACATGGTGTAGGGCAGGAGGAGGGGAGGGAGTGAGGCGAGCCATGATGGAGACAACGAGTGATAAAAGGGTGGAGGGTGGGAGGGGGGGGGGGGTGGAGGGTTGCGTTGCGTCAGAGGGAGGGGGGGGGGCGGTTGCAACGTTCGGAGATGTAAAGTGAAAGAAATAGATGGAGTGGCTGAGAGCGAGGGAAAAGGATAGGAGAGTCGGATTAATGAAATAAATGCAGAGGAGGTTCTCTGGAGGGAGGGGAAAAAAAGAGGAGATAGGAGAAGGGAGGCGGCAGGAGAAAGAGAGGAGAGATAGAAAGAGGCGGCTGAAGGTTGGAGGAGGAGGAGGTGGAGGGGGGGCAGAGGAAGAGATTAATAGTTTTGTAGATCTGCTCCTGTGTTGCTACCTCAAGAGTAATGCTTTTTTTTTTCTCCAATCCTTTCTTCCGTCCTCCTAGATTCCCTTTTAAAAAGAGCTTTTTGAAATAGACACACACACACACACACACACACACACACGTGTACACAGATGCACACACAATGAATATCTGCTGTGATTCATGTAAGCTGTCTCCATTCCAGTGAGCATTTGCCAGCTCACTAATAGGAGAAATTCTTTAATACCGCGCCACTGTGGATTTCAAAGCCACTTACTGTAGTTCACATGTCTCCGAACACATTCAAAGACCCGGGCCCTCAATCTATTGCCATAAATAACCCACAATACAGAGGCAGGTTGCTGCATCCGGAGGGGATATTTACAGAGGTGTGTATACATACGTGTGTGTGTGTGTGTGTGTGCAGGAGCGTGGTCACGCAAGCAAAAACAGTAAATGGTCCCATCTGCAAGAGTTTCCAGAGAGGAACTTTGATCTCGGTGCTTATGATTAATTACTTCCGTCGCGTATCTGTCAGTGCCACTGAGGCTCCCGGGCCATTCAGCTCAATATCCAGCATGTACGACATCAGCATGTTCAAAGCTTATACTAAAACCTATTGTCTGCGGGTTTGCCACCTCGTGCAAAAAAAAAAAAAAAAAAAAAAGCGATAAAATGCCACAATTTACGACTTTATTGTAAAATCCTGCCATGATTAAGCGAGCTCCCTTCACTAATTTACGCCGGCGAGATTCTCCGTATACCACCCGCCGCGCGTAGACAAAAAAAGGCCTCCATCAAATTATGTTAATGACGGTGTAAAACATTTATGGCTTTATAGTTCTCGGTGCTGCAAACTCTGCGTTTCTATTCCTCTGACTCTGTCTTCCGGGCCTCACCTGCAGTAGCACCGTGTTCCTGCGGGCTGGAGTTGAAGCTCTGGCGTCATTAATATTTAGCTCTGGAATGCTAATGATCTCTGTGAATCATATCATCACGCCTCAACCTCCAATTAACCTCTCCAGAACTCCGTGGCTCCCCCCTCCCCTCCTCCGTCCCTGCCTTTTCCTCTCCTCCTCCTCCTCCTCCTCCTCCTCCTCCTCCTCCTCCTCCTCCTCCTCTCGCTGACTTTCTCTGTCTTTCCTCCTCACTCTCAGTCTCGCTTTGGGACTCGCTGCCTTTGCTTCCCTCACCTCTTTTTCATCTCTAACTCTCTTTGGCACATTTTGCCTCTCAAAGAGTGTATGCTGAGACAGTTTTCCCTCTCTCTCGTGTGTGTGTGTGTGTGTGTGTGTGTGTGTGTGTGTGTGTGTGTGTGTGTGTGTGTGTGTGTGTGTGTGTGTGTGTGTGTGTGTGTGTGTGTGTGTGTGTGTGTGTGTGTGTGTGTGCGCGCACGCTGGATCTGTGCTGTCCAAACCTGAAAGACAGCTTCTGCCTCTCAGAGTTCATCCGGTCTCCCGAGAGGTCCTCCATTTGTCCTTGGTACATTTTTAATAAAGCTAATCGTAGATTGGTGGATGAACCTCGTCACCTGCCCGTCACTATTTCACTTTTCACACTCTCTCTAATTCACTTCCTGTGTGAGCGGCATAAAGACATCTCTCTCTCTCTCTCAAAAGTGGATGTGGTTTGATGAAAAGTCTTTTTTTTTCTTTCTAAATCTCGGGGAGTTATGACCTCACTCCACAAAACTCATCAAGGTGAGTGGGAGCATGTGTTGCTTGCCGGGCGTGTGTGAATATGAACAAGAAAACTCAAGCACTCGCAGAGTGAATCATTTTGATATTTCGTTGGGAACAGCGTGATTATTATCAGCGAAAAGTTTTTTTACCTTTTTATTCTGTTAAAGCGAGGCCCCTCTTTCACGTTATCAGTCATTTCACTTGACTCTAACAATCACCTATCACACAATTACCACAAAATGTAACACAATTACACCGTTGACCTTGAAAGCTACTAAATACATCAGTGTTGTTATCGGGCTATTTTGTCGAATTAGGCCTACCCCGTGCTGTCGTAGGACAAAGCGTGGGTTGAAGGTGTGAACAAATTGCTTCCTCGGCTCTCGGTTGCCATTGACATGATTCCTCTTGGTTATAAAACAGACAAAAAATCTCCAATCACGCCATCAACTGAAATACTTTTTCAACACAATCGAAAAGTGCCAACAGCTTCCTCTGGTTTGCTCTAAACACCAATGTTCTGTCAGCTGGAAGGATGTGAACAACGTCTAAGAAGATAAATTGTGTATTCATTTGCACTAATATGCACTTGAACCTTGACTAAAATCCATTACGTCCGCACATAAAAACCCCATTTAAACACAAAAACAGCACAACCATTAGCGTGTAATGTCTAATTCAGCCAAGTTCCAAGATCATATAAAGCCCCATTAAGTATTATTTTTAATGTCTGAATTATAACGTGAAAAGGCTGCTAATACTGTTGATCCAGCTCAGAGTCAACATGGCAGCTTTTTTTTTGACACGTTCAGATAATTGCTTCTTTAAAACTCAAAGTTGAATCCAGAGGCTCTCACTGCCGCTAATTTCCAACATGTGACTTCAGACATGACGACCGTAAAGCCGATCCCTGCTGCGAAAGACACACGGACGGCAGACTCGGATAGTCGTACAGAAGTGCAGAGGTTTGATGAAGAAGCGGATGAAGTCGTGCAGAGCTGCTTCGAGACGTTTGACTGGCAGATGTTTGAGGACTGAGCTGATTAAACACCATACTTAAGTAAAAATGTTTTGTACTTAAGTATTGCAAGTAGAAGTATGTAAAACATTGCTACTCAAGTACTGAAAGTGAAAGTACAAGTATTGTTGTTTATATTGTTTCAAATATTTATTAAGGCACAACTTCTAATGTTACAGTGTTACAATGTTCATGGTAGAGTTCTGTGATTTCCCATGGTCTGTGAATGCGTCTGAATGAATGCAGAGCGAGGGGGCGGGGCAGCAGGTGAGAGAGCGCACCTGGGTGAGTCAGGTGCGAGGTTGATGTGAGACCGGGACTGTTCAGTTGTTTTTTTTGGCGTGGTTCCGGCCGACAGTCACCGAGTCCTGGAACCAAACCGTTCAGCAATAAATGCAGTTTGTTCAATATCGCCTCGTCATTCATCACGTGTCCGGCTGGACGCTACAATAGTAACGAGTAACGACTCAGCACATGAAAAATGTATCCGAGTAAAAGTATTAAACTCATCAAAAATATGTAGTGCAGTAAAAGTGGAAGTTAGGGAAAGAATAATACTCCAAAAAAGTACAGATACTGCATTTTAGTACTTAAGTAGTTCCACTTCGTTACTATACATCTCTGATAAACAGATTCTGTCATAGACTATATATAAATAAGTGCATCAGCAATGAAAGCCACATACCACGAGCACAAACTCTGGGTCAGCCTGGAGATTTGCACTTTACTCAACCGCCTTTAACTCAAGTGACCCCCGGCTGACTGCAGGACACGCTGAGGTGGATCCTCGGTGTTGCACATCACACAGGGACCTTGCCTGCTCACTACACGCAGACACAGTGGGTCAAGGAAGCTTACCGGCAGCTCTATTTCCCGTGACGAAGTTTGCAATGCGTGCCAGCAATCCTCACAAATTTCTACAGGTGCACCGCTGAGAGCTCGCTGACGGGCGGAATCACAGTCTGGTGCAGGAACTGATCTGCCCACAGCCGCAGATCACTACAGAGAGCGGTGGAAGCAGCACAGCGGATCACTGGCAACAGACTCCTGGCCATACAGGATATCTTTGTATCGGCGGCGACTGCGGAAAATAACGCTCGGCATCATCGAGGGCCGCAGCCACCCAGCTCTCAGACTTGTTACCGTCTGGTGGACGATGCAGGAGCATGTCTGCATGCACCACCAGACTTTAGAAGAGTTTCTCTGTTCCCCCACCAGGCTTTCCGACTTTTCAACTCTTAATCTAAAAGGACTGCTGTCCGCAAAGATGCACGATGAACCGTGACTGCTGCTACTGTACCAGAACCGATACACTGTGCAATACTTCTGTGTGCAATCCTCTTGTCTCATTCATACAACGGCAAGTGTACTCATATATATACTTAGACAGTACAGTTCTACATGTTTTATGAAGCTAGTTTTATAGAAAGTCTTATTTCTAGTGCATAAAAAATATTATCAAAACTGTCTTGGGTCTGGACGTTGTTTCCCAAAAAGATTTCAAGGATAAGAACATCCTTTTACTGCAGCACACCCAAGGACACTAAATTTACTTGCCTCCTATTCATTAGTGAAAGAGTGAGTGCTTCAGAAGCTGGAACACCTGCAGCAGGAACATGTTTCATTTTTAGAGTTCATATTTTAGCCTGCATCTAATGTTCTTTATCATTAAAGGTGTTTTTTTTGCAGAGCCTTGCTCTCCGTGACAGAAAATTATGTTCCGTAAATAAAGAATCCAATGGAGGCTAAATTCGACAGGTACAAAGAGGTGCAGCATAGATTTTCATCTCCGATGAGATGCACGGCCTTCGAATTGATTGCACACTCAGTCGTTAGCGCGATTACAAATTAGTGATGATTCATATAAAGTGTTCTATCATTGGCCATATACTGGAAATAATTGATTTTTTCCATTTTTAAACAGAAACCAAAAGTCAGGTTGTTTTGTCTTACGCATTTACACACCGGACAAATTGGTGCATTTGTCTTACGCGTTGTGTTTTAATGAAGGTGTCACACAAATTGATTTTCTGTATCGGGATGCGCTTGCACCATCGAACCAATTATAAACAGCCGGAGAGTCGCTGTGACTTCAGTTGTACCCCTAAAAAAAAAAAAAAAAAAAATGCATACAAATTCTCTCTCCAAAGCAAAATGAAATATTATAAGAGCCCCCCACACTTAGTCAGGTCTTGCTAATGTATTGCAGTACATGCTCTTGCTCTCTTTTACATCTCTCCCCCCTTCATTTTTCTCCCTCCCTCTCTTTTGTAGCAGTGATTGTGATGAATTGAGTCATCTTAAGTGTTTCCTCTCTTTGTGCATCCCGGGAGGATTTCAATCCCCCCTCTGTTTTCCCTTGTCTAGCCTCCCTCCTCCTCTCACTTTCCGTGCTCTCATCTTTCTATGCTTTACCTCTCTCTCTCTCTCTCTCTCTCTCTCCCTCCCCTCGATCTCTGCCTCTGTTCCTTCCCTTTATTCTGAAAGCATTACTCAAATCACAATCATGCTCTCAGATCCCTCCCTCCACCTTGCAGTAAATAGATAAATTGTGGAATGGAAAGTGAACGGGTATTAATAGTAGCAACCTATGAAGTGTACTGCATATCATATGAAAGCCGCAGCGGTCCGTGAGGATGCCTTTCACAAACAAACCCACATCTACTTCTAAAGCGCTGCAGTCCTTCGCCAAGGTCGCGACCTCCAGTTGTTCTGAATCATAACAACAGCGTTGGCAACGCGTGAGTCATCTACGGGGAGAAAAATCAGGGCAGAGTTTTTAATCAACTGCTGAGATATAGTTCAGTGTGCCATCAAGGAAAATGGTGTCACATCCACCGATGCGTGACCATTTATTAACATATCACACTGCAGAAAGTGGAGGTGTATTCCTGATGGCTCTTTTGACTTCATTAGGAGTCATTCCGGGGGGTCATCACACTAGTAAAGACTCCATTTCGACGCCATCACTCCGTTCTGAGTTAGTGACATCTCCATGAGGCATTAAGTTAAACTGTTCTAACACATTTTTATGTAAATCATATGACAAATATTTCCTCAATACATCACAGGCCCCTGAAGGAACTAATACCTCCCTATCAAAACATTCCCATCAGACTGTCTAAAGACATAAACGCTCTCAGTCGCGTGTGTTTGAAATGTTTTGGAAAACTAGCGGTTGCCAAGCCATCAGACTTTTAGACGTGTATGGAAAATAAATAAATAAAAACAACTCTCGCATTCTCCAGTAGAAAACATTCACATTCGCAAATATTGTTGTCACACCCTCGCCTGGTGGGGTTTCGCTTAATAGAGGAGAGAACTTCCGTATGAAATGTATCTGTGGTGTACAGCAGTTTGGCGGCAGACGCCTTTGATTTGCCAGTCAAGATGGTGACTTTTGAACGACCGCCACTGTACGGCAGCGACAGCCAGCCACAGGGCTGTCAGCGTTCAAAGCCAAGGGCCCGCTCAGTTTAACAGTCTCAGTGTGACGTTACTCCCACTCTTCAAGAGATGGCACATCAATGAGCCGCTGCTTGTTGGATTGTATACATCTATCCGCACACACACTTGATCACACGCACCGAGCTGCATGCACGTCACCAAATACTGTACGTACACACGCACAGGCTTGCACGCGCAAAACACATACAACACATACTACAATGGCGCTTTTTGAGCTGGATGTGTTGGCAGATGACTCTGCTTAACACTGTCTCATCTGCTCTCTTCTTTGCCAGCACTGCTATGGGACACAGCCAGGTGCAAAGAGAGAGAGAAAGAGAGAGAGAGAGAATTAAATCGGGGGGTAAAGTCGTAACTTGTGGCAGCGCACCAGCGCTGGAAGAAAGTGAGCAGGGAAAAAAACGAAAGAACAACAAAAGTGTTGGTGTGAATGAGAGGTGGCTGCAAAAAAAAAGAGAAAAGAAGTGA
Source organism: Collichthys lucidus (assembly GCA_004119915.2). Classification (NCBI taxonomy): domain Eukaryota; kingdom Metazoa; phylum Chordata; class Actinopteri; family Sciaenidae; genus Collichthys; species Collichthys lucidus. Next base: position 4,996,756 of record CM014080.1, read on the forward strand.
AAGTAGAAAAAGGAACAACAAATAAAGTGAGAAAGATGGTGAGAGAAAAAGAAGTGAGGCGAGCAGGAGGGACGGGGGGTGATATCTGATGTCAAAAGTGGAAGCAGAGCTCGCGGCGCTGCTCGAGAAAGCAGGTGTTGATGACTGTGAATCGCCGCCACTTCAACTGTTCAAACGAGGCGCTGCCATCGTCAGCACTATTTTAAAGCGTGGCGGAGAAGGAAGAGCAAAGAAAAGGCAGAGGAAAAACATTTACAGGTCAGGAGGAGAGTTATGGCTGAATAAAGAGGAGAAGAAGTGGAGTAGAAACCCGGAGGGAAAGGGGACAGACGCAGAAACGCTTAACCATCATTGTTGCAAATGTTTTTTTGAACGTTTCCTGTGTTCATACGGACGCTTCATTAACACAGTCTGTTCACCTGCAGCAAACTGTCATCGAGAGACAAGGAGCTTCTATTTTAGCATGTGTTCTAATATTTGTAACGATACGGCGTGCAACATAATGCAACACACTGTAACCCAATGCAATGCATCCGTACACGATATTGCATGTACCCGTACAATGCACTGTTAATGAATGGCTTTCTGTGGTTAGGACGGATCAGTCGACACAATGAACATTCCCACATTTGCCGCCACTGACAAGACTCACCAGCTACTTTTAGTAACCATGGACACAGCAAATAAAGGTGTTATTTCTAAAAAGAAATGCTGCACATCACAATCGATCACGAAGCGCTTCTTCTCTACTTTATAGGAATCTATTCTAAAACATTTAAATGAATTACCAAACGAATTAATTCAGAATCGAATCAATTGAAGCATCGCACTCAGTCCTGTTTTGCTGCACTTTGGTTTTTAAAACAAAAAAAAATGTCTCCAGTCTGGATTTAAAAGTTGCATGTCAGGGCAAGTCTGTGATCTTTTCCAAGTTTGTTTCCGACAAAGTTTGTGTCGCTTAGTAACTAAATGCTAATTAACCATGTTCTGTTTGAACTCCAGGAATAATTGCAACGCTAGTTTCAGATGACCTTCAAGGTCTGAAGGGAAGGATTGTGGAAATGATTCAGGGTGGTTAACTGCTTCGATTTTTTTCGTTTGTTGTTTTTAGCATTTTCTTTTGGCTGATTTTTTTTTTTTTTTTGAAGAGGAAAGTTTCAAGCTCCATCAGTGACAGGAGAGTGCCGGGTGCCAACAGCTCTTACTAGTACTCAGTAAATACAACCTGTAGTTCAACGAGATCTCTGCACTTCACTGGATGACATGTTTGATGGAGGCTGCTGGTGTTTATCGAAAGTGGATAAACGCTTGGGATATAAATTTGTCTGATTTAAGATTTAGCTAATGAAAATCTGCAATAAGGCCTCTTTGAGGTCAAAATAAATGATTTATTTTGCATGTGTATCTGTCTATCTAAAGCAGGGGTCCCCAAAGATTTTTCGGTGCGGGCCACATCAACTTGCCTTACTGTGATGGGGGGCCGTGGTCAGTCTATAACCGGAAATTATATCAGTCCCACCAGGATTTCGTGGCCTTTTTTGAAATAGTTGCGGCCTAAAATCCCTGATGTTGCATCAGGTTTTCAAAAAAAACTGCAGTCGAAGTTGCTTTTTACATTTTTGTTGCGATTTTGTTGCGGGAGGAAGTCTAAGTTGCGATTTGACAGTCGCAGAGAGGGCGCAGCGAGCACTAAGTCCACGGGCCTGGGAAGCGGCGAGGTCCAGGCGCTGTAAAGCCGTGGGCCACCTTCGCCCACGAGCCTTTCCAAGCCCAGAGCCAGAGCCGGTTGCGGCGCACCGCCGTTGGAGGAAATGCGCCCGCGGAGGCCAGCCAGCGCTGGGGAGAGGTCCCAAGAGGGGATCCTCTCGCACCGTGTGGCCGTCCCTGACCCGCCGAGTTGAATCCCCCGGGCAGACTCCGCGGAAGTTGATCACGAGCAAAGTCACGTCAGAATATACCATTGATGTGTAAGGGGATGAAAATTAGCTAGTACTGTTAATAGTTTGTAAATAAGGTAGATCTGAATTAGAATGCCAAGCCTAATCATGAAGTGTGGATATTTTATAATAGGAAAATGCAATTTTGAAAAATAGGCCATGTTTAGAGGGATTGTTTGGGATCATTAAGTGGGCCGCTTCAATTGTTTAGGAGGGCCGGATGTGGCCCGTGGGACGTAGTTTGGAGACCCCTGATCCAAAGGATGGAAAAGAAATAGTGTGTAATCAAAAAGAAAAAAAACTGAGTGAATAAAATAGTTTTAATGCTCAAAGTATTTTTTATTCCATCACACAGATGGTAATTTGTTGACTAATTAATCAAGAGTGATCAAATCAGACCAGTCTTTGACAGTCCTGGAGTTCTTTAAGTCTCAGGGAAGCGTGTTTACATCACTGTTAGATTTTTGCTATTGTTCAGCTTGTTGGTAAAATCCAATGCTCAAAAAGCTAAGTACACAGAGAGTCAGAAGAAAGACTGCTGGATTGGGTAAGATCCACAGAAACAGCTAGAAGAAGAAAGTCTATGAGGCTAAACCAAGCTCAAGAGGATTCGTTTTTAGTGTGGATGAAACCAGCAGGCATTTATGTGTTTTGTTCTGGTTTTGTCTTTCTGTTCTTCGTGTGCCAACACTGCTGGCAGTCGTCAAAGGAGCTGCGCTGCGCCCGTCTGAGAAAATATTGATGCATAGTCCTCCAAGTCGGATGAAGAAAAGCGCCGAATTTATCCTGGATACTTTGTTCTATGTCTTCATCTCCGCCCATTATCACGTAAAAAATGGTCGACTAAAGAGAGGCGCTGCGGTTGCACTTACTTGGGTCTATTAATATTTAAATCTACAGGTATTTTAACACGACTGCTCTTGTTTTTACACTCGTCCACACTTTCATGTTGCAGTGAGGGAGGTAACAGGCTTGGATGAAGGGATTAAGACATCAACATATGATGGTGATGTAACTCCAATGTAAGGGGGAAAAAAAAATCTGGCATATTCTCTTCAACATTGAGTGAGAAGGAGAAAAATCAGCAGATGAAGAATAACGGCTGACTGTAACCTGTGACAGTTTGTTCAGTTTGAAGATACTTAGAAGGATTTCTTGGAGAAATGACTTTAATAGCAGCCAGCGATGTCAGCGTTAGACAATTTTGCAAAACGCTGGATTACATTTCTTCTTCATCAATTGCAACATTTTGAAATTTTTCGTTTGCTACAATATTTGCACAAGACATTTACGGGTTAGTGACAGATTGTAGTTGGGGCAAATAAATTACAGTTAAAGTAACTTTTGTGTGATAAAATTCCAGATTTGAAATAATTTTGACTTGTAATCGAGTGAATGGTGCATCTGTCGTCTCCAATCTGAACCCGAACGCTTCTTCGTTCTTTCACTTTGGTTTCTGGGAACGATATCCCATCGGAGTTACCTGATGGACAGTAAAGTAAACTGCCGCCAACTGTAGTTGCTGTTAGCTAATGTTAGCTCAGTGAGTTAGCACCAGGGGATTCTTCATATTTACACTGATACCACATGAATTTTGGACCTGTTCCAGGTAGAGTTGTCACAATACTAAAATGAGTAACCACGATACTATACCAGACAAAGTATCGCGGTTGCGGGTATTATTGCGATACTGCTGCCTTTTTAAATTATTCTTTTTATAAACTGCAATGTATTTGTACAAGTTAGTTTGAAACAACGACGTTTGTTTTTTAAGCAAAATTAGTGTTGCCACTGACAAAGACGCCACGGCAGACTCGCTGCTCGGGCCCGGTGCTTCTGCCACGGTGAGTGTGTTGTCTCGTGTCTGGGCGAGACAGAACTTTAGCTTGTTGTTTGTTTTGAAGCGAGTTTCTATCGAAGCGGAGCTGTCTTCATGGAGTTCCTTCTTGCCGGCAGAAACACACGAACAGCCAATCAGCTAACAGATGGGCGGACCCAGCGTGCGGAAACAGCCTATCACATCCCTGGACGTCACCAGTAACAGGCAAACAGCCAATCATTCAGCAGCTGTGTAGTTCGGTTGCGGTTCCATGTTGGTTTGTTTACGAGTAAGTAGCATGCAGTGAGAAGCCGGGAGGAGAGCAGAGGCGGCCGCTATGTAGTGGAGACTGGCACCGGTAGTATAGTAATCCACGGTAGTACCATCGTGTAAAATTTCTAGTATAGTAGTGACAGTTGATTTGGCAGCGCGGGGTACCGTTTATACCGTGGGTATCGTGCAACTCTAGTTCCAGGAAGACGAGGCTTTCAGACATTGGACAGGGGGGAGAGGAGTTGGAGCTGGAAGTGGCGACCTGGCAGAGCAAAGAGAGTGAAGAGGATGATGAGGGGAGCTAACAAGGTGCCACGACACAAGAGTAGAACTGACTTTTAATTGCTGGTGAAATTAAAGGCTGAAACACAGATGCCTCGCTGGGCTTCTTGCTCTTGGACGAGTCGGTAATATTAACTGGCTGCTATGTCTTGCGTTGCGTGCACTTGCTTGATGTTTGGCTGTCAGCAAAGTTGCCAACTCTTAATAATGTACTCATAACAAATACAGGTGTACCGCTGTCCATATTTACCACAGTGGGATGACACTCTGAAACTGGGGGGGGGGGGTACTAAATATATCCCCTGCCCATTTCCACATACTGTTCCCTTAAGGTAAGGTTGGGATAAGGAAACTCGAACACGTGGTAAAGTTAAGGGAAAGATTGTGGCGGATGTAAAATCTCTTGACAGGTCTCCAGCATGAAGTGACACATTGTTATATACCTGCCTATTACTCTAAGTAACTCTGTGGAACCCAAACTTTACGCCGCAGTGCACATGGGAGGGTCCACTACTTTCTGTATCGCACTGAAAGCTGGCACTGGACGTAAACAGTTACACCAGTATCACCTATCATTATAGGAACATAATCCATACTGGGATATGACATATCTGACAAGAGGAATGGAACCAAAAATGGTTTTCGTATTTTTACCCACGGTGGGGGAACAACTCTTGGAATGACAACGCTGGTCCATTGGTCAGTCGTTCCGTTGGTCCACCACTTTGCACAAAGAAGTGCTAAATAAAACCAATCTGAGTTCAGTTAACGAATGGAACATTATTTGAAGACATGCCATGATCGTGGCATGTGAAATGTGTCAACACCTGATAATGAACGGCTAAAACTGGAACGGTAGAGACCGTTTAAAATAGCTCCGCGATTGCTCATTGTCACTGTAATTCTTCAAATCCAGCCTCCGGCTAGGTACTCTAACGTAATCTAATGACACTGTAAATAACATACATAAGGCAATAGCATGATTTTATTCTTTTTTTTTTTCTTCCAGATCAGCCATCAAGCTCATATTTGCTCATTATGACCGTCGCGCTCGCTCCAACGCTCATCACGCCTGTCAATGAGAAGAAAAAGTTCAATTTAACCACACCAGAACAGCTGTCATTACTGCACCACTTTGCAGCAGAAATATTTCAACAACCATTCATTATGTGACATTTTACAGGCCATCAGAGTCCAACAAAAGGATGAATCCTTCTGACTTTGTTGATCCCCTAACTTTTCCCCTTGTGCTTTCCAGGCTTTCAGTGAAATATCTTAAAAATATCTGAAGGATTCTCAAAACAAGCAACGCGTTTTTACAGGAAAATGAACTTTCCTTCCATTAGAACTCCTCTGAGTTAGAATTTTTTTAATGGATGTCACCTAAAGTTACCCCACACAAAAATAATCTCAGCTCCCAGAAATTCAGCAGAGTGCTCCGAGTGCACATCCGTGGGCACGGAAGTCTGTTCAGCTTTTTCCGGGGGCTGTTTGTTATGGTTAACTCCGTCCGACCATCAAGCATGTCTCAAATCCCCTCACTTCAAGGCCAATCAAGTAGCATGGCGGTTAAACAAGGATGCGGCGGGATACCTCTGTGAACGGTTTTTATAGCTGACATCCAGGAAACGGTGGCTCTACAAGCTCGCACATCTTCACACTCGCACGCACACATTTCATCTGCACACTTGGACAGACACTCGGGGCTGACATTTCAAACTGTCAGGGAGAATGCTGTCAAACTGTGCATCGTCGTGGGACATGACTGCGTGTGGCTGGGTTTGTGTGTGTGTGTGTGTATTGACTCGATATAATGCTTGCTTTCAATTGCCTGGGGCAAATTTATAGAATAATGCTGATTTCTTTCTTTATATAGATATCTTTCCTGCGCACACACTTCCTTTAGGATTACACGCCTAAACACACACACACGCACGCACACAGGCTCCGCCCTCTAGCTGTCCCCACATATAGACACACCGCTCTCCTGCTTCCCCCCCCCCACCCCCTCAAAACACACACTTATCGAATTAAATAAAGTCAGCGTTTTGCGGCCGGCCCGGTCGGTTGCAGGGGAATAAAACACCATGTCATTTAGTGCTGATGGGATGGGGCGTCTATAAATAGTCATTTCCTGCTTGGCTTTAATTAAGTGGCGCTACTGTCAGCTGTCACAGAACACAATTATCAAGCAGACCCATTTAAAACTAACAAACTAACCCTTTCGCTGTGTCTCCGTCAGTTTATCCCTCTGTCGCTCTGTCACTCGGCTCCGTGTGCTGTCTGCTTTAATGTCCGTCTTTCCATCCCCATTATCCCCATTTCACTGCTCCTGTGTGTTTCTGTCTACTTACATTGGTCAGTCTGACTGAGAGTGTTTACCTTGTTTTATTTCTCTTTATATTCTGCTCTCCGAGCAAGCCTTTCCTCTCTGCTTCTATTTGCTTTGCCCACCGCTCCCTCTCTCCCTCCCTCTCTCTCTCTCTCTCTCTCGTCTTTCTCTTCTAATCTGCTGCAAGTTTTCTTCCCTGACAGCTTGTTTCATCTTTCCCCCGTCTGTACTAGCATCTGCCCTGCACTCCAGCTTTTTAAGGTTTTTTTTTTTCCAGGTTCACTAGTAGCAGAGTTCCTCCCTCCGCACACCCCCTCCCCTCCTCCGCACACAAAACTCTCTATCTGTGCATCCTGCATGCGTGCACACGTGTGTGTGCGTGTGTGCATTTGACCGTCAGACTTGTTGTACTGTATATGTGTGTGTGTGTGTGCTAACACTGTGTTTACTTAAAAGGTCTGGTGCAGCTCTGATTGGAGCTGCACTCTCTGTCTCCATCTGAAAGCTCTGAAGCATGTTATTCCCTCTGGTACAGAAAGTTAGAGAGAAAGAGGGAGAGGGGAAAGGGGGAAGGGGGAAGAGAGAGAGATGTGTGTGTGTGTGTGTGTGTGTGTGAGAGAGTGTGAAGGGGGGTTAGAGGGGGGTAAAGAAGACATGAAGAGACAGAGAGAGCAAGGCCGGGAGATGGAGATGGCGAGAGAGTAGGATGGAGAGAGGCAGAGAGAGAAGGACACTACAAGGACAGTGCAGAGGAATGAGAGGGGAGTAGGAGGAGGGAAATGCACTCAGGGACACACAACAGGGAGAAACACACATGTGCACGCACACACACACACACAGATTCAGTATACATATCTTTGTGCCACACTCAGACGCCCACATGGCTGAATTTATGCTGCCTCTCACATATATCGATAGACGATCAGTCTTTATCACAAACAATCCCCGGACACACAGCTCTCATTTCCACTGACACACTAACACCAATACACAATTAATCTCTAACACTCATACACACACACACACACAAAGGAACACAGATAACATTGTGCATGAGGACCAAACACTTTTCACCATTCATACATATACATTCACAGACACGTACAGTATGGATGCAGTTTTTTTTTTTTTTGCACGTACACACACACACTCAGGGGAGGTGAAAGCATAAAGTGAACCATGGTTTGTCACTACCGGAGCGTCGGTGGATTTATCACACTGGAAGTGTGCAAGAGGACCGGCAACAACAGTTTCTCCCAGAGAGGAAGGACATCAGATACACACACACACACACACACACACACACACACACACACACACACACACACACACACACACACACACACACACACACACACACACACACACACACTCCGACCCAAGCACAAAACCGCACAGCATCTTTTAAACTGGAGATGGTTTTCATCCCTGTGTCCACATGTACGCACACATTACACTCGGCCTCTCTCTCTCTTTCTTTCACACACACACACACACACACACACACACACACACACACACACACACAACACACACGGTAAGATGAGAAAGTCCAATTATCAGCTGGCATTCCTCTCTCAGGGTAATTTAATGCATTGGGTGAGAGCTTCTCATTTATGTTTGGTAATTACACTCTCTCTGCTTTACACTCCCTTTAATAAGCTCTAACTTCACTGCATAAACCGTTAGATTACATACACGCGCGCACACACTCACGCATTCAGACACACACACACACACACCCACCCACCTCCGCATGCAGATGAACATTTAAAGGCATACCGTCTGGAAATTGTGCTCGTAGTTTTGATACGCTGAGGCAGAAATTTGCACACGAGCGTGCACACCTCGCTGCAACCCTGGAGCATCACCGCCACCTCAGACTGTCGAACCCTGCGCCTTGTTTTCTTTCACATTATCATTCGTTACGTTACTGGACTTGTTTTGGTGCACGCTTGTCTATAATTCAATCCTCCGTCTGAATTTTCATCAGGGATTATGTTTTGCGTTATGGAAATGCCTGTGATTACTATTCATTATGTGGTTTCATGATTCCAAGTCTTTTAAATTTATGTGTGCGCTTGTGTTTGTGTTTATGTGTTTATGTGTGTGTGTGTGTGTGTGTGTGTGGAGGCTCTTTATTTCCGAAGGCTTAAACAGACACAAAAGTTATGTGTGCATCTGTGAGTTTCTCTGCATGTGTGTATATGTGTGTGTGTGTGTGTGTGTGTGTGTGTGTGTGTGTGTGTGTGCTTGCATATTTCTTCAACTCGAGAAGTCGTGACTCTCCATCAGTGACAGCGAGGCAGAGTGTGTGCTGAGACTGTCGATGGAGCATCTGAGAGACCAAATTATAGCTGTGTCATCTGCTTCGGTTCCCGTTTGAGAAAAGCCGCTGCATAATCATCCAACTCTTTCCCATTTCTGATGAAAATACATACATAGAAGTGCTCTCCGGGGACCTGGTTTCTAAACAATAACATATAATGCAATAATAACTCATAAAACAGATGAAAGCAAACCCGATTACATCAAACAATAAAGGTTCAAACAAACGGAGTCCTGCGATTTTCTCGGGAGAACATAACATAACGGACAGTAGCCTGCTTTGACAGATCGGCTTTGTATTATGTTTGTCCAATCCTGCAGAACATGGCTCAGCATGCTGTCAGTTTAGATATTTCATTATAATTTCTCTTTTTTTATTTTTTACTCTGGCATTGCTCTCGGCTCTCGTCCATCCGAAACGTCTGGAATGCAGCATGAAAAGACAGAACACGTGTAGGACTTTATCTTTATAGAAAGAAAAGAAAAGAAAAGAAAAGAAAAGACTCATTTAAACTGTAACAGAATCAAGACATCAAAAAAAAAACCTGATATAAGTCTTAGGTATGCAGCTAATATTTCCCAAATTTATATCTGTTTGACAGAAGTGTCAACCACTTCTCCAAAATCGTTTTATGCCTCCGGCACACTGGGTCACAGCTCACTAACTGGACACCTTCACGCCTGCAAAACAGCATCAGAGCGGCCAGTAAATGAGCAAAAACTAAACTGACTCCTAACGATATTGATAAAATATATCCGTCTCTCTAATCGCAGCTTCCACTTTCAAACACGCTGCTGTTCGTAAAGCATCAAAGTAAAGACTTTATTATCAACCACTCCAGCTTAAAACCACATTTTTGTAGATGAGCATGTAAGGTTTAGAAGTTAATATAATTACTATTAGTTCATTAACGACAAACATTTTTACATTGATTGCAGAGTTAAATGAGTAGTGTGTAGGAGTAAAGGCATTTCTTTCAAAATACAATTGTAACATAGTTACACTCAGTTTGTCTTAATTGGTTCCATGTCTCTGCTAATTCTCCTGTCATCACAGATCCCACCTTTCAATCAGATCATTTCCCTCACCTGGTTTTCCTCGCTCATCTTCTCACCTGCAGTCCATTTGCTCATTAGCCCTCAGCGTATATATACTGGTCCATTTCCAATTGATCCCTGCCAGATTGTCTTGTGCTGTTTTTGTCAAGCTTTCCAATGATTCCAGTTTTGTCTTCTCGTTCTGTTCTGCACTTCAGATACCTTCCTGCCCCTTGTTGGATTTGTTTACTTGTTTGATCTGGTGGTTTTGACCCTGCCTATACCTTGGACTGACTAAACTGATTTTTCACTTGAACTTGTCCGCCTCTGAGTTGTGCTTTTGGGTTCTCCTTGCCAGTACCAACCCCGTGACAACAATAAATATGATAGAAAATAGTTGCTGAAAACACGTGAAAAGACTTTGAACAATATATAGGTGAAATGTGGAGTTAGAGGTTCAAACAGGTGGCTCGATGACACGCTGAGGCCACCCTGAGCAGAGAGACAGAGATGAATTCATCTCAGCTCACCCACACCGTTTCCTCAAAATTCATCATTTTGATAACTCTTACTCAGGAAGTCTGATATGAAGATATGAACAGTTCTACCAAGTTTGAAGTGAATTGGATAAAACCCCTAGGAGGAGTTCGTTCAAATATGACCCCTTGCCAACCAGCCCGAAAAAGCAAAAATGGCGATTTTCATTCTTAAATATCTGGCTTCCTGTTCATTGTGGCTTATTGCTCCAAGAGACTTTTTTGTAGGTCCTGCTGCCATGTTGTACATTTTGGCTCATTTTTATAATTCTGTGTCCAAAACTGTGGTGGGGCTGTTTGAAAGAAAAGTTCAAGGAGGGGTGCTATAGAGCACTTTGTTTTTAAAGTTAGTCATGTCATTTTCTGAACTCATCTGACACGTTTCAGTTGCTTCAAAATGGCAGCTTGACTGCTCCCACGAGTGGGCGTGGCTTTATCACATTCAGAGGACACGCCCCCCACAGTCCCGGAGCTGAGAATTAATTTTTACCTTATTTTGACACCTGATTTCATAAAGTTGTCGATATTTTTAATAATTCAAATTTGGCTGGGTGGTTAATAACACTTTCTTCTTTGGTCTGACAAACACAGATTTATTCTGACTTCACACAGACTTTAAGTGGCATCTAGAAGTGTAGTAGAATACTTCAAAACATGCGAAGAAACATGAATGAAACCAGAATTTAGTTTGTCATGGACTACTATAGAAACACTGAACACTCTATGGAAGAAAACATAATTTTTTACACTTTACATCTGCATCTTTAAGACATTTACAACATTCTGCTTAACATACTTCTCAGGTTCCATCATGTTGAGTCGGTCTAAGTCGTAGTTTCTGATTGGTTAGCTCAGTAAGATGTGAGTCAGAAGAAAGAAGTGTTGTTGTGAAGCTGATGAAGTGTAGAAATCAGTGAAGTGCTGCTTGAGAAAGTTATTCCTCTCCATCCTGCTGTTTCCTCTAATCAAGAGTGACCCCATTCAAACCCCCAAACTCATGTCTGTAGTGAACATATTTGGTATAATTACTGATTGATTTTAAGATGTGTTGCCATAAAAGTGAAAGCTGGAGAATAAAGCCGATCTAACTCGGTTTATTAATATTAATGATCCAAATATATCAGTCAGATAAACGCATTACTAACTGCTGTTTAACAGTAGAGTGATTCTCCCTCCTACAGGACTTCGGCTGAGATTTTAATGCAACGTAAAAATGCAAATGCAGTCAAATGTGACGTGAAAATTTTAATCAGCATGAATGAATGAACAGCTTTGAAATCAAAGAGGAAGGAGACCTCCATATAGAATAAAATCCGTCTGTTATGAAGGCCCCGAGATAAAAATTACCTCATGCGTACAATCAGGATTTCTGCAATAAGCTATTTTGTCTTTTATTGCTTTGTTCATGAGTAGCACTGCGATATAATACAAGTCCAATATTTCCACTGCTCAGAGGCCTTCAGGTGTTTCACCTTCTGCTGGAGCTAAATACACATTTAATTTGAATTTTATTGGTATAGAAAAAGGCCAACAATGATGGGGAAAAAAGACTGTGCATCCGAACTAATAGATTCTTCAAGTTGTCGTGTGGCATCTCGGATGTTTAGCAGCCTGAGCGAGCTACTGACAGACAGTACGCTTTTTCAAAGAAAGGGAAAGCAAGAGGGACAATGAAAAATAACTTAAGCTGCCACCAACTGACAGTATCACTGTGGCCCATTACCATACTGCATGTATACTGTCTGCTGAAGTTATAAATACAGTATGTCTGCCAGAGAGAGACACACAGAGTTGATTTTCATGCAAATCCTCTCTTCACTTGCCAGTGTCTGCTTTAGCCCACTTTTTGATTCATAAAATGATGGAGTCTTTCTGCTTTATCAAGCAAAACATTTAGCTGAAATGCTGTAGCCCGGGCGCCGCACTACACTGACTTTGCATTTCATATAATTGGTTTTGATATTGTTTGAAGCCGACGGAATCGAGTCAAATGTGGAGAGAGAAGTCGCATGTTCAGGCTGACTTCTTCTTTTCCCTGGTGATATGAAATCCGCAGAGATTGTTAGGAGGCGAACTGGGAAATGGGATTAACCGTGTCCAGAATTATCCTGCAAACTGAGGAAAACGGCGTGAATCAGTAAAATTGATTCCGTGATTAAAAATGTATCGAAGCGAGCTCAACAAAAGGGCATACATCTTAAACGGGCTGATTAACAAATGCAGTGTTTAATGTTATTTTTTTTCTTTTTCTAAGGGACAAGCGCTTGAATTGAAGCTGTAGGCCATAGAGTCTCCCTCTCTCTAATCAATTTCCTCTACATTCATTCATTTAGTCACATAATCATGGCCCTAGATTGCCCATTCACACAATATGTCGATCAAAAACTCTATTCAAGCTTGTACCCCGTCCAAATACGTAATCCATCCATCCATCCTTGGCCATAACAGCTTGTAATGTCCTTCTGCTCGTGCTAATTATAGGCTTTTAATACTGCAAGTAAAAGACAACCTATTTTCTCATCTTTACAGTGTGCCGGCATAAACACAAAGACACACACACACACATACCTCTCCATTAGTATTTGGCACTTAGTGACACAGGTGCAAAAAAAAAACCAGAATCACATGACTGGATTTGAATATTGCGATAATTTACCTCCAGCCAAACTCGCCTCGGCTTGCACGTCTCTCTCCGTTCCTCCTCTCTCATCTGCAATCTCTATATATATCCTTGACATTTAACACTCTCTGTTAGTGTTTCGTGTTTTTTTTTTCCTGCTCTTTAACACACCTGCCTCATTATTTGCATTTGCACAATCTCACACACACACACACATAAAACCCACCTTGGATACAACCGCAGCTCGTGGAAACCCGACCCTTTCATTTATGAATGTTTATTAATCATTGATGGCTTATTCATGAGTGGCAAATGAAGTATGAAGGTATGAAATTTGACTCTGTTCATGTCGTGTGTGTGTTTAAACCCCCGCGAAGAAATCTGCACGGAAGTGCAAATGGACTCATCTTCTGTGCACACACACACACACACACACACACACACACTCACAACCACTTGTGCGCAGTGTCTAAACGTGCGCTCCTGTGGGAGAGGGTGGCTAATTCTGTCTAATAGCATGGCTACCCTTCATCTTCCCGCTGGGATCCTGGTATTCAATTACCAGAGGTTTATACCTCTCGCTCCTCTGCTACATATTGCCACTAGCACTGACAAACTAATGAAGCATCTTATTACAGTATTTCTAACTGCAGCATGTGCAGTATTTTTTTTTATAAATAAGCACGAAAGTGCCGCTTTTTTAATTATTTTTTTCTGCTTTAGACGGATGTTGTACTGCGAGAGAATCAGACTCGCTCATGGGAAGGACTTTGGACTGGGAACAAATCTCAGCCATGTTCACGTTGACATGGTTGAGTGGAGTGCTGCTCAGCTGAAAAATACATACAGGCAGGTACCATGCAGAAGTGGAACTTATTAGTTCTAACTGTGGGCTGTGCTGTTTCACTTCTCCAGCTTGACTCCAGTGTTCTCTCTCCTCTTTCTCTCTCCCTCGCTACTTCTGCCTCTCTCTGGGAATTGTATCTTGATAAATATCAAACACACACACACACACAACTACACACACACACACACACCTGTAGCGCCATGCTGAGAAACTGCAATGCACAAACAAGTGTGCTGGCTTCCTTTCCTCGTGACTGTTTTTCGGTTTAGTCAGAGTCCAAGTGGCCTTTTCAAGTAATGAGCCTCCACTCTGAGGACTTTTCAAACGTCTGCGTGAGGAGCGATGTACTTACTGTGAGTGCTCAGTGCACGAGGAAGTGCTAAGCAATGTGTCTCCGGTGCGACGTGAGTTCAGTTAACGAACGGAAAGACACATTATTTCAAGACTGTGCTGTGATCACGTTATATGAAATGTGTCAACACCTGATAATGAACAGCAGAGAGCATTTTGGAGAGCTCCGACTGCTCTTTGTAGCTCCTACACTGGCAATAGCATGTATATTTATTTATTTTTTTCAGCTATGCCAACTCTGTTAGCCATCAGCCACCAAGGTCATGTTTGCTCATTATAGCTTGCTATAGAAAAATGCGCAAGCCACATCTGGGACTATTCAGCAGTGAAATAAAAGGTCACGATGGCTTTCAGGATAGAGCCTCTATAGAGATATAAAGTATGAAGCAGCAAAGCCAGAGGATCCACCATCCTCGGCGACAAGGAGCACTCTACAGAATCCAGGGACGAGCCGCATGAAACCTCCACAATTAAAAAATGTGTGCACGCACAAAGACATTGTGGAAATCGGTGCGCACGCACAATACTGTGGGAAGTGGAGGGGCTGCCAAGGCTGCAGCCTCCCTCGTAGTAGCGGCAGTGCCAGCTGCAGCGCTTCCAGTTTTATTTTACACGGCTCTCGTCTTTCTTTCTTAATTTCAGATTTGTAAAATGATTGCCCGCGGTGATCATTCACTATTCAAACAATGGATTAGATTTAAAGAATTACGCTGACCTCAGTGTTCTGAAACAGAGGGCTCAAATATTCATTTTGTTTAAAACTGGACTTTTATTTAAATGAGCGTCGGGACGTTTTCAGCACCAAGGATGGTGCCAAAGCAGTTTTTACTGGAACTCATGATGGTATCTTATGCAATGAGCATCGATTTGGATGATGTAATAAAGTTTGCATCTGTTGGGACTGCACTGCTTTATTCCTCGTGTGTGGACATTCCTTAGACCCACTATGCTACAGCGCTGTGGCATTATTTCATATTCAGCTATAGAAAACTGCCTACATAACAGCTGTCATGCATAATAGGTGAGTGTGTAAGCTGTCACAGAGTTGCACCTGCGCGGGCCTCATTTCCCCTCCTGCAGATGGTAATGCGCGTAATCACTGTTTGCATATCAATAGTTTTTCTGACTCCAACATTCATTACACTGGTCAATGAGAAGAAAGGAAAAGAGAGGAAAAAACGTGGCTAGCGCACATGCCACTCATTTACATTCAACCCGTGAACCATAATCACGGCGATACCTTCACTTTTAAACGTCACAAAGAAATGACAGTGAGTTTGTATTGGAACAAGGCAAGTTTATTTGTATAGCACAATTCGTACACAAGGCAATTCATAGTGCTTTACAGAGGCAAGGAAACACATTTGACTTTCACCATGCCGCTAAAAACCTGGGCGTGGTACTAGATGATCTTTCTTTCTCTGAGCACATTTCCTCCGTAGCGAGGTCATGTCGCTATGCATTGTACAACACTAGAAAAATCAGACCGTACCTGACCCAATATTCTCCTGAGACAGGCCACAGTCAGCTCCCGCCTCGATTATTGCAACTCCCTCCTGTCCGGCCTACCTGCTTGTGCGATCAAACCATTGCAAATGGTCCAGAATGCTGCAGCGCGACTGGTTTTTAACCAACCCAAAAGGTCACACGTCACCCCCCTCTTCAGCGACCTGCACTGGCTGCCTGTATCAGCCAGAGTTAAACACAAAGCTCTGACGCTAGCCCACAAAACCACCTCAGGATCTGCCCCTGCCTATCTCAGCGTCTTACTAAAGGCTCACGTCCCGACCAGGGCGTTACGCTCCGCTCATACAAACCGTCTAGTTGTACCCTCGCCTCTCGCAAAGCGAGGTCACTCTAAACTCTTCTCTGTGGTCGTCCCCAAATGGTGGAATGACCGACCAATGGCTGCAAGAACTGAAACATCCCTTTCTACCTTTTAAAAAACTTGTAAAAACCTTTCTCTGTCCAGAATGCTTCCCTGCCTAAAACTAACAACTATTCTGTGCTCCTTTACACCTTTGTCAGCTTATGTCCTCCTCTGTAAGTCGCTTTGGATAAAAGCGTCTGCTTAATGCAATGTAATGTAATGTAAAGACAGAGTCAAGACAGAGGCGGCTGTGATTTCTTTTGGTTGCTGTTTTGTAGATGAAGCCACTAACGGTAACAAACGTTTTAAATTAGAAACAAGTTAAATTATTGGTTACATTTGACAATTTATTAATTTGACTATTTTTAACAGTGTATTAAGAAATGACAAAGTATCATTAACTAAAGTGCAGCATATTCTCTTTCTCAGCTTAAACCAGATCAGCCTCCGCCTGGTTATTAACAGTCAAATATGCAGCGTGAATTCCCACAGAAACACAGTGTAACCGAGGAGGAGGATGGATTCTATTTCTAGCAGATCACTTCTTATTTCACCATTTTGATTCTTCTTAATTCTCTAACTTATTTTAGTGTTCAGTCACAAATGACTTTATCGTGCTTTAAATTGAGTTCACAGTCCAAAAGTTGAACTAGTTCATGTTTGATGAGCTGATTTTTCTTCTTCATCTGTGCCTACGCAGGTGTTTGCTCCACAACTACAGACGATATAACAACTTGGAGCCATTTCTCAGCCGGCTCTGACCGTGATTTGTTTTACTCTCGCTTCAGCGGTGCAAAGAGGCGGCTGTGCTACAAAGTGAAAGTGAAACTTCAGTTCAACCTGAAGTGTGAAAGGTTTTTCATTACAGTTACAGTAACTAATGGAAACGCTGGTGATATCATCGCAGATGTGATGAGAGATGCGTCCTGATGAGTCCTGTTCTAAGATGAACACAACCTCAGACCAAACTCAGTTTAAACTGCTAAACTGTCTATTTTTAGCAGGGTTGAATTTGCAGTGGCAGGTTGAGAACTCGCTGAGAGTTGGTGCAGGGCTGATGGTGTCAAGAGTCTGAGACGAGACAGGGCTCGACACAGCTGGGGAATATCCTGAAGTACGGGGGGAGATCAGGGTAGGCGAGGCACAAAACAAAAAGTTCCAAAAAGATGCACAAAGTCTGAGTCACAGTCTGGTGAGGCTGAGCTGGGCTGAGCTGCTGCTGCATGGGTTGATTGGATGATTAGGAGCAGGCAGTGAGGTGATCGGGCGAGCGAGAGCACCACGGCCAACAACACGCACAACAACAGAGAGAGACGGAAACACAAGGAAAGGTGAAACAAGGGGAACTCGCAGGAGGCAGAGAGCCGTATCATGAGAAGTCTCAAAACCAAGATTACAACTCTGATTAATCAACCATCAACAGGGGGAATGAAGGCTCCCAAAAAAAGTAACTTTCATAAAGATTATTTTATCAAACTATTTCCAAGATCAAGAATGAACTTCGTCGAAATGAGTTGCTTTCGAGATCCTTCAGCTGCCCTGTACAATCAGCAGACTTATTACAATTCACCCCGGGGGAACATGAATCTTTGTACCAAATGTCACGGCAGTACTTGTCGAGATATTTTCCCCACACGGGGTTCACGGAGTACTCAGGACCAATGAGTCCGTAGGTCGGCTTGAAGAAGGGAATGACAGAGACGAGAAGCAACAGGAACCACAGGGTACTTTCAACTTAGAATATATTAAATATGCCTGCCGAAGTCAAATTAAAGTTTCATTTAACCGACGCTGCAGTGAAAGCATCAGGCCTGTAGTTAATTTATTTTCCCGTCCTGCCGTTCACTCCTCCACACATGCTCACATTAATTTGCCTGCTGTCTTTATCAGTCGCGATATCAGCTGATCTGAATAGTGCGGTGACACACCTGCATTGTTCTGCCTTCAGCGTGTTTACCCTCTCACATTCCCATCAGCTTCATCATTTCATCAACTCTCAGCAGAGTCACAGATCATGTGTTAGAATAAACACATTGACTTCAGTCTCTCTTCATTAAATTGCATTCAGTGAAACCGTAACTTCTCTCACGACGCTTCACAGTTCGAACACGTATCGTTAAATCGCATTTTTAACACGATCCACTCGCAAGAAGAAAAAGTCTCTCGGGTGTTACAGAGTCGAGGATTCCTTTGGTCTGTTCTTTCAAGTTCAACTTTGTTCCTTGTGTTGTGGGCAGTTCAGTCAGATAAGGTAATGTCAAGTCAGTTTCAAAGCTGCTCCCAGGTTTGTCGGAGAAGTCGAGCAGTGAAGATGTGCTGCTTTAACAATCCCACCACCCCGCTGTGCTGAGCGATGGGAGTGAAGGCATGGGTGCACTCCTCCTCAGGGCAAAACGCGATCTCGGTCCAACTCCTCGGGGTGAGGAGGTGATCGGGTTCAGCGCTGGCTCGACATCTTCTTTGTCGAGGGGGGAAAATACAAATACAGATCCGAGGGTGTTTGCAGGTAATCTTAAAACAAAACAAGGCCATGCTCATGAAATTCAAATCCACCTCTTTCACCACATGTGTCTCACAGTGAGCAGAGTTTAATTTCTCTAAGTTCAACTTCTTTCCAACTCGAGTAAGACTTTCACGTAGTTCTCCTGTCTCGTCCCGTCCTGAAGTCTGCACTGCCCGATGTAGCCAATAGAGGTTGCACGACTTCAGATTTTTTTAAGTCGACACTAATATGATGAAAGTCGATGTCGACTAGTCGCCGGTGACGTCATTGATATTTTCAGTAATTAAAAAAATCACAGGAGGAGGGAATGCTTTGCAATAATCTGGCGATGCACAGCAAGCATAAAGTAAAAACAAGCAGCAACTCAGCTGTTAAAATTAACAGTAACATGTCTACACGTAAATCTACGTCTCCCAAAATACTGAATAAAACAATTTGTCAATGCCAAGTCATCGTCACAGTCCTGCTCAGTCACAGTTTTCGTTTTTCGGTCCTGGTTTGCAGGAACACGAACGCATCTACGTGCGCTGTCGCGTGATGGTTTTACCAGCGAGTGAAAAAATCCTCTCGCTTGGCGGTAACGTTTGCATCCATCGTGTTTGCATCAAAATATGAGATAAGTGTAGCTAGTAGTGGCATTTCCGGTGCCAGCTGGCACGAATTGAGCCAGCCCTCTCTCGATTAGCGACTAGTCGACGCCAAGCTCTAAACGCCATTGTGCCGTAGTGAAGTCGACTAGTCTGTACAACCCCTAGTAGCCAATAAGATCCAAGTCGGAGCAAAACTGCTGTGACTGACTGACGGCAAACAGAAAATAAAACCTGAAATGAAATAATCACACAGAGCTCAGTTCTCTGCTGGGTTTCAATAAGACTCACAAATGTGTGAACCCTCACTCAGGTCGGGATTATGTTTTCTGGTCAGCGTTTTTTGTGCCCAATCCATCAAATAAATGTTAAATGAGATATTTCACTCTGTGAATTAAACAGCAATACATTTAATAGTTCTAGAAATATTTTGGTCTTGCACTGACCGAGCAAACACTGGCATCAGTGGAGCGGCGCTGCTGTAGGATTATGTCGGCTCAAAGCTGAAATAAAACTCTGCTCTAACTCGATCTTACTTCAGAAATTGCTCTTTACTTTCCTCCTCTGTAATATATATTTCTTGATTTTACTTTGGGGCCTTATCAGCGTGTAACACTAATCATTTCACCTGGTCTCAACTTTTCTCACATCGCGCCGCAAACGGGTGGAAAATTACTTCCCGAGAAAAACCAAGGCTACTGAAATACACATTGCCCACACATTAAATGTGCAATAGAGTGAAAATACAAAACATTAGAAATACCTGGTGTTTCTCACCATGAAATAGACTGACAAAGTAATTCCAACTGAAAGCCACTGCCTATACTATTGATTAAACCCACTCCTGCCTTAAGTGAAAAGTTAAATGGGGATGAGGAAAATAAGAAAACAAAGCAGACCTCTGAAACACGGTGCAGCGAGTTCGTGACAATTTGTATTTCTTGACAGCAATGCACGAGATTATTAATGTGAAAAATAATTGCTACAGACAGGAAATAGTATTATTATGTACACATTGCCGTTTCCTCCGGTGTGCTGAATACATCACGCGTCTCATATTGCTAGATGGGCAAAAACAAACACTCAGCAATGTGAAACCATTGTGTTAATTATGTTTAATCTTTTTGAATGTCACCGTTTTCTGTGCGCTACATATGAGCAAACCGGTAGGTTCCAGCAGCCAAAATAAGCCACTTTAGAAAGCATGAATATTTGAAATACTAATCTGTCCCGGGATAAGAATGAAAGATTTTAACCGTCCGGGCACAAGAACGGTTTAATCTTTATTTCCTAGATTAGAAAAAGGTTTTAACATACAGAGTTCACTCAGAGTGTATTCCACTGCAGGGCACCCAGGTGCTCCATTTTACTTCCTGCAGAGCCGTAATTACAAACACAGAGGCAATTGAATCCATGCAGGGAGGCGTGTGTGTGTGTGTGTGTGTGTGTGTGTGTGTGTGTGTGTGTGTGTGTGTGTGTGTGTGTGTGTGTGTGTGTGTGTGTGTGTGTGTGTGTGTGTGTGTGTGTGTGTGTGTGTGTGTGTGTGTGGCTTGTTTCATTTTTACGTCATTAAATTCATGCGTCAGGATGTCTGGGCAGATATACTGTGTGTGTGTGTGTGTGTGTGTGTGTGTGTAAGTGAGAAGAGGAGTCTGGGTGAATGGAGGTAATACTGTATCTTCAAAGGCAAGAATAATAAGGCGGGGGGAGATTCAATTCACATAAGAATCAGGATTCTTATCTTCTAAGATTCTGAATCGATACACACACATTTTAAAAAATTGATTCTCATCCCTCTTATAACGTTAAGGTTTCTCCTCATTAAATTTGCAAGGACGACAGAGCTGAAAAAGAGAAAAGACAGAACTCTGCAGATCCTGACACTGTGCTTAAGTATACATGCTGCCTGTGATGCTATAGGAGGAGGAAAAAAATCAATTCCGGCAGCCTGATCTTCGATGAAGCCGAGTGTTTGGACTCATTCTGAATCTAATCATCTCACAGGGAATATGGAGCCTGACATGATTCATTAAATATGCAGATTGTGTGTGTGTGTGTGTGTGGGGGGGGGCTGCTATTGTCAAGTTATTAGTTCAAGGCTCAGTGAAGGACAGATTTGGTGTTGGTGGTCTGCTGAAGTCAGTGTTGTAGTAATCAAGGTCAGTCTCGGTCTTAAGCAAACGACTTCTTGGAGATCTTGTCTCGGAATGGACTGCATGGATTTCCTTTGCATTGCCTCGTTTATGTGTTGGCATCATCTCTGTGATTAGATGCAAAACTCCTTGCTTCAGGTGCAACTAATAACTTAACACATTTCCAATCTGAAGATGTGTTACCATTAACAGTTGTCAGGCCACCCTGTCCTCCTTCAGACAGAAGCAGAAACTGTGACTGTCTGGGAGAAGATGTCAGCCAAAAGAAAATCCGCCTCAGTGTACATTCTGCAGTACAATGTTTACCGAGAAGATTGGGACCGCGTCAAACTTCTACTGCCACTTAGAATGGGTTTGCTGAGTATAAGTGACACTAGCAAAAACCTTAGCAAGCTGCTTCTGTACTACTAGAAACCTTTTTAACTTTATGTGAGTATGCCATGCATCCAGGCTGATACTGGGTGGGGGGTTCGAAACTTCTTGCAGTGAGGCGACAATCGCTGCATCATCACCGAGAAAGGTCTTGGTACACTCTGATCTTGGTCATGACTTCTCTTTTTGGCCTTTGCGATCCTAAATCAACACTAGCTGCTGTGTAAATCGTCCTCAGTATTTGAAAGAGTCTTGTTTTCTTTCACTTCTGGCAGACTTTCATGCTGCAGGCTCAAAGCGATCACAAGCAGCAGATGCAAAACTTTACACAAACGAAGTTGAGAATCCGCTCGGTAACGAGCTCTGTCCTGCATTCGAACACTGCAGCAGCAGAGAGAGAGAGGAGAGATGTTCTCCCCCGAATCATCGGCCGTTATTTGAAATGAATCATCTTTGTCTCTGCAGCACAGAAAGGTGTGCGTGCCCTGACAGCTTAGCAGCAGCGCGGTGTGCATGGGACCTTGGAGACGAGCAGAGGCGGCGATGGAGGGAGCGTGAGAGAGACAGAGGAGCAGCCCGCATTAAGACAGAGACACGAGAGGTCAATCCTTTTCCATAGAAAACTCAAACCTCCGTGTGCGGTGTGCCAAGATAGTCGAGTCGCTAAATCCTCAGGACCTGTACCAGCCTCCCTGTTTCCACCCCCGTCCCTTTACAACCATTAGAATAACTAACACATGCTGCTTTACAGGTAAGGCCCCTTAAATATGTCCCCTTGGAGAAAACTCAGCGTGGGTGCATCACATTAACACGTTGTTCCCTATTAGCAGAATGACGCCGCCGCCGGAGCAGTGTTGCACAAGCCGGGAGATTGCTCAGAATTTAAAGTTGGGTCTTAAGCCTCAGCGTGACACAACAAATATGTGTAGTTACCACAGCGGCTAGCAGCTTGAAAGCTCACCTAAACCCTCCTGTTCAGTGCACAACCACAAGAGAGGTTTCTACAAGAGCAGGTTCTCCTCTCTCTCTGTCTCACTCTTTTTTAGAGTCCTTGAGACAGTCTAAAGGAGAGTGTGTTATCTCCTGCAGAGCGAAGGGGGGTGGGATGCTACACTACACTCGTTCTCACATACCTGCCCTGTTTGCAGATAGATAGAGGAATCTGCGCGCGGGCGATTGTGTGTGTGTGAAGTGCACAGGCGTGTCTGACTTTCAACGTATTTAAACATTGAAAATGAGTCGCTGCTTTGAGGAATGTCTCCAAGGGTGAATGTGCAAGTGGCCACGCGCACACACACACACACACACACACACACACACACACACATGCACGAGATAATTCAGTCTCTCTACAGCAGCAAAAGTGTCATAACAAATTAAATTCACCAGAGGCACAAACTCCTGGGCTCAATTTCAACTCAATCCTAAAATCCATGAAGGAATATGTAAATATATGCACCACACACAAATATTACAATGCAACACTGCTCCATCTACTTTCAGAATATATACTGGCATTTCAGCATCAAAGTGCTTTTTAACACAGCGACCCAATTAGTGTGTGATTCGAACGATCTACCACCGCTGCAGTAATGTTAAGTTCCCCATACCACACACAGCATTGTGCTTACAAACTCAGCCATCACAGAACAGGCTTTTTTTCTGTGTTTGTTTATCGCACAACTTTATTTTTTCTTTGCACTTTGAACATTAATACCCAAGCAGATGATGCAAAGAGACAAATCCTGCAGATGCAGAGGCGGAATAACCTTCACACTGGACCGCACGCTGCTTTGTTGTCAGCTGGATGTCTAAACATACATATGTGCGGTGAAATAAATTACTCAAAGAGGCTCTCGTGGATGAAAAGAAAAAAAGATTTTCAAATGTAGGATTGTTAATTGGGCTCCCAACGCTCCGTGTTCAATACGCCACCTTTGGCTTTACAAAGACACAATGTAACGCCTTTATTAGGTAGTAGCTTTGCAGCGTTGGGGTTCTGAATGCATTAGGCACAATTCAAATGAAGTCTTAAATCATTGCCGTATCATGTTTTCCTAATGACATGAAAAGCTGTCCTTGCTCCCATCTCCATTAATGGAGCGGGCGTGCTTAGATAAAACGTGACAGCGTTCACAATGCCCCTGAATGATTAATCTCTGTGAAGGTGGGGAGTCACACTGACGCCCACAAACCCAATACGACTGATTAAGCTCGCTCTCAGTCAGACACAAACACACACACGTGTAAACACACTCGTGCAAGTGAATGAAACCACTGTGGAGACACGCACGGATCAACCGGCATAAATCCTTTCTAATTTCTCCGTGTGCGCGCGCCCACGCTTTCAATCTACGAGCTGCGCGCTGCAAATTGTCAGTTAATCACTCATTGTTAATTGGTAATTAAGCACTAAGATAACACTTGCTGTTTTATACATGATTGATATAATTGATGGCACGTATCAAAAGCACGTGTGTGTGTCGGAGGGTGTGTGTGTGCGAGTGCCGGTGTTGAGATTATAACCTGTTCTCTTTTATCAGCCTTCGCTGAGTGACAGCGCGGCTTTGTGCCTTTTGCTCTGGTGTCTGTCACGGAAAAGAAGAAAGAGAAGACATGAAAAAATTAAAGGAATATTAATGTTTAACACAAAAGAGAAAATAGTGACAGATCTGGAGAGTGACAGGAGGGGCGAGTTCAAATTACAGAGAGGGGAAGTAACGAGGAGGCGGGTGGTTTGAGGACACAAAGAGTGGAGATGAAGGAGAGGAAAGATATGAGCACAGGAGTGGAGGGAAGAATGAAGGAGGCCGAGAACACAACCGCGCTGACGGCAAACAAACCCATAGTTCAACTTTATGCATACACATTTATGCATGCAGCTGTCTCACGCTCAAAATGAATAACCTGCGATATTTGCTGTAGTTACAAAGCAAAGATGATTCACTTGTACATTTTTAGCAGCAGCAGCAGCAACAGGCTTTGTCTGGAACAAACAGAAGTGGCCAATTAGAATGAACAGCGATAGCCACCATGACTGAGAAGAAACAGGGAGAAAAATCTGGAGAGCAGACTTAATGATTTACTGGCTGCATTGTTTTGATTGACGAGTGTGCAGCACGGCACAAAGAGCAACACCCACCAAAGTAACAGAGACAGTAGTTAACGGTGCCTCCAAGTAATTTCCCCCAAAGGGAGCGAGGCGAGCAGTATGCAGCAATAATAAATAATACCAGGCCAGAAGCTTTGCTAAGTCAAGCAAGGCTGGGTAATTGGTGTGATGTTAATATTTGATAAGCCAGTAAGAATTCTAAAGTGACCAATGATAACCAACAAGCAACCGCTGGAACAGATCGAACACACAGAGCGAGGGAAAGAAACGGGAAGAAATTCCTTCTGGAAAACGAGACCAAATTTAAGGATTTTCTACAAATGAAGCAGTTTCTTTTTTCCCTTCTTGCTTTCACAACAAAGGATGTGTGTGGGTATAAAAGCACCACTGTGGCCCATTAGAGGAAAAAATCCAGGTAGTTTTCAGTGAGAATCGGTAAAAAAATGAAAACAATGAGCCTCGCAGGCTGAAAAGCGAGCGTATTATTAGGGATGGGAATTGATAAGGTTTTTATGATTCCGATTCGATTATCGATTCTGCTTAACGATTCGATTCTTTATCGATTCTCATTTGGGAAAAATGTCATGGTCATCTTCTAAATGTAATGCAGAAGGCATTTGTTTAATGTGAACTGTTACAGCATGTTTTACAAAGAAGCACATGACGCTAACATGGTAGGCAGTGTGTTATTTACCTTCTGTAGTAACCGCAGTGCTCATAGCCTGGCTGCTGCCGCTGCTGCTCGGTTGAGATTCATCTCCAGTCCGAAGCGTGTCAAAAACACGACATTCATTTCGAAATATTGCATGTTGTGTGTGCAAATGTTTCTGCATGTTCGTCGTGTTCCCTCCCAACGCTGTTATCTCCACTTTGCAACCAAACTTTGGAGCGTTTGAAGTGAGTGGGTGCCATTGTTTACTACTGATTGCACTGCACATGCCAAACTTGCGTAAGTTACGTAAGTGGCGTAATTAGTCGTGCTTGCTGGAATCGAGCGTGCGTAACTTGTTGCGGAAGAGAAACGTTAGATAAACTGCCAAACGATTCCATAGAATTGAAACAAGAACCGGTTCTCGATTCCCATCCCTACGTATTATAGTGGTTGAAAGTTGACAGTGAAGTTATATATAGTCAGGTCGTAACTTTGCTTAACAAATCTCAGCTATGGTAACATTCTAATTACTTGTGTATCTAAAAATTATTTAAGCGAATCTAAAGCAACACTCAGATAAGCAAACAATATAATTATGTTCATATTACCAGGTTTGTCATCAGCGAGTTGACACATCATTTCGATTTGCCTTTAGTAAGTCTCCCAATTATTATGTTATTAAAGTTTTAGAGCTTCGTTGTGTGGGCGGCATGTCGGTGCAGTGGTCGCCTCACAGCGAGGTTCCTGGTTTGTGTGGAGTTTGCATGTTCTCTCCATGTCTGAAGTCATGCAGGTTTATGGGTTAATTGGTGACTTGAAATTGCCCCTGGGTGTGATTGCGAGCATGGATAAATGGTTGTTTGTCTCTGTGTGTCAGCCCTGTGATGAACTGGCAACTTGTCCAGAGTGTACCCTACCTCTCGCCAAATGCCAGCTGGGATTGGCTCCGGCCCCACGCGACCCTGATGAGGATAAAGTGGTTACGGAAAATGGATGGATAGATCCAGTGTGTAAGATTTAAGGGGTCTGTATTCACAGAACATAACAGAAATGGAATATAATCTGTGACAGGTATGTTTTGGTTAGTGTGTAATCTGTTATGTTTTCATCACCTACTGTACAGATGCAGGTCAAACATGTTTGAACACCTGGCTCTCCTGGCCTTTTGCATTTTTAGCATCTTCCATGGCCACTTCAGTTTCTCCTTTACACTCGGAAGGAGAGCAACTAAATGCCACTAAATCCCACTGGTTCTTTGAAGCTCTTATCTTTATGTACATAATATGGCAGTCCAACATGGTGGGATACAGGATATTTCCTGACCGGTAGCTCTTATAATCCTTTAAACTATTTAACAGTGTTTAACCAGCTGATTTTGGTACGAAACACACCCACATCTTGAGATATTTGAATTTATGTTCCTAATTGGACAGATACAAATACGAAGAGCACCGCCTCTGCAGGCTGTTGAATGGAATGAGTGAGGAGTTTCCACTAATGGAGCTCCGAAGCCTCTGTACTATGTGATGCCGTTTGTAAAGCGTCCTGCTTAATAGCAACATTTTGTCACATTTAGCTAAAAACAATGTTTAAAAAACTGGTTTGAATTTTTGAGAGTCACTTTTTTGCACATTTAGAACAATATTTGTAAACTTAGAGATATTTTAAATATTTAAATCCAAATGTTAAATGTAAAATCTAAATCTAAATGTTGAAGCTAAATGTTAAAAATAAATCTAAATGTTAAATATAAATATAAATTTAAATGTTAAACATATATGTTAAATATAATAATCTAAATGTTGAAGCTAAACGTTAAATATAAATGTTAAATATAAATCTAAATATAAATGTTGAAGCTAAATGTTAAATATAAATATAAATCTAAATGTTGAAGCTAAAAGTTAAATATAAATGTTAAATATAAATATAAATGTTAAAGCTAAATGTTAAATATAAATCTAAATGTTGAATCTAAATGTTAATTATAAATCTAAATGTTGAAGCTAAATGTTCAATATAATTCTAAATGTTATATAATTCTAAATGTTAAATATAAATCTAAATGTTGAAGCTAAATGTTAAATATAATTCTAAATGTTAAATATAAATATGTTGAAGCTAAATGTTAAATATGAATCTAAATGTTAAATATACATCTAAATGTTGAAGCTAAACGTTTCGGGCTTTTAAGCAATCGGAGTCAAACATGCAAACACAACCCAGCAACTTTCACCGCACACATAAATATAAATCTAAATGTTAATTATAAATCTAAATGTTGAAGCTAAATGTTCAATATAAATCTAAATGCTAAATATAAATCTAAATGTTGAAGCTAAATGTTAAATATAATTCTAAATGTTAAATATAAATCTAAATGTTGAATCTAAATGTTAAATATAAATCTAAATGTTAAATATAAATATGTTAAAGCTAAATGTTAAATA
The DNA here is from genome assembly GCA_004119915.2 of Collichthys lucidus. Classification (NCBI taxonomy): domain Eukaryota; kingdom Metazoa; phylum Chordata; class Actinopteri; family Sciaenidae; genus Collichthys; species Collichthys lucidus. The sequence continues at coordinate 5,024,818 of CM014080.1, forward strand.
TAATTCTAAATGTTAAATATGAATCTAAATGTTGAAGCTAAATGTTAAATATAAATCTAAATGTTAAATATAAATCTAAATGTTGAAGCTAAATGTTAAATATAAATCTAAATGTTGAATCTAAATGTTAAATATAAATCTAAATGTTAAATATAAATATGTTGAAGCTAAATGTTAAATATCATTCTAAATGTTAAATATGAATCTAAATGTTAAATATAAATCTAAATGTTGAAGCTAAATGTTAAATATAATTCTAAATGTTAAATATAATTCTAAATGTTAAATATAAATCTAAATGTTAAATATAAATCTAAATGTTGAAGCTAAACGTTTCGGGCTTTTAAGCAATCGGAGTCAAACATGCAAACACAACCCAGCAACTTTCACCGCACACATACATTCGCTCATCTTCTGACACTCGAAACACTCATGTGACACTCAAACGCCGGTCGACTGACAGCTAAGACACGCTGCTCTGACAGATCAAACCTGATTTACAATGCATGTGCGTCCTGCGTGTGTGTGTGTGTCATTCTGTGAGGAAGTGACGAGCGGTGGGAGTTAGGGGTCAGAATTGTAAATTTGAAAGTGTCACACATCACGTCATTTATCTATTCACCCACCAACACGGTCACCCCTCTCCTACACACACACACAAACAGAGCATCCACCTCCTCCCCTCCCAGCCATTCATTCCAATCTTCAGGATAATCAATCAGCATGTTCTGTCTTATTTTGCCTCTTTTCTCTCGTTCCTTTCCTTTCGCGGACTGCATCACTGTCATCCCTTCATTGTTAAGCGGTGGAGTCAGTCCCATAGGCAATCTGTTCCCTTACAACCACATGGCTGACACCGCTGTGCTTTCGGAGCAGTCCCCAGACATAAACTTGACAACCTACAGATGATGTTCTCATACATATAATTAGCATTAGCAAATATGTTTTACAGGATTGCTGTCCTGATTAATTTTTCTGTGAGGAAAGAATCTGCTAAACGTTCACCGTTGACTTCTTTTTATTTGCCATGTCTATACTGTTGGCAAATTAAAGAATGAGTGACATTTTAATGGTTACGGTAACTGAAAGCACTTGGTTTGGTTAGGGACAGAACATCTTAGTTAAATATTGAAAAACAAATTATTATATTTATTATACTTTTTATTTGTAGGAAAAAAAATCTTTCTTTACAGAAACTCTCAAACAGTTTGTGTTCTCTTATAAAAAGTGCAACTTACATCTTAAACAACAAAACACATATCTGCTTTCTTTAAACTGCTGTTAACTGCTGTGATGTGCAGTTTTCCTCACGAGGCGTAACCAGGGCTCTAAATTAATTTTTTTGATCACCAGCCAATGTGGCTGGTAAGTTTTGTACATAACAATAAAATAAAAACATTAAAACCACAGAGCACCTCGAGCGGGCGGAAGCCAGACACAGAAAAAGCAAAGAGAATCTGGTGGATTTTCAAAATAAAATACCTCGTGCAAACTACACGGTCGTAAAAACAGACAAAAGCTAAACTAACTATGTAACATATTTGCACATGTAGAAGCATGTTTAGAAGAACATACACCGGGAAAATGTCCAAATCTGAGCAGGTAAACAAAGTCTGGCGGGCTGCTCTCGCTCCTGAAACTCTCCCGGTGGGTTTGAAGTCGCGTGCAGGACGGACCAAACACGCCACGCTCACGCAACACGCCGGGAAGCTTGTTTGACCAGTGAGGGCACGCGCTGTGCGGGTTCCCATTCGCCAAGAATCGCGATTAATTTTTTCTGTCAAACGATGTGAGTCGTCACGCATTTGTACCGATTTTTAATCGTGTCACGATGCGTCGTTACATCCCTAGCGGCGAATGTAGCCTCAAGCAGAGACGAGGAGGCGAGAGAGACGAAGTCCACACCTCCACACCTTTTTATTATTATTTTTTTTTTCAAACTTGTAGTCCCAACTGATGCTGACTCAAGTGACATGACTCAAGGCGGTTTATCAGATACCATGCGGCTCTCTCTGGAGCATGCAGCAGTCGCTCCCCGACACCTGTAAACAAACTTTGATGTTCCCAGAGTTCCCCTTTGAGTATATGAAGCTACAGCCAGGAGGCAATTAGCTTAGCCTAGCAAAAAAAGGGGAAACAGCTGGCATGACTCTGTCCAAAGTTTACCTATGGGCACCTCGAGCGCTCACTAATGAACATATTGTTTGTTTAGTCCATGCCAACGTGCAAAATATTGGACACAAACCCCAGTCTTAAAGTCAGAACCTGTTCTTTATACACCGAAGTGAAGTAATTATATTTGTTCCAAAGCAAATTCGTGGCATACAATATGAATGTACAGTATTATTTGGTAAAGCATGAGCTGGCACATACATCTGTGTCTCGCTTGTTGTGATGACTCATGTCAGAAAAAGTCACATTAGCATACTGAAGCCTTCTGTGTCACAGAATGCCAAATCTGACACCTGTCTGTCACATGTTCGATGCTCTGTTGGATCTGCAGAATAATAGAGAATAGTTTCAAGTTTTATTTTTTATTTTTTTTGTGTGTGTTTGCAGCACATCCTCGTCCTCCTTTCAGTTCAGTCCCTTTTCATGCATTTCCTCGTATCATCATACAGGCAAAGGACCAAACAGGATATGATACGTAGGAGGGGGGGGGGGACTGTGGTGTAGTGTGTATGTTTGGATTAATGCATCCTGCATCTGTTATATGAATGTAGTGTGTGTGTGTGTGTGTGTGTGTGTGTGTGTGTGTGTGTGTGTAATGTGGCCTCAGGGCTTTAGCGAGGGGGTACTGCTGAGGGAATTCCCCTAAGAGGTCCTCAGCCAAAAGGAAAACATGCAGCACCTCTGCCTCTCATCTTCGCTTTGCATGCCACAGACACACACACACACACACATACACACACACACACACGCGCAGGTATAATTTCACTCTCGCCACTGCAGCACAAACACACACGTCCTCTCAAGCCTGTACGCATACACTTGTGCATTCATACGTTTACTCAATACAGCTTTTTACCCCTGCACCCTTAGAAATTCAAATACAAATACATTGTAAGTGTTCCTGCAGGCATTAAGCACGGAAGGTAAAGTGGGGTTGCCAGAAGATGAGCCGTGAAATATCATAAAAGACTCCGGGGAACAGACTGGATTTACCTCTTGAACATTTAGCATACCATTTACCATGGCATGTTTGTGCGCGGTGAATGATCCACATAATGGACAATGAGGGAGCTTGTCTAAAAAATAAAAAAAAATCAGTAATTCTATCCTCTAATCATCTATTTCAACATCGTCTTACCCACATTTGTCTCATATTTTAGTCATAAGGCTCAGACATCGCCCACGGATTGCATCTTTTTCAAGCAGGAGCATGACCGACGATGAATCAAATTCTGAATTCATGCCTCGTGTCTGAAACGTGGCCCGATGTGGGGTCAAGCCGCAGCTCTGCAACTTCCATCCAGCCTGCACAGTGATGTGTAACACCCATTATCATATGCTGTTGTTGTGCATCTGGGACTATGAGGTCGGCTGAGGTTTGACAATTTTACTGCGTGAGATTTAAAACAGCCACAGTTACAGTAACTTATAGCTACCAGCCAGGATGTAGATCATTGCTCTCACAGTTTAAGGCAAATTATGTGGAAAATATTTAATAAGGGGCAATAAAGTCGAGAAAAAGAAGAGAGAAGATCGTGACTTGTGGATAATGGGGTGCACAAACAAGGCTCCTGCCTCGTGCTGCGAGTGACACTTTGCAGAGTGCAGAAGTTTTGCAGGGTATGTGGGAGTCTGTAGGAACACAGCCTCTAAATGCAGCTCACAGGTTCACCCCTTGACAATAGGACTCGCTGTAATATACATCTCTCTGTTCGTAGCACCCACTCCTCCCCGCACACGAGGATTATAATGATGAATTATATCAGGAGGGGAAAAAAACAAAGTGCTTAATTAAACATTAAATGCTTGTGGTCACTTATGGCGAAGTATGATTAAAGATATTAATATGATTTCTGCAAACACCTGCAGTACTCTGCGAACTGTAAGAGCAGTGGATTTTTTTTTAACAAACCCAGAGGCTTGTGTTGCCTACGCAAGTTTTTCTCAGAGTGCTCTTTGTGGATGATGTTGAGTTCTTGTTGTATGGATCCAGAAACACCTTATTACCTGCATATCTATTATTGCAGCACTAAAAGCAGCCTCACAAAAATCTGTCCATCCAGATGGTTGCAGAAGATGAGCTGATATTTGGTGAAACTGTGCCTCCAAAAAAGACTCAAAAGAATCTCACTGGCTTGGTTACAAGTTTTTTTAGAAACATTGTGCAACTTTTTTTTTTTTTTACCAAATAACAGATTTAAAATCATGTTGATGCTACACTGAAATGTAACCAGATGAATGGTTTCCATGTTTTCTGGTTTTCCCTGATCGACACTAATGAAAACGGCTGTGAACTGTAGCTGCTGTTAGCTGATGTTAGCTCAGTTTGTTAGCCAGGCTGCCTGGACTGTGAGCTCAAGTCACCGGGGGAGTGTTAGTGTTTGTACCACAGCTCTTTTGGACCACCAGGAAAAGGAAGAGGAGGTTTACAGGCCCAGAATTGGAGCCAGTGTTGTGCCAGAACTGAAACGGTGAGTGGGCAATGTAGCCATGCTGAGCAGCCGCTATAAACATCATGACAGACCGAAGAGGATGTTGACGGACTGATGAAACTAAAGCTTGAAAGACAGACACCTTGCCGAGCTTCTTGCTGTTGGACTATGAAGTAACATTTAGCTGGCTGCTATGTTTTGTGTTGCTGCTGTTGCCTGGTGTTTGGTTGTTAGTAAAGTTGTTAACTCGACAGTTTTTTTTGATCATAAGTAACGTAATCAGATTAAACACGTGTATGAACCACCAGGAATTGGAGGTTTTCAGCCATGGTGCGTGAGCGAATGCTGGCGAGGGGAGCCAGTGTCGTGCCAGAACAGGAGCTGGGATGAGTGGGCAACGTAACCAACGGTAACCATAACAACTACTATCAATATTTACCATAGTGGTCCATGCTCTGTGGCTCTTCCTGAGGTTTCTTTCAACTTTTTTTCCCCTGTTAAAGTTTTTCCTCACTCGAACAGAGGGTCTAAGGACAGAGGGTGTCACTCCCTGTACAGATTGTAAAGCCCTCAGAGGAAAATGGACTTTGTGACTTTGGGCTGTACAAATAAAATCTGATTTGATTTGGCATTGTGTTAAATCACAAAGTCAAGTAAAATATTCATGAAATGCTGCTTTAGGTTTGCAGACTCAGCTTTACATTGTAACTCCAGTCAATGCCGTGTGAACTCAGTTTGACCCCCTCTTTCGTACTTAGCATAACTCAGGATGAGTTTATTAAGTTCTCCAACCTAAATGTGTAACAACAAAACAAGAGAAAAGAAAAGTTTTCACCGTACTGCTTTTGACAAACTGTTCTGTTTGCATTTTTACAAATATTTGTGTGGAGATTACACCCTCATGCAGCGTAATACCTGCACACAAATCACGGATCTGTCAACTACAGCTTCGTGCAGTCTTGTACCAACAAACACAATGCACTCTGTCAAATTAGTTCCCAACACTGAAGAACTAGTGGCACTCGTTTGGAGGCGGGATGAGAAGCCTCGGCGCCTCAGTGGGGTAGCTGTCATCTGGTCTTGGTGTGAGCAGACATCTCCAGCACTTAGAGCTGCCACACAAGGACAAAAAAACAAAGAAATGTCTTGAAGTTTTATTTGATTAGATCCAAAAAAAAATCAAGATTTGTTCAGAAACATAACCTCTTAAATTGGATTCAGAACTTCCAATTTAAAACGTGTGGATATCTTTGATATATCAGGAGCTGCCGCCATCAAAAATAATGTGTTATGTGCTTTAATGTCAGTTAAACAGTCTGCATTTATCAAAAAAATGAATATGACTGATTATTACAGTGTCTGTTGTCAACAGCTGCTTTAGAGTGAAAAGAAAAGTTTCTTCTTCAGTTCATTAAATCTCTGCAGCGGAACAGATGTAGCTGTTCTGAGATGTGCCCAGTGCCATTACACACCGACGTCCACTGTGTTTACCTTCATTAAATCGCATGCAAATGACGCCGAGCGGGCTACAAAGTAACTACACACATCTCTACACACATCAGACTGGCCCGCTATTAACTCGGTACTCTGCCTGTTTCCGCGGGAGAAGTCGGATTACAGGCGGCTCATTAATCCTTTGAGTCACAGCTTCTTTTCCAAAAGAAAAAACTTCACTGGTTCATGTTTTAATCTTTAAATGCTGCTGTGTCTCATTTGAAGATGTGACGGGACAATTTACAATTTGAAATACAGTGGAAATGTGTAATAATTACAAAAATCTGAAATGGTGTCAGATTGATGCATATTAACTTCTTCACAAACATATTTTTTTATTCTAAATAACTGTCAGAAACCCACACTATCTGACTTTGGCTTCAGATTCGTGGTGCACCTTCTGGACAACAACATGCTGCACATGCATGAACCGAAACAGTTGGACGCCCACAGTCTGACCTACTGCTTGCACTTGTTGTTGCGATCCGGTCATGCTCGGCAAAAGAAACATTGGGTTGTACAAATCTGACAAGATGCAAGATGAAAAACAATTCTCGCAGCTTAGATTTAGCTGTCTTGCCTGTCACTGTATTCATCTTCTGCGAATGAGTATGTTGAAATGTAAACGCCGAGCTCGTGACCTGGTTTATTTCAGGAAAATTACGTGAATTAAACATAAATTCTGTGGTTGGTAACTTGAAAAACCTAGTTTCAGCTGGTGAGGCAGAAATGTTGCTTGAGGAAGGCACAGATACAACATAGTTCATAAAAATCTGCTTTGTTCATAAATTTGCTCGGGAATATTGTGGACTGTGTGTTATCTGTTAATATTCGATTACGTCTGAGACTGAAATAAAAATCTTTTTCCACCCATTGACCTGAGAATGAGGACACCGCATCGCCATGGTGCGCCAGTGAATATATTGATTCACCCATTTCCTCGGTGCATGAACAAAATCAGTCATTGTCCTAAAAGCTCCGGTTCACCGGGTCCGACTAATGTAAAAGATTTTTTTTTTTTTTTCAAATATAAGTGGGGGTGGGAAGTGCAAATTTTTGACGTTGGACAGAATTCTGTACATAATAATCGAGAAGAATCAGCACCATTACTCGCTAATTAGCTGCTTGGATGTGAGATGAGAAATAGATGCAGGATAACACAGACTGCAAACTGTGTTGACAGAGAACACGGAGCCAAGCAATCCGCGGTGACTCTTATTACGGTTGTTAGAATATTCATCAGCATCGTCTGTACAGAAAAATAGCCCCCATGCATGTTACTCATCTAGTGAAACAGTTCGACATGACTTGTTTTTTTGCTACGAGCGGATTGTTCACGGAATATTTTTTAAATTTTTCTCTTGTTAGTAAACATTTTAAATAGAGGCCTATTAGGGATGTTTCAGGCCGTTGGTTTGCAGATATTTTATGATATGAACGTGGAAATATGTGGAACTCTGCTTATGTTTGCTCAAGCTGAGCGCTCAGCCTATATTTCTGTCTTCGTATATCCCCAGAGCTCTGAACAAAGACTGTTAGCAGCCCAGATCAAAATCACTTCCTTTAGCCTGACATCGCATGTGTGTGTGGTTTCTATATATGTGTGTGTGTGTGTGTGCGTTTGTGTGTGTCCATGCATGCTTCGCCGTCATGCCTGCTCGCCGGGACCAGCCACGTTCACTTCAAAATACATATTCAGCACTTTTTTTTCTCTCTCTCTCTCTCTCTCTCTCTCTTCTCCTCTTTTCACTCCTCTCCCCCTGTTCTCTCCATTTTAGGGTGTTATTAGATAGGACAACTCTCGCCACCGGCAATTCTCCTCTCAGCACTCTACATCCAAAGGCATGTGGGTTTTGGAAACCAGAGAGTGTGTGTGTGTGTGAGTAGGTACTTGTGCCTGCTGTGCATTAGCGACAATGTGCAAATAAGTGTGTGTTTGTGCGCACAGCTGTATGTACGGTACTCTACAGTGTGCAGGTGTGTTTCTGTTATCTTTTCATTTAAGGTCAATGTTACGCCACCCCCCCTCATTCTCCCTCCCTCCCTCTGTACCCCCCCCCCCCATCCCCCATCTTACATTACGTCTCTCTTCAAAATGACAGGAGGCCCACTTTCACTTTGACCCCTCACTCTTAGCCCCCAGACTCTATACCTCACACACACACACACACACACACACACACACACACACACACACACACACACACACACACACACACACACACAAAATCAGGCTCATCTACACACACGTTAATGCTCTCATGTATAAAAAAAAAACCCAGACACACACACACACTCACATGGTGGTGTAAGAGCCCAGGGGCTCCATCTATTAAAGGTCCATCCATCATCACATATAATTTTAATACGGTTGGAATAAAAAAGATGCTTACGCAGCTAAATGAGAAAATTTCAGAGACCTGCATGCTGGAGCCTAAGCTTGCCTCAGAACCTGCATAAGCACTTAAATGCATGCACACGCACACACACACACGCACACAAACACGACGAACAAGGTCAATGCACTCAGCCAATTATTGCTCATGAGATGCTGCTTTTCTGTCGTGTGTGTATGTGTGTGTGTAAGCAGTATCTGACATGATTACATGAGTATGTAAGGATCTCTAAAGCTCCCTTGGGGTATCTTCTATAATGCATGCATTCAGTGTATTTTGATCTCACATTTATCCCTTTCGCTTCTTTTCTCGGCGTCTTTGTCACCCTCCTCTCTCACCGCGTCCTCCAGGCATCTCTCTCGTCGTTAGCACGGCACAGCGAGGCAGGACTCGGTCAGGGTCGTTGCATATTTATTCAGTTTAATTTCATCAAGTTCGATCGATAAAACCAAGATCAATAAAATATTTAATGCTAAAAAAAAAATAAAAAAATTCAGCCTCAGACCGAGCAGAATTTAGTTCTAACTTTATTTCATCTCTGCGGGTCTTAATTAGGAATCATTTGCTGTCGCCGGGTAATTTAAGGCGTGCTACAAATCAAAAACATGATTAGCAGATTCACAGCTTCTCCACTGCTCAACTCCATTTACTTCAGCAGAAACATCGTGCCCTTTTGTAACATGGATGTGACACCCTGCAGGCCTCATAACCACCTTGGTGTTGTTTGGTTGCTGGGATCTGGGAAGGTGGCTCATTAGGAGCGACTGCTGACATCCGTGTTGGTGTGATTCGCTCACCTGTAACAGTATTACAGTGTTCGTGCCCGAGCAGCCAGGCTCTCACTTCTCTCTGGGGTTACTTAGTTTATTGGACTTTGGTTGGTTTGTTTGCTCATACATGTTCACACATCCATAAATTACACATTACAAATGTATTCGACGTTCAAGGCTCATGTGCAGGTCTTCAGCTTTTGCACTTTCTTTGAGTCGGGTCACAAATCGTGGGCTTGTCAGTCAGATTTTTTTAAGACACTTTTGTGATGCAATAGCAAACAATACATAAAATAAATAAATAAATCTCAATATTTTTTAAAGATGGTATTGAGGTCCAAAACTCATTCACTGCTCACTTCACAACGCTGCTACACCACGAGCTCTTTTTGTCAGCTGTTATCAGCTGACAGTTGACTGTCAGCTGTCAGCTGACATCGATTATTACCATGGAAACGCAGCTCGTAGCTCAGAGATAGCCTCGGGGTTGGTTAGCCATACCTTTTGGGGTTTTTCCTTTCTTTTCCCGACAAGCTGAACTCGACGTTAAATATCAGGCTTGCATTAGACGCGTCTAATTTAAGTCAGACTTAGACTAGTCCCAAGACTGGCCTAACCCAAAATACACCAGTTTTTGGATAATCCCTTTGGATCAACTTCCAGACCACACTGCTTTGCCAGGATGTTATTGATGGTGCAGCAAAAAAAAAAGCAGAAAAAGAAAGATGTATAAGTTAGTGTAGCAGAGTTTGCCACCCTGCGTTTTTTCACATTGGCCCTGGAAGCAATGCTGGCCTCAGCATCGCCGGTGCTGCATATACTGTAGCAGCGTGGAGCTCATTTTTCATGTCGACATTTTTGAAATTCTAAAGGGTTGATTTCAGGGACTTTGAATATGCAGCTCTTTGAAATCAGGCCACGATATAACATGTAACAAGCTTTTTCTTTAATCTAAGATACACTATCTCAAAGATATGACATCCAGTCCCTGCTGCAATCTGGCGGTTCTGTTAAACACATCGTGAAATGGGAAAATCATTAAGTCCTGGAAGGCAGCGGGTTGGAGACGTATGAGCATTGTTCTATCCTAATAAACAATACCTAAAGCCTGTGTTAAGCTATTTGAGCTGAGGGGTGTGGAATCAAGATGAGCACATACTGCAGTGTGAAACATACCCAAACAGATCTATTATAAGCCATATTGATCCGTACCCAAAGATGGACACCTCACAGCAGTATGGTCTGTTTCAGCATTGCAGTCTGAAAATGGAATTTCCCATGAGAAGTCAAATGTAGCTAAGCCAGCAAAATGTTTTCACTGATGGCAGAAAAAAAAAAACCCTCTCCTTTTTACTGTGAGATATCACACTGTACAGCTAATATAGAGTAAAACAGTGACTCCCCTGTTACATCTCCTTTTCCACTGTGTCCATTTAATGAATCAAGTTAACCAAGGTCATGCTATTTATCACAGCAAATGGGGGGTTTGGTTACAGAATGAGGCAGAATTAGTACACAAATAGTCTCATGTGGGAGCAGCCACAGGATAAACATGCCGGTGCACTAACAGCCGGCGCAGGTACCTCGCAATCAAACCAGCATTTGGGCATCTCAAGGTTTATCATTAGTGTATACTGAGGAGAGGGAAGAATAGCAGGTCTTACTCAAGTGTTTCAGATACTGAAGCCGATAGCTCCTCAGCCTTGGTATTTCAACACAGTCAATAATGTAAGTGGAAAGCCTCCAATTTGATGTGTGGAGACAGGCCGCTCGGTTACGACCTGACATTTAAAGGAGGGGAAACTAAACTATAAAAACGACACCTGTGCACTTAATAGATAATAATGTGCCATCAAAGAGCCCAGAGTCCAAAAGCACAGCCGAGAGGATTGTTCCGATACATGAACAGCTCACTCATCTTTTAGTGTTTGCTTTATTCTACTTACTTTTCTTTTTTTGTTTGTTTCTTTTTACACAATTTTTTAAAAAACAACAACAACATGATAAATCTATTTTTCATTTTTGAAGTTGTGTTCGGTGTCAACAGCTGGCAGCAAAACAACTAAGCCCCGAGCGGTTTCCCTACTAACACAATCACAATACAAACGTCTGAAGCCAACTGCAGTTTTTGACTGATTAAAACTCCACAGGGTGCCGTCAACACACTGGACTCCTGTAATGACCTCGGCTTTCACTGAAACTCTGATGGACCAAACACTTTTTTTTTCTCAATATATATTTAATCTAGTATTTATGTGATAATGTGCATTTTTATGGCGTACAGATCTGATAATCTTTGTCACTATCATGCCATGTTATGCGACGAGCATGAGACCGACATGTTTATTTTTTATTTTTCATGACATCAGCTTTAATTACACAAATGCGCAGTTAACTGCTGGTTTGTTGTCCAATTCTGGTAATTAAGCCCAACTCCTCCACGCCTGAGGACTCCGCCACTCAAGCCCCCTTCTTCTGAGCTCTTTACAGTGAAGACTCGAGTTGCTCACAAGCTGCAAGCTGTTCTGCCTTTTCTCCGAGTTTCCCCCGAGGCTGCCAGCTGTTATTCCCTAATCCGGCCAGCCGCTTTTTTACAGTGTTCAGAGAAATGTAAAATTCTCTGAATGGACGATTACACTTGTTACCTGGTGCCTCTTGTGGGAGGGGGGAATTTTTTTGTTGTTGTTGTGGTGGTAACCGAGAAAGTGCAAAAGATGCCAGAAGGGTAACGCTGGCCACCAGGTCCCGTTTTGTCTGCTGTAGTTGGAAGTGTTTGTGTAGCACTTTGGATCCGTTTCCTGCACTGAAATGGAGAAACAAGTAATTTCCTTCCAAGCAACGCTTGGCCAGGCGGCTGGGAGTGTGAAGAGTTGTAAAAGTGCTTTGAGTGTACATAAATACAAGTCCATTTACCGGGATGTGTTGGTCTGCGGTTAGTAAAAGCAGATCACCTCCACAGGTCACTGGCTTTTTTTTCTGTTTGACCTGTGCAGTTAATGTTTGCGCTCTTGACTTTCTTTGTGGTCAAATCAAAGGCCACGAGGTAACAACAAGGTTGCCACGGGTGCTTAAATTCCTTGAAAATGCTTGAATTTCAATTCAGTGTTTTCAAGGTTGTGAAAATGCTTGAATTTTTTGTGAAGTGCTTGAAAATGCTTGAAATTTGTGCGATGTCTATCTCAATAAACCAAGAGAAAACAAAAATGTTTCCTAAGCGGCTACGCGCTTGATCCGATGCCTTTACATGCAGAACTCAGTTATCATACTCGCTTGGTGTTCTGCAGAGAAATAACAGTAGACTACTATCCACACCTGTTGGTCACTGTTATTGCGCTATGGTAGTTACACAATACACCGCTCACAAGCTGAGAATACAAGCCAATTCACAATTAGTTAAAAATCCAAACAGTCAATCTACCACCATATGAAATAATGCTAATTAGACCCATATTATTATGCCATACAGTGGCACCGCTGCGCTTCCCATGACCATCATGGCAAACACAACTAGTAGGCTACCTATTTAAAGGTGCTGGAAAAATGGAAAAACTGGTGCTTGAAGGTGCTTGAAAAGTGCTTGAATTTGTTCATGAAAAAGGTGTGGGAACCCTGTAACGAATCGCTTTTGGTAACGTATTCATAGTTAACGTTCACATCGTCCTGAGGGCATTTCGGGATGTTCTGGGTCTCATTTCCGGGTTCTCATTTCAAACAGGATGATTCCTCCTCCGGCTCTTTTGTGACCATGTGACTTTTTGACCGTCTGCTTTCCTGACGGCCGAACAAACCTCCAGTTCCTGTGGCTGGTTCCTGATTGCTTCACAATCTGGTATGCAGTGCCACCTGCAGAGGTTGCCGGTTGACACCTGTGGCGTTGCATAAATGCCATCATCTGGGCTTTGTCTATTTGTTATTGCTATTCAGTTTCCCACACGCGCCTCCATAGCTCTGGTGCACAAAGATATCAGCCAAACAATTCCATACTGAACAATGGAAAATATTTCACAGCCACTTTACTGCCAGACATTGCAACAACAATAGCACTGTCAGCCCAGCAACATTCAGTCAATGCTATTTCCCAAAAGCTTTTTACTTTGGACAAAAGTTGTATTGTCCAGTAATTGCAATACAGCGTTTAGAGTACAAGTAGCTCAACTAGCCAAAGCTACTAAATGATGGTGTGGGGGGGTAAAGGTTCATAGACTCATGTACCCTCAATCAGTTGTATGGTTTAGCATATGTGTAATCGATAAAATTATCAGCATAGCGAGCATTTACTCATACATTAAAGATGCTTTCTTGAAATTCACGGTGTCAGGGAACGGAGAGCGTGTTCTGCTTATCAGAACATGCAAGGCTGTGGCCAGGGACTGTGGACCCCATTAGATAAGAGAAGCAGGCGAGGGGGGCCCCCCTGGGAACGAGCCGAGCTGACACCGCTGCAAACGAAGACAGGATTGGAAAAACAAAGCAAAGTACCTGAAAGATGAAATAATGGTGTATAAGTCTGAGGTTGACATCACAGAGGGAGGTGACAGGAGGCAGCTAGGTGGACGAGGGATGAAAGATGATGCACGGTGGGATGGAGGCAGTTTGTTGGACCTCCTCAGCTTGCTTTATTTACACTCGTGTTATATTAAAGATGAATTAAAGCAATTTGTGAGAGGACCTGACATCTGGCCCACTTTGGGATCTTCTCCCACAGCAGCCTTCAAAGTGTCTATAGCGCAACGAACTTCAAACTTCGCCTTCGCTCTTTTGGAATATTTTAGAGATGATTTAGGATTAAACATTTAATAACGTTTAACGATCTCTCTCGCTGTGTACACTGTGCCCACAATGACTACCAGCATTGCAGATTTTATTTTGGAGTCAAAGTTCCGTCGCTGATGTTTGCACTCGTGAATGTTTGAACGGTTTGTTTGTTCTTTGTCTCGTCATGGCGCTGCTGCATTTTAACGAGATGTGACTTTATTCCCAGCCTCCTGCCGTCGGGCATCAGATGGAGCGACCAAAGTCTCTTTGCCGCCGCTTTCCGTTCCTCACATGTGCACGGCTCACTCATAAATCACGAGGCCGGTCCTTACTTACCCTTCCTTTGAAGAGCTGTATCTTTTAGAGACCTGTTGTCATGCTCGAGGATGCAATCCACTCTAAACATAGTTTTTTCTCACTTTATAAACACGGACGCCCCCCGTGCTGTTCTTTTGTATGCAGCTGATGGGCCGCACTTAACATGTCTAAGGGTGCACCTTATTGATTTCACATTTGTTTGCCAAAGTGAATGCCTCTTAAAAAAAAAAAAAAAAATCACTTTTTCCTCCCTTCTCTCGTTTTCCTTTGAAAGGATTTATTTATCTCATTTAAGCTCAAGGCACTCGAGACCGCCAGCTGAGAAGGCGCTACTCGACGTGCATGCACAGTGTGCTTGTAGATGAAGGTGAAAGGCAGAATAGAAAGAAGTCACATGACGTAGACGGTTAGTCTCTCTCTCTCTCTCTCTCTCTCTCTCTCTCTCCATGCCTCCATGTCTTGCATACTTGCTGAGTAGGGATTCTATAATGAGAGAACGGTGACGTTTAGAGGAAGAAAAAGAGGAAAATAAGCAGAGTGGGGGTGGTGGGCGGTTTTGAAGGGGGCAGGGAAGGAGCAGAGTCAGGAGATCGGGATGTGGAGAGAGAAAATTCTCGGTCAAGGTCTTTCCTAATGAACAAATTATCATGCAAAGGTCTCACTTGCCACCTCCTTCCACCAGCCCTCCCTCCGTTCCTCCCTCCTCTCCTCCCTTTCATTGTCACTCATTCTCTCTGTCCCTCTTTTCTTTCCTTTCTCATCTCTCTCCCTCTTGCCTTTTCTCTGCTTCACTGGCTTGACCTTGGTTCCCACCTCACTCAAATCCCTGGCTTGTTGCCTCCCTCCCCATTTCTATAACCTTGTTTATTTTCTGCCGCATTCCTGTTTTCTTTATCTCTGTTGCTTCTCCTCCTTTCCACTGTTTGACACCCCCCCCCCCCCCCCAACCCGCACATCCACCCACCAACCCGCCCGCCCTCCTTCCTCCCTCGTTTTTCAGAGTTCCTCCAGGCCTTAGGCGGTAGTCTGCTGCTCTAAAACCTCTCTATCAGCACATCCCTGCAATAGTCGGGTCTGACAGTCACTTTCACTGCAGAATTGCCTGATTTACCACATGCACACACACACACACACACACACACTTTGGTGTATGGTGCTAACATAGTGTAACCACAGCAGTCAGAAAGTGCGCGTGGCCGCGCGTGCCAGTATCTTCTGCATCACTAATAACAACATTAGATGCTGCACGCATGAATGCTTAATTTTAAATGTGAACGTATGTGCGAATACGACTGTGTGTGTATGTGTGTGTGTGTGTGTGTGTGTGTGTGTGTGTGATTCCAGGCTGTCTGTCCCCCCCCCCCCCACCTCTTTTGCTCGCTCTTCATTTCTGTATTAGCCCACCAGCGATGTAAAGGTCACACGTTGCAGCGGCGTTTGACTCTGCAGTCTGTTAAATAAAAGCGTTGCTATTTACTGTTCTCAACCCCGGCCTGACGTCGATGTGTGGCCCGGGGGCTACATCGTCTCCACAGCGTCGCTTCGGCGGCAGCGCTGCATCGTGTCAGTGCGCGCTGGGCAGGCACATGTTGTGAACTTGTTCAGCCTTTCCCGCCCACCCCCGTCACCAGTTAGAAAGGATATTAGTGGTGGGGGGCATCTGAGGCCAGAAAAATGGTTACAGCAGGATGGAAGGAACAAAAAAAAGAAAGATACAAAGTCGAGGATAAACTCTAAAGCAAAATCTGCCTACTGACTTTATTTTCATCTGAGTTTGAATGCTGTCAAGATAATATTGACTTTCTTTGTTATGTATCGATGCTGTCTTTTTATTTATAGCTCTCCTCATGGCCCCGACAGCAACCTCCAACCAGCAGCACAGATGACAGCTGCGTCCTCTATTTCAGTAACATCTGAAGAGTTTGATTTCATTTATATGCACAATTTGAAAAGTAGACAAAATAATGGAAAGCGGCAGAAGACTAGAATCGAGTAAGATGATGTTAGGTTGAATGCCAGTTCGGCTGAATGTGTTTGACACCCCTTGATCACATCTATCACTTATAACTTTATTAGCGTATCTTTTGATTTTCTACATTCAATTTGGAAGCAAAGTTGAGCTCTCAGATTTCTGCTAAATGCCTCTGAACCTATAATGCGACCCACCTGTGTATCATTGATTGCGCTCGTCAGGTGTATTTTCATTAAAAAGGTGTGTTTTGGTTATCCGTCCTCTGCAGGATCAGTATTATGAATCGATGAATGACAGTAAATCAAAGCTCGTGATGGGAATTCACTGGAAATCTTGCTTGTTGGACCTTGAAGTGTGGTTTAATATCTTTATCAAGGACACGCTGACAATGTTGCAGACTTTCCAGTGAGCGGGCCGGCTCCTCCGCTGCAGACAGTCGCATGTTAAATGTTCAGACTATAAATTCATATAGATATGAGATGAGGTAAACAAACCTCCAGTTGCTGTGGAGGTGTAGGATCCATATGACCTTTATCCATCTATATATTAACAGAAATTAATTTCTTTGCAAACTTTTGACCCTTGTCAGGATTTAAATGTAGTTCACTGAAAAAAAAAACTTTCTATCTGTGACTCTGAGGACTTTGTTTACCTCCCATGTCTCTGAACCGCTTCTCCTCCGGTGTTTGACTCTCTTGCAGCTACCGCAGATGTTTCAAGGCTCCCAGGCTTCATTTAATGAGCCTCGCACAGAATTTAGGGAAATAATTTAGCCATAATTAATCACGCTGTGTGAGCTCGAGTCTGGCATCCTCTGTGCACAAGGTCTAGGACATCCACGCCATGTTGTCCCTTTTGGAAATGACGTCAGCGCTCAAGCAGTCAGTATCGTCCTACTAGCGGATCCTTGTCTTCGATAAACTGTGATCATGGCATCACTGTCAGGTCGGTGAGGATTTGATCTGAGCACGTTGTGCTGCACGAACACAGCAACAACAACGCGTTTGCTTATTTAGTCTTCCAGTTTGTGCATCCACTCCCTGAGGTTGCACTTAAATCACTCCCTGTTTATTCTGCCAAGTATAAATTGATAACGCATTGGACTAAAATTAGACATTATGCTTTTATATTTCATCGTGCCGAGCATATAAATCATGTTTTTTTGAGAAGGCTATGGATATTAAATAAACGCACTCCCGCGTCGATTCGAAATAGAGGTCAGCCGACATCAGCCACGGCGAAATGACTTCTTCTTCTTCTTCACTCGTTTCCTTTTTGTTTGTTAAAGGTGTCATTACTGCCAAACGAGGAGAATGTAAATACAGTGAGTGGCTAAACTGTCCCGATCCAGTCCCAGCCTCTGGGCTTATCATTTGCCAGTCAGGGAGAGGTATTTTATCTTTGTTTGAATAGAGCTCTCTCTTGTTCCCCCCATCGCCTCTGCTTCCGTACATCTCAGCAGCAGCAGCCCCGGTTCAACATGTGTCGTGTCTATGTTATCTTAAGTGCCTTCTCTCCCTGGGGCTTACGGAAAAAAAAGAGGGAAGACAGAGAGAGAGACTGAACCTTTCCCCCTCCAGCCAGGGAGAAAAAGAGGAATAAATCAAGGTGAATGTACTGCGTGCATGATCGTCTGTGTCGGTGTTTGTATGTGTCAGTCTATGTGCATGTGGGTGCATGTCCGCCTGCCTGCGTGCGAGTGCATCTACGGGAGTGTGTGTCCGTGCCTCACGCTCCCTGGCCCAGATGACTCTGGGTAATTGCTCCTTATCTGGTGGCTTGTCAGTTCACATCACTGTGACTAAGGGAGGGGAGGGGGAGCGATTTATTCCATCTACCTATGCCCCCACTCTCCTTTTAATGATCATTATGAATGATTTATGTTCCGCCGGCATGTGTGTGTGTGTGTCTGCATGTCACAATGAAAAGATGATGTGCATGCGTGTGTGTGTGTGTGAGCTGCAGACGGAGTGAGTCATGCTTGTGAATGCGCACCTGTTCACCTCTCACTGTCCTTGGTTAACTCTGCATTCGTGGAATGGAAACGTAAACATTGTTCGGGGGCTGCAGAACATTTGGAATGTGGGTCTCCGGGAGTGTTACTGCGGAGCCTTTGGGATTCGGTGGAGCTGTAAAAGACAGAAGGATTATTGTGTTTGTTAAGAAACAGAGAAATAAGGATCAAGAGACAGAGCCGGTGAGAGAGAATACAGAAAGAGAGAGCGTCTACATATGCTCGGCTTGGATGAGCGTGTGTTCGTTTAGGGAGCGCACGTGGCACTCTATATCTCTGTGCATTGCATCCTTCTTTCATCCGTAGCCCGGCTGTGGTTGTAATTGGTCTCTGATGGGACTGACCCACTGGGTACCGACTGAGTGAAACAGGCTTTGGATGGCTTCCTTAAATATTTCAGCCCAGCCAAACGTGAGGTCTCCGAGCTCTCGCCTCCGGCTCAGCCAACAACCACCACTTAGCCGGATGCCCTTGGCCTCTGACGGAGAGCAAAGGAAAAAGAAAGGGAGCCTAAAGAGAGAGCGCCTGACGAGGGTGACAGGTTTATACGCGTGCGCACGGTGCTCGCACTTTGAGAGAGAGAGTGGGTGTTACATCCATCTGTGGAAACCAGCACATCCTAATGACAAGTTGTCATTAAACCAGCTGGCTGCATCTGCAGGTTACTTCAAATGGAGTTTCCCATTTGCCACAATGGACCCCGCTGCCTCATAACAGCATCTCGTGTTTGCACCTTGTTAAACGGACAACTTACTCTGCACTCCAGGAGCGGAGCATTGTGCATTATACCAAATATTTGTCTTGCTTCAGTGCTTTACCAGCACCCCCCTCTTCTCCCCCATCACCTCATTCTGCCTCGCTCTCTCTTTCTTTCTTGTGCCTCACTTCCTCTCTCTAACTTACTCCCTGTCTGGCTGTCACTCTTCCTCTTTCAGTCACTTTTCCCCCCTTCTGTCTACCCACTCACTCTCACTTTTCTCTGTCCCCATCTTCCTCTGTGTGTGTGTGTGTGTCATTTTCTCCTCCTTTCTCCCTCCTCCCCTTCTCTCTCTCTCTCTCTCCATCCTATTCATGCGCCTTCCACATATCCGAGGCGGAGTGAAAAAGATAATTCCCTGGTTCTCTGCAGAGAGACAGCGAGTAAAAATAGAGAAGGTTACCTTTCATGTTCAATTTTAAAGGAATGTTTGAGATTTCCCCGAGATGATTAAATAGGAACGCTCCCGACAAGGTCACGTAGACTTGCACGTATATAGGCACACACGCGTGCACAGAGTGCATGGTCAAAAAGAAAAAAACTCCTTTGGGATGTGCTGTTCCTCAAACATGAAACTGCAAAGGAGGAAAGAAGAGGAAAACATCCACGCCATGCCATCAGAAGCAGGAGCAGGACGGCGTGCCTGTGTTTACACGGCTCCCACCGCCTGAGATGCAAAAGCAGCCGGATTGATTGACTCGTTTCTTTATGGCTTTGGCATTTATCACCCTTCACATTTTGTTGTAAGAACGCCGACTTAAATGATTTACATCCCCTGCCCGCGCGGCACGCACGCTTGCATCTCGGCGTCACATGCGTCTGTAACATTTATTCCCACGTTTGTGTTGGTGTTTACAGCCTTATTAGGGTTTAGCTCTGGCTTTAAGCTCCATCGTTTCCCTGGAGACCAATTATCCGAGAGGGTTAAGGAAACTCTCCGGTGCCAGGGAAGGGAGATTGTGGGGTTCTGACAAAACACTCCAAGCATGTTTCCTCGGGCATGCTGGTTCTGTTTGTGCGTGTCCCAGGTATGCACGTGTATCTGCACATGCGTGTATCAGGATCCCTATTAGCTTACACGTTGCTTTCCAGAGAGTTGCTCTGGTAATGTTTATTGCTCCAGAAACCTCGAACAACAACATTACTTGAAGAACCCATAGTGTGTGTGTGTGTGTGTGTGTGTGTGTGTGTGGAGTGTGTGGGTGTCACATACTGCAAATTGCTGTCAGTCATGGTGTTAAGGTATTCTGGATGGGTCCCAGCCACTTGGTAACTATAGCCGAGACTGACAGAGGTGCTATGGGACAAAGTGGAGTTGGCGTTTTGAATGAGTTATCCTGAATTCAGACTGCGTCCGTCTCCAGAGGCATGGATGAATGGCCTGATTCTCTCTCCACCTCCCTTTTTCTCTCTGACTTTCCAGCTCTCTCTCTCTCCTCCTGCTCCCTCTCTCCTTCTTCTTTTTCTTTCAAACTTTCTCACCCTCCCTTCTCCCCCAAATCCTTACATTGTGTCTTTTTTCTTTTCTTTTTTACTAATTCCCTCTCTCTCCCTCCAGCCTCCCATTTTGGCTGTTCCTTTCTCCCGTCTTCTCTCCTCTCCCTCCCCCTTTCCTTTACTCCTTCATCTCTCTCTCCATTCTCCCATTTCCCCTCTCAACTATTTGAATTTTTTTTTTTATTTGACAATGGACTGCACTCACTGAGCTCCAACGCTGTTTCCATAGTGAGCGGAGGTGCACTTGTGCTCTTCGCTATCCCAACTTTCACCCATGACAGTTTTCTTTTTTGTGCCAGGTCTCCTTGTCTTTCTTCAGCTTCCTCTATTTCTGCTGCCTCTCTCTCCTCTCTCCTCTCTCTCCTCTCTAGGTGTGCTCAGACTGAAGTAAATATCTAGACTCTCGCTGGAGTGTTTTTGCAGTCCATATTCATCCAAGCGAACGGTGCATCAGCTGTACAGACGTTAGCACATGGTCTAGGACTGTGTGTGTACCAGTTATGTCTTTCCAGATTAACGGTGTGTTCACACAGAAGGCAAACACATTCTCTCGCATGATCAGATTACACAGAAACTCAATGTAAAGATGCAAATTCACGTCAAGATGCATGTGCAACCCAGAGCTTGGAGAATGCTCGGAGAAAAGTAAGCAAGGAACATGACGACCTGTTAAGTTGTGAAAATAAATGCCTGTTAACTTGATTATACTTCTAAGTAGGGGGAACGCAAAGGGGCGGAGGGTTTCTGGTAAATTACCATGGAAAGTTAAGCCAGGCAATTTTGGAAATATTCCAAATTGGAAACCATGGGAATTCTGGAAATGTATTTATTTATTATTTAACTGTAGATTGTGAGTAATTTAAACAACATGTATCATATCCAAACATAAATCTAAACATTTTGTTTTGTCATAAGCAAACATGCAAAACAAAACAATTTAAAAAAACATTTTAACAGGTTTATTTGTAAGAAAAACTTTATCAAGTTTGAATTATTTTATTGAACAATATTATGTAGTCCAGTCTCTGTGTGCTCTGGGCAGTGTGGTCCAGGTACAGAAATCACCTGTGCAGGTAGAGGGGGGCGTGGCCTCAGTAGCCCTCCTGCAGTAAACAGTGTGCTATGTGCATGTGAGAGCAGATATTAAGCAGATGAAGTGCACCTGCATGAAATCTGGTTCTTTTAGTCAAGATTATCCTAAAATATATTTTCCACAACTATATTTAAGTTCCCTGTTAAATGCCAAACTACATTTTCTTTTCTTATGATTCAAATTTTTATTGAGTTTTACATTTAACAAGATTAAACTAAGAAAACAGTGGGGGAAAAAATAAAAAAAATTAAAAATAAGGCAAAGTCAACATAAAAGATGCACAATCTTATTTTGACAATAAAACATAAAAATAACAAATAGAAAATAAAATAAAATAAATACATCCCATCAGTACATGCTCAATGTTAAGCAGTCCATTTACCTGGAAACAACCACTATACTGTTGTTGTGAAATTCACTGACCACAAGTAAACTTCCGGAAAACAGATCCCTGCATAACATCCAGTCCACCTCCGCCTGCATTTCCATCCCGCTCCCCCAAAAACAGCCCATTATGATCAATGTATGCAGAAATATTTTAGCTACCCTGTAAAGAACACAGTCTTAAAAACATTCGCCAAGCTACTTTTTTTCATTATTTTCAGTTTATTCCCATAAATTCCTGTTAATTCCCATGGATTTTGGTTTCCAACATTGAAAATTTACAGAATTAGCCCTGATCGATCCAAACTCTGTTCAGGAAACAGTTGCTTGTCGTCTTGCAGACAGACCTGACGCAGCATCAGCATCATGATGTAGTTATTTCATTTGGATCATATCACTGTGGGGTGAATGGCACAAAGCATCCGTCAAGTGAGGAACACATGGTGAAAATTTGGGTCAGTTAAAGAATTCACCAGTTCTCTTCTTTTCTTAGTTCCTCTCATCCTTCTTTCCTAATGTCTCTGTACATACACTCACACGTGCTGTTACAGGAACGAGAGGATAAGAATCATTTTCACTTTCAAACTTTGCAAACTGAAACTTTTGTGGACATGTTGTTTTTTCCAACTTCGTCTCACCCATGGAGCATTATGCATTTCTTCGCATCCTCTTGCATATTTACATTCGGTGTTTTTCCATTCACTGGTTTTTATGCTGATTTTCGATTTGAGCCTGAAGGAGTGGAAATGTTGCAAACTTCTCCGTCTCCATCTAAAAACAAACATCACCGCCAGGTTTAGTTACTTCTCAGACCCTCTTAGCAGCTTTATTCCTAAAGAGCGACCAGCCACAAATGAACCTGATTATCGAAAACATCAGAGAGAAAGGTGAGAAATATAAATAGGAATTCATTCTCACGACTCTTCTGCCAACAGCGCCGGGGTCTCTCCCTCTCCTCGGCTCACAGACAGCTGTAGGTGATGTGTATATATGGGGCAGGCTGATTTGAGCGACGATGCTTCTGTCTCACTGTTCCTCTCTGGATCGCTACGTCAGGATGCTCCTATAGCTTGCAGAAAGTTTGCTGGAGATTCTCTCAACTTTTGCTTCTTCTCTCCGGATCTCTGGATTATACTTTTTTATGTATATATAATTTGCAGATTAATTGTATGTTTATTTCAAATGTATACACTTTCCTTGAGTTTATGGTTATTTGGCTAAAGATTTCCCCATCTACCTTTTGTATGGGGTGTCCAAACTGTTGGGGCCAGTGTGGCTGCAGGTTTTTGTTCCAACCAACCAAGAGCACACAGTTTGACCAATCAACTCTCTGAAGACTGAGATCAGTTGATTAAATGAGTCTAGTCTGGTGTGCTGCTGTTTGGTTGGAGACCCCCACCCTCACTGCAACCGATAAGCTTTTTACAAACGAATATTACAGCATCATCTGCAAACTGTTTGCACTAGTTCCAGTTACTGTAACAGGTGAAGTAAGAACCCAGATGCAGCACACTGGACGAAGGTAACAGATGAAAGTCACTTTTGACTGGTGATGGGAAGCAGGTGAGTCAGGCAGGTGAGGGGAGTTGGTCTGATGAGGGAGGTGTGGCTGGCAGGTGAGTGGAGAGTGAATGGAAAGGTACTGAGAGGAGCAGACTGTGATAGTTCCACAGCAGCCATTTTCCTCGGACATCACGCTCAGGCTGGAAAGATTCGTTTCCACTTCCTGAAAAATCCATTAGCTCTTGGTAGACAACTAACGTTCAACGTTACCATAAATGAGATAGTAGGAAAGCTGTAAATTCATTCTTAAACATCAGTGTGTGTCTTGGAAACCTTTAGTTAAGTCTGGAAGTAAATCGTAGGGACATTATGCTCGCTGCTGCAAGCGCTTTAGCAGAGTGTGGAGTGTTGTGCATGGCATGAAGAGGAATATGACATATGTGTTGACATATGTGCTCCAATGTCACATTACGGTACCGACTCAACCAGAACATTTCTGAGGCTGAGAGAAGAAACAGTTAAAGTTTCATCACAGGCAGAAGTCATTGCTCTGATGTGCCTGGATTTTTAGTTGGTGATCAACCAAGAAGTGTTGGAATGAAATTTTTTCAAATTCACTCTAAAATTCGGACACATTTGAACGGGAACGCCGATATCGACTTTGTATGCGTTAGTCTCGCCTCTAAAATTAACTTTGCATTGAGTCTGAATACGTCTTAGAGCTTAAAGTCACTACTTTTATAAAGAAAAAAATATATATTTTTTTCAACATTGAACTGCATCTGAACTGCACCCCCCACCAACACCGCCCCACACACACACACACACACGTAACTCTCTAAAATTTCTATAATTTCCCGAAACCAACAATCCGACAAGCGGACGCGCTTCACAACGCGATCGGCTGTGCTCTGCTGAAGGTAGGGAAGGTTTAAGATTTGAACTTCTTTGTCGAGCATTCTTTTTTTTCACATTTTTCACATAATTACTTCCTGCAACACAGCGACAGCTTCGGAGGAGATTACTGCACTATTATCCCTTTTTGAATGATTATCACATCTGGCAGGTTTTTATTTATTTGATTTTTTTGAGCGTGGCCATTCGGAACAGCTATACAGACATACAGACATACCACCGGCATAACAACCTCAGCCGCTCTCGCTGTGTTCCTCAGTGCTGCCGCTTCTCCTCCCTCTGTGTGCGTCACTCCTGCTCTTTTCACTTTTTTCTCACCTCTCCTTCTGCCTTCACCTAAATGACCCCCTAGAGTGTCTTACCATCGCTCTTCTCTCCACTTCTATACTTCTCCCCCTTCCTCCTCTTGCATCTTCTCTCCTCCTTTTATTCCTCAAAAAGCCCCGTGGATAAAGACGATTCACTCTGTATTTTTGGCCAGGGAGAGGGATTAGCATTAAATAAAAAAAAAAAAAAAAAAAGGATCTGGCCCAAAGTGACTCACATGTATCTGCAGAAACACAGAAGCAGCCGGATGCAGACTTACATAAAGAGATATAGCATGCAGAGGAAAGCGTGCATTACACATGCAAGCTGCACAAACAAAGAAACGTGTTTGTTTGGATTTGGATTTTTCGCACATGGATGTCGAAGTTTCCAGGGAGTAAGCAAGACACAATCACATCCTAATCAAACAAGTTCACGTGTGATCTATAATTAGAACACTGGTCAATGTAAAGCTCTGCAGAGTCAGCAGCTTACAGAGCGACACACACACACACACATAGAGGTACTGTAGAGCGACAGGCACAGTGTGATTAAGTTACCATTATGCGACTTCTCTGTTTTCTGTCAGTAATTCCTCCGCTACTAGAAAATAGAGACGGAGAGATCGTATTAGGCCGCTATCATGTGACCTCTCTGGTTTCTTTTTAGTCATTGTCCCGTTACTACAAGAAGCATAGAGGGAGCTACTGTATCCACTACATTATTGTCTTCACGTGTCATTGAAATCACTGAAGACTCCCAAGGGTAAAGCTGCGTGTGTGTAGCCTATTTTTATGCTGGATAAGAGGATCCAGTGACACAATATAGTTGTTACGTGGAACAAATGTAATCTGGCTTGATATATCTATACAGTGTTTATATGAATATATATAGTGTTTTTAAGAGTTCTCACCTTTAATGTCTCTTGTTCTGTTGGAAACTCTTAGTTTATCTCTGTGTACTCTTTTACCCTTGTCCCTTTGTTTTGTTTCTTTATCCATCTGCAGTGTGAACTAATGTTCTGCGGCAAATAAACACGTTGCTTCCTTTTAATATCGTTGTTTAATTAATGCCGAACGCCGGCGTCTTTCCAGCTAAACGCCGCCTATAACGTCGCAGCTCTTTCCACTCGCTCGACTCCTTCTTCGGTTTTCTGTTTCTCCCTTGTCTGTCTTCCGCAGCAGAAGTTAATGATGTTCACGGATGAGGTTGAAGGGCTCTTCCCTTCTATTAGACAAATAAGTTTACGTCTAAGAAGCTGCAGCGAGGAGGATGAGGAACAAAGGTTTATTAAAAAAAAACAAATATAATTCCCTCGGGGAGAGAGAGACATTTGGATAAGGATGGTGGGATGTAATTAAAAAGTACCAGACTAAGCAGTATAATAATTCATGGATGAGGAGGTTTTCATTAAAAAAAAACATTCAGTGAGAATCTTTAAATAATTGAGCAAATATTTCAGTTTCACTAGAAACTGATAGTATTGTTTGCAGCACGATATCCTTCATCTCAACCTCACGTAATAGGCAGATCGAAGCTGAATTATCCAAACACGAAAACCCGCCGACGTCCAAGTAATTCTGTTATTGTAACAGGCATTGTCCTCCAACAATGATCTAGTTAGGATGAGGAATGACAGGACGTTGTGCTTTCTCTACAGATCTGTTGGTGTTTGTCGAGTGAAAGAACACACACACGGATAAAAAATAACAAAACGTGCAGAGGTTTAAAACAATCCTCCAACTCCTGAAGCACCCGCTTCAAATTTATGGTGCAAGAACCCAAAGTTGAACCTCGTAGCTCTGCTGAAACGAGCGGTAAACAGAAATAAGAAACTAGTTTTATGGAGATGTTTTTTTTTTTATCATTGAATCACGATAAACGTGTAAAACAAGATCTCAGATGTTGAACTCTTAATGTATATTTTATCACCTGAGAGCTCACAAGACCGAGAAAGAAACGTGTGGGCTGAGTAAACCAGTTAGTGGAGCTATTTTCATCTTCACAATAGAAGGCACTTATCACCTGTGCACCGTGTGTGCTGCACATGTAAATTACACTGTGTCTTATGTTTTGAATCAATAAAAATACATCCAATCGTTCAAACTCTGGAAAACTTTGCAACATTTCCATATGTGCTAATTTATTTAGTTTGAAAAGCAACTTCACCCGAGAAACTCTGACGCGCTGGAGCTGATGTTGAAACGTCAATCTTGTGTCATCTGTGACGATTTCACCTCTCAATCTCAGACCGTGATGAGACGCTGAAACTCAGTCTCAGCATTTCCAGCCAGAAAAACCCCGTCTGGCAGAAGCTCGCACAAGCTCTGAGTGGGTACATGATCTATAATTTATCTCTACTTATGAGCAGACGGTCTGTCAGTGAGTGTGCCTTGTGTTGTGTGTTTGTGTGTGTGTGTGTTTGCGCATATGTTTTCTGTATGCGAGCGTTTGTGTTTGTGGACGTTGGCGTGCGCGCGCGAGTCGAATAATTTAACATGTTTCTGCCTAAACAAAGTCCAAAAAAAAAAATGAAATCATCAGTCACACTGTGTCCTTGGAAAGAAATCATTAGCATCCCTTTTTGTTTTGACATTACTTTCCCAATATGTACTCTGTTGCCAGCGGTTTTAAGGTGGTCATGGCAACGTTGTTACCATGGCTTTTGTAGATATCATAGAAACAGAGGAAGTTAGACCTGAAGTAGAAAGTGTGTGTGTGTGTGTGTGTGTGTGTGTGTGTGTGTGTGTGTGTGTGTGTGTGTGTGTGTGTGTGTGTGTGTGTGTGTGTGTGTGTGTGTGTGTGTGTGTGTGACGTATTCCTTCGGAGCAGTACTGAGACGACCCGAGAATCTTGATGCATTCTTGTTTACTGTTTTCGAGGACAGTCCTTGTTTTTCTTCCAATACGATGAGATGCACAAGTGTGTTAAGCTGTTGCAAAAACATAAGTAACAAACAGGCAGGTGTAAACATTCAGGCTCATAATTCACTCGAGAAAAATTAAAATAAAAAGTCTTTAAGGCGAGCGTATTTTGTTTTTGTGCGTTTGACACCGACTTGCTTTTAATTTCTCCAGGCAAGGAAAGTGGTGAGAGACGGCTTTTGTTCCATTATCTCACCGTCTTTGTGCATCACTATGCTGATTCGTACACTTACTCGGGTTCGCACATGTGCCTCCGTGTGCCAGACATAAAGAAGAAGAGAGCGGAAAAACAACTTTGATGTAGAAGTGGTGGGACAGAAGCTGTATTGATTATCAATCGTGTGCTAACGTGTCCGGAGGGCCTCCGAGAACACGGAGAGTCTCGGCACGCCGAGATAAACAAGCCCACGCACTTTTTAAGGCCTTCAGTGCAAAAGCTATAAACACATTTTAATTATTAATTTGATTATTTATGTATCGTATCAAGGCACGGATTTAAAAAAACAAAAAAAAACAGCGTGTGAGGTTTTATTTCTTAGAGCCGTGATTTATTGTTTTTCTCTCTCCCTCTCTCTCTTCCTTGTTATCCACACTGTTCAGTCACCCCTTTCTCTATCTCCACCCAGGCCACAGGCCGTATGACACACACACACACACACACCACACACACACACACACACACACACACACACATGCGCGCAAACGCTCGCACACATGCACACGGGCTCAAACTCATGATGCATTACCACACATCCCATGAACACAAAGATACACGTGTGCACAAACAACAGCATGCACTTGCACAAGCCCAATCGCCCGCTCTCTCTCCCACACACACACACACACACACAAACACACAACAGCACATAGACACAGTGCTATGGGGCTATTCATCTGTCTGGAGCAGTGGCTTATGAAAGGTCAGCCTTTGAGTTATGACAGAATCTCCTGGCCACAACAACCCAAGCGTGGGTGGCAGAGCAGTGACTCTGTACGAGTGTGTGCGTGTTGTGTGTTTGGTAAATGTCCGTGTGTGTGTGACTGATGGAGAATAGGGGCAGACCTGTAATGAGTGTGTGGCGCTGTCGCAGGCCATGAAAGGTGGAGAAAGAAGAAAATGAGCACCGTGCTGGAGAAGTGGGTCTACGGAAACAGTTTAGCTCAGCACACGTGATAGAAAAGGACGAGATAAACAGAGTGAAGGGCCGGAGAATTGAAGAGACAAAGAGAGAGAGAGAGAAAGAAGTTATGAGGGACGACGCTGTGGCAGAGATGGAAGAGGAGAGACAGAGAGAGGTCGGCGAAGTGAGAGAATGCCGGACGGGTGCCAGGAGAGAGGATAGATTGGCACAAGGGACACGGATCTGGGGCTAAATGAGAAATTGTGAATTATCAAGTGTGTGTCGATGCATGTGCGTCAGTCTGTGTGAGTGTTTATGCAAATCCACGCATGTAAGTGTGTGTGTGTGTGTGTGTGTGTGTGTGTGTGTGTGTGTGTGTGTGTGTGTGTGTGTGTGTGTGTGTGTGTGTGTGTGTGTGTGTGTGTGTGTCTTGGCAGCAGTGTAGGGGCAGATGCTGCCTACGCTCCAGGCCTACTGCTTTACGGCCTTCTGCGGAAATGTTGCTGTGCCAACCTTAGCTCTCATCCGCAGCCAATCACACGCCTGGGCCCGCGGTAGAGCAGAGTTAATGCATACACACTGACACACACACACACTGACACACACACACACACACACACACACAAGTATACGTAGACCAGCAGGAACATGCACAAACACACACTCACTCACCGGAGCACATGCACGGAAATTCCATAATGAGAGGATGCGAAGGATAATAAATGGAAAGTGTGTGTGTCGGTGCTGATTCTGTTCATTAAGGTGCCGGGAACAGTGTGTGCCTGTAATCAGCAGGAGGCTTTTAGAGCGCACACGCCGGCTCGAAGGGCTGCCTGAGGAGACATTTAAGGATGCTCTATGACAGGCGATATAAAGCCGTTCCAACCTCTGAACTTTTCAGAGTCGTCGCAGCGTTTCACGAGGAGGAACTCTGCATATGAAATCGACCACGTCTGCGTCTCTCTAACCGCGCATCCAAAAGCTGCTCTAAAAAAAAAAAGTCCTGTCCACTCCGATTTGCCGGAGGAGCTCGAACCCAATAGTACACATCACTCCTGTTCACTATGAGGCTGTCACTTGCTGCCTTGCTCTCCATCAAGAATTGGACAGGGACTACTGTCACACAGAAGACTGACATCCACTCAAGACTTTTTCATCGTTTGTATCACGGATCCTGACTATTTATCCTCTGAACCACCGTATCCGACTTCACAATCCAGATGAAGAAAAACTATAATATACTAAACTATAGAAAGGAATGATTCAAGAAAGAGAGTGAAGCGAGAGATTGAAAGTAATGCAAAAGGAGGAAAAGGGAGGGTGGAATAGCTCAGAGGGAAGGATGGAGAGGGCATCGGGGGAGTGAAGCAGGAAGATGCAGCGGAAGGGAAGCAGTGAATAAGAAAAAGATAAAGGGAGAGAGAGGGAGAGGGGGATGCAGATGAAAAACTCAGGAGAAAGGAAAGAAAGAGAGTGAAACAGAAGGAGAGGTTGAAGGTTGAGAGGTAGACAGACAGATCACAACCAAAGCCGAGACTGGCCCGACAGCTGTGAGAGCAGAATTTGATACTGCGGCACGGACACACACAAACACGAAGACGCGCACGCGGGCACATATGCATGCACGCACACACACACACACACACACACACCGCGAGCACACGGGGGCACACACACATGCTCACACTATCCAAAAGAGCCACATTACACATGAAATATTAATGGTGCAAAGCAATCAGCAAAAATGGAGATGGGGGAGACAGAAGGGAAGAAGAGAGGGAGAGAGGGAGGGGAGACAGAGAAGTAAGTGAAGTAAGTAAAGGAGACGGATGAAAGCAATATGTCTGTATTACCAGAGTGACATGTGGACTGTCAGCAAAACGATATGCGTTTTTTGAATCATCACTTTTACCGGGAGCATGATCATCCCACAGAAACAACAACTTGTTTTCCTTCCGTCGGTCGTGTTGTGTTTATAACCGCCGAGCAACAAAGCAAGGTCATGCAGAGAGCTAGAATGCCCTAATGCAGATTCACTATAAATAAATAAAATAATATATATATAAACTATGTGTGTGTGTGTGTGTGTTTATCTGTACTTAATGCTGTGTTAGAAATGCAAAGCTTAATTCTGCTTCTCAAGCATGGGCACCTTGTGTGAATCTCAATAAATCATTAATGAATAATTTTCACAGGTGAGAGAGTGTGTGCCGTGAACAAAATTGGGTGAGAACATACTGTCTCTCCCCTCTCGCTATAATGCAAATGATATCAAAGAATACCGCATATGTCGGATGTGTGTGTGTGCGTGCGTGTGTGTGATCAGAGTGTTAATTCCTGATGATAAAGCACAAACAGTCAGGTGTGTTTGTTCTCTTAAGCACCTTTCTGCCCCTTTAAAAGCTTCAGGTAATAACACCATCCATCAACGAGGCTCGCCAACCGACATGTGTGCATGCAACTCGTGCGCACGTTGCACGCATCCGACCGAAAGGTCAAAGACAGGAGGAGTCTTTGCGGAGACATAGGAGGTATCGCTTCGCCACGGGAGTTTAATCAGAAGGAAGAAATTTGCCAGCGTGGTGCGCACACACACACACACACACTGCATCCGCAGACGGCGGGCAAACACACGCAGACAGACACACAACACACGTCCAGGACATGAACATCAGCCGAGTACATGCATTAGTGCACAGCAGTGGCTCCTTACTAATGAAGAGGGGAAACATTGTGGGACGGCATGTCTAGGCAGGTGTGAGGAGAAATAAACAAATAATGAGATCAGCACTGCCAACACTCATTACAGCACTTAATCTGTTCCCTTCCTCAACCGACTCGCTTCTTCTTCCTCTTCTCTTTATCAGACACGATCGTCCGTCTCTGACTTTCTTCTGCATCGTCCCTCTTTAATTTCATACCCTGTAAACTTTTTGTTGTTGCGCCACCGACTGCAGTGTCACGTTATGCGTCCAGCTCTGTTACCTGGAAGCACATCTGCTGCATGAGTCAGTCAGGGGGCCGGCTTATAAAATCTGACACCAAAAAGCTTCAACTCCTGACAGCGCCGCACCGGATATCATCTGGCTGGCTGACAAGTGTGGAGTCTTTTTATTTTTTTTTCACGTATTTGGCAAATCGAAATCAAAAGAATCTTCAACCATCTTGAGGCCGAATGTATCAAACCGCTGGCATGAAAGCGGTTTTCCATCATAACCAATAAAAATTTCCGCTTCCACTCCGTCACTCAGTTTATTCACTCAAAACATGGTCCAAGATTTATGTATGCTGCTTGACAACCGTACTTATTTTCTGCTCTATGCATGATAGAAATCCGTGACATATGGTTTGATATATACAATGTCAGGACTTCACTTTAACTACAAGGTGGTTTCATGGCTGGGATCATATTCGCACAGACGTCAGTATGTAATACTTGCAGCCAGCTTCCTCTTGCCTCGAGGGATTGTGGCTGCAATAAACGTTGTTTTCTGCTGCAAAGGAGCAGATTTAGAGGCTTTTCTCTCTGCCGGTATTACTTTAGCGGTCATACTGCATCCATCCTCAATGTTTTGAGGTTTTGAACAATGCAAATGAAGTCCTGACATCCATGGCAAGGAGGAGGAGGGGGGGGTTATGTTATGACAAATATGACAAATAAAGGTGAAGTGTGGAAAGTAAAAATTTGTTCTGGTCCTGCCTTTTATTTGCCGACGGTCTGTAACTTTTTGACAGCTAGTGCTGTAGCAGTAAATTTCCAGTGGGGGTAAAGCCTGTGCTGTCTGCGCCAGCATGCTTGTTATTCTGATGATGGAGGGAGGGAAAGGAGGAGAGGGAGGAAAAGCTTCCTGATCTTCATTAAGAATGACTCAGCTTCTTTTTCAGTCTGTCAGCATTTCCAAAGCTGATGACGTTCCAGGGGCGCTGCTGGGAGAGCTATTCAACGCACGGATTGAGAGTTTAAGACTAAGGCTGCCACGGCTCGAATTAAACTATTACTGGCAAGTGTGGGAGACATTGTGTATTCTGGGAGGAAGGGGAGGAGGGATCAGGTGGTGGGGAGAAAGTCAGAAACTGAGAACTTATAATAAGCACATTATACTAATATTCTTAAACTTATTAGAAGATTTAATTAGGTGGGATGTGATGGAGATTAATGTTTTCAATCTATATAAGATCCAGACTATGTGAAAATCAGCTGCTCTGCTGTAGACTCACTCAGGTCTTATGATGGTCGTAATAAAGGTCTTATATAATAAAGGTCAATGCTTTGCACTGTCCTTTCACTCAATGAGAAAGGATGCAACAAATGACATGACTACTGCAAGTTAAATGATTTTTTTATGACAATTTTTGAAAAGTTATTTGTTTCAAAATATATTTGTAAGATTAAAGAACAGAATCTGGTTGAAAATTGGAGATCGACCTCTGTACTCGACCTCTTAAAGGAACATTCTGAAATTGGTATTTTCTCTTCTTAGCTCCGGTTCTGGCACAACATATGCTCCGCACCCCATTCGCCCAGGGACGGACTGGCAATCTGGCATACCATGCATTTTTCTCGGTGGGCCGACGTGCTATCTGGGCCGACAAGTCCCGATATACATATATATATATATATATATTTAACAAGTAGATCACACACCCCAAACACACTCTTGGACTTAGCGATGGGCAATGTGGGCTTCGCCGGAGGAAAGAAGAAGCAGAGGTTTACATCCATGTCCCAGTCCGCCCATGGATGTAAACCTCCGCTTCTATTTCCCGGTGATTCAAAACTCCTGTGATAAAAACACTAACACTCCGCCCCGGTGCTCTGAGCTCACAGTACAGGCAGCCCAGCTAACAAACTGAGTCTAACAGCAGCTGCAGTTTGCAGCAGTTTACTTTACTGTCCATCAGAAAACTGAAAGAGAGAGTGGGAAAAGAGTTAAACAGTTTTCTCCATAAAATATGATCCAGTTTCACCAGAATCAGTGAAATAGTTGGTGCTGTGTGACTTAGTGCCGTAAAGCGTTACGTACTTCTCCCGACCCGGAGCCCAAAGTTACATAGTGTGAGACACCATTCACCTGATTACGAGTCAATGTTGCATCGACTTGATTTACAATCTGTTACTTTATGGTAGAAAAGTTGCACAATGTCGCTTAAAAAAAAGGGACTTTTCTCTTTTCTTACCTCGAGTATTTTCTGAGCCGCAGCAGGAACTTGTTTACTGTAAAGTGTGATGATCAGTGGCTTCGTGCGGCAGGAAACACACAACAGCTTCTTGGATGTGTGGGACATAATGTCTGGGTGGAAATTAAATGAAAATGTGAGTATAAAAATAAAAAAAAACTGCTGTGAGGAAAAGCATGAAATGAAAAGCCGTGGACTCGAAACCAGTACATTCAAAAGCATGTTCTGAGGTGTTATCCCACATACTTATTCACATAGATGTTCTGATGGTTTCTCAGAGTGTTAACACAGTAATTATTTGTTCACTCTTTATATATATATATATACAGTTTCTTGGACCAAGCATGTGTATACTCTATATAAATGTTTTACCTCAAGCGGTGTAGAACTGCAGGTATGTATAAAAACAAAACACTGGCACAGGCTGAATTTCTACAGTAATGCTGACAGTTTTGCTCTTCCTTTTTTTTCCTCTTCTTTCCACTGCAGCGAAGCTGAATTGCGATACATTAACAAAGTAAATGGCCACCATGGTGGATCAAAAAGGCATTTCTTCTATTTAGACATAAGAGCAGATAGTACGCTGTATATGTGAAGACTGAGCGAGGTATGTGAAACCTTTCACAGTGTCTTTTCAGACAAAGAATGAAAAAAGGACATCTCTGTAGACACAGCGTAAGACAGGGATAGGAACGAAGCCTTGGAGAGGGATTCGGAGAAATGACGGATCACTAGGAAATAAAGCAGTGACTCACTATGGTGTGTGAGGGTGTGTGTGTCTGCATCTGTGTGTGCATGCACCACATGCACATGCACACACAGATGCATTATGTGTACTCACTGCTCTGTCAAGACCTATCTGCTCCTATAGCTTTCTTCCAGGCCTGACAGGTGAGTAAGTAAAAAAGTAGTAACAGAGGAGACATACATTAGTGGGTGTGTGTGTGTGTGTGTGTGTGTGTGTGTGTGTGTGTGTGTGTGTGTGCTTACATATCTAGTTAATAAGAGAGAAGACAGAGAGACAGAGTAAAAGGAACCAAGGATAGCATATGTGCAATTATGTATGTTGTGAATCCATGTTTGATAGCATGTGAGATGACTAGAATTTCTCCTGTGTGTGTGTGTGTGTGTGTGTGTGTGTGTGTGTGTGTGTGTGTGTGTGTGTGTGTGTGTGTGTGTGTGTGTGTGTGTGTGTGGGTGGATGCATGTGTGTGGAGGAGAAAGTACAGAGACAACTCTCTCCATCTCACTTCTGAGATTTATCCTCCGCAACGTGACAGTCTCCTTCCCAGGTCCATTAAACAGCATCCGGAACACTTACGTTGCAATGAATCAGAATCACAATATGTACTGCGACGGATTAATGAACACGCTTGATGGGATTTCTGACGTGTTTCTCAAAACATATAAGTGAAATGCCCCTGCTGTGAATAAAATAGTCAATTTAAAAAGTTATAAAGAAGGATTTTGCACTTCTAACCGCAGCCGAGGTTCCGCTCTGATACTGATACGGGCCCGTATAAAGATGTGAAAGATCATTTTTCTAAGAAAGAAACTCAAATTTATGTTTTGGTGAACGCACAGAGGCAAGAGGAAATTATTCAGCCCTTTGGGAGCAATAAATAAGATGTCATGCGGCGGTTGATGTGAACGTTTGTTGTTCTATTTATATACTTTCCATTAATAATTTCAAACATTTCAATACTAACATAATCAGTTTTAATCCTGAAAGGATGCTGTTTTCTTTCTAACAACAAACTCATAATAATAATAAATGACTGCAGTATCACAGGATACAACTTCACTACGAGCAATACAGCTCTTTTCCAGTTGGATCTGCAATAAACTGGGGGGCATGTTATGCCTTTAAATGATAAGCAACAGAATAGAGGTGGCAGGAAATGAGAGAGTGGATTCAACAAAAGTCCAAATGCAAACTGGGTACGTTGCATTTTATGATCTGCACTCTAGGCCACAAGGGCGCTCCAGGAATCATGATTTTTTAAAGAGGGCATACTTCATATCAACAATAAACATGGATATTTGTTTGGTAAATAGTAAATGGGTTGTACTTCTAGTCTTCCAACCACTCAAAGCACTTTTACAGGACATATCTAACTCACCCATTCATACACTGATGGCATCGGCTGCCATGCAAGGTGCCAACCGCTCATCACTTTGAGGAGCTAACCATTCACACACCGATGGCGCAGCCTTCGGGAGCAATTTGGTGTTCAGCATCTTGCCCAAGGACTCTTGGACATGCAGACTGGAGGGGATCGAACCACCGATCATCTGATTAGTCGACAACCCGCTCTACCTCCAAGCCGTATGTGAAAGAGCTGGCTGCAGTGATAAACCCACAGGGAACGATCACCTGACATCACTTCAGCTCTGCAGAGCTTTATCTCGACTTTCCGCTTATTCTTTATGGACTGCCGCTCTTACTCTCTCACTTTCACAGGATTGTTTTTGGCTCCAGCAAGAAGCTTTTTCCCACAACAATAAAATAAGATGCAAATACCCTCTGTACACCAGCACATAGAAAAGTTAGTGATTAGCTCGTAAACAGAGTGGAGCATTTAGCATCTTCCTCCAAAGGATGGTGGAGACCAAAATCAGAGCTAAAAGGAGCAAAAGCATTGAACTTATAGTTATTCACTCATTACTCTGTGTGAATATTATTGAAGTAACTACAATAAGTTACTACAATATGGTTTGTGAATTATTCTGTGCCATTTATTTTTGTTTAGGGAATATATTTAATATTGCAGTATAGCTGTAGTATTCACTCTTAACTTTAACTAACTTCTAACTCGAATTTCTTGAACTTTTCATATGTCCCTCGTGCCCCTGAATATAATAAATCACAATGTGTTTTTCTCATTATGAAAGCGACGCCAGTATTTGTAGGACCAAGAACATATTGACCAACCAATCAACCGAGACCAGAGGCTGCCAGTCCAAATCACAAGCCCTGGTTGAAGTTGACAGTGATGAGAAAACTGGGCAGATACACCAGGATAAGTTGGAGGCACTGCATGTCCCACCTGACCTGTGAATTCCCTGTGGAGATCGGTGGAGTCTATGCAGTCATTCCATCCTGCTAGCGCCGAAAATAAATCCCAAAGGGAAACTCCTCATAAACATTCACTGCCAGTGTAGATCTGTTCTGTGGCCTGGTACAGATTGTTTCTGATTTGTCCACTGGGAGAAAAACACACACAAGAAAATCAAGTTGAAAAGCTATTCTCCAAAAAAACATTAAAGGTAAAACAGTGTGTACATACCGACTCGAAAACTACGGCACATCCTCAAGGGCAAACGTGACTAGATGAGAATAAGAATCAGGAATAAAACTGTAGCACTGCTGAGCTCTGTCTACACTGCCCTAAGTTCACTAACTATCAGCTCAGTAATGATGTTATTTGTCCTGTGTGTTTTTGTTGTATTGCATTGCTTTGTGTTTTTAGAATTAACTACTTACAGGACAATAGAAAGTCTATGTGTCATTTTTACCTGACTCAACCTTTTAATAGTGGAAATAAACCACAAAAAACAAAATATGTTTAAAAAAATACACTATTTATCTTGCTCAGTTATTTTTTTACAGTCAAAATTAAAAAATAATTCCTCTTCCTCCCTCTTGGTGGAAGTACACAGGTACGTAAAGATGTACTGTAAACCTGTGTAAACGACACCA
Source organism: Collichthys lucidus (assembly GCA_004119915.2). NCBI lineage: Eukaryota > Metazoa > Chordata > Actinopteri > Sciaenidae > Collichthys > Collichthys lucidus. The sequence continues at coordinate 5,062,522 of CM014080.1, forward strand.
TTGGTTGTCACCTTTAAATGTCACTCAGGCGTTCATTCCTCGTTCATTCATTATCTATAACCACTTATCCTCTCCGGGGCTGCAGAATGGTGGAGCCGATCCCAGCCGACATTGGGCGCGAGGCGGGGGTACACCCGGGACAGATTGCAGGTTCATCGCAGGTCATCGGTTCACAAGGCTGACACAGAGAGATAACAATCTATTGGCAGTTTAGTGTCACCAATTAACCGGAACACCCGGAAACAACCCACACGGATCCAGAGACAACACGCAACTCAATACGGAAAAAATCCCAGTCAGCTGGTGGCTTTACCAAACAACACAAGTACTTTAAATCCTCAAGTATTGAAGGTAGTAATATTTCCTTCAACCAATTTACCCAAACTTTGGTAATTATACTATAAACCTGCAATAAATGATTAAAGTGCATTTTAAAATACTTGTGAGCTGTTGGAGGCAGGGCCGGTCTTAGCTATGGGCAATGTGGGCGGCCGCCCAGGGCGCAGTCTCCATGGGGGGCTCTCGAGCGCCCGAAAAAGAAAAAAACCTTGCGATTTTTCGATACCGCTCATTACCCACCCCCGGGAGTGGAGGGTTGCCAAGGCATAGGGGGGCACCGGACAGACTGATCGGGGCGCACGGCGCATCCAGGGGCGCACGAGAAATTCTTCGCCTCTGGGGTGGGGGGGCAAAACATTACCCAGAAATACAATATGCGCAGCGGAAGCTTTTCATTTATATATCTGATAGCGCAAATGTGGCCAGGACTGGCGCTGGTTGGAGGTCTGGTCCATGGCTCACGGCCCAAAACATTGGGCCTCATATATGAAGACTGGCTTTGTGACCAACCAACAGAAGTGGGTTACTCACCAGCAGTACGATTGTTTCACTGAGATCTAAGCCAATCAGCCGTAACATCGACCACCTGGCTAATATTGTGTAGGACCCACTTTCGAAAACAGCCCAGATCCATCGACGTATGGACTCGTTAAGAGGAGATCCTTTAAGTTGCGTGGTGAGGCCTCCATGGATTGGACTTGTTCATCCAGCACTTCCTACAGATGTTCGATTGGATTGAGATCTGGGGAATGTAGAGGCCAAGTCAACACCTTGAACCTTTCCTGAACCACTTTTGATACATACCGACCACTGCAGACCGGGAACACGCCACAGGAGCTGCAGTCTTGGAGATGCTCCAAGGCGTAGACGCTATGGCCCTTGTCAAAGTTGCTACAAATCCTCAGGGTTGCACATTTATCCGTCTTCTAACACTAACTAACTTTGAGGACAAAATGTTCGATGCTGCCTGTTATATCCCACCCACTGACAGGTACCGTGATAATGAGATAATCAGTGTCACTTCACCTGTCAGCGGTCAAAATATTATGGACGAAGGATGATGATGATTGTCACGATAATGATGATAGAGTCTGTACTCCAGTAAGTGGTAGCACTGCGGCTAGCCCAGCCAAATCAGTCCAATGTGCTAATTAGCATTAGCTGAGAAACCCAACGCAGACACCGTGTTCTGAAGGTACCGACGCTCAACCTTTAAAAAGCAGCAGCTGCAAGTCACAGTATCACAACTGCTTTAAGCTTCTTATCCAGGGCTAATTAACTTTGACAAGGTTTCTCTCCGCACATTAGTCTCTCTCAGCTTTTCTGCTTGCTCACACCGACGGATGGTGAGCAAAGCAAGAACTTCTCACACACCTGCATCCAGCTCCTCTGTTGTTCCTCCACCCCAACCAATCAGTAAAGAAAGAACCTGAAGTTGCCTCTTGACGAATATGAATGTAAACAAAACAATAATTTATGACGAAAAACTAAAATTAGTAGGTTTCTTTGTCAATGTCACCGCCTTTACACTCATGTACCTTCAATCTAACGAGGCTAAGACACAGTTAAGAGTTGTCAGTAAATTATATTACACAGTTACAACCGTATATAATCGCTATATTACATTTACATAACTATTAACACGGAAAATAAAGAAAAACACCCTGAGGAGTGATAATGGAAATAACCCAGGAGATTAGAGACTCATGGTCAGAATCTTAATTTCGTCGCTGTGTCTGTACATTCAGCAGCATAGCATAACAATAGTGATGTTAATATGAAACTATATACAGGGGTATATATAAATAAGGACATTTGCATAAGAGGTTGAGCCAGTCAGCAGTTAATATAAAACAAAAAATGCAAAGCGTGTGCCGCAGTATCAAATGAAGTTCAATTTAAATGGATAGAAATAGGATAGGAGAGGATAGGATAGAGGACAGGGTACAATACAATAACCTATGAAAGCTGCTCCAGAGTTAGATTTCAGTTTCAGTGCATGCATATATAAAACATACAGAGACAGAGATGCACAGTATATACTGGCATGCACAGGATGCACATGTGTAAAATCACAGATTCTAACAAAGTAATAAAATACTGCAACATCTGGTCTGCAGAACCATTAGCAGTGTTTATCATTCGTCCTGAACTTTATACTGTCATATCCCTGTTGGTTAGTTTCAGCATATGACTGCTGGTCCTCTTTGTCACTGCACTTTGTCTGTGTTGGCATATGCTGTCATGATTTTGGAGACTCTTCCCCTGGACCTAATGAATATTTTAACAGGGTTTTTTTTGTGTGTGTGGGTTTTTTTTTTTGACTGAAACTTCTACAGTTGCAGCACAAATGATTCGGCCTCTTCGGGGCTCTGTTACAGGAGTCGTTTCATGTAGCTTTGAAAAGACATCACACTGCTGATTACCAGGGCCTCGTGTACCTGACACAAACACTAATTGGCACATTCCGCTTAATTCAGCCCACCTCTGCCGCAGTGTTTGCAGTTGTGATTAATTCATCCAAGAGTCCGGTTCGATAAATTGTTTCTATTATTTAGCAACTTGTGTATCTGGAGTATACACATAAACTGATTCTCTGCAATTATGGTGAATGCATACACCTGCAAGAACTATTATGAACCGAATGTGTGTGGATAAAAAGGAAAGCCTGATAAAGGTGTAATACTTTTCTGGTTTTATCACCTTGACAAACCGTATGAGGGTTGTGCAGGATTGATTCAATCTTTGTCCTCATCTTACTCAGAGTGGCTACCTCTAAACAATCTGGACTCGGGTCTACAACAGAACTGGTGTTCTTGACCGCCTGATTGAGCCATTTAGCTTTACTAACCTTGAAGCTGCCTCTTCAGCACATCATAAAAGGGAATGCACCGGTCACTGAGTGTCAGATAGGGTTTTATATAAAGTGAAGGACACGAGCCTTCTGTTGTGCCTGGTTATGTATGTTCTATGCTGTTCTCTTTGAGTATTGCAGAGGAGATTGGTAATGAATGCAGTAAAGCATTCATGAATTCAAAGCAGAAAACATGTTTTCATGTCCGATTGTTTGGTGCTCTGAGATCTGAACCTGACAGATGGAATTCCAGTTGATGGCCACGGTGTGAAGGATTTACATCCCTGATTCTCATTTCTCTGCCTAAACCAAACCACTGTCTTTATTTCACTACTGCTTTTATTTTCTTTATCTTGGCCAGAAGGCTCCAACCGCAGACATTGCCCCCATGCTGGATTACACATCTCTCTGAGCTTCATCACTGATTTACCCAAAACAGATTGTAAGCTCTTCATATCCTCTTTAGTGATACAGTTATGTCCAACAAACAGAAGTGGTTTGGACAGACTCAGCAACTCTGTGTAAGGGGGGGGGTGGCAGTAGCTCAGTCCGTAGGGACTTGGCTTGGGGGAAACGGAGGGTGGCCCTTTCTAGTGCAGCACAGGCCACAGACTGAGCCGTGGACTCGTGCCAATTCACCTCCTGAGCGTTGCGAGGTGCCCTTGAGCAAGGCCCTGAACCCCTAACAGCTCCCAGGACACTGCTATATGTCTAAAAGAATGTCTATAAGCCCTTTAGGTGGTAGTATTTCGGGAAAAAAAGGGAATTTCCCAATTGAGGGATTAATAAAGTAAATCTTCTTCCTCTCGAACTAAACCAAGAGTTCCTCTCACAGGTTATATTTCCTGCAATAATTTCAGAAGTGCATTTTCCACATGGCCTTTTGTGCAATAGACGAGACTAAGTGTTGCATTACAAACTTGCAAAAAGAGGATTCCTTATAGATGCACGCAGCCATTTGTGTAAAGGGAGAAGAAAGAGGGCACGTTGCTTGGGTTCACCAGTGGTCAATGTCGAGGTATTGGATTTGGCTTTTCCCAGCCTCTTTTGCTGCTGATCCCATGATCGATGGAGGCAGGCATGGTGAGTCAGGCTGTCTCAGTGTGAAGCAGTTGAGGGATCAAAGCGGTGAGCTAAGGTCCAGCAGCAGCAGCAGGTAGGATCCTTCCATATATCCTTGGGCTTGTATGTAGGAGGTGAATCCAGCTGAAGGTCTGATGTGATTCAGGTGAGTCAACGTTGGACTTTTTAAGGGCTTTATGACCACCGAGGTCACCGTGACAAGCTTGTAGTCATTAAGGCCTTTGATGCAGAGTTTTCCACGGATAGGACTACTACAGTCGAGAGCAGCTAATTAGAGGTTCCGTCATCGCTGTTATTGCTCTAACAACCAAATGTGCCACAAGTACGCTACAATTACTGTCACCAGACAGCCCCTCAAATCTAATAGCAGGAAGTCACGTGTGCGCCTGCACCGAAACACAAATAGCAAGTGATCAATGAACGCTGGTGTGAAATGTGAACTTGAAGAAGAAGCTAAATTTTAAGGAAATTGTGGATAAAGAGGCAATAAAGCATTGGCTTTAAATACTGTAGGTGAGTGAACTGTAAAAACTGGTCATGGAGCTCTGTAACAAAGTCGATTAGAAAATATAACTCACTGAAATCTAAAGTGAAATGGGTTTTTAAATAGTCGTCTGTTCCACACGAAACCATTTCTCTGTTTGCCCATTGTTGGATTAGTTTGTCCTGCTCATACCTCTAATGTCTAGAACTCATGAAAACTACAACATTTAGAAAAATATCGTTAATGTGAATGGTGATGTATTCCAGGGACGGACTGGGACCAGGGACGGGCCCCCCCCAGCACAAATTTTTCTTCTCGTGCGCCATAGGTGTGCCGTGCGCCCCCGCCTAACCGGCCCCCACCCGCTCCGGTGCGGCCCACATTGCCCATCACTAAGCCCAAGAGCGTCTTTGGGGTGTGTGCTCTACTCGTTAAACAAATATATCTGGACTTGTCGGCCCACCGGGCAAATGCACGGTATGCCAGATTGCCAGTCCGTCCCTGATGTACTCCTAATTACAAATTCTCCAAGATCACGAACTGTCCAGACTTTGTCTCCCATTCAAGTTTGCTTGAATCCTGTTTGAGGAGTTCATGTTTACCCATCTGAACAGCTTATGGACACTTAGAAAGTGTTTCATTTTTGTCAATAACTTTTCATAAAAAGATTAAAACCAGCAATAGATTCATCCTGCTTGATCCCATGTATACCAAGAGCCTGATAGACTTTATATATCTGTGGTCCAAAAACTATTAAAAACGCATCATTAAGCCACACTGTTGCCATATTCCTTTCAGGTAATGGGCATGGATAATATATAATGATAATTATAATAATAATAATGAGCATAATGTTTGCTAAAACTACAGCCGTTTCAGGAAAGTACTCAACCTTTTCTTTATGTGTGACTTAATCAAATTCAAAGATTTACACCTTCAGGACCAAAAGTGGTTTGTGGCTGAGAGCCACAGACAGAGAAGGTCAGATGATACAGAGAGATGAGACAGTACACTGAGGATGGCTGTAAAAAAATAAAAAAAACAAGCCGACCCTATCCTTTAAGTTAAAAATATTACCGGCATAAACGTCGGGATTCACCCTATGAACTGGAAACTGATGCTTAATGACTGGCTGTCTAATGAATGTTCATCTGTGAAAGCTGTTTTCTGTCTGTCTGCAGTCTGAACTGAAAAACCAGGTTAGAGAGTTAGAAAGTTAGAGAAAGATGCTTGATACTTTGCACTAAACCTACAGTACAAGGCCTTAAAGGTCACATGTTACCCTGCTGCCCTTTGACCCCAGAAGGTCAAAGAGCCTGCAGGATGTGTTCAGGATATCTGGCGAACTCGATACTCCATACTTCACTTGAATAACAGTTGCGGTTGCCAAATGTTATGAAATATGTATGTCAAGATCGTCTTCATTTTCTCCATGTGGTGAAGCTGTGATCCTCTGTTGGTGGCTCAGGACAGTAGATTAGAGCTTTAGGCTATAATGAATGTTAACTCAGGTTATGTTTCTCCTGCCCTTAAGTAGAAAACACACACATTGCCTGTGCGTGTACTCACACACACACACACATCACTTTTCATTCAATATGCAAATTGAGACTGCAGTTCATTTGCTGATGAAAGAGGCTTCATGCTCAATTCTATCCTAATGGCTCGGATATAACGGACCAACAGATGCTTTTTTTCTTCTTCTTCATCAGGTCAAATCTGACTCAAATGTTCTAAAATCAGCTGAAGTAAAACAGATTTGAAAGCTAGGCACATGCACACACACACACACACACACACACACACACACACACACTTTCCTTCCAACCCCTTTATCTCTTAACTCCTGTTCCAAACCCGCACGCATGCCACGCCACGCACGCATGCACCTACAGGGCGAATCCACCTCGATTCATTTCGAGTGGGAATGATAAAAACGCGCGCATGGGTCGAACGACAGAGGGCGTGGGTGCGCTTGGAGCGGACGCGTGTGTGGATGCCTCTGGAATACTAAAGAGGCCCGTGAACGCGTGTGAACACGAGTTCCTCATGGTGCAGCTGAGAGTGGCAGAGAACAATGGAGGAAAAGTGTGATGGAGAGAGTGTGTGTGTGTGTGTGTTGGTGTGTGTGCGTGTGTGTGTGTGTGTGTGTGGTGGGGTTGCAGAGATATCTGACCTCTCTCTGCAGTTTGTCAGTCTGTGTTTACCCGCTGCCAGCCATAAAGTGTTCACTAATAGCTGGTGCGCAAAACACTCTGTCTCTCGGTCAATATCATTATGTTAGAGGGGGGAACTCCCCACTACTTTCCAGCCAGGCTGGGCAGCAAATTTTGGAACCTAGAACGGCCTGACTGGCTTGGAAATTAGAAATGCAGAAAGGAGGGAGGAGGAGGAGGAGGAGGTGGAGGAAAAGGGGGAGCGGTTTAGCAGAGCGGCAGCGTGGAAGCCCCGGTAGTGTTCAATAGCAGCAGACCGCTGCTGCAATGCGCTCCTCACAGAGCAGGTCGGTCTGTCGGTCCGCCGGGAGGCAACATCCTCACAGAGTGCGTGTGCGTGTGGATGCATGAGGTGGATTTAAAATAAAAAATTCTAATAAATAAATAACTTATATTAAAGGAGGGGCAACAACAGACAGACTTGTTTATTTATTTGTTTGCCCCTTTAGAATATTGGCTGCGGTAGTGGAGTACAGTAACATTAGATAGTGTGCCACTAAGCCTTACAGCATCATTTCCCAGCCCGTTAGAGAGTGTGTGACAATTTCTGTCTCTCCCAGAAAAGAATGAATGAAGCCTCCCACACTTCACTTTGCCCCGGCAAAATAGCTGCACCAGCAGAAATCTGACTGAGCACCGGGCTGACTTGTATTAAAGCCAGATCACTCTCTCTTTTTCTTTCCGCCTCTCTTTGTCCTTTGTATGAATGTTTGAATAAAGATTTTTTTTTTCTTCTCCTTCTTTCCCCCCCACCACCACCACCAGGAGCTGTCAGCAGCCGGGACACCAAGCCATTTAATCTTCCTATATGACAGGAGGAGGTGAGGTCTGTCCTCCTGGTAACCGACATACACACAGGGGAGAGAGAGAGAGAGAGAGAAGAGAGAGAGAGAGATAGAGAGAGAGATAGAGATAGAAGAGAGAGAGAGAGGAGTAGATAGAGAGCTATCGACTAGATCATAGAGATCTAGAGATAAGAGAGCGAGAGGAGAGAGAGAACCGCACGCACCACACACGAACGGCGACCCAACACCGCCTCTACTGCCTCTCCCGTTACAGCTCAACGATCGAGTTACGCGGCCGGGGAAAATGTTGCAGTAGCAGAGAGAGAGAGAGAGAGAGAGAGAGAAGAGAGAGGAGAGAGAGAGATGAGAGAGAGAGAGAGAGAGAGAGAAGAGAGAGAGAGAGAGAGAGAGACTGCAGCATCGCTTGAGACCGGCAGCAGTCCCAAGCAGCTCAGGTGAGAGGGAAAAAAAGCCAGGGGAGGAGGAGGAGGAGGAGGCGCATGTGGAGGAGAGAGAGAGAGCGAGAGAGAGAGAGAATGCGGGACTCTTGGAAAAAGACGCATCTACACTCGGTCCATCACCGAGACATCCATCCCGAACACAGGCTCGTACAGGAATACGCTAAATTGATGCTGGTGTTGGGATCTCCCTGCTCAGCCCACCAAGAGAGGTTCTGATTTTCTTGCTTCATGAGGGAGGAAGAAGAAAAAAACACATGACATATACATATTGTGAGAAACTCGCTGTGAAACGCACTCCTGTCTCCTCATAACTTGAAGGAATCCGACGATTTGGCACGTTGCTCCACTGCAGGGGGAAAAAAGAGAGAGAGAGCTGGATCTAAGGTAAGAACAGATCCAGTAGCAGCATCCCAAAGACTTTTCTTTTCCTCCAAACTGATTTTTTTTTTATTCCTCTTTGAGGAAGGGATGTGAGTTGATTTTTGCTCGGTATCCGGAGAGCCGAGCTGTGAGTGTGTCTGTGTGTGCGTGTTTTCTCTCTCCCCCCCTTTTGTGCGGTGCTGCATTGCAGTTTCTAACTGTGGAAAAGGAAAAGCTGCTGTCCCAAATGTGACTGGAATAAAATAAAGAACTTACAAACGGCGTTATGAACTGATAAGCGTCCTCACTGTGACTCCGATTTACCGGAGGAGGGAAAGAAAAGGAAGAGTGAAGTGGATTAATCGAAGACTGATGAATTAGTTTTTTACGCAGCGGGATGGATTTTTTCATATCTTTGTGGCTCGAACAGTCCGGCAAGAAAACGCAATTATTCTTCTTATTATAGAAGTTGCTCAAAAAATAACTAGTGAGCGGAGGAGGAGGATAAAAGAAAGGAGTGAACTACGGTGAAGAAGAGTGCGGAAGGTTTCCCCCGGACCTCAGGCAGGCAGTCCGCAGAGAGCGATAGCGACCAGGTGAGAAGGGATAAATCAAACACCCACGCTGCGAGGCGCACCGCACCATAACGCACCGATTAGGAAGAGGCAGCTCCGAGGCAGACAGAGCAGGGAAGGAGAGAGGCGAGAGGGAAGAAGAGGAGCCATGCAGAGGCTTGGTGCAGTGCACTCCTCCGCGGCGCAGGCTCTCAGCCTCGTGGTCTTAGTGCTGCAGCTGCTGACTCAGCTACCGGGTGCCGACTCAGCTCTCCGGTACCGGGTGGCGGAGGAGGGCCCACCTGACGTCAAGATTGGCAACGTGGCCGCAGACTTAGGTCTCACTGCAGGTACGGGCAGCGGGGATGTCACCTTCGCCTTGGAGAGCGGCTCAGAGTTCTTCAAGATTGACAATGTGACAGGTGAGCTGACGACAGGCCCACGGCGCATCGACAGAGAGAAGCTCCCACAGTGCCAGATGATCTTTGATGAGAACGAGTGTTTCCTGGACTTTGAGGTGTCAGTGATAGGGCCACTGCAGAGTTGGGTGGACCTGTTTGAAGGCCGCGTGGTCATAACAGACATCAATGACAACACACCTTCCTTCCCCTCACCTGTGCTCCAGCTCTCAGTTGAGGAGAATCGCCCAATAGGAACCCTCTACCTGCTGCCCACAGCCACTGACAGGGATTTTGGACGGAATGGCATCGACCGGTACGAGCTGATCCAGGATGGTGGAGCTGGGTCAAGTTCAACAAGACGCACGACAGGAGGGAAACCCCATTACTAGAGTAGATGGACTTGGGGACCGGAGGGGTAGGAACTGGAGATAATGGAGGAGGAGCCAGGAGCACTGTGTTTGAACTCCAAGTTGCAGATATACCAGATGGTGAAAAGCAACCACAGCTCATTGTGAAAGGCACATTGGATCGTGAGCAAAAAGACTCTTACGAGCTCGGTCCTCAGGGTTCGAGATGGAGGGAACCCACCACGATCCTCTCAAGCCCTGCTACGTGTTTCCATCACTGATGTGAACGACAACAGCCCACAGTTCGAGAGGTCCACGTATGAGGCCGAAATGGCAGAAAATGCTCCTCCGGGAACACCTGTCCTCCAGGTCAGAGCCTCTGACCGTGACATTGGAGTCAACGGGCAGGTGGAGTACGTCTTTGGAGCTGCCACCGAATCCGTCAGGCGACTCCTACGTCTGGACGAGGCAACTGGTTGGCTGAGTGTCCTTCACAGGATTGACAGGGAAGAAGTGGCTCAACTGAGGTTCACAGTGATGGCCCGAGACCGAGGTCAGCCACCCCGCACCGACCGCACCACCGTAATTCTGGCTGTGCGGGATGAAAACGACAACGTCCCAGTCGGTGGAGATCCGAAAGATCGGACGGATCCCCGTTCGAGATGGAGCAGCGTTGGTTCCAGAGAATGTTCTGGTGGACACACCTGTAGCTCTGGTGCAGGTGTCAGATCGAGACCAGGGGGAGAACGGGGCTGTGACGTGCACAGTTGTGGGAGACGTCCCATTCACATTGAAGCCAGCTGGTGAAACAGCACTCCCACCTCTACCTGCAGATGAAGCCTTTGACAGGTAAGTCAAACCAAAGGTAACCCCACAAAGTAAGTCATAGAAATCCTCACTCATCACAAAGGAAGAAACTAACTCCTTCTTCTTCTTAATAAGCAGTTCCTCAATAAAGGACTATAATAAGTAGCTTTGAAACAGACTTTAATGAACCAGTATCTAGTAATAAGTCCCTGTCATTTGGGGAGGATGATGCACTACTTTTCTTGAGGGAACATGAAAATACTAAGCAGCGGTGAGGTAATCATGAAATAATAATGCACTTGAAATAATAGCTCAGTGTGAGGCATCACTTTACCTAAGGGGAAAGAAAACATTAACTAAAATATGCACAATCAGAAAATATTGTTTTGATATAGCTTATATAAAGTTACCAGGAACCATTTATTCAATTTCAACGCTCGTTTAAAAGTCATTCATTAAGACCGATCGATTTATTACTTTTACTGTTATCTGAGTTTCATCCATTTGAATTCAGTTATCGAGCCTTATTAAAGGCATGATTTGACAACATTCATATACACAGTATGATCTTTTTCATCAGGGGCTGGTACTGCTTGTATCCAATATGTTTCTTATCTTGACAGCTACACGTTCAGCATGCGGTTCCTATAAATCGTACCCACACTCCAGCCTTGGGGTTGTATTGCAACGGTTTACATTTTCCACAGAGAATTCAGGGAGGTGTTGTTGCATACAGATTCATTAAAGCTCGGTTCAAGTAGTGCCACTCATTCACTAAAGGCTGCAGAGTTGTCAGAATGCCGTACAGTCTGTAAACTTTGAGCAGAAAGTCAAGGGTTTTAGACGTTTTTGTGATATTATTACAGCGGTGCAGGCTGTAAATGTCAATGCTCTTCAAGTCAATTGTACAGATATTTCCTGAAGCTATTGAATGGGAGGGAGGGAGTGTGGGAAATAGAAAATGCCATCTTAGGATATTAATGCTACTGCTTATGACACCCGTACAATAAGGCTGGGTGTTGTATTGACTGTCGGGGCTGTTGTTGACTAGAGCAGTTCTGAGTCAAAGTAATAATTATGTGGTCTTCAGCCAGTCGATTAGTTGGTTTAATTAAAAGAATCAGTCACAGTTTTCTGCAGTATTATTGTCTCTCTGCAGATGACGGCAGTTGTGCAGGAAAAATCTCTTGGGCGTTAAAGACCACAGCAGATGATTAGTTTTGATAATCAAGTAGTCAGGTGTCATGAATCTATCAGTCAGTCCAGACATTTTTAAAGCAACAAGATTCTCTGCTGCTGAGCTTTTCAGATGTGAGGATTTGCTGCCTTTCTTTGTCTCAAATCATTGTAATCTTCACGTCTTTGGCATGATCTGTTCAGACACAAGACAGCTTGACAATGTCACCTCAGGCTTTTTAGCACATAATAGAACATTTTCTATAAAGAAAAACATCACAATGACAACTGACAAAGGAATTTTTAGCCAAGCAACAATCTCGGTAACTGATAATCGACTAAGAGAGAGCAGCACTAGCACTTTGATTGACTACTTATATTTCCATTAAGAGTAGCACCTATATTTATAATATTTCTTTTCTTATTTTTTTCACAGGAATAAGAAAAAATACTTCTTACATACTTCTGCCTTGCTGGACTATGAGACCACCAAAGAGTACAGTGTTACTATCGTGGCAGTAGATTCTGGCAGCCCCAGTCTGTCCAGCAACAGCTCCCTGATGGTGCGAGTCGTAGATATCAATGACCACGCTCCAACCTTTGCCCAGAGCGTCGTGGAGGTCCACTTTGCCGAGAACAACTCACCTGGTGAAAGGGTGGTGACTGTTGTAGCCACAGATGCAGACAGTGGCAAGAATGCAGAGATTGCATACACCCTGGATCCAGCTGGGAATGGGCCGTTTTACATAGACGCAGATAACGGAGATATCCGTGCCACCGGAGTTCTGGACCGTGAGCAGCGAGAGAGGTATGAACTCCGGGTTATTGCCAAGGACAAGGGCACCCCATCTCTGCAAGGCTCTGCCACTGTTGTCGTTCAGGTGACCGACCGCAATGACAACGCTCCAAAGTTTGTTCAGGAAATCTTCACTTTCTACGTGAAAGAGAACCTGCTCGCCAACAGCCCAGTTGGCATGGTCACCGTGACCGACGCCGACGAAGGCGAGAACGCAGAACTAAGTCTGTTCGTGGAGATGGATGGAGTCGATGAGAAGAAGGCAGAAGGGGAAGATGGCGAGAAAGAGCAAGAAGAGGTGTTTTCCATTGAGAACAACACAGGAACTATCTTCTCTTCGGCGTCGTTTGACCGTGAAAAGCTTTCCACCTACACCTTCCGCGTCCGGGCGGTGGATGGAGGAGAGCCACGCAAAACTGCCACCGCCACTGTGTCACTCTTTGTGACAGATGAAAACGACAACGCCCCCTCGATCACCTCTCCAGCCAACGAGTCCTACACTCTCCTTCCACCTGCCAGCAGCGCCCGCACCATTGTCAGGACCGTGACTGCCATAGATTCAGACACCGGCCCCAATGCAGACCTTCGCTATGCTCTTGTGGGGGGAAATCCCTTCAGACTGTTTGAGATCGGCCACACCAACGGAGTCATCACTCTGGCAGAACCTCTGGAGCGGCGCCACAGAGGTCTTCATCGCCTTGGTGGTCCGGGTCAATGACAGCGGAGCCCCCTCTCTCTGTGCCACTGCCCTGGTTCATGTCTTCATCAATGAGAGCTTGGCCAACGCAACCCTAGTGGATGCACAGGTAACGTTGAACGACACGTATATGCACATCTCTGTTGTGCCACAGAGTCAGTGATGATAACCAATAATGACAGTGAGCATACAGTCTTTGGATCCATTCACATAATGGCCACTCTGACCAGACGGAGCAGGGTGTTAATGGCAACTGATTGTAGCTTTTTAAACTAAACCGGTCTGACCATTATATTCTTGATAGAACGAGATAAATGCAGGTTTCTTCAGTCTGCATGATGATGCAATTTCTTTCCCACTTTAGAGAAAATAATTGTGTCTATATTTGTCCCAGATAAAGAACCCCGTTTCTCGTTTGAGAAGCTATTGGCAATACCAGCTTCTTTGTGGTTTGGATATTCTTTTGTCCAGCAATACCCTCTTATAATGACTCTGTGGTTAAAATAACTGTTATTACTGAAGTGGTTCTTCTTTTATGGGACATTGAACTCAAGAGCTTAGAATGATGGTGTGTGTGTGTGTGAGAGAGAGAGAGAAAGGATAGGAAGAGGGACAGAGAGAGAGAGAGAGAGCATTAGGGGTGAGTGTGTTGGAGAGGCAGAGAAAGAGCGAGACGGGCCTGTCCCAGTTTTGGCCTTGTAATACAGAGCAGGTTGAAGTATGTTCATTTGAATAGAAGTTGTACTTTAGCAGTGTCTCTTCACTATAGGCCTGAATATTGATGAGGTTCAGGGGTTTTCATTGTGTCACGCAGAGCAGAACAGAAGCGGTCAGACTCGGAGGAAAGTAACTCCATGGACTATAAACTCTACAGTAATGAATAATGTTTATGAGGAGGGGGTGAATGTGTGAGCACTAATATAGCTGCTATTATTGAATGAAACCGTGTGGTCTTCTGGAACCAAGAACTTTACAGCAAGATCCATACCGGGGTGAAGAAGTAATTGACTACAGTCGGAGACAATACCGGGATACCAGAAATAACTACGGACAGCATGAGTTCACATTTAGATTACGCTCTGCTGTCTGGAACTCTTTCCCTCTTCGCTGCCCTCGTGGCGTTAATCAAACAAACTTCCCATTATGCTTTAAAAAATGTTCAACAAAGCTTTAAATGCTGGCAGGTAATAATTACTAAAAACTTCGTCTCTGGTGTGTGGGCACAAAGTAATTTGTATTGACTAATAATTAAATCGGCTCAGTGGCCTTGCGGTTACAGTGTTGGTTCTCAGGCTAACAGCTTGTGGTTTTTAACTCCCCACCACCACCCTCCCTCCTTGAAACTTGTTCTCATATTTTCTCTGAGGAAAAGGTCTTCAACTGTCAAGTCCGTGCATGCTGATGTGACGTAAACAGCATAACCCTGAATTACCCCTCCAAAATTGTGCCGGAGCATTGATATTGTTTGTGTCCCCCAAAACACTACGCCATCCTTGAACACGCTGCAAATGTCTTTTGTAGCAAAACACACACAAAAAGAAAGTTTTTGTAGCTCTCTCTCTTTCTCTCTTACCTGGAACAAAAAATCAACCAAGGTTTCTGCTCTCCAAGGACGCACCTCACAATACAGATGTTTGGAGCAAGTACTGCAAACTAACACGTGGTCATGCTTCGGTCCTGCTTGAGTATTTCAATTTGTGTCAAACGGGGAATAAAATAGAGTTACCCTGGGAATGTGTAAGGTTTCCAAGTACGCAGTTCATGTAAACTCATTTTCAGTAATGTTGCTTTAACTATCCTAGACAGTCGCATAGCAACCACAGTAACACTGTGCTTTGTGAGCTCTCAGTATCCTTGTTTTGTACGACACTTAAAAGTCTTTTTTTTTTTGCTTTAGCAGAAGAAAAACAAGTTGGAATGTGAATTTTGACTGACCTCATTCAGAAACTAACTTGCCGTCCGGAGAAAATGGCACTCCTTCAACAGGAGGTGCTGTATTTAAGCTCCAGCACACCTCCTGAATGTAACGCCGTCACTTAAGAATAGAATGAAAAGTACAAATTGAACAATCAAGGAGGTGAGGATTAGAACAGAACAGTTGGTAAGCGGCGGGAACAATGGCGTTGACAGGTTGAATTAACTGCAGTGTGCGTAAATGACCGGGGCCATTGAACGTAACAATAGGGTGTAATATGTCCAAGCCGGTACAAAAAGCCGTCTTTGATTACAATATGCATAGTTTAGTTTGATTGTAGGCAGGGACTTGGCAGAGTAATTGAGTAGAAGTCATTGAAGAGAGAATACCTCCATCTCATAATGAAGTCAAACCGAGTGGTGGATGCATGCCAGATTCAATTAGGGAAGGAAAACGGCTGCTACTGCTGCAGCGCCGCGGCAGAAAATGACTCCAGTCTTTTTTATCCAACAGTACTGGGTGAACCACATGTTGGGTAATTAGCTACAATATGATGCTGCAGAGTTTGAGCGAGAGGAGGAAGGAATTAGAAGGAGTTGTGATATTTTAGATGACGTCACTCGGAGAACTTTAACGTACTATCAAAAGTACATTGAACTCTGGATCAGAGTTTTAGTGATAGTATTTTCACATTCTCACAGTTTCATCTTAGATCAAGAGTATCTTCTTATCTTAAAATGTGAGATATTTCTTTTACTAATCTAATTAACAGTTACCAAACTGCACCTCTCTGCCTCTTTACGCGGAGCCGTGAAACGCATCGAGCTCCTACTGAGAACAGGCACTTTCTGAGCTCGGGTCAATAGTGTGGTCAGGGCAGAACTCTTTGTCTTGGTTGCAGCATTGGCATCTCTGCAGTGACATGCAGATAACAGATTCCTTGGAGAGTGGAGCAGATAGATGGTGGTGTTAAGCCCAGCCCGGAACAAAGCTCATGCAGCAGAATGGAAGATTCCACTGGGAGTTTGGGATGCGTCAGAGGGATGCACTCAAATGCGGTAGAGCTCCGCTGAACACTTAACCGTCCTGTGCATGCCTATACACACGTAACGTATACGCGCATGCACTTGGGTGTCTATACATAGCTTGCACTCAGCGGGGTATCTCTTCTTCTCACACACACACCCACAAGGCGCCGGCGTGCATGTCACATGTGCACGACACTGCATCGCTATTTTCTTTCCTCGTTTCGCACGCACAATACAGCAGACAGTGCAGGGATGCGCTAAGCCAGAGACGTGCACAGCAGAATGTGAATGGAAAAAGGAATACTGCAGGCGAAAGAAGAACAATGGGGCTGAAGGGAGAGCGGAGCCTGGCGGAGAGGCCCCTCTGCAGTGGGAAGCACAATAATGGAATAGAACCAACACAACTCGCTCAAAAACAATGAAACTTAACCCAGAGATAGACGGTGATGAAACAATGAAATATAATACAGTCCCGTGCTTCGCTTGGGGAGGGCGACGAGAAGTGAATAATGCGTCTCTCTATATGAGTAAGCTTTGGATAATGTAATAAGCAAGTTACACAGTGCAGCTGTCTCTGCAGTATTACCTATACTCCAGGTTATACTGCAGTTATTTTTTTTATTTGGTTATTGCAAACCACGGGGGCTCAAATTGAACTCCTCTTTTTCACCTTCACTCTCTATCTGTCTCCCCGTCCATTCCTTGCAAGCCTTATTACCCGCCATTCTTAAAGCGGCGAGGGATTACATGAGTATATAATTTTCAGCCTTGACAGTCCAAAGGAATTGTCACACGAGCTCGGAGACGAGGTGTCAAGGCTGCTGAATGAGTTTTCTCGCCTAACGGACAGCTTACACTCTTGTGTGGGCTTGTGTAGGTGCATGCATAGATTACACCGTCTGTCTGTGGGTTTCATTATTTTGCTTGTCGTGTCTCTGCTTAATGATTCTTCGAAACATAGTTGCTATGTATTGATTAGAAAATATTCTGATTCATGAGCCTGCCACACGTTTACCAGCCGAGGCTGTGAACGCCACACAGCCTTGTTGCCTCCATAACCAGTAATGACTGTTTCTGCATAACCCACTTTTCTTGTAATGATCCTTTTATTAGTGTACAAGCTCGGAGCATGTGCGTGCAACTGCCCTCCCTGTATGTATATATATATGTGATCACAGTGGAACGTTACTGCAGTGTAAAATATATTGATCGAAGTGGATTAACACGGATTTGCCTTTGCAAACAATTATTTTGAACAGATCCAGCTCACACGTTTACAGTCGCCTTCTATCTGTCTGTTCGTCCAATTCCCTGTGCAAAAAAACAAAAAATTGTGATTGCAAATCCTTAACAAATCCACGCCTACGCTATCATATACAATGGGGACATTGTTCATTGATGAGACAGTAGATGTGTTTGTGTTCTGGGGGGACGTAGTCTGAGCTTGTCTCTTACCATTATTGCACATTTATTGACTGTTTCTCCAGCTTCCCCTCTCCTCTGGCTGTGCCCCCTCATTGTGTAAAGTTCCCTTTCATTCTTTTAATGAGCTCTAAAACAGTCTGATCCCATGCATTTCCTGTACCCGATCGCAAAAGTGGAGACATTACAAGCGCAACTTGAAATGCTGCAACTGGGAACCAAGAGCAATTATATATTTAGCAACACTCTGTGTGTCTGGGAATAATGGAGACGCTCCCCCACTAAAGCGCAGTGATGAGTTTAATTAAGTTGAAGATGCTGTTTGATGTTTCTCAGTCGCTCACACCCACTGTCATCTTTTACAGTCGGTGTTTGGGACTTTCTTCTCACTGATGGTTTGCCTCTTTCTGTCGTTCTTCCTCCTTTACATCTTCTCTCTCTCTCTCTCTCTCTCTTGTTCTTCTTCACTCTCCCTCTCGCTCCAGGTGGCCCGAAGCCTGATGGCTCCTCTTTCGTTGGACATCGCCGGGGATCCAGACAGCGAGCGCGCATTGGGGAAACAACGCCTCAGTGTAGCTATCGGTGTCCTGGCGGGAGCCGCAGCTGTTATCTTGGTTATCCTCCTTGTTGTCACGGCTCGACAGTGCGGCGCTCAAGGCAAGAACGGTTACGAGGCCGGTAAGAAGGAGCCAGAGGAGGACTTCTTCAGTCCTCCGGGGGCTCAGCCGCAGGCCGGCCGGGGCAGGGGGTCAGACCGTGGACGCAAACCTCGGCGAGACAAACGCAACGGAAGTGGCGGCAGTGCAGTTGCAGGAGGAGGAAAGTCGGACAGGTCACTCTACAGTGGCATCGTCACGGTCAACGGGCTGCGTCGCCACGCCAACGACGACGATGAGGAGGATTTGAGCAGCGCC
Organism: Collichthys lucidus; assembly: GCA_004119915.2. NCBI lineage: Eukaryota > Metazoa > Chordata > Actinopteri > Sciaenidae > Collichthys > Collichthys lucidus. The sequence goes on from CM014080.1 coordinate 5,081,161, forward strand.
AGCGAGCGCCTGGCGGCCCGCTACTGTGTCGTGGACGGTGACCCCGGCAGCCCTCGGATGGGCGGCGGCAGGAGACACCAGTCGAGCCCAGATCTGGCCAGGCACTACAAATCCAGCTCCCCTCTCCCCGCGGTGAATCTGCAGCCTCACTCCCCCCCAGCTGAGGGAAAGAAGCACCAGGCGGTCCAGGATCTGCCTCCCTCCAACACCTTTGTGGGCAGCGGGGGTTGTGTGGGGAGTGCCGGCTCCAGCAGCAGCAGTAGTGGGGGCAGTGGCAACGCTGATGCCATGTCCCTGGGGTCTGACCAGTGCTCAGAATATGGATGCCAGACTGGGAACAAGTACAGCAAACAGGTAGGAGCTTTGGGACTAGGCTGGGATCACATAGACTCTCTGGATCTTTAGTTTTGCTCCTCTGTGTCCTCTCTTTGTGTAATTCTATCTTAAATATCTCAGTCAGCTCTTTCTCACTCTTTTGTCTGCTCTCTGGCTCCAGATATCTGTCTCCTCCTCCTCCTCCTTGCTGGCTTGATCTCTTATTATGCACACACACACACACACACACACACACACACACACACACACACACACTGACACACTGTACCGCGCACCCCGTCGCTAATGTCTAAACACCTTTTTATCTCTACAAAATAGCTGTCAGTGTGTTGCACACGCGTTTGTGTGTCTGTGTCAGCGTCCTAAGCCTGTGAGGCTGTGTGATGGTACCCTGCTGTCAGAGTGTGTGTGTGTGTGTGTGTGTGTGTGTGTGTGTGTGTGTGTGTGTGTGCACTTCGTGTCAGCCCTCTGTTTAGCAGAGATCTAATGCAGGGGGCATGAGTTAACCCCCCACTGTAGCCATACAATATGTGAACGTGCATTTCTGTGTGTATATATATTTATATATACGCATGACTGTTTGTGTGACGATGTGTATAAACCCCTGAGGAGTTCAGTTGGAGTAAAGACGCAGAGGGAGTGGGCGAATTGTTGCTTCCAACAGGGTAATTGGTCATTTTGTCTTTGTGTTTCCCTTGTCAAGCTGTTATCTTCCTTCCATTTAGCATACATGTTTATCCCGTAAACAATATCAGCTGCGTAGATAATGGATGCAATGGATTTGGTTTTTGCTTAGGAAAGTTTAAAAGCTAGAGTCCTGCTGTCAGATAAATACTGCATAGAGACGGTCACTTATGCCTCTGCCCACGCTCACACACACACACACACACTGGCTCCATCACACACTGACACAGCAGGGTCTCCCAAGTCCACGGGGAGTGCTCCCCGAGAGTGATGTTTGAGTGACAGCTAACCCTTCTTAAAGAGGCGGTGTCTCATTTCCTTGACGGACAGCTCCACATTTATCCTCCCCGTGGTGAAAAAGTGCTGATGTGGTCATTAAAAAGGAGAGAGAGGAGCTTCTTAGGCTAATCAATTCATACACGGGCCTCTCTGATCCCTTTCCGCACACACACACACACATTAGGAACACACACGCGCACGCACACACTCCAGAGGTTAATCCATTACGGAGTCAATCCTCTTAATCTGCCGTTCCCAGGGAAAGAAAATGCTTACTGGGAGAGTTTGCCGTTCATGCTTACGTGTACTCAAAACATGCCAGCACATATACAGAGACAGGACGACACACAAACTGACAGCATAATGAATTATTGATCGGATGGGGTAATTAACTCCTGCACTGCAGTGGAGTGTACCTCCTACCCACCTTAACCCACCCCCAAAACATCCAGCAGTCAGGGGTTTCATACACAGCTCCGTGTGTGTGTGTGTGTCTGAGGCTGTGTGTGTTTGTGCACAGCCTACGTGTCAGATTTCGTTAACTCGCACAGTTCGGCGACATGAGCAGGTTTATGTCGGTGGGTTCCTGTCACTGCACTCGAGGGGCCGCTTATTTCATCAAGTCATATGCATTTTATACGTGAGTGCAAGTCAGAGATAGACTCGGGGAGTAATAGGTGGCGAGTACGTGCCAAATGTAGGAACTGGGACGCTGACAGAATTTGGAATAGCATTAGATCAGGAGTGGGGAGAGAATTATAGGAGGTTAGGAGGGGAGGAAGATGGAGTAAACGAGATGAGGAGGAGGAGGAAGGAGGAAGGAAGGAAGGGGGAGGAGGGGGGCTTTGAATTTCAAAGCTACTTTACTGGGTCAGTGAAAACTCTAAAAAACTGTTCATCTGAAGTCAGCACATCATCAGACCTACCGGGGTGCTCCAAATAGGAAAAGAACGTATGGAAATAGGCAAGTAATAAAAACCTGGGCGTCATGGATGAAGAGCTAGATTGCATCGGGGAGGCAACGAGATCGGGAAATAGTTCAGTCCGACGGTGTTGCACTTTTATTTTTTTTTATCTAAATTGCTCACAGAGGAGAAGGGCGGAGGAAGGGTATCCATATCAATGGACTTGAATAAATACAAAAAAATGAAGAGGAGAGGAGCGCGAGGGAGCGGGATTGAGAGATGGAGGTTAGCTGAAGGGGAAGAGGGGTGTGAAAAGATGTGTGTGTGAAAGAGAGAGAGAGAGAGGGGGGCAGTAATGGAGAAAAAAGGGCAGGTGGAAGCCAATTAAGAGAAAGAGGAGAAAGTGGCGGGCAGAGAATCAGATATCTGGCTGTTTCTGATGCTGATGCCAACCCGACACCTGAGTTTTGCTGCAGATAACAAAATGATACGTGTCGGTGACGCTCTAACGATCCCCCTCGTCTGTAAGTTAACCCTCTGGGGTGCTATCAATAGCCCCTTATCAATTGCTTTTGCAAACGGGGGTCGAATGCTCAGACCCCAGAGGGTTAAACAGTTTACTTCCACAAGAAAAAAAATGGTACAAAACAATTCCCCCATTTCCTTTTATCAATATCGAGAGAGAGAAAGGTTAATAAGAAAAAGAAACGCACTCCCTGCGTGCCTGAAATGCCTCCAACTCTCTCAATAATCACATTCCAGAATATTACAGATATAATACAAATGAGATTTTTACACATTTAAAATGATTTAAGTACAAGAAATTACACAGTTAAAATAAATATGAACCGTAAATACATCAGCCTGTAAACACTGTAAATATTCCTTAATAAATCAATGAACAGTGATGTTATATTAACTTAATACTTATATCATGCTGATCAGTAAATTGTGTTTCAATACATAAAAAAACCCCAATTTGTTTTAACAAAAAGTAGATAGGTAAATAAATGGAGTGTTCACTAACAAGGACCACGCCCGTACAGATGAAGTTTAAACAGGAAGCATGGGTGATATGCTGCGGGGAGGGATTAGGGAAAGGTGGGCTTAGTGGGGTTGAGGGATGGAGGGATGATGGGTCGGAGGATGAGGGATGTTAGGATGAGGGATGATGGGAGGGAGGGAGGAAGGGATGAGGGGAGGAAAGGTGAGAGGGATGAGGCGGGACCATGGGCAGAGTGGTCCTGAGGCTGACGGGAGGGGTCCTGGAAGGAACCTGGGGGGGATGGAGACTCTCTCTGCGACTCTACGGATTAGAGGCCCTGGTTCCTGTGTGAGAATGGAGACGAGAAAAGGGAAGACAAAGCGAGAAAGAGGGTTTGTGGGGGTGGGATGTGACAACGGTATCAAAGAAGGAGTGGACAGAAAAGGAGTGCTACGTGGAGAACGGAAATCGAGTAAGAGGCATGGCTCTTATTCCCGAACCCGGTTTATAAAAAAGCTGTGAATATGAGATAAAAAAAAAGTATGTCTACAAATGTTTGAGAGCAACTTTTGGTACTTTAATACTCAGACAGATTTGGGTTGGTGCCTGACAAGTATTGATGCCTGTCCTAATGCTGATGGAGAAAGTGTAAAAGAGAAGGTTATAGTGCATGCTTTGAAAAGTATGGAGGGAGGGAGGGAGTGAGAGAGAGAGAGGGAGAGAGAGAGAGAGAGAGAGAGAGAGAGAGAGAGAGAGGGGTCTGCTTTGGGTGGCAGCCAGCGAGTGAGAGTGGACTGCTGAGATGTGGGTCATCAGGATACCCGTTGGCATCAGGACACATTAATGATCACAGCAGTCACATGGCACTGCAGTCAATATGGGCAAAGTGGCCTCGTTCTACCCTCTAACCACTAACCCACACACACACACACACACACACACACACACACACACACACACACACACACACACACTCCAACAACCACAGACCTCTTCTTCCTGTCTGCTGTCCTCAGTCAACCACAACAAAGGTCCTGGTGGTTGTTTGAACTCACTGAAACATTCAGGTTTCCGTTTCCTCTGGTTTCTCACTTCTCTTTTTATCTCGGTGTGAAACTCATCTCGCTGCTTTCTTTTCTTCTTCGCTCTCCTTTTTGACTCTCGCCCTTTGCACCTCTCCGTCGTTCCTCACACACACACACACACACACCTTTCTTTAGCCGTATGCACGGTCATAAATCTAAACACCCACAGCCACTGCTACCTTTGCGTCTTCTCTGCACCGCACTGACCTCTGAGAATAAATTGACTCAGCGTTTTCACTAGTGCGACTTCTTCTTTTACTGTAGTGAGCACTTTCTCTCTCTGGATCCTCTGTGTGTGTGTGTGTGTGTGTGTGTGTGTGTGTGTGTGTGTGTGTGTGTGTGTGTGTGTGTGTGTGTGTGTGTGTGTGTGTGTGTGTGTGTGTGTGTATGGAGAGCAGTGACGGTGTCTGAATCGAACCAGACACACACACACACACAGTCTAATCAATGTATAGTTTACAAGGCCAAGACTGCGGTAGAAACAGGTGGGTTGACACTTTTTTGTGCACTGCAGAGTTTCACAATTCTTTGTGGCGGTCAGCGCCGGGTCGCCGTAACACGGGGTGTTTGTGACACGGCAAGGACGTGGCCGATTTTGCGTTGAGTAGGGCTCATCCGACCGGCCTTGTCCATCTAATTGGACTGTATGGACGAGCGCCGGCGGAGAGATTAGGTCTACTGGATTATAAAATTGAAAAGCAGCTTTTCATTTCGACGAAATCCTTCCAGGATTAAATATGATGAGCGTCTGTCATAGACTCACACTCATCCCATCCCGCCACGCGCTCCGCATGAGCACATCCACACATACACCTCCTGTGATAACATGCAGCGTGCATTAGGGTCATAGAGGTGAAGGCACTGCCAGCTAGAAACAAACAGAAACACTCCCACCCCCTTTTCTCTCAGTTACACACACACACACACTGTAACCGAACCGTGACCCCTGTCATGATGATACCACCTCACTGATGTATTTATTAAAGCCACCGCGAGTTCAAGCCGCGCCATATGCCCGCACCGGGGGTGAGGAGGTGAGGAGGTGGGGGTAAGCGAGAGGTGAGAAGGACGAGGTAACCAAAGCGGGTGGGATCGCCCGACGACCCAGACTGAAAACTGATCTACTGACCTGGAGACAAAGAGCGAGGGGAGGAGACGGGGGGGAGGAGGTGAGAGTCATGTGGGCATCGGAGAGGGAACGTGAGCCAGAGAGGGGGGGGGGGGGGGGGGGGGGGGGGGGAGGTATCGATGATGAAAGAAGATGAAGAAAGGTTCAAACGTTACTGGAAAATGGAGGCACATGTGTGTCTGTGTCCGATGCTCGGGTTGTGGAGGTGGAACACGTGCTCACCCTGTAAACATTGATTTTCCGCTCGGCCGGGATCACACGGATACGTTACAAATATGCTGCGTTTAAAGGTGCAGGTCAGATCTGCTGCTGCAGACCAAAGAAAACCATTAAACGCTGGTTACGGCTTTGTAAAAGTTAATATCATTGATGAATGAATAATTAACCAAACAGAAAAAAAAATATATTCATTCTAGTAACCGCAACTCATGCTGCACTTTGTTGTCGGCTTTGTTCGTCCTCCTCCGGTGGGCACAAAGGCCTCTCCAAAGTAATAGCTTGTAATAGACTGTGAGCGTTATTAGTTAACACCGCTGCTGGACCTCGTCTGCGGCACTGTAAATTATGAATGGATTTTAATCACAAAGTGTGGAAACATAAACACGTTTGTGCTGCTGTGGGAAGCGAGTGGTTACGTAGGAGATGCAGGAAAATGTGACGATAGGCAGACAAAGCACATCCTGGTAATTTGGCCCGCGTGCGCTTTTTTAATTTGACACATTCACATGACCAGGGAGTTTCGCATGTTCTGCAGGTTCACTTCAACAATTGTCAATTCAAGAGTTTATTGTCATTGTGCACAACACAGAGCAGGAGTTACATTTACAAAAAAAGTGCCAGTGCCCCTTAAAGTGCAAAAAAGACAAGTGACAGGATAAAGTGACATTTGTCCTTGCCCCCCCTCCCAGATCCCATACATAAACGGACAGGCTTTCCATCCCCATACTGAAAATATGAATAAATAAGTAAATAAATAAATAAATAGCCCCAAGATCAGAATCAGAAGTACTTTATTAATCCCTGTAGGGAAATTGTTTTTGTTTTTGTCCATAATATGAACAAGTTATTCTAGCAGCCCCTCTGAATTTAACAGTCTTATTGCATTGGGGTACAGGCTGTTGGCCAGCCTTTTAGTCCGGGTCAGAATGGACCTGTATCTTCTACCTGAGGGCAACAGTTTGAAATTGTGTGTGGCGCACAACACAGAGCAGTAGTTACATTTACAAAAAAAAAGTCCCAGTGCCCCTTAAAGTGCAAAAAAGACAAGTGACAGGATAAAGTGACATTTGTGCTTGCCCCCTCCCCCAGATCCCATGCATAAACAGACAGGCTCCCCATCCCCATACTGAAAATATGAAGGAATAAATAAATAAATAAATAAATAAATAGCCCCAAAATCAGAATCTTTATTAATCCCCATAGGGCAATTGTTTTTGTTTTGTCCATAATATATACAAGCAGTTATCCTAGGAGCCCTTGTGGATTTAACAGTCTTATTGCAGTGGGGTACAGGCTGTTGGACCGCCTTTTAGTCCGGGTCTGAATGGACCTGTATCTTCAGTTTGAACAGATGATTGGCAGGATGGTGGCAGGATTTTTTGAACTCTTCGTCGACAGCGTGTGAACAAAACTTAGCAGTGTGACAAAACAAAAAGTCCAGATCCTCCTGAATCTCAGCAGGCTGACTTATCTCTAGTTGTCGTAGAGACAGATCAGCACTGATCACGTGACATAAGCATGGAACCTGGGTCATGTTATAACACATCTGGTCCTAACTCATCATCACCAGATTTGATTCGAAAACTGTTGATGTGAAAGAACACAACTATCTTTTTTTCTTTTCCAACTTAGGTGTGAACTACACGTTGTGTACGCTGTGAATGGGGCCGTAAGTGCTGTCATAAACCTTTTTGCAATTGCACAGTAGCTATAGAAACAGACAGAGGACTACAGCTGCTACTGCTGCCCCGACAAGGTGCTTTCGGTGTTAGGCCAGAGTTAGACGAGGTGTAAGCCCGAAACGTCCTCAGCTGGATGGAGATGACCTCAAAAAGTGATGGCTGAGGTGAAGGTAATCGGCGGCATGTGGCAGCGAGGTTAGTTTTACTAGCGGAATGAAAGTCAGCGGAACATCCTCACAAATGTATTGTGTGTGTGTTTTGGTGTGTGTGCGAGTTTCCATGGTGTGAGCTCAGGACAAAGGCGGAAAGACAGAGCGAGGGGGAGAATCGGGGGGGAGTGAGATTTGCGGTGGGAGGCAGAGAGAGAAATTGTCTGTTTTCCTCACACATCAAGGTCACCCAGAGCTGAAATGTGATTGGAAGTCCCCTGCCTGTCTGTCTTGGCTGTTTACCACACAAGATAATACAGACGGGCTGTTCAGCTGATAATGTTACCGTGTTAACAACTCCTCCCTTCAGCTTTTGTTTCAAGCTCGCTGTGAAATGGCAGGAATGTGGGAATGTCATTCCCACACATCCACGCACACACGCCGACAAGCCGAGACACACACAGCAGACGCCATCAGACGTGTGATTTTAACACACACTGAAACACACTCCTGTGTGTGTGTGTGTGTGTACATAATAGCACATAATTACACACCCTCCCAGATCCTTATGCATATACACTTTTCACCGCGAGCGAGACCGATAAGAATATGATGACACACGAGCGTGGGGGGAGAAAAGTTTTCTGACTCTTACATCAGTTTCTTCTTCCCCCCCGTTTCCCTCTGGATGGAATCACATGCACAAGCCCTGGCACACTCTTTCTTCCAGAATGGATCCACACACTCATACCCGTCGAGCCTTACAAACACTCGCTCTTACCTCCCCGACTCACACACACACACAAAGACCTACATAGCAGAGATGCTTCCTTTTATTTGCTTCCTCGAGACTCGGCTCTGTACCGAGCGGCTCTGCATTCAGCTCGTCTGCCTTACAGCATTACCTTAATGGCTGTCTGTGGGTTGAGCAATTTTACCCAATATTGCTAAACAAAAGCGCTCTCTCCGCACCAGACAGGGATTCTAGACAGCTTAGTACGGCCCTTTGACTGGTTTTATCCACCTACACAAAAGAATCTTCAGTGCATTAAGTGGTTATTGAGTTGAGCTGAATTAAATTGACTTGAATGGATTTTTGAATTGAACTGAATTGGACTCAGCCCAACTCGGCTCAATTACATAATTCGAATTGTATGGAATCGAGTCAGACTGAGCCGACTCAAACTGAATCAAACCCGAGAGATTTCAATTTGTTTACCCTCCCGCCGGTGGATATTTCCTGCGAGCGAATTATTATAAGTGGACTGACATAATGTTATTAACTTCAAGCGATGGAAATAATCTAAGTTTTAGAAGCTGCAAACGCTGTTATGAAAGTTTCATTTATTCAGGTCTGAGAGTTCAAAGTTTCCGTCCGTGAGCAAGCTTAATCTTCCAAGCTGTCCACCTCTAAAGTAAAGAGCTCTTGGGTGCTTGACATGAACTGGGTCATACAGACCCCGTCTTAAGGTCAAATTATTTATATCTGCCTGTATTACACAGTCTCCCTGATGCCTCTCCAAGAGCTCTGTATGAATCTATGTAATTAATCTTAAATGCGCGGATAAGCGCAGACACTTCTGGGCAGTCTTTTATGATGTTGCACCTAGTTCAAAAGAGAGACAAAGAAGTGTGACGATTGAGAGAAAACGCTGTGACACTATCACCTCCGGCCATGTGGACAAGCATACAGATGGTTCTGGTACTGTGAGATCACCACAGTTGTCTCATGGTCCCAATAGGTAGTCAGTTGCATTGTTGGTTTCGCAGCTCCGAACAAACTGTGTAATCCCCTCCACACTCTTTGTTGTTAGATAGTCCAGGTATTTTGAAGTGGGGTTGTATGAGGTACTTTACGATAGTCAGTGTCAGTTTCAACAGTAGAAGAAAAAGCCCACTAAAAAAGAAAATCAATATCAGTTTAAGGGTACACTATGTTTACAGGGTTCCCACGCGTGCTTGAATTCCTTGAAAATGCTTGAATTTCAATTCAGTGTTTTCAAGGTTGTGAAAATGCTTAAATTTTTTGTGAAGTGCTTGAAAATGCTTGAAATTTGTGCGATGTCTATCTCAATAAACCAAGAGAAAACAAAAATGTTTCCTAAGCGGCTACGCGCTTGATCCGATGCCTTTACATGCAGAACTCAGTTATCATACTCGCTTGGTGTTCTGCAGAGAAATAACAGTAGACTACTATCCACACCTGTTGGTCACTGTTATTGCGCTATGGTAGTTACACAATACACCGCTCACAAGCTGAGAATACAAGCCAATTCACAATTAGTTAAAAATCCAAACAGTCAATCTACCACCATATGAAATAATGCTAATTAGACCCATATTATTATGCCATACAGTGGCACCGCTGCGCTTCCCATGACCATCATGGCAAACACAACTAGTAGGCTACCTATTTAAAGGTGCTGGAAAAATGGAAAAACTGGTGCTTGAAGGTGCTTGAATTTGTTCATGAAAAATGTGTGGGAACCCTGTGTTTAGAATAGCGTGACCGCTTTACCTTGACATCAGACGGCCTTTTACTTCATCGCTAACGACAGATCTGACTGCACCGTGCTCCGATATTATCAGCTGATTGAGTAAGAAAGTTGCACAAGTATGTACAAGTGCGGACCTAGTTTTTGTTTTTCCGACTGTGCCGCTGCAACTCCGATCCAAACTTCTGATGCACAGAGGCGAGCATGGCGCAATTGGGATTATGTTTCTGTGCCTGGATCCCAGTCTGCTTCTCCAAAACCGCTGTCTACTAACTATGCACAAGTACCTCGCACAAACCCCACCTGGACATGGTTTATTCACCTCACAGTTTGTAAAAAATTGAAGCCGTGGAACTTGTTTACATGAATTTACAAATGACTATCCGGGCAGAAACATAATGTTCAGACTTAAATGAAGCCCTGCAAGCACAGATCTGAATAAACAAGAGTTTACAAGTGCAAACTTCTGAAAAACTAAGCTAACAAGAAGTGCACCATTATAAATGATTGAGTTATGCCTCTGAACTCGCTGCTTTTGTAACTCATCCAATAAAAAAGTGTCTCCTTCCAAACCTCCATCCCCAATGTCTGTCAGCCCCTCTCCACCACACACACCCACGTCCTCCTCCGTCTGTCTTTCCCTCTGATTGATCTCTCTGTTCTCCCTAAGTGGTTTCATCTCTTTTCATCACTCTCCATCTGGATCCATCCTTTTTTGAAAACACGTTTCTCTTAATGGGTCCAAGCTTCTTCTTTTTTAATAACACTTAATAGTTTCTTTAAATTTTTACAAATGGCTCATAACAGCCCCTTTCCATTTGCACGTCCCTCCTTCTTTTAGACAGTAGTTTAAAAATCAGCTTTAATCTTTGCTTTGCTTTTTTTTTGTCTTCTTCCACCAATTGGTAAAAATTAAGCATGCTTCCAAGGAATGAGCCTAAGGTGTGAATATCTGCGCTTTGCAATATGGTTTATGCATTTTTGCTACTGGCACATTTCTCGCTGGATATCAGCATATTAGATCTTACGTGAGTGTGAAAGACGGGCCCTGCTAGCGCTGTAGTCCAAAGCCAATGTTTTTGCCCTGGGCTAAGTGTAGCCATCTGTTTTCGAAATGTTGGTAGGAAGATAGATAAATTGGAAGATCCAAATGGAGATAGAGGAAAACAAAGGAGTGGAACCAAAAAAATGAGTGGAAGGAGGAGAGAAAGGAAAATCCTGGTCAGCACCCATGGCTTAGAAAAAAAAAGAGAGAGGATGGGGGTGATGGGGGAGGAGAAGTTGGGGGCAGAAAGATAAAGAGAAAATAAGGCGACTGGAAGAAAAGGTGGACGCTTCGGTGAGTGGTAGGGGGGGGGAAGCGGAGCTGCAAAATGGGTTCTTAGGTATCGCCTTGGGGTGTAAAGCTGATAGAGAGAGTGTGCAGAGAACGAGGAGATGGGATGAAAAAGATAGAAATGAGGTATGTGGGTCTAGGGTTAGGAGAAGACAGGGAGGGAGAGGAGGAGGAGGGAGCTTCACTCTGCGAGTAAAGCCAGCTCAGACTCTTCGGGCTATTTTGGAGTGTGTGTGTGTGTGTGTGTATATGTGTGTGTGTATGTATATGTGTGTGATAGATAGAAAGCGAAGGAGAGAGAGAGAGAGGGAGAGAGGGAAGCTCTTTCTACCTGCCCTATCGAAGAAGTTACATAAATCTGAGTGGGCAGGCCTCTGCCTGCAGCGATGCTCCATATTATACCATTGACCCGAGCCTCTCTGAATGTATGTGTGTATGCGTGTTCAGATCCTTGTTCAGCCCCACTTGCTTGCTCATGTCAGAAATAGACCAGATAAGAGACGCCTACTTGTACACACACACACACACACACACACACACACACACACACAGGCAGGTAGAGCTGAACTACAAGAACTAGCCGGTCAAGCCTTTAGAGAGAAATCCCCCCGGTGCCTTCAAACAGAGGCATTAAAATAGTTTGACCTGTTTGACACACACACACATACTCACATGGACTACATAATCACGCTGCTTTTAAAACTCTCCCGTGGACATTACAAACGAATAACTCCAACTGCAGCCATCGTCCATAATAAGCCAGATAACATGATTTATTTATTTTTACCCGTCTGGATACAGACACGACAAAAACAAGATGATCTTTGATTAACTGCGCTGCACTTTGAATCAATGGCGTGCCTCCTAAAGCGGTAATCGCAAAGGCATTACAGTAAAGCTGCTTCTTAATGGGTCAACCCTGCACAGGTACAACTCAGATGTGCATTATTTAAGAGGCTGTCTTCTCCTGTTTCACAAATACAGAGATATTACTAACAGTGCTCCTGTGCAAAAAAAAAAGAAAAGATGGGAATGAAACCGACAAAATCAAAACAACACTCTCGCTGAACCTCGCTCAGATCCGTGCACACAAACTTAAACACGAGCAACAACAGGAAAAAAAAAAAAAATTGTAATCAAAGTCATGCAAATCTATCTGCCAATTAGAGCTCCAAACAGGTTTCCATGGGGATGAAATGGCAACCTTTAATTGGCTGGATAAAAAAGAAACGCATCTCCACATCTGAGCCAACAACTTGAGATGGCTCGGAAAAAACACACACACACATCCCCGTGTGCACGCATGCATAGTGCATACACCCAAACAAACGCAGCGTAAGTGGGGATCACTGACAATTTATGCATGGTTAGGGGAGTCACGCACAGTATCAGCGGTAAGATGAGACGCAGGGATAGTGTGTGTTGACACAGATATGGTGTATTGTCAGTCGCGGGCGAACACACGTGCTTCATTGACCGCTCGCTCTCTTTTTAAAAGCGTGAATAAAGCTTTTGGTCGCGGTGTCGTGTTAACATGAAAGCTTTCACGGCTGTTAAAAAGGGAGCAGGCTTTGATTAGAATTAGATGTGTGAGAGCTTTTCTTAATGCCGGCCTTTGCTGACGACGGCCCTTTTTAAATCCAGCAGAGCCGTCGCGGGGAGCCTTCCATCAGAAATATGTTGAATTGACGATTTCACCTCAACACGCTCTCTGTGGGTTTTTCTTTTCTTTCTTTTTTTTTCTAGTTCCTCTTTCTTTTTTTAATTTTCTAAAGAAGCACAAGTCAAGCATTCTGCTTGGCCACGTTTAAAGTAGACCTCAACCACAAAGCAGCAGCGGCGTAGTTTCAAGGGCGATCAAACGCTGAATTTCAAATTATCGACTAAACTACTAATTGAATATCAAAGACGGCTGGTGTTATTTCCATGTGCGTGACTTTTACAAAGCAGCGTTATTCTCACATGGCGTGATAATTATGAATGGTTTAATAATTCATTGCCTTACTCCCATATGGGGCTTTATGTGGAATGTGAGTCTGAGGAAAACCAATTTACAGACAGCACATCCTAACTTGTGCAAAGTGCTCGATTCAAAGTCTGCACGCAGTTAAGTCATGCAAATATCGTACGCGTTCGAGGTCTCGTTGTTGCCCTACCCAAAACAATATGCCTTGAAACATTTACACGTTTTAAAAAGTCATGAGATTATCTTGAAAATGGATTGTTGCAAAGCTTAAAACGAGACCGCTCGGCTTATAGCTCATGAAAGAATCAACACTTCTGCGACTCTGCAAGAGCTGCAGTTTAGAGCTGAAACGATGATTGGACTGGTCGATTATTGGCCTGAGAGAAACCCAATCAGCAACAATTTATGTCATCCTTAAGCAAAAGGCCTCAAAGGTAATAAACCGTCATCTTCAGCTGCGGAATAATCAGTATTTTTAACTATGTTCTTACATTTTAAAGGCCAAATCACAGATCAATTAATCAAGAAAATGATCCGCAGACAAATCAATAATGCAAAATGATTGATTCTTAACATGCATGACCCTGCAAGTCCTGCAGGCAAAGAAATCCCCAACATGATCGAAGTTAATCCTTAAATCTTTATATCCTCAAATGAAACACTGTAAAGCATCATACAGGTAATTATCCATTATAACTAATAAGTGCCATTACAGAATATACTTGTAGCGTTAGTATGCAACAAACTGCTGCAGAATCACTATTTTATTTTACTGCAGTAGCTGGAATAATTTGCATTTTTTAAACATTTTTTTAATGCCAGGAGTCGCATAATAATCAGGCCGATTCCTCAGCCAAAGGTTTCGGCTTTGCGAGACTCTGCTGCTGCTGCATATGACTTCACTGAAGTCATTCCTTTAACCGCTGAACCATAGTTTTCAATGGGGGGACTTCAAGAAGCGCAGCCAATGTACGTATGTATACGCTCCGAGTGTGGTGTGAGGTTATCGATGGGGACGGGTCGGATTCTCCTCTGATTTCTCATTAACTCTCCTCCTTCCTTCTCCTTCCGCTCAATGGCCCGGCTCTGCACTCGGGTCTCTGGTGTATCGAACAGCACACACACACACACACACACACACACACACACACACACACACACACACACACACTCACACACACATACGCACACTCAAATGCAAGAGGTCTGTTTGCATACCAAAAGCACACTTCATAGCTCAAAGAAAATGAAAGCTATATTAATTATACAGTCTTGCATTCGCACACGCACGCACACACACAGAAGAAGAGATAGAGAGAGAGAGAGAGAGAGAGAGAGAGAGAGAGAGAGAGAGAGAGAGAGAGAGAGAGAGAGAGAGAGAGAGAGAGGAGCAGTTGTTTTATGTTTTTTCCTCTGCGTCAAAGGAGACAGAGTGTGAGAATGATTGAGTCTCTCTGCGTCAGGGAGAGAGGGAATGAGAAATAGCGCAGAGGGAGAGAAAGAGTGCACTGTCTTCCCTCTTTAATGTGTGTGTGTGCGTCTACGTATATGTGCGTGTGTGTGTGTGTGTGTGTGTGTGTGCGTGTCGTCTACCCAGTATAACGCCCCCTCTGTGTCCCCGAGTCACTCGCACACACTGAGACTATTGTCAGGACATTGGGCGAGGCGCCGGGGTGATAGGAGCTGAAACGGGGTTCACACACACACACACACACACACACACACACACACACACACACAGATATGTCTAATGCACATTACACAGATTACCATTTTAGGCCATTTTCATGTGTAGGTGGGTTAGTTAATGCAGCCTTCATGTGTGTGTGTGTGTGTGTGTGTGTGGTGTGTGTGTGTGTGTGTGTGTTTGTGTGCGTGTGTGTGTGTGTGTGTGTGTGTGTGTGTGTGTGTGTGTGTGTGTGTGTGTGTGTGTGTTATGTGTGTGTGTGTGGACTTCCAGCCCACCTTATAGCCTTGTGATTGTGTCTGTGTGGCTGAAAGCCCCCTCCCCGCCTCCCCTCGTGTCTCGTACGTGTTTGTTTGCGTCTGACAGCACATTAGGCAAAGCTATCTTTAACCTTGTGAAATGAGTGACACTGATTCTAAACTGACAGGATGGATTTCAGTTTACCGCGGCGTTCCACCGTGTCAGCCTCTGTCAGTTCAGCCCGTCCGCCCATTTTTACAAAAAAGACAGGAGCGCCACAAAGGAGACAGGGAATATGCGAGACACACAGAGAGAGAGAGAGAGACAGGGGGGATGGAGACGACAAGAAAACAAGGGGGCAAGGCAAGGGGGAGATGTATAGAGCGAGCAGGGTCAGATATGATGAATAAAATAGTTTGGAAAGTGGTGCTGTTGTTGTTGTGGAGAGAATCGGATGCAGGGAGGAGGAGGAGGAGGAGGAGAGAGTGCACAGGATGCAGGGAAAGAGAAAATATAGGGGGAGGAAATGGAGGTGGAGGTGGATGAGGAGGGATAGAGACCGTGCTCCTGTATCCGGATGTCTCTGAGGTCCTTTATTGACTCTGTCTATTGTTCACAGCAGCACTCCTAATCACTCTCAACAGGGAGGTTGTGTTTCTGCTCGTACTTGCGTGCCCGTCCACAAGCCTCGCGTGTAAGGCTACATATCTTTAGCCTCATCCTCACTTTCACTCTTTCATGCACTGGCCCCCACAGTGAAGCTATTGTTCAACTCTCCTCTGGTCAACCTTAATGGACAATAGCAGTGGGTGGGAAAAGCCTGCTCCTAACACGCATACTATTAGTCTAATGGTCCACACACACACACACACACACAGAATGGGACGTAAATGCCATCTAAATAGCAGCCATACATATGTATGCTCTCCCTTACTCACGCGTGCTCACAGTGGTCCAGTTGTGCTGCACCATCCTGTTTGCATCTGTCTCAACAATGACCGCTGTCATGGATATTATAAGAGATGACTGTTTTAGAGGCATGCAGTGGAAAGCGATCATCACCAGCATCCGCACACACACACACACACACATACACACACACACACACACACACATAAACACACCAACAAAAGCAGCTAATCTGAATCATGGGGCATTTGTCCGGTAAGCCTCGCTTTACGTCTTCCTACCATGAGCTTTTGTTTCTGTTTTGTCCGCCCCTCCTATAGACAGCCACGGCTACACAAAAGGATAAACATTTCAAAGGCCTGATGCTGTGAATAGAGTCAGTGATTTTCAATGTGTATCTGCAGGGTGGAGAGCCCAGATGGAGACGGGGAGAAGGGAGAAAGCTCAATGCCAGAGTGGACAGCTTGATAGTAACAAAGCTGTGTTGATTGGCGATGCAGTAGACCTGCATGCGGAGAAGACCTCTCTCTCTCTCTCTCTCTCTCACACACACACAAATACTCATAAATAGCACACCTACGAGCAAAGCGCACACACACACACACACCCGCACACTTACAGGAACTAGTTAGGGCATTGATAATGAGCAGTGGCTGCAGGGTTTGGCTTTAATTGCTCCCAGTAAGACAAAGTGATTTATGGCCGCCGTGCTCCGGCAAATTACACACATGCATTATGCGTAACGTGAAAACTGTTTACCGGGACGGGCAGGTAGGCAGCGTGGCAGGTAGTTCCACTAGTGGCCACACGGGGGCCCGACAACAGACTGCAGCAGTGTGAAGAGGAGTGAAGACAGAGAGAGAGAGAGAGAGAGAGGGACCGCATAGTGCCGATCAGATGACCTCGCTGCTGCAGTTAATGTTCTCTGGTGCTCAGACACAAGGCTAAGGCTCCCCCTCGTACCGCGGGGCGGCTGTACTACAAGCTATTGTGGTGGTACAGGGGGGTGTTGTCGAAAGGTGTGTGTGTGTGTGTGTGTGTGTGTGTGTGTGTGTGTGTGTGTGTGTGTGTGTGTGTGTGTGTGTGTGTGTGTGTGTGTGTGGTGTGTGTGTGTGTGTGTGTGTGTGTGTGTAGGAGTGTAGGAGTGTAGGAGTGATGAGGGTGAGTAGTGGAGGAAGAAGAAGGTGTTTGTGTGAGGTGGAAAGAGGGAGCATGACACAGACGAGGTATATATTACTAAAGGAGTGCTCAATTCTTTCTTTCTTTCTTTCTTTCTTTCTTTCTTTCTTTCTTCCTTTCTTCTCCTCTTTGTCTTCCAATCCATCTTCTCTCTTTGTCCTCCTCCTCCTCCCACCCCCCGTTTAATTTTGCCCCCCTCTTCCTCTACTGCCGCACTTGCCCCCCTTTTCTCTCTACCTCATGCCCCGTTTCCCTCCCTCTTCTCTCTCCCTCGCTCCCTCTCTTCTTTCTCTCTCTCTGCAGTGCAGCACAGTGATTATCATTCCTCTCACAGAGGCAGGCCTGATAGTCAGATACTGCTGAGCACCCTTCTACATCACCTGCTTCTAGAGGGAGCAACCGAGAGAGAGAGGGAGAGAGAGAGGGAGACTGAGACTGAGAGGGGAAAGAGGGAGGAGGGTGGGGGGCCTGCAGAATAAGAGGGATGAAAGGGGGGGGGGGAGGAGAGGAAAGCAGAGAAAATGAATGAAGGGTGAGAGGGAGCAGAGAGAGATATGGGAGGGGGGAGAAAAGCAGAGGCATGGAGAAGAGAGGAGTGCTCTTACTGCAGAGGTGGTCCCACTGCAACATACACGCTGCATAGTTATGAATGTGTGAGTGTGTGCGTGCGCGCACACCTGCATGTGTGAGCATAGGAAAGCAGGTGTGCCTGATGTGTGGATTTACGGTATCTGCATGAGTGTGTGTGTGGGTGTGTGTGGGTGTGTGTGACTGTGTGTGTTGTGGTAACAGGGCGCCTCGGCTCATCAGCATCTGCAAGTCAGACAGCTGAAGAAACGCCGCTCACGTTGCCTCATCTCTCCCCGAGCCGAGTTTCAACCTGCTGCAAACCATTTTCTGCATTCTGCAAATACCACAACAGTCGACCGTCTCACCCCTGAGCCGCATTCTTTGTCTCTTCCTCTCGACTTCAGACGGTCTGTGGTCTTGGAGAGTTTCGCAAGTCTGTCCTTTTCTTTCCTTTCACAACACTTCGCCCTGCCATGAACGCGTTGACTCACAGCACCTCTTTACGTCTTTCTTTTGTTGCTCATTTACCCGTTTATCGGTTTCTTTATTCACCATCCGTCGCCTCAGCTCTCTCACCCGGTCTTCCTAAACCTGTCTTTACCTGTCTGCTTGACCTAACGGGTACACAGTGTAAACAGGATGTCTGCTCTTTACAGCATAGCCTCAGGAAATGGCATTCCAACACTGCACACGTCATCCCATATTGCAGCAAGGCAGCAAAAGTCTCTTGGTCCTGAATACAATTTTAGATCAGTTCTATATTTAAATAACCAGTGCAAATATATCATCGTCAAATGAATTGTTAACACATCTTTCCCGTTCGCACGGCCCCTGCGAGATGTTTTCTGTCAGCACATTTCACTGTTTCTTCTCCACGCGTGCCTTTGATGCGTAACACAAGAGTCGACAGCAAAAAGGTTTTTCCAGCAAAGATTAGTGGGCAAATGTTAACCAGAGAACAGAGGAACTCGATGGCATAATCAAAGTTTTCTTTGGTTTTAAGTTTTATTAATTGGCCTCCTCCTGTGATATAAAAAACAAGAGGAAAGTGATAGAGAAAGTGTTGTAGGTGAGATAAAAACACCCGGGATATTGATTTTCAAGTTCACACATGAGGTGCTTGTAAAACACTTTTTGCAGAAAAAGATCTGACGCTGAGAAACAATTGTTAAGAACGGTAATGAAAAGCGCACATTACATCGAGCGCAAGTAATAAAAAACGTGTTATCAGCAGAGTCACGCACGCCTTCCTCTTTTGAATATATGAGCTCGTTGATTCATGTGGCGTGTCCGCGCAGAGCATCTTTTACGTGGGAGATTAATCATGCAGAGTGACATCACTCCTGCTTCAAACTGCTCGATAATCCGAATAAAGAGGAAAAAACTAAAAAAGAGTCAATACAAACGGAAACTTTCTTCATTCCAGCGCTCGCTCCTCTCTCCAAAGAGTTTGTGCACGCATTAGCACAACATGATTTCTAAGTCAAAACAAAAGGGAGCAGAAGCAAAGGTCATTCTGACTGATCAGCATTCCGGATATGAAGCCTGGACTGCTCCCATGCGCTGTCAACACAGAGCATATTAGTTTTCACCGTGTGTTGTGGCAGCAATATTACCTTACATATTCGGCTTCACTTAGAAGATGTAATATGCAAAAGACCGACACTTTATCAGCTCAATTATTTTTAGGTAGTAAATACGGTATCGTGTGACGAGGAAACAGGACGAGGGGACATAATTTGACGATGGCGATGTCAGATTGTTTTATTGATCTTTATGTGTTGAAATATCGAATATCTCGATTCGTCCAGTTTCCTGAAAGCAACTTCCAAATATTCTGTAAACATTTATTTGCTTGTTCACTGATTTTTGTAATCTGATCATCTTATCAAGATCATATTTCACAGGGTAGTCGGTAGCGTAGTGGGTTAAGCGGCCGCCCCTTGTGTGGAGGCTGTAGTCCTCGCTGTAGCTGGCTCCGGCTGGTGTGACACTCCCTCTCTCTGCCCCCTGCTTCCTGTCTATCTTCAGCTGTACTAACAATAAAGGCATAAAAGACCAAAAAGAAAACATCATATTTCACGGGGCAGTCAGTAGCGTAGTGGGTTAAGCGGCCGCCCCATGTGTGGAGGCTATAGTCCTTGCTGCAGCTGGCCCCGGTTCGAATCCCGCATTGGACGGCTAATTTACTGCATGTCACTCCCCCTCTCTCTGCTTCCTGTTTATCTTCAGCTGTACTATCAATAAAGGCATAAAAGACCAAAAAGAAAACATCATATTTCACGTTTAAAAGCCAGGTCATCCTGCCCACTGACCACTTATTTAAATAATCACATTCATAAATATTGAAGCCTGACTTCTCATAAAACACGTCCACATGCGGAAATCACCAAGTGAAGGACAACTGGCAGGTGCATTAACATGCAAAGCTACACCCCTCAGTCAGCATTAGGAAAAAATCAGGTTTCTGGAGGGGAGTGATCACAAACAGGCTGTCAGGTGTCTGCTTGATTGACATTTCGCTCATAACACTGTCCGACGCCTTGCCTTGTTTCAGCACGAAGCCAGCAGGGAGAAGAGGCAAAAAAATATCTACCTTGAGTTGTTTATTTTGTTTTGAATTAAATAAAAAAACAGAGAAAAGTGAGAGTGGGATGTTGGGTAAAGAAGGATGAAAACATAATCCATCACTTTGATTCTGGCCAACGTGCCATTAGACTTGCCAACAGCATCATAACTGATGAACATTTGTGAAATATTAGAAAATACAGAGGCCTCATTCTCAATCATTAAAATGTATGAATGCGCTCTGCCACAGTCTGTTACATTTGTAATAAAGAAAAGCATGCAGGCAAGAAGAAAAAAAATCACATTTTATGTAATTAAAATCTTAGAGCCGTTTATTTAAGGTAATTATTGAACAGCCTTTATGTTAATTTGGCTGCATCCTCGCTATCAAATATAAATTCAGGAGCGCGGAAGCCGCCATCCGCTGTCACTGTGATATTGATTGTAAAAAATAAATAAATAAATGTTGTTGCATCAGCGTTAAATAAGCCAAATCAGTCAAACTCCAGTCATATTCTCTTGCAGGAAATGCATTATGTCTTTGTATAGTACGCTGGATGTAATGTATATGTTGTGGTATATCTAAAACGGGATATACCCTTCGTCTACGAAGCTATGGATTATGCATGACATCCTTTGCTCTGCCCGCATGCAACGTGACTCTGGGTTCAGTGAGCGGATGAACAAATGTGTGCAACAGCAGAAATCTGTGTCTCATAAACCAAAATACTTCTCATGCACTAAAGAGGAACTAAACAATAGAAAGTGTACAGTATGTAACAAACTAATAAATAATAGAATTAAATGAGCCAAAAGGGAAACGTGGCTCTCATCCTACAACCATATTTGTAGTTTTGGTTTATGCATAAGCCGCATCCTGTCGATTCATTATGCAGACCAGAGGGTAGCGCGGGCACGGGCAAACAAAAAAAAAACACACGTCCAAATGTGCACGGTGATGCGCATCTGCACGCAAACACGCATGTGTTGAATATGCAGACACATGTAACGAGAAGAGAGGGAGACTGTTAATTAACTAGAGCTCGTTAATTCTCTTTGAACCGACAGCAAGGAGGTTTACACACTAATTACCTTGATGACTGAGCCAACCTGTGCACCCGCACATGCATATGCACCTCCCTCTCACACACACACACAGACACACACACACACACACACGTGTACTTTCACAGCCTGACATAACACATCTTTCAGGCTTTGAAAGTCTCACACTCATACACAGCAGTAAAAACACAAACATAAAGGTGTGAAGTCTCACTCGCTCATAAGCATATGCACGCGCGCGCACACACACACACACACACACACACACACACACACACACACACACACACACGTGTGCACTGCACACTGTTGGACTGAAGATGAAAGCTGTATTAGGAACTTTTTTTTTCCTTCTACAGTTACTTCAGAGCTGCGAGATTCAGATGGTTAAGTTTATTCAAGTTCAGACCCATCATGCCTCTGTTTGATTCACACCGATGTGCCAGAAATAACTTCCCCAATAACACCCATACAGTGTCGAGCTACTCATAAACGGCGTGTTCAGATGCATTACAAGCGCACACGTACACAAACACTCCCACTCGAAACACACTCGCCGTGACACGCAGATGAGTGAAGCTCCCATGTCAGTATTGAACTGTAATGGCCCGTGTCAGATTAAGGGGAAGGTTTTTTATGTCCTCCGTCAAACTCAATTAATATTCCATCAGCCATGAATTCATAGGCCACACTGGACCTTAGCCAATTCATCCGAATGCCCGCACGCACGTGTGTGTGTGTGTGTTCAAAAGTGTGCGCATAGACGTGCGTCGACATTCAGTGGGTAATTGGGATACGTAGTACTCGGTACTTTATTGCATTTTCACAGCCAAATAACAGAAAGCATGCACACGCAAAACACAAGACATCAAGCGGGTTCTTGGGTACACAGGGTGTTTTTTTTAGAGGAAAGGTACAAGCTGGCGAAGTAGACGGGAAGCAAATTTAAGGTAACAGAGGTGTAAAAAGCTTTTAAAAGACCATATTACCATAAAATTTTAGAATGGGAACAAGTATCAAGCCAACTTTGTAATAAAAAAGTAAGATAAAAAATGATAAGAAGACAGAGGGACGGGGGCAGAACGTGTAGAGCGTATACTTAGTGGAGTTTAATGACTTTAAGGGCAGGGGATCTGGCAAAAGAAAAAGAAGAGAGGTTTGTCAATGAGCAAAAACACTTTGAGATAGCGGGAGAGGAAAAAGAGGGGAAAAAAGGGGGTTAGGGAGTGTAGAGGAGTTATGGGTCAATAAAGCCTGCTGTGGGGAAGAGGAGAGGGACTCATAACGAGGTCAAGGACACATCATCGATCGCCACATCATAAAGCTGACTGGCAAGAAGGAGAAGGGATGTAGGAGGAGGAGGAGGAGGAGGAGGAAGGGGAGGAGGAGGGGGCCTGAGCAAAGTGAGAGGGAGGAACAGAGAAAGGAAGGAGAGAGTTAGAGCTGTGAGAAGCAGAGTCGACTGCAGCATCGGCCCAAAAAAAAAAAAAAGATGGAAGGATGGATGGAGGAGAGAAATAGAAAATAAAATTATCAGGATGAAGAAATGAAAGGGGGCAGCCCCTGGCCACAAAGAGGGTTAGAGGGAAATTGAATTAGATGGAATCACGGCTGTTACAGATGAATTCTGTAATAGAAGACACACACGGAGCGACCTCACTCCCCGGCTGTCAGTCAAAGTCCCGTCCTGTGGCGCGGGCTGGATTTCCACATTCATTAAGTAATCCCATCCCTCGTTTTTGTGCCTCTGCAGTAAAACGCATGTGAGTTTATTCTGTAATCTGACTAAACAAGGCTGCTCACAACTGATACACAACTCTGCAGCCCGAAGACTGACAAAGACCAGACAGAGGGCACATACATAACCCCCGTTTTAAAAGCCTTGCACTGGTTACCCGTTAGTTTTAGAATTTTAAGATTCTCTTATTGGTTTTTAAATGGCACTGACCTACCTTTGTGACATGCTACAGAGGTATGTACCAAGCAGGTCCCTCAGGTCCTCGGCATCTGGACTTCTAGTTGTCCCCAGAACCTCCACAAAAAAGTTTGGTGAGGCCGCTTTAAGCTACCGTGACCCCCCATCTCTGGAACAGCCTGCCTATGGATCTGAGAGACTGCAGCTCTGTAGATATTTTTAATAAATAACTTAAGATGTACCTCTTTAGCCAGGCTTTTACCTAAGGTACCATTCACTACTGAATTTTTATGCCCTGATCACTCCCTGATACTTTTATCTGGTGCTTATTTACTGTACAGGTCTTATCTACTTTTAAAGCAACTGTTCTTAACTTATACTTTTATACCTGTAGGTTATTTTCTTATTTGTTTTATTATTGTAGTTTTATGTTTCTACTTTTTCTTTTAATTTCTTTTTCTTTTATGAAACTGCTCTGTTGTCTATTTCTGTTTATACCCTGTTCTGTGAAGCACTTTAGGCTACAGTTCAGGATGAAAGGTGCTATAGAAATAAATAAGTCTCACTGCTGTCACGGCGTCTTACGGTGACGATAAACTGCAAAGCAATCAGTGGTGATCTAAATTAGTATAAAAGCACAGCCTCAGTCCGTCCTCACACCTGGCTGGTCAGGTATATCTTCATTCCGTAATCCGACTAAACAACAAAGCCTCCCGGTGTTTACGTAATTAATGAACGTAGTTATGCAGCAATTACAGTTATTGACTCCAGGAAAATATTTCATAGCGTTGTTTCATTCTCTCTGCTCTCCACTCTGTGTCTGGGTAATATACAGAGGTATTAATACTCAGAAATCTTATTTAAATACTTTCCAAGCTTCGGAAAAAAGTCATCTATAAAGAGTCGTGGAGTGGAAAGCTTGTGATCGTGGGTGACCGAGTCTGACTTGAACTCTGTGCAGCCTCACAGCTTCTGCTAAGTGTTGCTAGATTTTGCTATTCATTGTTTTTTTTTAAAGAATCAAATCCATAGCTCTGTGAGTTGAATGTAATACATGTGATACACGAGAGGCACGAACCCGGCGCGAACAATAATCCACGGTAATCTCATTTTCTCCTGTTTCTCAGAACAGAAGGCCGGACAGGAAACGTGTGCGGAGACATCGAGTCTCTTGTTTTCTCGTGATTGGAAATAATTATCATTTTTGTTATTCTATGATGCTAAGAGAACGCTTTGACAGCCGTCAGCCAGAGGAATCGTCTGTGATCTCCTAAAGCAAACTTGTTGGGCGAGATCACACAATTAATTTATTTTTCTCATCAGCAGGAAACAGAAACGATCCTCATGTCACTTCATATTCTGCTCTGTGCACTTTTACTTTTTCCTCGTTCTGTTATCGCCCCGAGTCTGAACAAGTGGAGAAAGAGGGTTGGACTGCTTCTTCATCTGAGTTAATGCTCTAAAAATACATCTACTCTCCCTGTGGAGAGTTAAGATGAAGATTCCAAGAACTGCCGCTTTTCCATTAGACTCTAACATCGCCTCGTCTTCCTCCTCCTCGGTCTCACCAACCCGGAGTCCTCTGAGTTCTCTCATCCCTCTTTCATCTGAGCGTTTGTCGAGAAATTGCAGAAGTTTCTCCGTAATTTCCCACTTCTGCTTAATTAATTTAGCTATTTTCCCCGTCTGCATGCATGTTCATGAGGTGAAACGTTCAAACGTTCCCTTTTCTTTGGGCGATTAGAAGAAGAAGAAGAAGAATTGGCTCAGATTGGGGCTTTTCTGCCAGCCGTCCATCAGTTTCCCTCCAGATTATCCTGAGGCGACGTTCCCGGGGATGAAGGTTTTCCGCCCTAATCTGTGTCGTTCCCTCTGTTCCCTCGCTTCCTTCCATATACGCCGCGTGTTTCAAAGCAGGTCTAAATTGAAAGGGTTGTAATTTTGCAAGCGGATAAATGAGCAGGAGGGATGTTGTATAGAAGTGGGCTTCCTGGTGCAGAGTGATCCCTCCAGGCCAGACGGAGTCATTTAACTCTCTCTGATATTCTCTCAGCATGGACTTATTACAGTTTTTCTTCCCTCCCTCCAAGGTGAAAACCGCTTCGCTAACTAGACTGGGGGTGATTTGTGTGGTGAAATAGCAGCAGGTGTGATGCACAGTTGGAGTGAATGATGCGAGTTGTGACTTAAATCGCCGCCACCGCTTTACGCTGAAGGAATGAATTGGGAGATTTGTCGCTGGTGGTGGATCGCCTGTTTGTCCAGTGATGGCTACATCGTACAAAAGGAAGCGGACACTTCTTTATTTTTTATTTTTTCATTCAGATGCCAATTAAATTCAACATAGCGGTTGGTAGTTTTCCCTTGGGCCAGCGTGGAAACAAACGGCACGCAGTGTCAACAGAAACGAGAAAAGTCGGAATGAACCGAATCCAAAAGTGAAATTATTCTGCAAGCTGGAGGGTAAAAAATAAAAAGTAAAACTGAAAACAAACTGTCTGAAAATCATCAGACCTGAAAGGATAAGGCAGATGATATTCTATGTTTTTGTTGTTATTGTTAACAAATCCAATAAAAAGACCAAAACCAGCAATGCATTAATCCGTCTCTCTGTACTTTCATACCCGTGTGTGTGGCACTCAGCCATTTGCTCCTTCAGAAGTATCTTCAGAAGGAGCAAATGGGCTTCAGGCTGAATCCTTAAAAGTACGTCACGAATATATAAAAGCATGAAGGAATATATATATATTTATAAAGGTGAAATCATTTCCTAAGATTTAGAGCAAACGGAACAAATAGCTTTTTCTATGGGATTTGTTGACAATAGGAAAATAATACCAGCCGACTTACTGAGCATTAAGTAAGTGTGTTTCTGAGAGTTACCCAGCTGCTGCTGATGATACTAGTGGGCTCCAGTCCAGATAAAATATAATAAAGTGTCTCCAGGCAGGTCTGTAAACATCAGCCGTGTCCAGCAGCATTAATCTAAACTGGGATTAAAAGCCAAACGAAAACTGAAAGACGCCCATGATTGGTTGATGCCTATTACCCCGCATTGTAGCAGATAAACTCATCAAGGCGAACACGGTCAGATAATCTCAATATGTCTTTGCAGACCCCTGCCCACGAGCCTAATCCTCAGATTTAGAGTCTCAGATTAGGAATCCTGGATGATTAATCCACATATTGTGTATGTGCATTGCAGGGGACCCTCCGCCGGGTGACCTTCTCCGTAGTGAGCCAGCCCCAGGACGGCGGTTGCTATGACAGCGGCATGGAGGACTCGGAGACGCCGAGCAGCAAGAGTTCATCGGGACCGCGTTTGGGAGCCCTCCCGCTGCCCGAGGAAGGCTACGAGCGGACCACACCGGAGGGCAGCGTGGGAGAGGAGGAGCATGTGGAGAATGGTCAGAGCACACACACACACACACACACACACACACACACACACACACAGCAAACAGCCAATAGAATCCATTGAAGCCATTCAGAGTTGCGGGCAGGAGACCCAGATACATTTACTTACAACTTTTGTCTCCCAAGGCTTCGTGCAGTGTATTCTGTGAAAGGCTTACACATGTTCTGATTGTAGACACACTCTCAATCACAACCTTGACTCGCAGTCGAGGTCTCAGGGAGGCTTTTCTCTCTCCTCACATGATGACGGGAATGTGTGTGTTATGGAATAAAGCAATTGTCCAGCGTGCGGATGCATTCGTGTCACGTGAAGATCTTTTTTAGAAAAGCTTAATGTGCAGCAGAAGCTCGTCCACGACTTCCCTTTCAACAAAGAAAATTGTGTTTTTACCTTTTTTTTGTCAAGGATGGAGTGAAAAGAAGCTTTTTTCCTCCGTGTGTACTCACGCCAGAGCGAAACCGTAAAACACCAAGGTCACTCTGACCTTGACTGACTGCACCTCCGCGGTTAAAAGCTGTTTTTTTTCACAACGCGTGAAAAGGATTTTGTGGAGAGAGGAACTGAACCGAATTCATTCTGTTCTGTTGGTCGTAATTATGCTGTATAATTATGTGTTTGTTTGCTTTCACGTGAATTTCCCTCCCTCCCTGCCCGCTGCCGCCGCTGCTGCTGCACAAAGCCGACAAAACTGGAATTAATCTTCACAATGCAACAAAACTATTTAATTTCTTGTATTTAGTGTAGAAACAGCGAAATGAATGTGGCGCTCATTGAATGTGTACAGGGTGTATTGCGTTACCTTCGGCTATCTGTAACATGGACAGTTTCTCTAAATCGGCAGGAAAGTCACATTTAGCTCATCTATCATCATTAAACATCCTGTCTGCATTTAACACGGCGTCAGTATTGATTCATACATGCCTGCTTTACATAGATGATAACCGTAACCTTTGACACTTGATCTCGTAGGACGCCGGCGTTCGGTCTCCGGCGGCCTCACTAACCTTTTGAACCGTCACTCGTGGGATGTAATGATGCTGACATGTAACTTAATCATTTCCTCGCACGTGAAGACGTTTCTGTTTGTCATTCAGATTTCTGACCTCCGTACTTGTTTGTTTTGACTTCACCTCTCACCTTTCATGTAACGCTGAGCGCAGCGGGGGGGGGGATTATTTTTTAAAAAGATTGAAGTCAGCGATTTCCATTTTGCTCCAGCAGCATTTTTCTTTCCTTTCGTACTTCCTTCACATTCTCTCCTCTCCCTTAACCTTCGTGCTCGGCTTTATTTTCCTACCCATTTTTCTTTCTCCTGTCTTCCTCACCCGGTGTTTAACTCATCATTTCTGCTGTGCTCTATCCATCTGCTTTGTTTTTCTTTTTTTAATTGTGTCTTCCCTGGTGACCTAGCTGTAAGGACACAACCTTACAATTGCAGGAATCCAAGTTCCCGTCATACCTTCTCTCTCTGCCTGTGTTTCCTCTCTGTGTCTCTTTCTTGAAGCCGTCAAATGAAGGCACCAGAAACTTATTTATTTTTCCTTTTCCTGTCTCTTTCAAAATGTCCAGATGCCAGACAGCTGCCAGACGTGGCTCTGACAGGAAAATGTACCAGGGAGTGTGATGAGTTTGGCCACTCTGACACCTGTTGGATGCCCGTCCGCCCTTCGCCTCGCCAGCGTCAGCGCCACGGCAGCGACCCCCCGCGGCTCTCCACCTTCGCCCCGGGAGACGATAACAACAATCTCCGTGGCAACGACCACGAGAGCGACAGCGAGAGCG
This sequence comes from Collichthys lucidus, assembly GCA_004119915.2. Classification (NCBI taxonomy): domain Eukaryota; kingdom Metazoa; phylum Chordata; class Actinopteri; family Sciaenidae; genus Collichthys; species Collichthys lucidus. Next base: position 5,109,744 of record CM014080.1, read on the forward strand.
CCGGCAGCGCAGGGAGCTCGGAACCGGGGGTGGTCGTCGGCGGAGAAGGTCAGAGGTTACCCTTAGCCAACGGGGATCCTCTCGGCACCCTGGGCAGAGGAGACCGCAACAGGAACATGGGCGATCACAACCGCAACCTTCTTAACCGCAAGATGACTTCAGCATCCTACGACACATTCAGCAGCGCGGGCTTCGGGAGGCGCCAGCAGGAGGAAGACGGAGGTGAAGGCCAGAACCCACCTGAGGTCATACCGCTGACACGGACAGGAGGGGACTACAAGACCACGTCCTGCCTCACGCTGTCACGCCGTGAGGTCTACCTGTGACAGCCTTGGCAACGGCGCAATCATCACCACACAACCCTCCCTTTTTCGAAATAAAGAGGGAGGGTTAAGACTTTACTGGCAAGTCATCAGTCTGGAAGGCCTTTTAAAAACCTGTGAAGATGTGAAAATGTCAAGACATTTTCCAAAAGCTGTATATCAAATTGGAACTTTTGGATTCTGACTAATATTTATAGGCACTTAAACTTAAGCAAGTGATGGATCAACTCTACGGGGAGCTGTGACCAGGAGTACTTTCTTTAAAATAAAAAATAAAATTAAAAAAACGTCTTTTTTAACTACTAGTCAAAGATGCCTACAGGCAATCCCATTACGTCCATGTGGAGGAGGACAACTTCATCTCTTCTTTTTACCTGAATTCAATGCATGCCTGCCCCTCTGCCACAGAGGGATCCGTGTGAAGAAGAAAGACTGAGTAAATCCTGATACTATAAATACTCACGGTGCAAACAAAAACTTTCACAGAGGAAGATTTAGACTCAACCGGTAAACGATCCACTGGAGAAAAAAGAAAAACCACAGAGGTCTTATCCGGACAAAAAAAGAAGTAACGGGTCTTTGATTGAGTTCTTTGGATGTAATTCAAACCAATCAAACTTTCTAATGCCTGATCAACTCGTATGGTAACGTAAGACGGGGATATTAACCAATCAAACTGCTGATCCCGTCACAAACAGAGTATCAAAGCACCAACAGAACGTGTGGTCACTGTACAGAAAAAAATGTGCTGATCTCGATTATCAGGTATCGTTCGTTTAAAAACATAAACTGCAACAATGTGAAAAGACTTTTTCTTTTTCTTTTTTTTACAGTAATCAAATGTAACAAGGTTCTCATAGAGTGTCAGTATTGCCACCCTATCCCGGCGTGTGTGAAAATCTGTGTTTTATTATTTTGCCTCCACACCCAGTCTGTATGTATATATTGTACGTGTGTGTATTTGATATAAAAAAAAAAAAACGGCAGTGTTATCTCTCTGCTGGTGTCCAACGTTTCAGAGTATAGACCGAGGCCACGCTCTCCTGCGGCCTTACAGTGTTCATGTATCATAAATGTTCTCACACACACACACACACATGCGCAAACACATAAACACATGCACGCATGCACAGCATGTAAACACGAGCTCATACAGTGCATTTACCGAATGTGAACATGCATAGGGCCACAGTTTATGACATGATTCAGTGGCTGTGTAACTGTAAAGTATATAATAACTTGCATTAACTTTCATTACGGGAAAACATTAAGCACACACACATGCACACATGCAGCGTATTAAAAACATAGGTAGAAACCCCGAACCCATAGTGAGATGTGTGCAGTACGCAGTTCATATGCACTATGTGTGTATGCGCTCTTATTCCTGATTTTTTAACATATTGCGTCTCATTGAACTAGCTGTAGCATTTTGCCTGCTCCTCTCCAGCCAGTATTTAAACATGAAATGTATTTAAATAATTACTCATCTCTCCGACTGATGTGTGGGGCTACATTTAAGGGGAATTTCAGACATGACATCTACTGTATGTAACGATAAGATAACGTGGGAATATGAGATTTTTCTGCATACTGTAAGTAGGACTCATAGAAAAACCAAATTTCTGTAAGGGGGAAAAATGAAAAAAAGGACTCTGCATGAAAGAAAGAAAGTTTTTTTCCTCTCTTTTTAAAAAAAAAAACAACCACACGCCTTTTTGGATACCACGCCTATTTGGATACATCTGTACTATATCTGTATGCTTATGGGGAAGCGGAGATAATGATGGCAGCAGGGGAGTTGGCTTCAGTGGATTAAACTGTTCCTTCTTTATCGCGGAGCAACTTTGGGGTAACCTTGGGCTTTTCTCTCTCTGTTTCCACGGCCCCGGAGTTGGCACCAAAGCGTGCCGCAGGCTGTAACAACAAAAAAAAAAAGAACACAATGTAAGTGTGAGCGCAGAGTTCTGCTGCACCCTTTTCACCGCACAGTGCCGACCCGAACACGCCCATACTGCTGTGCTGAAGCACACAGATAACAGACTCCTTCACGTTCGTCCTTCCCAGCAGCTACTGCACGACTCCACAGACACACTCTGCTGCACCGAGCTGACGAGTGGGTGTGGATTGAGGCCAGCACATCTTAATTCCCATCATCAGCGTGCGCTTCAGTGGTGTGATAGGGATAATAGGGTTAGGTCGTCCCTCTGGTCTTAATGAGTTTCCTTTCTCCTCTCCTCTCCTCCCTTGATCTGCACTGATCTCATTAATGTCTGGATAGGTGAATGTAACACTGCTGTAAATTGCCAGTAAGTGTGTCTCTTCATTTTTCTGGCTGTTTTTGGATCAGAGGAGGCGAAGGAGACGTGCTTGTTTAAGGGTGCGCTACTATTAAGTTCAGACATCCTTCGCTTAGAGTTATTCAGAAAGGAGAACAACACTCAGGTAAGATGTTCGACTACTTGTGGTTTGGGCCACACACAAACCCACACACTGCTGCTGCTCGACTGAAAGATAACTGCAGCGCCGTGTCCTCTACTTTCATTTTACAGCGGTAATTGGGCTGAAAAATGGGTGCGCTCTACAGTATGTGCGTGATTACACTTTGTATACCTGTATATACCTTCAACTTCATGACTCTGTGACCAACCCCCTTCTTTTAAACCACTGATGTACTTACTCCCTAAGCCTTCATTACCCCCCCAAAACCCCAACATGGCTGTTTACTGAGCTCTGTCACTGATGGACTGTGCTGAGGATGAAACTCAAGGCCCAACACAAGGAGAGTTCACATTGAAAAAGGGATTGGTGAAAACAATCAGAGAAGGACAGAAGGACAACGCTCTTTCTCTGGAAGAAAGAGTTGGGACAACCGGAAAGTTCTTGAAGGACTAACGTCCAGTTTGTTGTTTTTTTCGGAAAGAGACTCTTGACGCAGCCCTGCCGCTTCGAAGCGGCAGATATTTCTTCAAACTGCTGTTTTAAGGCAGTTCCATCATGGCACCTTTCAAACCCTCCTATCCGGATTTAAGGGAACTTTACTGTACATGAATCTGTGTGGGTGTGTATCGTTTTTTTTTTTTTATACTGCACGTTTAAACATGAATATGTTTCAATCTTCTGCAAAACAGAGAGAGGGGAGACGGACAGAGAAGAGCGTTAACGTCTGAGATCTATCACCCACTAATCGAGACATTTTGCAAAAACAGACACTTCAGCGCACATCATGCTGTCATCCCCCCTCGTGCTGTCCTTACCCTTATAGCCATGTACAGATAAAAAGTACACTGTAGAACAGACAACTGGAAACCATAACAGACAATGGCATGCTTAAGGTCTTCAAATCTGCACTTGAGGAAAAAAAATGAGAAAAAAAAAATGTTATTTTTATTTTTCCTCTTCTTTGTTTTTCGTTTCTTAACGGGGGCCGGCTCTGTTTTTTGCTGCTCCCTTCCTGTAATTACATAATGAACTAATTGCATTTGCTATGACGAGGAAGAAGAGGAGCTGTCGAAAGAATGGTTTGGTACGAAGATGAATCATGTAAAAGTTTGACTTTGACATTAAAAACTTCAAACACTTGTTTGTCCGGTAACTTCTTGACGATTATTTCACACGATAACTACGAGATAAACTCCAAACTAAACATTTGCCTCGAGAACGTCTGGGTGAGTTTGAGAAGATCTGTTATTAGATCCTCCAGCATGAAGTTGCTCTTCAGCCAAAACCTTAATTCATCAAGAGGATTCCTCAAATTGACTTTTTGACCTTCGGGAAAAAACGGCTGTGGGCAAAATCAATTTATTAACAATTTTACATCTTCAGACTTGAAGGATCGCTGTAGAAACCCTTAATTAATGATAAGCACTGATAATGTCAGATGACAAACTTGACTTTTTCTAAAGGCTTATTAGAAGATTAAACATTTCTGAACCTTTATTCGTTCCTACAAACATTTACAGCTTAAGGGGGGCCTATTAGGAAAGTGGTACGACCTGATGAAGACCATGTGACACAGACGAAAGCCCTAGAATAACCAACTAATGGGGCCTTGAGTGGAAGCTGCATTGACATCTTCTGTTTCCAAGGTCACGAATGAACTGTCGAGCTAAATTGTTTTTAATGCCGAACCAATAGACCTGAAATCCATCCGATTGGCAGAATGACACCTCGATACTCTTATTTTAATGGGTAATGTCAATTTGCACCTGGCTGACATGCATGCTGACTAGAATACATTTCTAAAATGTGGCACAGTCCATCAGCTTTATCTTTGAAAGGTGAATATCCTGCTTGCAAAGAAAAGTTTTTTAAAAAATGCAGAGGGCAATTTGGACTTAGACTTATCGGAAAACGCTTCAGAGGTGTTTGCTGCAAAGATTAGTGTGAAGGACTCAAAATGTCAAGAAATAAAAATAAAAAATCCCCAATCAGTTTTGTGTTTTGTCCGGCATGCAATAATGACCCCATGTGGACATAAATCAGTATTACATGAGTTTTCTGGCACGTGTATCAGCTGTGCTTTATGACCAGATTCATTTTGGTCATAGTGAAAGATGGAGAAAGAAAAGCAGCGTGACAAGACATCAGTTTCTCTAAATATACTTCAGAAACGACCGCTAACAGTGAAGAACTATGAATACGTTTCTTCGTGTGTTCGGTTAGAGGACGTTTCTTTGGGGCAGACAGCTGCCAGTTTAATTTATAGCAGCGAACGTGGCCTCACGTGCTTATTCTCCTCTAATAGAATGGAAAGAGGTTTAATGTGACACAATCTGGGAAATGATCATTTAGGAGTAGAAGGCCCTTCATATTTCACACTTTATGTCAGATAGAAAAATGGATAATAGGGGGAGTAATACATTTCCTGTACTTCAGGTGTAATTCAGAGGTGAAAATTGGAGAAAAGGTGAGCGATATGAATGTTTCAGACGTCACATGCATCAAGTACAGAGAAGATAGAGTTACTATGGTGATCATTCATTCATTTACAACACAGGCACCATTATAAATTAGACCAACAAACCACATTTTCTTTCACTTTCTATTATTTTAACAGCAAAACAAACAAATAGATCCATCTATACTGTTATTGCTGTCATTTTAACAAGCCAGAAAGTTGCTCTGCAGTTTGTACTAGTCACTCTTTCCTCTTGACTTTATATTCACTCCACGGCTCGAATGAATTATGCTGTTTGAGGAAACGATTGCAATTGTTGTGGGGGTTTTTTTAGACTGATGGCTCGTAGCAACGTCACATTTGATTTAGGAATGAGTTGAAACGTCAATTCATGCATCGCAAGGCCTTGTGATTTGTATCCTCCTCATTATCTGCAATTAGTATAATCACTTGTATTTAAATGCCAGCATGTGTCACATCCAATAAAAGTCTTGCGTTAAACTGCAGAGTATGAATTACTGACCATAGTTTTGGGTCTTCTGGGGGGAAAACAGTGCAGACATTACCACCCCCGAAGGACCAATTGTTCTGCAGCCTGCAATAAAGTCATAAAAACACACATAAAAGACAAAAATCATTAAACCACACAATAAAAAGGTATGAGCAACCTTCTCCGGAACACCAAATGCATCAGGTATCGTATCAATCAACCCTCCGTATCCGTAAGTCATCTCATCTAAGTGGCGTCCATAAAAAGCTTTCCAGATAAATCACACTGCTTCACCAGATAAATGGACAAGGACTTGTCTGCACTGCAAAAACAAAAAAAAAGAAAAGAAACAATGTCAGTTTCTTTGAACTCTTAATTAAATTCCAGGGATAGACCCAGTGGATGTACATTTTATTGATTTTATAAAGATAGAGGAAAATGTTGTGAAGAAGGCGCCGGGTGAAGTAAACCCCCAGAATGTTAACTTCCTCACACACTGTCCACTATATCAAATGGTCTTTGGAGTTGTCAGATGCTTTCAGGGGCTTAAGCAGATTTCTAGTCTGACGTGAAAGTGAGCTGAAGTGAATTGCCTTTGAATTTCCTTTTCATGCAGAACGAGAAAAAAACCTTCGGTTTCATGGTTTCAAAGTGAAAACGCATAATCGTTCCCTGTGTTGAAATCTGCCTATCTTACTTATTTGTGCTAATCCTGTCAAAAGGAAATGTTCTTCTGATGTCCAGTCAGTTAACATCTATAGAAGGTTGCTGCAACCCTCCAACACCAAAAGAAACGTTCTGCATGAGTACAGCTGAGCATTAAACGTCGCAGATGTGATCGGTTCTGTCAGCGTTGTGCTCCTCTGTTCAGGAAAGCCTTGCAGCAGAGCTGTAAACATTCTTTCTCCCTGATACGCCGGGCGGCTGTTGATGTGAGATTTGATCCTCCCTGTGTTGCTCCGTAGGCTGTCATTTATGTCTCTTCATCTTTTCATGGTCACGTCAGCCTGATCTCATCAAAGCGGTGCCGGAAGAATATACATATACACGGTAGCGGAATGAGATACCTAATGTATCAGTCTACAACTGCACAAAGAAAAAGACCGTTTCCAATTAAACTGGAGTTATCCGCATTTTCTTAAATAAAAAAGATGTTAAATATGAAATATTCTGTCACAAAATGACCTTTAAGCTTGTTTTTTTTACACTGTTAATTTCCAAGACATATAAAATATATTTATTTGGCAGTGGACAGTGAAATTGGTTTTACAGTAATGTGTGAAAACCGTAACTGCCTAATTAATCTAGTTTTCACTGCACAGTTTTGTTTCTGATGTTGATTTTGTTTATGCCGTTCCGCATGAGCCAGACTAGTCGTTAACGTCAGCAGCGTCGGCTTGTATTATATTTAGCATGCAGATGTACGAGCCGTGAGGTTTTTGGGTGGAATAGGAATCAAGGAAGAGTGAAGTTTCCGGTTCACTCTAATGTAAAGACGCAAACAAGCCACGGGGCAAAATGAAATGAGATGCAAGAAATGAAATGATCACATTTGAACATGAACATGAAAATATCTTGTTATATATTGGTGTGGTTTTAAACTCACATTTTGAGTGAACACATCATATATTTAAGATTTATGTAATTTGTTGTCCTCACATGTCACTTTAAGACCATGGTCCCCAGAAAGTAACAAAGACGTGTGTGTATATACGTGTGTGTGTGTGTGTGTGTGTGTGTGTGTGTGTGTGTGTGTGTGTGTGTCTGATGGCCTGCAGGTGCTGTGTGATTTACTCTTTCGAGTGATTGCAGAGGTGTTTCTCATCTACTGATTGGCCTGATAGTTGACAGCTTGTGGCTTTTTGAAAGACCAGAGACAAATAACACTCTCTCTCTCAGTCTGTGTTTTTCTCTGTGAGCTTCTCAGCTGCTCGCTCTGTGTCTTAACCCCCAATTGTGCTAAATGAGAAAGTTTTTGTCTTGTGTGCAGATAAGTGCCAGCCTCAGACTGTGACTATAGTGATTTGAGGGGCAGGTAATAGTTACCTCGAGGCTGTAATTTTAATTACTTACACATATAAGAGTAAATAGTAGTAAACAGTAACATAGTTTTTGCTTCACTTACTTTTTGAGGTTCTTTTTTAGTTTTAGTGGTAGTAGTAGGGTGATTTTCTTTAGTTTATTCAGGGACAAGAACTCAGGAGCAGCCTTGACCTTTAAATGAAGCTCAACGTGGACACCAACTGGACAAATGGGAGTGCTACAGCTTGGGGATCAGGTTAGAGGCGCCACAGTTGAATTTATTTGTTAGATTCCTAGTACAGTGGTCCCTCGTTTATCGCGAGAGATACGTTCTAAAAATAACCCGTAATAAACAAAATCTGCGAAGTATCCATGTTTTAAGGCCGTAAAACTCCTAACCACACACTTTCATACACCTTTTTACACACATTTTGTAATCATTAGGTCAATAAATAATACGAATGATGAAGATTGGAATGAAGAAAACTCTAGCACCAAGCATCAATCTAAAGTGCAACACTTAAAAGATAATGTATGTATATGACATTAGTGCACGAAGGTGCTATCTAAAAGCTAATTATAACCAATTCTGTTTCATGTAAAATTAAATATTTCTTTCATTGTAAAAATAAATTACATCAAATGAGAGTTAAAGATTAATACTTCATGTTTTATCCCCTTGAAATTACGACAGAAGTAATTAGATATCTATTAAAAGGTCAACACACATTAGATATTAGTACTTAATTACTACACTGTTGTTTGATTGGATTTTAATCACAATGTAGCCGCTTATGCAGACAAAGTTTTTTGCTCATTGCATAGTAGCTGGATACAGCTCGGATCTGCACAGCAGGGAGCTGATGGACCATCATCGGTAGAAGAACAGCACAGCCGGCTCAGTAATTTGCCATGATGCAGTCGGGCCTTCTTTTACTGCCAAACAGCAGCCTGTTCCTATCAAGGGACGGGACGTCTCTGCATTGTTATGGCACCTGTTCCCCGACTTCTGTATGCCCTAAGCACAGACAGCCACTGTTTTCTATTTCTGTGATTTCGTGACCTTCTACGGGAAAATGGAAAACTTGCATATTTTTTTGGTCTCAGAACCTCAATATTACATCTGTTCGGTTTGCTCCCGGAGCAGATGGCAGCAGCAGCATGCAGGTCTCTGTTGGTCTCTATGAAGGTGATGTTGTCTGGAATCAGATCATCTGTAGTAGGAAACCCGGAAAGTGTTTCTTTGCACATACACAGCCTTGTGTGCTGTAAATGAGCTGAAACTAGCAGACTTGAAAGTTCACTGAAGAAATGTGCTGATCTGCATTACAGCACGTTCTGCACATTTTGCAGTGTTTGCAGAGCAACCCCTGTCAGCTACATGTGACATAATTTAAAATTCTCTTTTACATTTCAAACACAGTAGTACACTGGAAATACTTGTGATCTTTATGGGCAAGTAAGGCAAGTTTCTGCACTGCACCTCAGGATAGCTCATGCTTTGGAAGTGTTAAAAAAATATATCAAGCATAAAAGGTGGGATGGAAAAACACATTTAATTATACACACTGTCAGTGTAGTGATTTTCATATACATGTTTTTCCTGGCTGGTCTCAACCATTACAAATACAGTCTAATGTGGAGAATCGTAGCAGGAAACTACATCAAATAAACCTTTAAGTGTGTCGCCGCTTTATGAAAGAGAGCGCATCTTGATGCAATATCATAATATTTATGCAACTGTGGCATGACAAACGTTCCAAAGAAACTCATCTGCTGAAGAGTTCTCCTTTGAGAGAAAAACACTTTAGAACAAGTGACGCCAATCTCCGCCAGATGAAAATTAAGCGAAGTGAATTAGCTGTTATTGTCAAGCACTACAATAAAAGGAAACATTCCTCGGGGACGACAGATGGATGTAGATATACCACAGATGTGGTTTAATTCATTATATACAGTGTTGTGGCACATTGACAGTGAAAGCATGTTCGAACTGATAACAAACTGACTGTGGTATTAAACAAGGCTGAAAGTTTTGTTCCATTCAAGCCACTTAGAGATGCAATTTTCATTTGCCTGTGAGATTCAGATTATTTATTGTTCAGTTTACAGCTCTGCTGCTATACTTGACTACTGCATAAAGAATAAATCACATTGTCACAATCATTTCATGAGACGAGGTAAACATATTTTATTCCGACTTTTTATGGGTATTTGTTCCTGATTATTAAAACGTTTGTAAACCTTTAAGAAAAATGCATTGTATGAATTTGTAAAACATCTATATATAGATAGATGGACCATATATTTGTGACACTTTGTTAATGATTAATAATTAGTGTGCATATATTAAGTGTTATGGTGTCACAGGAAAATCACCATTATGAATTTTTGGTTTTATAGTGTCTAATGTCTAATATGCTACTAATGCTTTTGTCTAGCAGTGAGTAAAACGTATTATAACTCGCTGCCTTGCATATGATACATGGCAGGGCTCTCTTTGTTGGCCCAATAAGCCATGCAACAAAACACCTGGGCATATAAAAGACTGATGTTTATTCTCAGATCTTGTGTAGTTTGTTGTAGTTGTAGTTTGCAAGTAATGCAGTTGATTTTCAGTACTTTTGTGGAATATTCTTAAACAGGGCAACCTGGGTGTGGACGGGGGCGTGGTGCATCAGCTGCAGGAGAGAGGTGTGGGGAGGGCTCAGGAGAGCAGCGCCAGGTGAGAATGATTGGCACACCGGTTCGCAATTGGCTATAATCACTCTCTCCCCTTTTTCCAACGCAGTAGCGTGCTGGACAGACAGAGGAAGCAGGACTGACGGACAAGGACACGGCAGACGGCAGCAAGACGCCTGCGAACGGCTGCAGTGTGAGACTGATTCACGTGTGAATAAAAGAATCCCTTATAAACGAGCTTTGGTCTCTGACTGGTCTGTGCGAAGAACCCACAGTGGCAGAAAGCCTGTCACACTGGGCAATAGCCTCTTATTTCTATTGAAAATGTAGCACACGATATTCCTCCATTGTTGATTTGATTGTCTTCATTAAAGACCATGAATCTCAAATGTGGTGAAAAATATAGGCAATATATAAAGAGTTACAGTGAATTCAGACCCACATTAAACATAGATCTATGTGTTGTCAATTAATTTACCCTGTGAATTATTGACCTACTTTGAGAGGTCCTCAAACTAAGTTTAAAACATACAGTATGTGACACTAAATGACAGTAAAGATGCACTTAAATAACATCCTCTTAGATGCAACATGACACATATACAATAAATATTTTCCCAATCCCTGTAAGTAAAAGATTTCTCATTTGAAATCTCATATTTCATTTTTATCTGCATGTATAAGTTGGCTTAGGTATCCCACTTCAGAACGCCCTCTTCTAATAACAGCAGGGATGCACTGAACACTGCACAAATAATACATAATGTCACAATTGTATAGAGACTGACTGACTTTGCCAACATAAGGTCCCACCACTTGTAGGACAGAGTTGATGTTGATGATATTGCGTGCACTAAAGTTATCCATACCTGTTTTAAGTTCAAAGTAAAATGTGGGTCATCTTATTAAAGAATATTTAACGTGCTTTGTGCTGACATGGTGTGCAGCTGTTTTTATCAGTGCTTGTTTTCTGCTCGGAGGAAGAAGAGCGTCCGTTGTCCTTGCTCTGTTCATTTATTTGTTCAACAGCAGATACAAAAGAATTTAATTGAAGTGTTTTTGCTTTTCAATTCAACAGTTTTTTTAATAAATGAGGCTATAAACCGACACAATACAAAATTCATTCCCACAAAGGTTTTATAATGTCATTACAGCCCACATTTAAAAAAAATAAAGTGCTTTCATACAGCGTAATATTTTCTTTTCTAGTCATTGGTTCTTTCCTCTCTAGATAAGTTAAGTTCAGGGGCTTAGTGTTGACATTGAAGTGGAGTGTCCACTTCGAGGCGTGTGCCAAATTTCTTTTTGGCATGGTTGAAGTGTCCACTTCAGTATCAATAATATCGTTTTTTTTTCCCATCTCTCTAATAAGTGCTAGAGTGTGTTTTTAGTTTTGTCTAAATCAACCCACGCTTTTTAAACTGAACTGAAATAAAAGCTTCACTTTGTTTGTCCTTGTTTCCATGTCTAATTAATCCAAATTCAGATTTTCATAGAAGGAATGGAAATCTCTCTGGTCGTAGTGACGGTCAAAAACCTATTTATTTATTTAAAGATTTTGAGGTGTTGATACAAAGCTTGGTGAGTTTTCACGGCATGCACGTCACGTTTTTTAACATGTTTTAACATCCCTTTGTCTCTGACACTAAAAGACAATTCATTAACAAGGACCACGCCCGTACAGATGAAGTTTAAACATGTTTATTACGAGTGACATTCGGGAAGCATGGGTATGATATGCTGCGGGGAGGGTTTAGGGAAAGGGGGGGGGGGGGGGATTAGAGGGGTTGAGGGATGGAATGAGGGTCGGAGGATGAGGGATGTTAGGATGAGGGATGATGGGAGGGAGGGAGGGATGAGGGGAAGGAAAGGTGGGAGGGATGAGGCGGGACCATCGGCAGAGTGGTCCTGAGGGTGACGGGAGGGATCCTGGAAGGAACCTGGGGGGATGGAGACTCTCTCTGCGACTCTGCGGATTAGAGGCCCTGGTTCCTGTGTGGGAATAGAGACGAGAAAAGGGAAGACAAAGCGAGAAAGAAGGTTTGGGGGGGTGGGATGTGACAACGGCATCAAAGAAGGAGTGGAAAGAAGAGGAGTGCTTAAGTACATGGAGAGTGGAAATTGAATGAGTACGAGGCGCGGCCCTTATTCCCGAACCCAGTTTATAAAAACTCCATTATATTGCTGCAAAACACGACTTTTTTTTCTTCTTTATTGTGGTTGAATTACTTGAAATTGAAAATCTGCTTTAGGTTACAATCATGAATCGCCTCACCTGGATGTGTTTGTCTTTTGGCTTGGTTTGTCTCGAGCTCATATTGTCCTAACTGAAGCACATGCAATTCGACCTAGCAAAGATTTATTGGCAGGAATTGTTATTTAAATTAAATTAAGCAGACAGCGGAGAAAGGACTCACAATTCAAGTTAGAGTGATGCATCAAATTGGTATTAAACTCTCAGGAATGTTTCAGTTTTTGACAACAGTCAAGTCTTTATTGATCGTTAGTGGTTCCATTGGAGACAACAGCAACAAAACAGAGCAGCATAGAAACACTGAATGTGCCAAGAAAACATCAAGAATCAATAAAATGAAATAAAAACAGATTATCAGTGACGTTTTTAAGAGCGGGTGTGGGAGACGAAGCCCTTTTACAGCAGTGAGTTCAGCGTTTCATTACAACAAAGATCTACTTCTGGCATGAGTGACTGGCAGAAAACTATCACACACATCATAAAGGCTCTACAGAGAAACTCTATTATGAAGGTACATCGATCTAAAAATTCTTTTCTGCAGCTGTCGTCGTGTGTGTTTCATCTACTTTCACACTTTACAGGAGAGTATTGACACTTTTGCATATAGTATTTGATGGTGGAGAGGAAGTAGCGTTGCTTTTATTGAAGATGAGTTTATGTGCTTTGAACTCGGCTGGCTCTATCCACAGTGAATGTCATTGTGTATTCAAAGCATACATCTACCAGTATAAGAATATGTTTGTGTGCCTTGAGTACAATTCTTCCATCAAGACAATAAAACCACAAGTTAGTGCAACATCTAAAGACGTGTCCATGCAATATGTATAACAGATCCCACTCGAGCCACATTGAAAACAAATATTGCCAAGATGTTGAAAACAAAACAAACGCAAGGAGTAATCTGTTACTTCTTTAGCTGTCCACCACACGGGTGGAGAGGAGCACCATGTCTGAGCAGACCCACACAGTACGACGTGAGATGTGAGGAAGGTTAAGGAGGAAGTCATGCTCACGAGAAAGGAGATAACAACATCATGACGTAACACTGAGGGTGTGTGTGTGTGTGTGTGTGTGTGTGTGTGAGTTGTTTGAATGACTCGGTTGATTGTAAATCACACTCTTCTTTTATTAAAAGTAATAATGTGCTTCTCAGTGACTCAAGGCAAACTGATTAAAAATCATAATGGTGTAAAAAGAGCGTGTCACCATTGTACCAAAAAATACAAAGGTATTCATACATGCCAGCGTGCTCTCACACTCAGTCATACACGTACACTCAAACACCCACTCCACCACAACCACACTTTGTGCCATGTCGAGCGTTCAACCAAGGCTGGTGATGTTGGAGCGACCACCGGGGGGCGCTACAATACGGTGGCCAGACCGACGGGGGACATTGTCATCAGTCTGTGCCCCTAGGAAATGAAGACAGAAGATATATTTACAGTATGTTCCATATATATTCATAAAAGATTTATAAAATATATTATTTCTGGTACCTGACAGGCTGAAGTTGGACTGGTGAAGATTGCGTATCGGTGGAGGCTGGTGGGAGGTGGGGGAAGATTTGGCTGATGGAGCAGGAGTAATGTATTTGGGGGCAGGTTCAACATCATGCACAGGGCCATCGTACATCCCACGAGTAACACCCTGCTTGCTCATCACCTGCACAGAAAACACACAGTGACACATACACAAAGCAAAGCTATTAGTCATTGTGGTGGCTCGTAATATATGACGACTTGGCTCATTTGTTTTTTCTGAAATAAACTACTTTAAAAACGATGATAGAATGTATCTATGCAGTTCTTTATATGCATTTATATCCTCAAGTTCGCAGACGACTCCACCCTCTTCAGATGGGGACAAGTCTGCCTGCAGGTGGGAGAACGGTGGTGACCTGGTGCAGTTGGAGCTCAACGCTCTTAAGACACATGAGTCAGGGGTCACCAGTCGACCATATCAGCTCCCTCGTCACTTCCTGCAGCAGGTAAAAGAAGTTCAACCTGCCAAAGACAGTGACGGTGCACTTCTACACTCGCCATCCTTGAGTCCACCCTCACCTCCTCCATCACCATCTGGTATGTCGCTGCCAGTGCCAAGGACAAGGGCAGACTGCAGCGTGTCATTGGGTCTGCTGAGAAAGTGACTGGCTGTAATCCTCCATCTCTATCAGGACCTGTACTCCTCCAGGACCCTGATCTGTGCTGCTAAGATTGTGGCTGACCTGATCTGATCTGATCAAAGTCATTCCCCTCTTTAAGATTATTACATTTTGTTTATTACGTCTTTTGTTTGCACAGTAACTTGTGAATACTTTGCACATTCGTACACAAAACTGTTCAGCTCTTTTTTCTTTTTAAACTTGATTTTTATTTTCCTTATATTATTTTACTTCATGTTTGTTATGCACAAAAACATCAGATTCAGATTGCTGTGAAATATAGTGACGGTCATTTTAGCATGTTAAGTATATTCTATTTATTATTATAAATTATTATAATTATTTTATTGGTGCAAAATATTAGTGTTTTCATAATATGACCTGTAAGGGTTCATTCCTTTCTCAGTTTTATACATGTACAACAAAGATCAGACCATGTCGAGTGACAGCTTTCTGTTGGTTTTCATGATGTTCATAGGATTCATATTTAGTTTTTTTAGCCCCTACTTGTAATATTTATGTAATATTTCAATTACTTCCTGCCTGTCATCTTAAAAAAAGGTTGGTGGGCTGTAAAAACATCAGGGACAGCTATGAAAATAAGTCAAATTTCTAATATGACTGCAGAAATGTCTTGACATCATCCGTCTGCTGTACCTGGTTTCTGAACTTAATGCGCTGGTAGGCGAGGTCCGGGAAGTGCTTGCGGGGAATAAATCGCCCGGTACCCGGTTGAACTTGCAGCTTGCCTTCCTCGTAAACCACCTGACCTTGACTCAACACCAGCACCGGACCGCCACGGCACTCCATACCCTCGAAGATGTTGTATTCTGCCGCCTGCGCGCAGAGAGATAAAGACAAAGAATGTGGATAAAAAAAAGGGGAATTAAGCAGATGGACAAAAGGAGAGCTCTTTCATTTCCACCCACTATTTCAAACACTGATAATCTGCACTGTGTCTGCACACTGTTCTGTTTCAGCAGGCATTGTATCAGATGGCTTAATACATGCAGTAAAATGCAGCAGTTCGGAAGATGGGGGATGAATAAGTAAGAGGCTCGGGGCATATAGGAGGCACACAGGGGGATGGGTTGAGAGATGGAAGCACAGAACGTGTGAGGGGTGAAGGGGGATTATAACCTAAAGCCGGCACCAGTCCGGATTAGGGTCTTTGAGGCTGGCAGAGCAGACTGAATACATTATGCACTGTCTAACATCTTTCACTGTATCCTGTCTTCACCTCCGAGGCCATTCTGCCGCAATTTTATTATCTAATCTTTCAAAATCACATTAATTGCAAAATTCTTACTTACCACTCGAGGCACCTGACCGTGCACAGTCATGATTCTATTTTCTGGATTTTAAAAACTTTTAACAAAAGGGAATAAATTCATCTTTGCTTTTGGCAATTTAAAGGATTAAAACAACAATGTCCTGATAAAACCACGGTCCTCAAAAGTCTTTGGTGGAACCGCTTTCTATTGACGAAACCTCGGTGGCATTGCAAATATGGTAACACTGCGAGAGCTGCAACAAAATATTATTCAACTCCTAAATTGCTTTAAGGTGGCATCGGACCAAGTAAATTAGAAAATGCTTTGGGCAAACCCACCATTAAACATAAATCCTATAACGTCTTGTCAAATAGAATTTTTCTTTCTTAAAACCAGTGGATTTGTATGCCAGACTTTTATTTTATTATCTATAATAATTAAGTCAGACTGTAAAGCCAGACTTAAATATTATATTCTAACTTGAAAGTGCATCTGTGGTTCTCTTCACCTCTTGTGATCTTTCTTTGTTTTTGTCCTTCACACTCCACCTCCTCCTCTCTCCTGCAGCCTCCTGCCCTTCATGTGCTTCTGCTACCTCAACTGACGCAGTATTCGAAAAGATCAGTGTAGTTGTCAGAACATCAGTTTAATCACCTCGTCACTCCTTGTATTCTATTCAACATTTTATCCATCCTCCCTTTTTCTTTTTCTTTCCCCTCTCTCCTGTTTTCTTTTGCTTCTCACCGACTGCTGGAGTTTGGCACTGATTGTTTTGACGCTGTCGGGGTCCCAGATGACGATGTCGGCATCGGAGCCCACCGCTATCCGGCCTTTGCGTGGGTACAGGTTGAAGATTTTAGCTGCGTTTGTAGACGTGACCGCCACAAACTGGTTTTCATCCATCTTCCCCACGGCCTTAGAGACGGAGAATTGGATGTTTAGACTAAATTCAAACTGACAGCTACACAAACACACACAAAATGTCCTCATCGCTCACCACGGCCTTGTCCCAGACGAACCCCATTCTCTCCTCCACTCCACTGGTTCCCTCTGGGATCAGGGTGAAGTCATCTTTACCGATTGCTTTCTGGGAGGTGCTGTATGTGCAGTGAGCGCTGCCCACCACCTGGAGGTCCCCACTGTATTAAGATATGAAATCATCAGCACACCTTTGAAACCGCAGTGATTAACCTGTCAGATGTTCGATTTTTCCATCGAGGGTTTTCAAACACCCTGAACTCAGATGATCAGTTAAAGAACATTACTAGATTTAGCCACCAGGCGTCCTCACTGAGCATGTCAGTTAAAGTACAAGTCATGTAGTGGCCAGTGGCAGAAAAACCAGCCGGCTGAACCAGTCAGAATGGTGCAACACAGCTGCAACACCCCAGTCCCTAAAGCCTAAACCAGGCGACATCACAAAGACCCACTCCATCATCAGAAAGTGATCAACTCATTTCACCCTTGAATATACAAGAAGACGAATTTGACATGTTAATGAGCTGTGATTAGCATAATTTATCATCTCGAGCCTTTTATTCATTTGTTAATTACAGTGATTATTTCATGATAAGTGAGATGTGGGATCACCCCGGTGCCACGAGAGTACTTATCGTGGATATAATGGTCCTCCGCTGATACGTGAGCAAAAGTGTATCCAGCGTCTATCTGGGTCGTTCTTTTGTTCGAGCCTAAAAATACACCCTGTCGCTTCAGCACAAGCTCAAACAGAACAGCAGCATCACACCACCGGTGTGTGTGTGACAGCACAGACCCGCCCTGAGAAGCTGGAGTTGCAGGCGGAGGGTGGAGGAGTGAGTGAGGAAGAGGAGGGAGGCAGTTGGTAGCCAAGGCAACAGATGATGAAGGATTCTAGTTCCTGTGCTATTTATATAATCGGGGACAGACAAAAGTATACAGCAGGATCTTCTCTGCATTGTGGATTGTGAAGGGAGAACTTAGGTGTGTTTGGTCTGGGACACTTTGTCCCTCTATGATACTCATAAGTTACAACTTGATATGATTTATGGTTAAACTGGTTTGCAAGCGTCTTTCTCCTCATAAATGCATCTTCACCTTCTCTCCATCTGCTTCTTCATCACTGAACTCGGTCTGACATTGTGCATTACACACACAACACTTGTTTGTGGCATGAATACCAAACTGAAATCAAAGGGCACACAGTGAGAGTTAGATCCTTGTCCTTTGGTGTCATTCAGCTGATTTGCATTTCACTTTCTGCAGAGGTTGTAGCTAATGAATCACTTTGTCTGCAGAGTCTGCATTAATTAGAAAAGTTTTCACAGGTTCTAGTGTTCGTGAAATAGAATGTAGGCCACATATTTCATGTCAGAGGAAGGCAACACGGTGTCCTTGAGTGCATTTAGTTTGCGACATGTGCATCAATTGATGAAGAGGTTAAAGACGTACCAAGCCAGCAGAGTGTGGAGGTGGTCTGGAGTTGTGGGATCAGGACTTAAAGGTGGAGAGGTCACATAAGCAGCTGCTTTGGCCCAGTTCTTGCTCCAATAGTGAGAACCATCAGTGGCCAAGCTGGCTGTGATCGGCTCCCCAAAGACTACGGAACCTGGGGGGGTGGGATGACGGTGAAGACAGTGAAGGTCGGGATGTGTAAAGAAGATGTTCATATACGTACGCTTGACTGAAATAGAATCAGACCCATGCTGACCTTTCCTACGGGCCTGGGTGATGGTGTCTGCTGCACTCTTGCTCATCACCTTGGTGATGTAGACGGGACAGTTCACACGGTTGCCGAGAGTGATGGCGCGGAACACCGCCTCAGCCTCCAGCTGACAGGAAGTAAATAAAACATTAAAACCGACGAATGGATGGATGGATGGATGGATGGATGGATGGATGATGGGGTATGCGAAAATGGTATCACCTCTTCAGGACGACTCAGAGGATGGCCTTCAGGTCCGGTGATTCCCATTCCGAGGATTTTCCTCTGTTCCTAAAACCACAAATGAAAAGATTTCTCTTCATACCAACTACAAGAACTTAAGAACAAATCATGTTTGATCCACAAGACTTTAGGAAGGTCAGTTAGCATCTCATGGTTCGTGATGCTATCAGAGAAAATAAGGTGTGCATTGTAATCCTGGAATGACTTCCGAAATCTTTTGGTTTCATTGTTTCTTTCATGGGTTCTCTTACTTACTTCCATTGCTGTTAACAATTATGTCATTATCATTCATCAGCACCCTCATTATCATTCCTTACTCTTTCAAATACATCATGGTTTTGCCATAATTGTGCATCATCATCTTCATGAGCCCGACCACCACTTTTTATCACAGCTGTCAGCATTATCTGCACCTTCATCCTCACCGTCTTAATCACCGATACATCATCATCATTAGTATAATAACGGTCAACAGCAATGGCGGCCTGTGATAAAGCTGTCACATCCAGCAGCTGCAGCAGCATTAATACTTTCTCTCTCTCTCCAGGAGAGACGGTTGGTTACGTGACAAGAATATATCTCTCGACTGCAGGGAGTGACCGAGGTAAAAGGTTGGTCATGATTTAAATATATAGTGCTATATATTGCCTGTGTCTGAAAGCTGGGTAAAGATGCCGACTGGTCGTAATGGTGTGATGGAGGTATGAGTTGCCGGTTGCCGCTGAGAGATAAAAATAGCGGCGGTTATGTTAGCACCTACCTGAGCAATCAGGTCTCCATTTTCAGCATGAACTAACACCACGGCACCCAGCTGCTTCAGGAAGGTAAAAGCCTCATACAGCTAAAGACAGAGATGAGACCAAAGAACAAAAAAGGGATTAATAGTCATGTGACAGATTTACATGAAGGAATCCATAATCAGTGTTAGAGATTATGAAACACACCTCAGAGTCTGACATCTGGTACAAGTCCTTATACGCCATGTACACTTGGAAGGAGTTGATACCTGACAACGGTGGAAATGATGAATGCAGTCACGACAAGAAGGTAATAAAAGGGGAACTCAGCGGAGAGGATTACAAAGACAAACTGTGCAAGTGTAGCCAAAATAATGTATCACCAAATGTAATAAATGAAGTCAAGACGAAGGCCGAACTTCCAGTTGCAAAATTCAGGAACTGATGTACAACCCTGCCTGTTTACCTCGAGCATCCGAGCCAAGAATTACAACTCCCGACTTTATTTCTGAGAGAAATTTGTCACACGAGCAGATGCCTTGGCTTAGTCACTGCGTTTTGTTGTTGCGTCCCCCAAAAGAAAAGTGATTTTTTACTTTAAACAGATTACAACCAGTATTCTTCCACTGCCACCATGACAGCCCCATAAAGACGACAATGGACTTCTTTTGTCACTTTGCTGTAAGAGGATTCAACGCCGGGCCAAATTGTTACTAAATCCGTCCGCATTGTTCTCAAGAAATGGATCCAAAATAGGAACTGAAACAAATATTACAGCAACTCTACACAACTAGAAACCGATGTACCTTTCTCGTGCACCAGCAGCTCCAACTCGTCTTTAACAATCTCGTTCCACTGGGGGATGTCTACGTGGAGGGAATAATCGCAACATGCCTTCTTATCTGCAGCCTCCTGCCAGCACTCGAACGCCTCCAGCAGACTGTCCCCAGGCTGAGGGGTCACATGGTCGACTGAAAGGTGGGAAGATGTGGAAAGGTTAAGACGGAAAGAATGTGACCAGTATTTTAAACGAACATGCGGTCGCAGCATGCACTCACTGATCATGGTGGTGCCCCCAGCGAGCGCAGCCTTGGTTCCCTGGAGAAAATCATCAACAGGATGTGTTCCCAGAAAAGGCTTCATCAGGCAGGTGTTGACATCTATCCCCCCCGGTATCACCATGCGACCATTAGCCTCGATCACCTTGACACCCCCGGGCACGACCAGATTCTCCCCCACCTGCCTGCCAAGGATCAGATGCACGTAGAGACAAAATGGGGTGGGTGAAATGGAGGCGAGTGAGGAGGTGCAGGGAAGATGTAGTGCGGGAAAATGTATGCGTGTGGATAAAAGGGAGCACAAAGGGAATAAGGAAATGAAATCATAACCGGCAGCCAAATATTCACAGATCTGAAAAATGTTTCTTCCGCTCTTTGACATAAATGCCTTCTTATATACGCACTTGATGAGTCCGTCTTCAATGTAGACATCTGCATAGAGAGACTGGTCATCATTGACCACCCGCCCTCCTTTGATCAACAGCTTTTCACTCTGCAGGGAGGGTACAGAGAGAGTGAGGGAGTGAGGGAGAGGTCCATGAGCGACTGAAATTCATCCTGACATTTTGATACGCTGCACAATCAGGAATAATTCATGACCTTTTAGGAACATTATGACAGCCACACAGGTCCTGTGCATGGGTAGGGGGGCTCACATGAGCTAATATTAGCACAGTTTGTCCTCCTTTCTTATTTGCAGATGCAAAAGTGCGACCAGATACTGAATATTTAAAGAAAAGCACGTTTGCGTCCACACCCTCTACCAGCATGGAGGGTGCCTGGCAACAGTATTGGGAAGATGTTATGTTGCCATGGTAACCACTGATCATCCATGGTTCGAGATGAAAGCGGTTGACAGCCAAAGCTCATCATCTTTATAATACATATAATACAGTCTGTGTTATTGTTTCAAGTTTCATATCATTTGCATGTTGTCTTTCTGCAGAACACTTCAGCATTGTCCACTTGTTGTCTGGTCCCACAGATCCGATCCACCTTTGTGCTGTTTCATGCAAGCCATTGTTTCCTGAACGAGTCCCCGGTTCGACCGACACGTCAAACCCAGTTAATCTCTCTGACAGGCGACGAGATTACACAGCAGTATTCGACCCTGAGTGAGAATACACGCTCGATTTGACACACCGGCATTGAGAAAATACCCATCACCTTCCTGTCTCGGGTTTTCTGTTACACTCAGGAGAAACCGTAGAGGGGCCTTCTGCTCTCTGCAGCCTCACTAAGAATTTAATCCCTTCTTCCCTGCCGGTGCATTGGCAGCAGGGATTTGCATACAAGCAGGCAAGGCCGGGTCTCTTACCGTCAGATGGGGGATGCTGTTCTTCCCCTGGTAACTGGACTCAGACATCCTCTCTCCCTCTGTGTTCGTCGCTTTGCCCGCGGGCAGTCAACTCAGAAGCGGCTTGTGATGACCCCCCCAATGTCTCCCCCTCCTTTTCTGATGTGTGTGTCAGTTTAGTGTTTCCGTATGTGTGTGTGTGTGTGTGTGTGTGTGTGTGTGTGAGAGAGAGAGAGAGAGAGAGAGAGAGAGAGAGAGAGAGAGAGAGAGAGAGAGAGAGAGAGAGAGAGAGAAGCCGTAACGGCTGCGTCAGGATGCGTGGAGCGCGCACCGTGTGAGAGACAGGTGACGCGCGCGTAACGGCGCCGAGGAAGAAGACTCAAGGACAGCGTGAGAGGACAACAACAACAACACCGCGTGTGTGTGTGTGTGTGTGTGTGTGTGTGTGTGTGTGTGTGTGTGTGTGTGTGTGTGTGTGTGTCGCTGTCCATTTCAGCACCACAGACTAAAGACGAGCGTCACGTGCATTTGCATATTTTTGATGAAACTAAAATGTCCAAACTGCAATGCAGCACAAAGTTCATCATTTATGCAGACTGATGTGTTTGAGTCAAACTCACGAGGGGTTAGAAATTAATTCATGAATTAATTCAAGAAGAAAAAACATAATGCGCATTAAATATTCATGATTTCACTCTTTGTTCTTCTAGTTTTTTGATAGTGGGCTTTAACCACAGAGAAAAACACACGCACTAAGCATCAGTCCTACCTTCCCATTTGGACTTTCCTTCCCGGATGAATTCATGATCTGGACACCGGGTCCTCCATCTTCTGTCTCCACCGTCGACTCGTTTACTGACCCCTCCTCCGCTTCACCGGGCGTCTTACCGACAGGGTCACCCGTTTCCAGCACCCTCTCCCGGCTCCCGCTCCTCGGGGTGCGGCTCCCTTTCCTGCCCACCGCGTAGTTATCGAAGTCTATGGTCTTGCTGTCGAACGCCCCCTCCACGGAGCTGAACATCCCGAAGCTTTTCCTCTGGTTCGGCCCGGTGCTGATCGGTCCTGCCAGGTAAACAGGTAGCTCATCCTCCCGGTTCCACTGCCTTCTGCAGTCAGACATGGTGGCTTACCACAGGGAGACAGAGAGACGTTCCCTCGCGCTTTACTCTGAATCTGAAACGATGGAGACCGGAGCCTGGCTTCGTCTAACCGGGTCAGAGACAGCAGCCCCGCCTCCACACACACACACACACACACACACACACACACACACACACACACACACACACACACACACACACACACACACACACACACACACACACACACACACATATATATTATACAAACAGAGAAATGATGCAGTGCTCCAGTTTTAATAGTGTCAGTGTGAACTAGTTTTATTGCGAAGAACCCAGTTAGTGATTAAACATACACAGAAATAAAAGGAGAGCACCCCTCCCTCCTTCCTTCCTTCCTTCTGATGCGGGAGGAGGGATGGAGCTGTGTGCGTGAGCAGGTCACACCATCAGCGGATTAATCCAGCATGTGTCCCACATCTGGAGGGACAGATTGCAAAACCACTATCATCCATTAATGAGTGCAGCAGGTGCTTTTACCTGGACTGAGGCAGGAGGCGGTGACCTGTCTGCTCATGCTGATGTGGACAGACAGAGCTGGAGTTTATTCCAGGCAGCCACATGTGTGTGTGTGTGTCCTTCTCATGGCCCGTGGAGGATGCTGGGAAAGTCTTTTTAGTAACTCGTGCAGGTGGACGACTCCCAGAGGGACAACAACACAGCACGTGGAGCCTAATGGACGCATTACAACACACACCTGTTCCTTACCACCCATTGCACGTGCATGGACAGTATGTAGAATACATTCATCCATATGGAAGCTGCTGCATAGAACACGTGACTATTATGAGCTAAAACTTCAGAATAAAAGTACAAATATGATTATATAATACACAACCAATGCATGACTCATGGTGATCAATGCACTTAATAATCTGATGTTTTAAGAGACAGAAACAGCCTCAGTTAATATTTATTAATTATTGATCCATTAGGGTTAGGGTTACGGCTTAATCATCACTTAATATTCATGATTTATCCTTTTTTTAAGATTTATATTCTTTTACGTTTATCTTATTTATTCATTTATTTATCTGAACGGTCTTTATTGCTCTCGTGTTTTTATATTGTCATGTTTCTCCTCATCATTTTCTTAAATCTTCATTTAGTGGCCTGACTTTCTGGCTCTCTCTTGTTATTTTTGCCTGACTGTTCTGTTTGTTCTTGTCTGTCAAGGCCTTTTGTAAACACTGTTTCATGAATAAAGTTTAAATCATTCTTATTGAGCCTTTATCAGTGTGTTACGTTGTCACCGCCTCCTGCATCTCTCTGGTCAGTCTTGCTGCTGACTTGGAGCCATATGGGAGAGAGTCAGACTCGATTAACAGTAGGCCTACATTGATTTTGACCTGGAAACCGATAATCTACTTAATTGGCCATTCAGTCACATCAGGCTATAAATGCTTTGACTGAGTTACTTAGCTGTGTGATCCAGGCCACAGTGAGCTGAGTCTTATTGTGTAAACTCATGCTGTAATGAAATCTCACTGTTTGTCTCCTGTGCTGCTGCCTGGTTGTAAAGAAGAGGCTGTTTGTCTGATTAAATACAAAAACAACAATAAAAAGTTGGACCAACCTCATTATTTATTTATTTTTAACTTTCTTTAATGATGACCAATCACATAAGTTGGTCATTTGATGGGCATTTATCTCTCCCTCTTAGGAGGGAGTCTATTTCCAGAGGGCAGGCCGTGTTAAAGAGCAGACACATGAGAGTCTGACCGCAGTCTCTGGTTTCTCTGAGCTGTGTGGAGTACGTGGCGTCCAACATGGACTGAAGACACAAGTTTTAAAAATACAGGAGGACGGTTGACCTTTTTTTATCGTGAAGAAATCGACTCATTGAGCCAAGTAAGACGTCTTCGTTTTATTTCACTCAGTGCTGTTTGGTGGAGGTTAGTTGAAAGTTTTAGAACGAAGCAAACTCCAGGCAGCTCAGATGATAATTATAATCACAGTATTCATATTTCCCTTTTTAAAGTTGGAGGAAACAAACACTCCTCATGCAAAATGACCCCAGTTAGAGTGTAGAGTGTAAATGCATGTTACTGGAATTGTATCATAGATGCATTTATGTTATAATTTGATTCATAAGAATGCATCATATTGTTTGAACTGACCTGAAAAGTAACAGCTGTCAGCAGCATGAAGTGAGGGCGACCCTAACCCTGCTTCAGAAGTGCTGTACTTGATATAAACAGCATGTTCCTGTTTTGATTTGCTGTTTTGTCTCATTGTGTTATTTCAGTGGATATTCTTTTAGATATGATCTTCTTTCACATTGTTGACTCACGTTCAGTAGAGCAGTAGGTTTCACTGATGTTTGTTTCCCTGTCAAATCTCTTTCTCCATTCAAAGGGAAGGTGTCATATTTTAGTTTTAGCCTCCTCTAGTTTCACTGTCAGCGAGTTCACCGACCCAGCTGCGTGTTCACTGATGACACACCGTCAGAAATTTGTTTTGCTGCAGTGCACGGTTGTCGTTAGTTACATGATTAATCTTTTGCGCGCTCTTTTTTTTTATTCCAGGAAACATGGAGAAGGATTTACCGTCGACCCCGACTGCTGTCAGCACCCAGGGGTCACGCCCTGTCCTGGGTGGAAGCACTCCTCCCTCCCCCACACAGATTCCTCCTTCACTCGACTCCAGTAACCTCTCTGCCGCTCCCTCCCAATCCACCAAATCTCCA
This sequence comes from Collichthys lucidus, assembly GCA_004119915.2. Lineage (NCBI taxonomy): Eukaryota > Metazoa > Chordata > Actinopteri > Sciaenidae > Collichthys > Collichthys lucidus. Next base: position 5,135,699 of record CM014080.1, read on the forward strand.
TCCTCTACAGAAAACACAAGAGAGCCCAGAAAATCTCATTCCTCTCACGTCATCTCTAAACCGATGGATTCCCCACCTTCTTTAGAGGGGTCAAAGACTCCAGCTGGGTCCTCTAAACCCTCCTCTCCAGCTCCAAACAGTACACCACTTGTTACCTCTTCTAATTGCTCACCTGCTCTAGTCACCGAAGTTTCACCTGTGTCCAAGCCTTCGTCTGGCTCCTCGGCCTGTAACGCTGCAGCAGATTGTCCATCTTCTTCTTCCACTGTGGCTCCTGCAACTTCTGAAACCGCTCCCGCGAAACGCACCTTTGCCTCCGTGGCCAAGCGGGTGATAATACAGGAGAGACTCAGGAAAGCTGAGAAGGATGCACATGACGACGAGGATGGTAAGAATGCCTTTATTTTGAGTTTAAATTACTCAGAGCTGAAGTCCCATCGCTGCATGTGTCGAGGTGATAAGCCTCCTGCTATGTTTTGAAATGTCTTTCCACGTGTAGCAGGGTAACCCTGCACTTCAATAAACATACACCTCGTTATAGAGAAGATCTTTGGGATGCACCTCTGCATACTATATATATATATATATATATATATATATAGTATCCAATAAAGAAGATTCATCATTTGAATCCCTACTTGTTAGACCACTGGTATTGCTCAATACATTCCAAAGATCAGAAAAGCATACATTACATATGTCTCCTTGACTGTATGACTGGCAGGTTAAGAGTAGTGAACATGCAGACGAATAGTTTGCAACAACTCGTCTTCCGTTTGCCACACATGCAGCACATACCTTGATGAATTGTGGGATCTTCCCTTCAAGATGAATTCTTCAAATTTTCCTTTTGGTGACCCATTTTTTTTTATCAAGTGGCCAAAGATTTTCTTTTTAAAATACTTTTGTTTAAAGCCAAATACCTGCAAACGGTGTGACATCGTACAGGTGCACATTATACCTGCACTGCCACGACTACTGTACGTCGCACAATCACAGATCCCACTAACATGGCCTCTTTGTCTTGTTAAATCTGAACACATTTCTGCTGTTCCCAGGTAACAGCAGAAAGCAATATATGAACCGGTAAATTCTGATTTACTGAAATACCCAGTTTCCCTCGAGAAACTAACATTTGTTACCAATTTGGACTTTTATTACTGCAGGTGAAACAAACTAACCGGTTACGCCAGCATGAAGGTTTGTTGTGTATGAGAAACTGTGACATTTGAAATATGGCTACAGGCAAAGAAGCTGAGCTGCTTTGCATAAAGGACACTAGGAGACAGTCACAGTAATAGGTAATAAGTAGTATTGGTGTGACACGGGAGCTGGACACGATGTCGACAGAGCTCTGGGCTCCTGTCACACATTATGTGCTTAGACGTGTTTCAGATTCACATACTCTCACATCTACCTAAGCCCTGACTTATATTCTCATTCTCGTGTTACAACATGTATGTCAGGTGGGATTTCTTCAACGCTTAAAGATTTGAAAGCGAGGGCGTTATGTAATCCATCGATTCAGAGAGTAGTTTTTAATGTGTGCACATTTAAAGCATCTCCTCCTCCTCCAGATGAAGAGCCAGAGGAAGATTTGACCGTTGAACAGATGGAAGAGAAGGCCAAAGCTGGCGATGCCAGCGCTCAGACCCGGGTGAGTGAAAACACATGCACACAGACTGGGACTTGGCATTGTTTTCAGTCCTGCTGGTTGACTCAGTTCTCAGTGAGCGTTTGTCTATTTTTGGCTGTTTGCAAGATGATCCCGGGCTTACAAATCATTATGAACACTATTACAGAGTGTTGCAGCACCGCACTCAATTTCTCCTTTTTTCAAATAAGCATTAAAATATTCTTTACTCCTTATTCTCTGACGACAAATCCAACAAGGGCGCGGTCTCGAGGTGGAAAATGAGACTTTGCATCTAAGACCCTCCAGCTCTTAAAGGGTAAATTCCTAAGTGGCTGCTCTGGGATTGAACTTTCTAATGATATATGTCGTGTATTCACACATACCTAAATAACCACAGAGATTATGTGTTAGTGAACATGGCAAAACACATTGAGAGGTTGGACTTTACATGCAGTGAAGTCATGTCTTATATATCATAATAGACGATCGATGCGTTGACAACTCTTTAATCTTTAAAATGCATGCTACTAAAGGAGATTTATGAGATTATATGTTCATGTTTCTAGCCTATAGTCGCAGACAGGAATATATATACAGTAAACGCTCAGCATGAAAACACGTCGCCCTAAAAATAGGAACATTTGATGCGAGCTGTGAGAGAGAGGGAAGTTATGAAATGAGAGTCAAGATTAGAAAACAGACACTCGATATGCCACCGGGGGCTCCTCTGCCCCTGGTAATTAGCTTTAATAGCCACAGGAGCAGAGGATTGTGGGCTCTGTAGTGCTTTATTCGGAAAATTAATAGTCCCTAAAAACATAAAAGTGTGTCTTGAGGATTGAGTTTGTGTAAATACAGGTTACTGTTGAATTATTTCTTTTTTCAAATTGAGTTTAAATAAAATAAGTTTTAAATAAATGCCCTTATTGCGAAAGTATAAGCACATATAACATATAAGCACATATAATATGACTTATAGTGCAATAGATAATAATGTAATTTACTATTTAATATAGTCACATTAAATATTATAACATCATCTGTTAGGTAATAACCTAAGTTAGCTAATTTATGTAATATTCTAAATACATGCACATTAAACTTCATGTCCAAGGTTTTTTAACCAAGGCCACACGAGCTGAATTAATCTCCTCACTTCTTCCTTCCTTCTGTGTTTCAGCTGGGTCAACACTATTTGATTCTCGCAGCAGAGAAGGACGCAGAGGTGAATAATCGCCTGGGTGTTAATTGGCTGATTAAAGCAGCTAAACAGGGAAGAAAAAAGGCTGCAAGAGCCTTGCAGCGCTGCTGGATCCAGAAAAAAGGTTCACGTTACAGAATTCAATGCACGCGTGTGTGTGCTCGTCTGTATGTGCAGCATCTTAACTGTTAACCTTGTCTCGCTGTTAGGAATCACTCCAGAGAACGAGGCCGACGTGCGAAGGTTGTCGACAGAGAGTAAGTTTGAGCTGGCGGTGCGTAAAGCGGCCATGATGATGTACTGGAAACTCAACCCGGAGAGGAAGAAGAAGGTGGCCGTGGCTGAGATGCTGGAAAATGTCAGCCAGGTCAATGCAGTGCAGGGTAGGCTGCACACACACAATCACACACACATGTGGATAAGACCATAGACATATATACATACATATAGCATACACACACACACACATACAGACTGCCCAGGATGACGTAGCATGTTGTTATATGATAGCTTCCATTGGTGTTAAATATATCATATAGTCTCCTTTGTGATTTCAGTATTTGCAGCTGTCACAGTGAAGAATATCACATTACATACAGACCTCAGGGGGGGAAATGTTTGTAACTCACTCACAACATTGTTGTCATTCCTGACCAATAGGTGGCACTGCAAATTGGATTCCTGCCCCAACCTCAGGCCAGACACAGAAGGTATTGGAGAGCATGGTCAGCAACGAGTGTAAGTATCCAGACAGACAGAGAGACAGAGAGACAGACAGAGAGTATAATATAACTGCCTGCTTTGTGTCCTCTCAGCCACACAGTTGGTGGACTTGGATGACTTTGTGGAGATCACTAAAAAGTATGCACAAGGCATCGTCCCCTCTGCGCAGCAAAACAGCAGCAAGGCCGAAATCCTGACAGCTCATGACAGAGGTGAAGAGGTAAAAGAAATAATCTGTCACCATGAAGACATAGATATTATTCTAATTATATTTATAACTATTCAAACTAGTTTGTATTTGTGTTAAAGCACAAGTCCCAGCTGGTTCCATCACACAAGAAGGCGCACAAGACCTCCTGGGGTTTCGGTGGAAGTGGGATGATGCTGGACTCGCAGCAGACTGAAACCATAAGAAAAGCCATGGACATGAAATCACGCTTAATGGTATCTTAATCATGTCTAGTATTACAGTTCAGACACTGTCTGTTGGATGTTGTGCATGTCTTTATCTTTCTGGTCTCTCCTCAGATGCTGCAGTACCCGCTGCATTCCATTATTGAGATGAAAGAGCACTTGGTGGACTGGGCGTCGCGGGCCGGAGTCCAGTGGCTGAGCACAATCATCCCCACGCAGCACGTCAACGCACTGATTTTCTTCTTCATCATCAGCAGCCTGACAGCCGACTTGTTTGCTTTTGTCATCCCTCTGCTCATCTTCTACCTTTCCTTCATCTCCATGATCATCTGCACGTTGCGTGTCTTCCAGAGCAGCAAGGCGAGTGCAGCTCTGATCTACTGAATCCAAATCTGCGATGTCTTTTTTTCTTTGACCTTGCATCTTTCTTTCACAGACTTGGGAGAACTTCAGAGCCCTGACATCTCTGCTGACGCGTTTCGAACCCGACTTGGATGTGGAGCAGGCAGAGACCAACTTTGGCTGGAACAACCTGGAACCGTATCTCTATTTTATCCTGTCAGTTTTCTTTGTGATTTTCTCCTTCCCCGTAGCCGACAAAGGCTGGATCCCGTGTTCTGAGCTCTCCACTGTGGCCATCTTCTTCACCGCTGTCAGCTACAAGAGCCTGAGTCCCACCGCTGCAGCTTATGCACGCCGGGCGATGCTCATAGAGGTCAGAGGTCGCACAGCACTGGCTTAACAGGTGTAATTAACTGGATTAGAAACGAATAACTGCATACAGTTTCTTAATCCAGGTAGCGTCGTCTCTGTGTTGCCTGACCCAGTTCCTGCCAGAGCAAATGGCCATTCGTTTGCTGGGGCGTACCTTCGCCACACTGCCACTAGGGGATTCAGTGGTGCTGAAGCTCAGTCTGCCCTGTCTGCTGTATGTTTACCTGTTCTATCTGTTCTTCAGGTGAGCAGGAGCATTTGACCCATTGCATTTGTTTCAGATTTTAAAATCCACCTCAGCACTTTTGTAAATTCACAAGTTTACGTCCTCAAATAATTGATTTTCTTTCCTCTTCTTTCGCCTCCAGCATGGCCAGGATTCGTGGATTCAGGGGGACTTACTGCGTCCTGGTTCCTTACCTTGTGTGCTTCATGTGGTGCGAGTTCTCCGTGGTGCTTCTCCAGAGTTCGTCTGCTGTGGGGCTAATCCGCACCTTAGTGGCCTACTTTCTCTTCCTGTTTGCCTTGCCCGTGCTGGCTTTTGGCCTTGCTGCCATGCTCTGCATCCAGCTCTTCAAGTGGTTCCTTGAGCTCGAAGTGACCAAGATGATCGTGACCCTGGTAGTCTGCGCGATCCCCGTCACCCTGCGGCTCTGGACGCGGTTCAGCTTGTCTATTCTGGATGTCTTCCGCTCACTGACCCACCGCGGCCCGGTTAAACTCATCTTACTCTGTATCTCCATGGTGATCCTGTTCTTCTCTATCTATGTGTATCATGCAGAGGTACAGAAGGTGTACAATTCCACCCTGACTTGGAAACAGTACAGCCATGTCTGCGGGCCGCCTGCGTGGGAAACTAAAGGCATGGCCCAGACACAGATCTTCTGCAGCCACCTGAACGGACACAGAGTCACATGGACCGGCCGTTTTAAGCATGTTCGTGTGGCAGAGACAGAAAACGGTGCACGGGCGGTCATCAACATGTTGCCAGTGTTCATGGGAGACTGGCTGCGATGCCTGTATGGAGAGACGTACCCCAAATGTGAGCCGAAGAACGCCACAGTCGCAAACCTGACAGCCAATTCCGCCTCATCTACCGCTTCACTGCCCGTGCTGCTCCGAACACAGGAAGAGGAAGAGTTGTGTCAGATCAAGGCTCTGGCCAAAAACACCTGCCACACCAAGCGCTTTGACAGCTACCGCTTTGAGGTGACAGTGGGGATTATCCTGGATGGAGGAGTTGAAGACCCAGCCAGGGATTTAATCCTAATGGCCAGCCACGAGTTCAGACAAGTTCTGCTCAACCTCAAACCCGGTAACATGGTGGACTTTAGCACCAAGTTGGAGGGTCGTCTCGGATCCAGAACTCCGGCCTTTGAGCTGAAGGCCATCCACTGTCTGGACTGTGACTCCTCACTGCTGAACGGAGGCCGGCAGGTTAAGATAGAGAGAGACTGGAGACGCACCACCATGCGAGCGCTGAAGTTTGCTTTCGATTTTTTCTTTTCTCCTTTCCTGTCGGCGAAAATCATCGACTGAGAAGAAGAAATACAGCGAGACTGTGAAGCTGAAGCACAAATGACTTCGAACGTAACTTATATTAATGTTTACAATTTGATCTAACTAAATGGATCTACATCCGTGTTTAAGTGTTGAAAGTTCAACAAGATGACAAAATGATTTAATATTAATATTATTATTACAGATACAAAGATTTTACCTTCAGTTTATGGACCTCTGGAATAGTTTAAGATTGGTCAGATGCCACCTTTGCCTTGAGACATTTACAATTTTTAAATCCTGTTTAAATCATGCTCTTCTACTTATATCCAGCGCCGGGCTTTCAAATAAAGCCTTTAATTTGATGGTGCCAAATCATATGCAGAGAGGCTAATGTCATTTATCTTTGACAGAGCAAAGCTGCTTTTATATTAAAGTATTTCTTACATATATGAGGGGGGCGGGGTATGTTTGCATGTACAGTATGTGTGTGTGTACCTTAGTGCATTTTTAAATGTAGCTGTTTATTTATACGTGTTGTATGGCAGATATATTTCTGGCTTTGTGGTCTTAATCTTTTAATTTTTAAAAATTAATGATCGAGTTAATTTCCAGATTTTTAGAATAATGAATTCACTTCCTGTGCCTTGAGCTAAAATGTTTGTGGTAAGCCGACAAACTTATCAAAGTATGCAGCTGTAGTCTCGGTTTCATGGTTTACTATTACACACACCAAAATGCCAAACGTCATGGGCAATGTCGGGTCTTACTATTTATGGGGTCTGGCCAAACCACGCAGAGATTTTATTGAGCCAACTCGGGAGGAGGGTTATCGTAAAAATATGTTTTTTCTATATATATATATATATATAAACATCAGGAGTTTTCCTCTGTGAAACAAACAAAATGAAAACCTAATGAGTCCATTACTTTATTTTTAGCGTCGTCCGTTCTTCATGAAAACATTGACGAGCTTTCATTCCGTAGAAATAGTGTCAATAGTGGGAATATTTGAAATGATTTGGTATCTCTACATTGCCTTGATGTCGTGATAATTTAGTCATATTTATAATAATGATAATCATGTTTCTACCCCACTTGACAAGTTTGATTTTTTTTAGATAAACTGAATTATATTAAGAAAACTCCCCAACTTTTTCTGTCATGGTTTCGGGTTTATGATCTAGTGTTTACAGTTTTATTTTGTAAATCTCCTCTCTTTGTGTTACTTCACTTCCTGCCACTTTTTGTTATGTTAAGTTTGCCGACCTGTCCATCCAGTTATTAATGTTACCTTTGTTCTTTTTTATTACTCACCCACTGGTCTGAATTTGGGTCCACTCTCTGACATCTTAAGTAAGATAGACAATTTGAACACCCATATTTAAGACGATGATCTGAAAAGTCACAAAGCAGAAAAAGGGCTTGTTATGATACTATTTAATGTTTTATTAAATTGCAGTACTGATCATATGTCAAGCATGTGACACTTGCAGTGCATGAAACAAAGTCATAAGCTGTATGTGAACACTACTGTGAACGACAATAACTGAGCCTGCGATGATTATTAAAGTGTTTGTCTTTCAAACAGAAAACCTTCTGGATGTTTTTTTGTTCAGATTCATCGTGTCGACATGTTTCAGTGATGAGAAAAAATAATCGTCACGACACATTTCTTTGTCGGATTTCACATTGTTTTATTAATGCACATTCCTTTCATTCACCTCATTTGAGTTATGTTTTTTTTTTTCTCGTATTGTAAGATTCGTCTTTTTTTAAAGTATGATAGATATACACGCTAGTAGCATTGAGTAATGGCGACATGCTGCTGCTGCTGCTGTGTTCCTGAACACCAACCCTCTCACTGGTTGTGGTGGTTATGATGCGATTACGACTGCCCTGCTCTAAACTGCAGCTCACCACTGCAGGACTTTTGCTGTGTTTTGTACACTTTGTTAAACCAATCAGTGCAAGATTGTGTCTGCGTTCAACAACACTGGCAGACAGTGAGAACATAACAGTAGCCCACAGGCTGCAACATAAACATCTGTGAACGCTGAATTGGAAACCGAAAGGAGGTGCTAAGTGAGGAGAGCAGACAAATGCAACATATATATGAGCAATTTCCTTCTTTTCTTGGGATTTAAGATCGAGTACTTTTTGGATTTTGGAAAAGAAAAATGCAAAAGTGCAAAGGGAGTGGAAACTTTCCACCTCTTTGCACTGACTCTGTCACTCCACCTGCTACAGTTCACATCCAAACCACTTCTAATAACTCCCATCAGGGCCAAGGTCACTTGAAAACAAAGCACTTCACTGTAAACAATCAAATCTTCGAACCAAGTCACACAATTCAGTCCAACACAGACGTCGCCTTGTACCGCTGTACATCCCCGGGCTTTCCAGAGTAAGCATGTGGCACCGTGAGGTATAATGACGTTTAGAGCCTGTGATCTGATAAATTCATACGACGTTATTGTTTGTATGTTAAAGATATTTCTGCAAATGTACATAATGAGCTATTGCACTGATGATTACCTCTGAGATTCAAATACACAAACTTTGATTAGCTGAATCAAGGGGCCTTGATTATGAACAATGTGCTTGGACTCCATCTTCAAATTGTGCTTATGCACTAAAAATGAACACGGCTCATTTTAAATCAGCATAACACTTAACATGAATGAACCTTTTGCCTGTTTTCGATTTAATCACCAATCAGCCTCAATGCACCACATAGATATGTCGACTTTAGACAGGGAAATGACCTAATGCAGCAATCAAAGCCCAATAATATACACAATAAAACAGAAAAGTGTTGGTTTGTGCACAACTCACCCCTCCCTCTCTACAGCCAGCGATACCTATTTCTGTACCGCTGCAAAAAAAAAGCCCACACATGGAGTTTCTAACTGGAATAGTGCGATTCTGCAAACTTTCTATACATTAGATTCCAGGTTCATTCTATGACAAAATGCAACTTTTTCATCTTTTAGCTCTCTGGAACCGAAATTGGTACCACCTTAAAAAAAAAAAGAACACAGAATATTTACAGCTAACAGTAAAAAGAGTGTTTTACCTGTATAACAAGAGCTTATGATTTAAAGCAGGAATACTGCCGCACTGTGTTTTATCTTAGTGCTGTTATTGCAAAGTGAATAGGGCAAAGATTATGGGTCGTTTAATGCGTGCAATCTCCGAGAGCACTGCTCTAAAGGAGAGGATCAGCTGCTGTTGTAGAGAAAAAGAAAAAAAAAAGAAGTTCAGGATGTATTTGTGAAGAGCTGTACAATAACGCCACTCCTAATGTTCAACAATAGTGAAAAAAATGCTTAGTTTAGATGCACTGCCTGGCAAAGTCATTGGGAATCCGCCATCTAATCATCTTAAGAACTGTTTGTATTGTAGCCTCATCCCTTCTCTGTTTGCTAGAGCGAAATCGGTGGAGTGCAACTTTGTGTGGTCGACAGCACTGAGTGAGTGCAGCCGGAGAGGTGTCCCCGCACCTCTTTCACTGCCCCTACAGCGGGGCAGATACACAAACATCTTCAAAAAGTGGGAGTGGTGGGACCAAAAACACGTCCTGATGGGCGCCGGAAGACGTCAGTTCGTCTCTGTTGAACAAAAATGATTACACACCTTCCTCTGGGATCGAATAAATTAACAGTCTCATTTTATCACGAATCCAATATTTTATCATTTGTGACTCAGCTTGGCGTTGACTTCATCTTCTCATAAAGGCTGTCTACTCCCCATGCCTTCTCCAAGACATCTAAATATATCTGGATCACCGTCTGTGACAGTCAACAGCGCCGCGCCTGCCACAGTCTATCTCTCTCTCCGTCCATGTCTGTCACTGTGTCTGCGTATCAGGGTTGACGCGATCCTGGAAGATGTACAGGTTGTTGGTGGCTGCTATGGCGATGATATTCTCGGATGGGTGCCAAGCCATGTGCAGGATTTTCTTGGTAAAGTCCAGGCTATCGACGCCCACGTCTCCGCGGCGACGCTTGCCGCCGGTATACACCCGACGGGTCCGCAGCACGGCCCGAGGCTTGCTGCTTTCTCGCCAGGCCTCCAGGGTTACGCCTCGTCCCGTCTCCCTGTCGAACATCCGGAAGAAGCTGTTGTACGCCCCTGTCATGATGACGCTGAGGAGAAGAGAGGAATTGACATAATGAGAGTCGGGCAAGTGGATGCAATGCAGACGGCGCAGAGACGGTTCAGGGAAGTGGAAAGGAGGAAAACAAGACTGAAGGCACAGGGATTGATTTGATGTCTGTGAAGCCTGTCTCTAGGATTGATTTAAATGTCGGATAACGGTGGAGGCAGAGCATTTAGGGAATCACTGTAAGCAAAAACACAGACACGCACACACCCTCCTTTACCTTCAAATTGGCTTAAAGATACTGTACTTTGTCCATCAGTTCCTTGCTTTTATCTTACCTGTCTGAGCTGTTCCAAACACACTCAAACTTGTCGAAGATGCAGTCGTTTTCATAGAGGGAACACAGCTTACTCCTTAGGTATTCATGGACCTGGGGATGCAGACAGTCAGATTTTTTTTCTGAAATAGATTCAGAATCACATATGGTGGTCTCATCTCCTTCCTCCTCGTCCTCTTTCAGTTTTTCTAGATGTAATACCAAAATTTAGCAACACTTGCAGCACGAGACGTATATTTTAAAAATAATACGATTATTTTTTTGGCCTTTTATGCCTGTATTGATAGTACAGCTGAAGATAGACAGGAAGCAGAGAGAGGTAAATTAGCCGTCCGATGCGGGATTCAAACCGGGGCCAGCTGCAGCGAGGACTACAGCCTCCACACACGGGGCGGCCGCTCAACCCACGATTCTACCGACCGCCCCAGGCAGACATTGGTGGTTAAATATTCAGTTAGCACAGGTAATACAGATAATGAGTGGCGAAACAGACGTGCTATCTTACCTGGTACGTCTCCACAGGGCCCTTGTCCATGTTCAGGTCCCACACCTTTGCGGTGAGGTAGTCTCTGGTCAGCAGGTAGCGTCCACTGTGGCTGAACTTGACGTCCGAAACGGAGGAAATGATCTCTGAGAAGAAGGACCGGTTCCCCGGATCCTCAGGTTCCTCAAACACTGACCAATGACAGAGTGGTAGGTCGATCATTTTACAAACACGGTTTTGTCGGCTCGTGCTCAGTCTGTGATCTCCGCGACATACTCACATTTGGTGTGTTTGTCACAGAGCGCAGAGGCTCTCATGTCGCAGAGGCGCAGGGTACCCTTGCTGCTGCTGTACACAAACAAGTGGCAGTGGTGCGGGTGGAACTCTGCTGCTGTTATCACCTCTGTCAGATCCTCCATGTTGGCTGGTTTGATGTCCACAATATCTGAGAAAACGGTCTGTTAGGGATTAAACAGAGTGAAGGCATTCCAGGGTACACGATGTATCAGGGATATGCACATGGCATGATGTAATGGATACCCAGGAAGCACATGCAAAAGAGGGCAATTCAATCTTCGGTTTCTTTTTTTCTCCATGCACCAAAACCACAACCCAAAAAAAAAAAGAAAAAAAGAAATGCTCCCCAATAATACGCATGCACACTCTGCTCCCCTCCCTGTTCTATTTGTGGTAGTCCTGTGTGGTTCAGTAGAAAGTGTACTGCTGAGTGAATTATTTAAACACTTCCTCCATAGATGCCTCTGTGATTTTCTAGGTCAGCCTCCACTTGAATGGGAAATCACCGAAAATGCATCCCCCCCTCCCCTCCTGTCCGACGCGCCGCGGCGGCTTGCACAGTGAACGCACACTCTGAGGCGGTACACGGCACTCTAAGCGAAACATAAATCCAAACACGGTCATGCTGCTCTTTACATTAAATATAAATCCAGGATGAAATCATATGAGCATCATATGTGAAGTATATTTCAGCTGTATGTAAGGGAATTGTATGTGTGTGTGTAACACTAAATGGTAATACGCCAAATATGAAATATGCACAACAGATTTCAGAGAAATTGGAGAGCATGTAGACACACTTCTTTTGCTCCAATTAAAATGTGGTTATCCCTTTTTAGGTTTGCAAAATGATTAAAGATATTTAGACTTCATTGTTATTGAGCTATTAGAACTTTAATCCAATGAGACAGTGTTCAGTGACATGCACTTTTATCTGCTTTCACTCTTCTAATTTTGTCCCTTATTCCCGCTCCGCAAATAGATCTGAACTTATCCGAGTTGAAAAAATATCCGAGTATAATTTTCACATTGCAGAACTGGTTGTGATGACGCACGCTGATACGTTCATAACACTGCGAAAAAAAGATGATCCACTTTGTTCTGGGAAACTCATACCCTGTGAAATCTGAGTCGCCTCCGCCAGTGAAAGATTACGTTACACACAAAAACCTGAGGCGAGCTATCGAGTTACAGGAAGCACAAAAAAAAATTAAACGTGTATGACATAAACAAAACACTATTGGGGAAAAGATACTGAAGCTGCGATCCGTGATGCCCAGGTGCCACATATTGATGCGGAGGTCATCGGCAGACAGGTAGGTCTCCCCGTCGCTGTTGACCGAGATGGAGTTAACATGGTAGGTGTGTCCGTTGGAGAAGACTCGTCTGGGACGGACCTCTACCATCAGATCTGTAGGTTTCAGCACCGGCACCTTTACACAAAGAGAGAGAAAGGGAATAAAGAGCGAACCAAGAAGACGTGAAGACAGAATTAAAGGACAAAAGAGTTGTGTAAAAGAACAGAGCGCTCGCCGATCGAACTCGATACATACGGCATCTGACTGACCGAAATATAGGTGTGCATGCTTTGGCTTGCATGTGAGTGCACGCACCTGCAGAGAGGTGATGGTAGAGATGTCCTTGAGTCGTCCCTCCTCATCTTTCAGGTTGTATCCCTCTGGTCTCTTGTCTCTCTCGCTCACCTTCCACAGTTTAATGGTCTTATCTGTGACAGGCGGAGAGATTTGCACATCACAGGACGCTGATTAATTGCAGAGAGAGCTGACAATAAATGCTACGGACAACTTAAACGCCCTCCAGCGAGCGGAGAAGACACCAGATAATGATTTCTTCTTCCTCTTGACTAGTTTCTTAGGCGGTCCTGATGAGCAGTTTCCTTTACTGCAGTTTTTTTTTGTAAATTAAGGTACATTTCTCCAAAATATGATCTCTGTCTCACATGTATGAGGGTTATTAATACTCATGACAGGAATATAATTAAAGTGCAGATTAGATTCTGTGGTTTTCACACTGGCAGGTCAGTGTCACTACTGTACCCACAAATGTGACTCCAATGGCTGGCTTGGTGTAACAGTATCCCACCCAGTTAATAGAAGATAAAGCCAGGCTGGCATAATGCTAGGAATTAGAGGTAGGTTGTACTAATCGAAATTCATGCATATTCACGGTTATCGTAGTAGAACTGTGCACAGGGTGCCCTGGTTTCTCACCGTTGGTGGAGAGGAGGAAGTGTGCTGCATTCTGCTGTGGCAGCCATCGGATTTTGTTGATTTTCTCTTCGATCTCCAGACTCTTCAGGTAGTCAAAGTCTGGCTCGTGACTCTGGAACGTGCTGTAGACATTGTACTCCCCGGAGTCCCCCGTCTCCCCCGCCTCCTCCGCCTCCCCTTTAGACTGTCCGGGGCAAACAGCGAAACAAACACAGCTTTGAATGAAGGTCTACGTGTGGGAAAACTAGTAGAAAAAGAACATCTCGTTATGACGCACAGAGCGCTGTAGTATTTGTGGAAATCCTGGGTATAGAACGGGGTATCCAACAAACCTCAGTCTCCCTCTGGAAGATGACCACTCGGCCACCTTTATCCCCTGTGGCCAGCAGGTCCCCAGTCTGGTTAAACTCCACTGTAGAGATGACATCAGCTGGGGAGGATGACGGGAACATATGAGGTGATTAAAGGATGGAGGATAATGATTTAAATAAAAGCAGCAGGAGTGAAGGAAAGAAAGATTAAGACGTGATAGGAGAGACAGGAAATTAGGTAGGCGCGGAGAAAATAAAGGGCAGGGAATTAAAAGACAATAAGAAATGTGGACGGCGGAGAAACGCCGGATCAATACAAACTAACTCATACATAGTAATAACTCCTACTCACGATGTCTGAGCCTGATAAATTCTCAATGGGACAACCAACACAAAACGTTATTTCTGCTACATTCACAAAACCATAAATCAAACAGTCATAAGAGAATATGATGTCAAAATCAGATCTACAATTTAAAACAGTCTCTCAGCGAGCATTGAGTAAGTCACGGCGTGATTAATGTGATCATCCACTCCTTATATCCCAGCAGTTCAGGGATGATGCACCCATGAAGCTGAAATGAATCCGTTCAATCACACCAGCATGTCATCTGACACCACAGACACGGCAGTGACACACACACGTCTCTTCTACCTTCAGTGACGTAGTCTCGCAGGAAGGTGTGGTTGATTTTGGAGCTCTCAGCGTCCTCGCCCATCTGAAGCCGAGGGAGGGTGACCCGCCAGCGCGCCCGTCCTGAGGGGAAGGGTCCAAACCGTGCTCTCTCTCCCCACCCAGCCTCCGCCCATGCTGCTAGGGCCTAGCGGAGTGGCCTGGAACAAGGCATCCTGGGAAAGAAAGCCAGCCCGTTCCGGAAGAGGAGATAAAGCGAGAGGAGAGGAGATGGAGACAAGAAATGACAGGATAGGAGAAAGAGAGGGTTTGGAAAGGAGGAGAGGAAAAGGAGTGAGGTGGAGAGGAAGATGCAGGAGGATGGAGAGAGAGATGTGAGGCGGGGGGAGAGGTGGATGGAGAGGCTGGTGATGAAGTTTTGGAGATAGAAGATGAAGGTTGTCATTAGGCAGGTGTACACAGCATGCCATCACGGTGTGACCTTTTGTTAGAAATTCAACACACTCATTAGCAAAGACACACGTGTGCAGACGCACGAGGCCTAGTCAACACTGAAGCAAATCCCAGAGCTGTGGCAGTGAAGGAGAAACAACAAACAGGCTCCAGCAGAGAAACAGAGAACATGAATCCTCCTGCATGCACACAGACACAAGTAGAGGATGAAGAGGTGTAAAAATATCCACTGCAACATTCACCCTGTGTAGCTCCGGCAGTGGCAGTAAATGCTTCCAAGGTGTGGTAGTCCCCTCTGCCTACTTTCCAGATCCCTGCTCTTGCAGACACACACACACACTTCTCAAACAGATAGTCCTTGACGGAGATCAGAGGAGAACGCAATGTCTTGCCTGTGCTGCAGGAGGGAGAGACAGGCCTCAGCACACCTACCAGTCCGCCTGCTGCTGCTGCCGATGCTGCTGCTGCTGCTGCTGCTATTCCTGCCTGTCTGTCCGAGGGAGAGGAGGAGGGAGAGAGAGAAGAGAGAGCAAGGGTGGTGGTGGTGGTGGTGGTAAGAGGATGAGAGGCAAAGGAGGAGAAAAAAGAGAAGGAGAGAGAGAGAGGGATAACGAGGAGGATGGAGGTCCGCTTCCCCTGCTGATGCTGTGGAACTGATTCTGTGCAGCATCCACTGTGTCATGGCAGCCTCCTCCTGGAGCAGCCAATTGCGGCACAGCTGTCACTCGTGGATCCACCCACTGCAGATGGTAAAGGAGTAAGAGGCCAGCAGAGGGAGCAGTTAGACACAACTCATCAACATTTGGGGTTTTTTTAAAAGGAAAGATTTAAATTTACACCATAGAGTTCATTTGAAAGGAATTCAATTCTCACACACCAGTTTCATGATTGCTTTGTGCTTCTCTCCAAACACAACAGTGCTATCTGGAAATTCTCTCTACAAAAACATTGCACCTATCATGTAGCCATGATCCCCTTATCCTCACTCAAAGATTTTAAGTGATGTTTACTGATGCATTAGCGTTCATGCATGTATTTTAAACTGTTAAACTGTAGTTGAGTTAAAGGTAATTAAGTTTAAAGGTGCGGTGTGCAGGATTTAGTGGCGTCTAGCGGTTGTAGAAGTTGTAGAATGAAACCAAATGAATACTCTCCCACGTTACATCGTAGGAAAAACTCACATAAAAAGCAAAGGGCCATTTCTAGATCAGTGTTTGGTGTGTCTGTTCTAGGCTACTGTAGAAAAATGGTGGTTGAACATGGAGGACCCGCTCTCACTGTAGATAAAGGCTCATTTTAACATAGCGATTCTTACTATCAGGTGATTATACACTAATGAAAACATGCTAATTAATATCGTATTTAATTCCTGCAAAGAAATACTCCTGAATCTGACACACTGGACCTTTAAGATGCCTTCCACCAGACTTCACACAGTCATTTATTCTACTTAAATTCATGAATGCATTTATCTATAATGTTACTCAGCATTTTATAACTAAATGCTTAATGTGTGTTGTTTTTAAAACACATTATGAAGCTGGAGTTGTTTAGAAACACTGATACATTAAAAAAATAGTGTTTATAAAGTGCAGTATTTTGATTTGACAGCTAATTATTGCATATATTCAAATGTAATCATGTCACTTGTTTTTGTGTAGGTTATTCTCATTATGTGAGTGATACCACGTGATCTATGTTTGCATAGCATTTATGAATAGGCCACTAAACTTTAATCAAAGTTTCTTCAGGTGCACTTCTGACAGGGAGACGAACCCATGGAGCAAAGAGCCAAGGTTGAATTCTGTAATGAAGATCAATTTAATGAATAACCCTGTGGCGCCATAACGGCTAAATACAGGTAAGGGGATTACCTTGGCGTAATCGTTTCCACTGGCTGCTCTATAGGCTCAGTCTGCCTCACTTAGCTGCTTCATGGCCAGTGTTTCTCCAGAGAGAAAACTCAGACACACTCAAACTGAGTTTAGTCGATCTTTTCTCGCTTTACCTGAGCGAGGGGATGCCCTGCTTGGAGTCCATGGAGTCTGGCAGAGTGCCTCCTCCTCCTCCTTCTCCTCCTCCTGCTGCTGCTCCCGGGACAGAGGAGACGCTGCACAGGGAGACGGTGGCCGCGGCTCCGATGGGAAAGGACACGGGCTGGTTCTTCTCCCCGCTTTGGAGTCCTCGCTCCAAGGCGCGCAGCAGGTTTGGAGACAGTGTGAAAAGCGAGGCATGGCTGGATGACCACTCCGACTTCACGAGGGCCTACTTTTTACGCAGAGCTTCAGTGTGAGATATTTGATCAGATCACTTTTAAATCCATACATTTATGTTAAAGTTAATGAAAGTATGCATGTAATGGTTTCAGTAACATTATTGCAGTAAGGAAATGTCTTTCTTAGCCAATCAGATGTGTAATCTGTCTTGTCTGTGGCTTCAGGGTCAGTGGTCCACAGCCAGAGATGTCCCCACAGCTGCCCAGGGTCCACAGGAACAGCTCTGACCCCGCTGACCTGCCCATGAAGGGTCACCCCCGCAGAGCTTCTTCTCCTTCGAACAGCTCACACCTGAACATTTCTTTCTTAACGGACAGACTCAAACCTCTTGCTTCCAATCTCAACGCCCCCGAGCGGATCAGAGTGAATCATTCCAGTCCAGATGTTTTGAGCAGTTACTCCCCTTGCTCTCCTCGCTCTTCACGCTTCTCTTTTTCACCCTGCCGTCCTCTTTCTCCCATTTGCCCTTGCTCCCCCAACTTACCTCTCCCCTCTGCCACAAAGGCCCCAGCCTGTGGCAATGGTGAGTGCTGCCCATGGATGATGGAGCTCCTGCAAGGAGGTCTAAGCTTGATGGGCTCTGTAGCAGAGCTCTGCCACGGGGCTGTCCTACACACTGGTGAACTGCTGGCAGCTGAGGCGTGCTCTCTCTCTCTTGTAAAGAAAGACTCCAGTGGAGGGAACATCTTGGCGGCAGTGATCGCTCCGACAGCGTTGGGGTGCTCGAGCGAAGACGATCTCTGCAGCAGTGCACACCTGGAGCTGGTTAGGAGCATCATGGGATGTGTACTGGCTACAGAATCGCCAATGAACCTGAGAGATGTATCAGAGGTAAACCTTCAGGCATGTTAGTTGTAGTCATGACCCTGCATTCTGTAGTAAGCTCTTCTTTAGACGCAACAGACGGAAAATTGTACGTTTGTTCTTGGGCTTTAAAGCAACGAGGACAGTACAACCATGAGTCAAGCATTTCCTGTTTTCAGATGATGACATGGTCAATTGGTGGAGTGACGGGGCGTCAAGGGAATCCCAGATGACGCAGTTGCTTTTAATCCCTTTAGAGGTTTCCTCCACTGATTAACCTCTGTTTATTGAGATGGTGATGTGTCCTCATACTCGAGCACACCCAGACACAAAGAGATAAGATGGTACAGCTGAATTAAGGGCTTAAAGGAGGTGCCTGCACCTTCCTCTCTTGTCCTCAACAGCAATGTGATTAGGAACCAGTGCCAACTTCTGACAGAGTTGCACACCAGATAATCCCGAGTCAATGTGGGTGTGGATGGTTGTTTCTTAGTAACCTGGCCAGGGTGTTTCTAACATACCAATCAGATAATTTAAGGACGCAGGAGTCACATTTGAGTAGATATAAAATGTTTGCATGATTCATGTGTTGCAGTTAAGTGTGTTCACATCCTCAGGACCCCAGATTCGACTTCGATGATGACCAATCATCAAAGATCAGGACTGTTTTGAGTGTTCCCATCAAGAGCCATAGAGGAGAGGTAACATCCAACACTGTTCTTTTATTTATTTTTAGTATTATTTTAAATGTTTGTATGTGTTATTGGGAATAAATACGGTAATTTTCCGACTATTGAGCGCACCTGAATATCAGCTGCACTAGGTACATTTTAAAAGAAAATACATTTTGTACATATATAGGCTGCACTTGAATATAAGCCGCAATGTTGTAACATGGGATATTTATTTTTTATTTTAATTTGAAACAAATTTTAAAAAATTTGCCTGAAAATCGGGAGTACAGCGCCAACCTGCCATCAACGCGGCATCGACATAGGATGCCAAGATTTCGTGCAGTAGCTCTATTTCCTTCTTTGATGGCCAGATCGATTGGCTTTAACTTAAAAGCTGCATCATATGCATTTCTTCATGTGTTTTCCATTATGAGGGTGGGTGCATGATGCGCAAAATGACGTTTCAAAATCAAAGTCAAAACTAGTGTCTTCTTTGGTGCACAATCTTTCCCCACGTCTGTCTCGTTTTTGCCTTTACTGCCAGAGAGTGCCAGTAAAAGTGAACACAGTTCTATCAATGTTGAGCAGCAGAGGTCATGATACAGATGCTTCTTCTTCTTTTTGTGGGCAGGTCGTAGGTGTAGTGGTGATGATCAACAAGACAAATGGCCGTGATGGATCAGCTTCTGTTTTTACCAGTATGGATGAAAAGGTGCGGGGTGGTTACTACAGGGCAGCAAACGTTAGACCATGCTAGCCATGTAAACAATTACGAATTTAGTTAAGAAGTGACTAACGGTCATCAGCTTGCTTTAGATTTGAGTTAAGTTAGAGTTGAACTTTATTGGCCAGGTGCTGTCCAATCACATGGATGTGCTGGGGATGGTCCTGGATAATGTTCAGCTGTATGAGAGTTCAAGACAAGAGGCCAAACGCAGTCAGGTAACAGCATCAGAGAACAACATGGAATATATCTGTTTCTTTGTACGTATGTCTATGTAATCTCTGTGTCTGTGTACTGTGTGTGTCAGGCCTTGATAGAGATGGCACAGGTTTTATCAGAGCAGCACCGTTCTTTTGAAGTTCTGCTGAGTAGGATGGCCTCCACCATCATGCCCTTCACACACGCCCAGTACTGCACCATCTTCATCCCCAGCGAGCAGACCTCAGATGTGGAAGACGAGGTGCGTCATCCCGTTTGATTCCTATTTGTTTTGTCTTGCATCGAATCGCGTCTTTCCTGATGTTCGCCGGTGGTTTTATTTCAGGTTTCGTTCTCCAGAGTGATCCACCTGGAGTGTGAGGAGCTCGGATCGACATGCCAGGTCTACAGGAGGTTGTGGCTGCATGTTGCTTGATTCCAAGTCTTGCTTCAACCGAATTATTTTTGATCAGACACAGTGTCAATGATTCCATATCTTTTTTTTTTTTCAGGCAGCGTGACATCCGTGACATAGACCCATCGTATGCTCTTCGAACTCTGGTTGCTATGAAAACACTTAACATGTCAGAGAGTTCTGGGGAATCGGTGAAGAGTATGATCTGCTGCCCTGTCAGAAATGAGCAGTCTGAGGATGTTATTGGTAAGTCTGTTTCGAATGTCAGCGATTATGATCACTCTAGGCTTCAGTCTGGAAAGGGAAACCAGCCATTTGCTAGTATATAAAGACTATTACTTAAAGGTTTGCTAGAAAGAAGATATACTTATGTAGATAGAGTCATGGCTCTCCAAACAAAGTCCAAACTCTTCGTCTCTAACCGTCTCTTCATTGACACATAGCGGTGTGCCAGCTGATGAATAAAAGAAGCAAGGACTCAGATGAGATGGAAGCCTTTAACAGATATGATGAGCGCCTACTGGAGGACCTGGCAGTGTACTGCGGCCTGGCGCTGCAGTACGCTCAGGCTGTGCAGATCACAGAGGAACGGAGGGCCAGTATAGAGGTCACACAGGAGGTGGGTGACCTCTTTATTCCGCTCATATCTTAAGCTTAGCATTAAGTCAACCTATTCAATGTTCAAATGTTGCTAGATGTGTGTGTTCACTCTTCTTCTTGCAGGTTCTTGCCTACCACATTACCGCAGCAGAGCAGGAGATCCAAGCACTGCTGGTGATTCTCAACTTTCTGTATTCTTATTAAATGTACATGACATCAAAACTATGAAATAACATCCTCCTTTCTTGATCACATAGCTCTTAAATAGCCTGGAGGTGTGTTTTGGGTTATGACTAGTTGAAAAATAAATGATGGTTCCCAGCTCAAACCAGATGGGATGGACCTTGAATTTGAAATAAATCACAATCATACAGTGGCATGAGCAAATTACCTCCACGGCATTAAACCTCCTCCTCCATGCTTCACGGTGGGAACCACACATGCAGATACCGCAGATTATGCAGATAATGTTCATTCCTTGTGTTTCTTGGCCCAAGCAGTTCTCTTTCATCCTGTTGGTCTCCCTCACTAGTGGCAATTCGACCATAAAAGCTAACGTTCTACCAATTTAAATCTCTCGATCAGCTGCTATCGCCGCCTGTGAGTGGCAAAGGTAAAGGCAACCTCTTACCCACGTTAAACCGAGAGGATTCCTCTGTGCATATGCTGTGTGGGCAACTATGGGGTGCCGTTTGTAAAGCGTTTCGCTCTGAAAATAACATGTTGTCACATTTAGCTAAAAACAATATTTAAATCCAAATGTTAAATGTAAAATCTAAATGCTAATTCTAAATGTTAAATCTAAATCTAAATGTTAAATATACATTTAAAGGGTAAATTGCATTTTAGCTAAATATTTAGTTTCACCTGAAACATTTATATTTAGATTTAACATTTAGCTCCAACATTTATATTTATATTTAACATTTATATTTAACATTTAGATTTAGATTTAACATTTATATTTAGATTTAACATTTAGCTCCAACATTTATATTTATATTTAACATTTAGATTCATATTTAACATTTAGATTTAGATTTAACATTTAGATTTAACATTTAGAGTTAACATTTAGATTTATATTTAACATTTAGATTTAGCATTTAGATTTTACATTTAACATTTGGATTAAAATATTTAAAATATCTCTAAGTTCACAAATAGTGACTCTCAAAAATTCTAACCAGTTTTTTTAAACATTGTTTTTAGCTAAATGTGACAAAATGTTGCTGTTATTTTCAGAGCGAGACGCTTTACAAACGGCACCCCATAGGCAACAGGTAGAAAAAGCCATCGTGTTTTCAGTTGTGTTTGTGGGTGGATGAATGTTCTGTGTGTATATTTGTTTGTTTTTTAGGAGGCCACTATTCCCTCTGCTGAGTCACTGTCTATTTTAGACTTCCATTTCTCTGACTCGAGCCTGGCAGAAGACCTGACCTCTCAGGCCACCGTTCGTATGTTCCTTGACCTCAATTTGGTGCAGGATTTTAACATTGATTACAAGGTAACCGACTATTAGATGTGACACATGACAAGGTGTGGTTTCACTGTTGGCACCAGAACCCTAAAGAATCTCTCCACATCTTGTACACGTCTCTTTCCTCCAGAGTCTCTGCCAGTGGGTCCTGACAGTGAGACGTGGTTACAGGAACAGTGTGCCCTATCACAACTGGAACCATGCACTGAGCACGGCTCAGAGCATGTTTGCTATGCTCATGGCTGCAGACCAACTCAAGGTCAGTGCATGCATGCATTTATGTTTCATGTTTGAGACGTTCCCTGGACGTATTTTTTCGCTCATCTTAAATCTAAATCTTTTCATGCTTGACTTTCATCAGACATCACAGACATGGCTACAGCAGAGCAGTCCTATAGTCCAAATGTAGGAATATGTATGTATCACATAATGAGATTGGCCTGGAAGATTTTATACACTTTGGTGACAACCAACAGCGTGGAACTCTCATCTCTTGACAGTTGCATCATGTTGATATATATACAAATCTCTACTTAAGTCACATTTGCCTCTCACTTATGTTACTGTTTCTCTCTCTTTCTATTTACATGATTAATTGTGATTCTGTGTCGTAATGCTGTGAAACTAGCCGCTTCATCTCGTTGGGTATGTCAGCATTTTGCACACTGGATGTTTTAGTGGGCGGTCGTGTGAAGATAAAGAGTTGGAATGATGGTTGAAGCTGACAGTGTGTTTTTTATTTGATTTACAGGTATCGAGGCAAAAGCCAAATCTTTGCATCTTTTGGGTCAATAAATTAGATCCGATATGACTTTGCCTGCCAAGCAAAAATCTTTTTTTTTTTGCATAATACGCTCTCAGTTTTGCTTTCTCACTTGTACTTAATGCTATTCAGATCAGTGGATTATATTCACGTGCATTATATAAAATGCAAAATGTGTTTTGTTCTTCATTTGTTTGCCTTCTCTGCGTGGCTGATTGATTTCACTGTGAAAGCTGCAAAATAAAAACAGGAAGCAGGAAAATAACTTTGATCTCTTTGTTTTTCAGATCATTTTCTCCCGTCTGGAGATCTTAGCGTTGATGATAGCCACTCTGAATCACGATCTTGACCACAGAGGAGTCAGTAACTCTTACATAGAAAGGTATCATCATGCTGAGAAATTTTATTTATCCTGTATTTTGGTGCCTTCTTATCGCCTCCTATCCTTCTTCACTCTCTCTCTCAGGAGTCAGCAGCCTTTAGCTCAGCTGTATGGACACTCTTCTCTTGAGAACCACCACTACAACCTGTGCCTCTTCATCCTAAACAACACTGTAAGATCTGATCTTTCTGACTCATCTCTCTCTCTCCAGCCACCTGTGTATGTACATATTTAGTATTTCCAAACCTCTTGTAATCACATTTCTCAAAAGATTTAAACAGCATTGAAATACAAATAGACCGAGACAGAGCTGAACTAACTGCATGATAAGCTTCTTATGGATATTGGATGCTTTCAGAATTATTGTACTTGGAATATTTTCAGCCAGTTAGACAAAATGAAAAACATGATTCTGGTGTTTCTTCAAAAATGTCAGACTATGCAAAAGCTTTAAAGTCACCAGATCTTCTCCAAGAAAATCTAAATTTAAGTGGTGTAGACAATCTTTGTTCCTTAAACAGACTGACTGAATATATCTGGCGATCGCTGAGTTGAAGTCTTAACTTAACTTCACACTCTTCCTCTCTCCAGGGGAGTCAGATCCTCAGCGGTCTCTCTACAGAAGACCACAGAGCTGTACTACACATGATCAAAAGGGCGATCCTCGCCACTGACCTGGCCGTCTACATGGAGTACGTGAAGGCAGAAAATATTAAAGTAGGTCGAGCATCTCTGTGATGTTTAACCCGTCATAACCTTGTTTTTGTGTGCTTGTCCTTTCAGGAGAAGAAAAGAGTTTTTTTCTCTCACTAAGAAAAACAGAGTGAGCTGGAAGAGCGAGAAACAACGAGATTTACTGAGGCGAGAATCACGTAAACTAGAATCTGAATATAAATTTGATGTGTGTGTGGCACGGAGCTGTTCTTTTAAGATAATTATTCACCTCTGCAGGTCGATGCTGATGACAGCCAGCGACCTCTCTGCTATCACAAAGCCTTGGCCCGAACAAAAAAGGGTAGGTCTCACCAAACAGTGTTCATCTGAACACACATAATCATTCACTTTGAGTTCACCTTAACCTCGCTCCTCCTCCAAAAAACAGATTGCCAACCTGGTTGCCATGGAGTTCTTTGCACAGGGGGACAAAGAGAGACAAGAGTTCAAAATCAAACCTATTGTAAGTCCGTTGTGTTTTGTTGCATACCTCATAAATCCTGATTTTTGTACGGTAATGTCCTTCAAGCATCTTTTTCATCCCAGTTAAACTCTCATTGTTGAAATTATGTAACTAAAAGTTGCTTAGAAAAAGCATCACACCTACCCAGCAGATGTCAAACTTTTATAAAAGTAGAGAAGAAATGGAAGAATTCGCCCAGCTATGTTTTTACTATTCAAGCACATTGACTTGTGTGTCCTCCAGGATGTCTGAGGTGATAGTAACAGTGGAATCATGGATGATTTCTTATGCAATATTTCCTCCCACATGCTCTTTAAACAGACTGCAGAAAGTTTAATACAATGTTGACTAGATCAGCTACAACTGATCGAGCTTCCTCTGAAGAAGTTCTGCTCTAACACATGTCACTCTTTTCACCAGGACATCATGAACAGAGAAAACAGCACTCGGTTGCCGTACATGCAGGTTGAATACATCGATGACATCTGCTATCCACTCTACAAGGTGTGTTAGGTCTGAGTCTGCTGTCCTATTCTCTCATCCTCTGCTCTAATTTCTGCTTTTCCCTCACTCCAATCATCACACCCTCTGTCTCCGTCGCCCTCAGGCTGTGTCAAGACTGTTCGACACCTGCTCCCCACTGTTGAATGGTTGTAAGAAGAACAGAGAAAAGTGGCTGCAACTGGCTGAGAAACGAGAAGAAGAAAACAGTGAAAATAGTAGAACTCTAAACCTGGAAACACTTAAAGACAGCAAGGAAGACACGCGGTGAGAGGAGTGTTCTTGTTCTTCATCCTCTCTTGGAGTATTGACCACGTCACAAACGTCACATGTCCTGTAGCAAGTCCAACGCGAAACCTGTCAGCAAGTCCGAAAGACTGAAGCTGCAGAACCTGAGAAAATATTCATTTCCATATTATATTTGCAGTTTTATGAACGCATGTCTAGATGTTCAAATGTGTACCGAGTAAATATTTGTGAACGTATATGCAGATTTGGAAAAGTCTGCGAGTTTCTATGTTGCCAGATCAAACCAGCATTTTTTAAACTGTTGTTGTCCAACCTTGGATGTCGTCAGAGATAATATTTATACTGGGATGTACTACTCTTAGATAAGAAACATTTATTACATTAAGTGACATTTCTTGTCAGTATCATGTCTGAGAAAAGAACGCTGCAGTGAAGTTTGTGTTCAGTTATATTCTGTTCGATTATTATTATATTAAATTGATCTCTGCACACTTACTCTGTTCGCTAATTTGTAGTAAATTGCTGCACGGGCCAAATGGAAAAAAGTCTGAAGTGAGATTGGAAATTGAAATTACATAAAAAAAGATGGAATCTATTGGAGAAAAAAACAAAACAATCATTTGTGTAAAATTAATGAAAAACATAGAGGCATAAAAACAAAACTTTTAGCAACACAAGACCGTGTTGTTTACAAAACCTTTTACATTTATGGATTTTCATCAACACTGAAAATCAGATACAGAGTCGCCAGCTGCTGTTTGTGCTCATGTATTTTTGTTTTTGAAATTTAAATATTCACTTTTACACTTATTCTTCATCCTCAGATTGTTGTATGTAAATGTATTGATGATGGATCAGTATTATGGAATACATTTATAAATAAATCTTTCTATTAAAACTATTAAATATGCTCTTTATACCATGGAGGGGGACAAAGAGAGAGAGAAGAGTTCAAAATCAAACCTACTGTAAGTCCGTTGAGCGACGGGACTGTGTCTTGTTTAAAGTCTGATTTCAGAGCCTGTTTTGGGCAAAGAGAGGTCTCATAAATCCTGATTTTTGTATGGTAATGCCAAAAAAAGGGTAGGTCTCACAGTGTTTATCTGAACACACATAATCAGTCATTTTGAGTTCACCGCAACCTCACTCCTCCTCCAAAAAACAGATTGCCAACCTGGTTGCCATGGAGTTCTTTGCACAGGGGGACAAAGAGAGACAAGAGTTCAAAATCAAACCCATTGTAAGTCCGTTGTGTTTTGTTGCATAACTCATGAATCCTGATTTTTTTCATGTTGAAGAGTCCTTCAAGCATGTTTTCATCCCAGTTAAGCTCTCATTGTTGAAATTATGTAACTAAAAGTTGCTCTGAAAAAGCATCACACTTACCCAGCAGATGTCAAAACTTTAAACAAGTAGAGAAGAAATGGAGAAATTCACACAGCTTTGTTTTTACTATTTACTTGTGTGACCTCCAGGGGGAATGTCTCACACAAAACATCACAAAAAAAACCTATAACCTACAAAAAAGGGGCAGGTCTCACAGATAATCCAAAAACAGAAACCTGGTTACCTTCCCGTCACTAGCTCCAGTGTGGGTAACCAGCGGCTGTCTGCAGTTTCCATCCCAGTCCTCTGGGGCGCAGCGGCGCGCTTTAACGCGTTTGGCGAGTCCCCACTCGTAGAAGAAGAAGACGCCGGCGGAGAGACAAGAGGAAGAAAATGACAGGGCGCGCAAAAAGAAAACCCAAATCCACTCAGGTAATCTCACGCACCGTGCACCTCCTCTGTCGGCCTGCACACATGTCGGCGTGTAGCCGTGTTTGAGCGCGCAGGTGAGCCGCGTGCTGCGCGCTGCTGCCGCGTTAAAGCCGCTCGGGTTAAACGCTGCAGGGCTGAAGTGTTTGGCACGGTCACACGACAACATGGCAGCAGCTCTGCAGACTGTTACGCACAGCAGCTGCAGCTGCAGCAGCAGCTCGGTCACTGCGTCCATCACCGGACACGCACACCCGGTTATCACAGCAGCAGCAGCGGCTGCGTGTGAGTGTGTGAGCTCGGTGACGTTCATAGTTTGGGTGTGTGTGGATTTTAAATGCGTGGTTTGATGCACAAAGGCCATAAATCAAGTTAACAAAGGTTTCATGTTTGTTATTGACCTTTTACATCTCTCTGCATTAAAACCACATGCATGCAACAAATCTCATATTATTGTGTACACTGTCTTAGAAATGTGGATGTCTGATTTTATACATTTTATAGTCCGGGCTTTGTGATGCTGTTGAGTTTGTGTTCACCTAAAAGGTAAAAATGTATTTTATTTATCATTTCAGGCAAAAATGTACAAACCATATTAACATTCCTTCACATGCAGACTCGCTATTTGTCTCTTAAAAT
Organism: Collichthys lucidus; assembly: GCA_004119915.2. Taxonomy (NCBI): domain Eukaryota; kingdom Metazoa; phylum Chordata; class Actinopteri; family Sciaenidae; genus Collichthys; species Collichthys lucidus. Next base: position 5,163,379 of record CM014080.1, read on the forward strand.
GTGAAATCCTAAAACAAGAATAAAGAGTAAATAAATAAAAATAAGACGAAGGACTGAAACTTAAAGACATATTGTACATGCATGTACCTGCACAGACACATACCTTTAAACTGAATACAGAATAATCAATGTGTCTGCTTGTTAAATTGTGTTATAATAATAATAATAATAATGATGCATGGTGTGTTCAGCTGTCCAAGTCTTTCCTTTTTGTTTTTGTTACCATTACAGAGTCAAAATCTTCAGTTAACAGTAAAGTTCTTAACAAAAATACTTGATTACATTCAGGACTGGTAGCAGGTACATCTCCTTATATAAAGTATCAAAGTTCTGAACACGCATCAAAGTTTAAAGTGGATTTGATCATTTCAGCCTCTGCAGCCTCTGGCCAATGAGTTTTCCTCTAGTCAGATTTTTAGCACCTTCCCTCTTGGCACTTTTTCTCTTCACCAGTTCCCAAAGCTTCAACGACGTGTTGTGTTAATTCTTAATCTGCATTCTTTAGTCCATGTTGAAAAATGACCTGCACGTATCGAACTTCAATCTGATCTTGTTTCAACATCGTCACCAGGGCCCTCAGTCGAGCTGCCGTTAGTAAATTTAGGTAGACCGAGTCCAGAACAGCGCTGTGTTGTGTCACGTGTATTTCTCTAATATTTTAAATGTGCATCCACGCACAGAATAATACTTACAGTAATATGTTCATTCAGATTGTTTCTATTTTACCAAGTAGGAAATCAGGCAGTGCAGGCATAAGATGTCTCAGAATAATCCAGCACAGTTCACTTTATTGGCCACCTTGTGTTTTAACTTCTCCTACAATACATTTCTTCAGGAGTCGGGTAAAGGCAACGGGGAGTTGAAGAAAGCCCGTCCTGATGAGTCCAAAGCCGCGTCGTCGTCACAGGTGGATTCAGCTCGGCGTGATGAGATCATGCAACTGTATAAGCTTCAAATGCCAGAAGATCTGTACCACTTCTGGGACTTCTGCAAGGAGCTCTGCCCCGACAGCCCCTGTGGTACGCTGCGTGCTGTATCTTGTTACAGTAACACTGATGGGACAGACGATGCATCTGACGTTTAATCAATTTTTCTGTCTGTAGACGTAGAGATGGACTTGTACTTAGCCAGTGGAAAAATGCACAAACTATAGACTACTCGTGAAAATCCACAGACGCAGCCCAACGTTTGAGGAAACCTGCTGACACACGTGTCTTTGTTAGATATTGCCTTTATGTTTGTTTTGAGCAGATTTATAGTGCTGCCGGTTAATGAAGCATTACTGTTACACAACAAACTGCTAATGAACATGTAGCCTTGTAAAAGCCAAAAGAATACATCCTGCAAGGTTACAAGTCGCAATCTGCAGATTTCTGAGTGATATCTTTACGTCAGTTCATTTCTGTATCGATATATGATTTTAATTTAATCTGTGCAGGTGCGCTGAAAGACACGCTGGGTTTGCAGCTGGTTGGTCCTTTTGAAATTCTGGCAGGAGCTCATAAAAAGTCCAAGAACCCTCAGCCCAACTTCCACCTGCACTGGAGGTTTTTCTACGACCCACCGGAGTTTCAGACCGTCCTCCTGGGGAGCGAGGACAGTCAGCATCACATTGGCTACTACAGGTAAAGAACGCACAACTGATCCAGATGCTTTTATTTAAGTGCTGTAGCCATTAACTTGTGTGTTAACATGTGTCGTTCTAATTTTTTTTTTTAGAGATACTCCAGACTCCCTTCCTTCGTTCGTCGGGGAAAATGAAGCCAAGAAAGGCTACGCTATTACACAGATGGGGGATAACGTGTTCGCTGCTGTCCTGTGAGTACTAACTCACATATTCTTGTTTATGATAATCCGCCTTATTGTATGTGTCCGATATGACTTACCGTTTGTTCCCTTTGACACCAGCCTGTATCTCTCGAAGAGGAGGAAAGAGAGAGGTGGCAAGAAAGCAGCGGGAGAGGCTCTGGAGAGCTTGGAGGCGCAGCTGAGAGACCGGGCAGAGACGCTGGGCTTGTCTCTAGAGCAGAAGACCAAAGGCATGAAGCAGAGGGACAAGAAGGTAAACGCTGGTGTTTCTCTTTAGTTATATTTCAGGACCGCAATATCTGACATCACAACATAATATGAAACCTCTTGTCGCATCATAGGTGGTCACCAAGACGTTCCACGGTGCCGGCATCGTTGTACCCGTAGACAAGAATGATGTAGGATACAGAGAACTACCAGAAACGGATGGTGAGATTATATACAGTTATATAGTAATGCTTGACGTTTATGGAAGGTTTGTCTCGTCCCGATTGATCCATTGATATATGATTGGTTCACTGTGATCTAGACGGCATTCTGAAAAATGAGACCACTGTTTATGTTGAATAAGATATTCAGCGTGTTTTCAGGTCCAGCTACATAGAATCTATAAGTAATGATTTGAACATCTGATCTGAACATCCAGCCGGTCTCAAAAAGATCTGCAAGGCGATCGCCGAAGCCCGGAACGACGAGGAGCGCGTCAAAGCCTTCGGACCTCTCCAGGAGATGATCACGTTTGTTCAGTTCGCCAATGACGAGTGTGACTACGGCATGGGCTACGAGCTGGGCATAGACCTCTTCTGTTACGGATCCCATGTGAGTGTCATGAAGTGGTTTCATCACACCCGCCGTTCCTCTGCTGCGCGACCGCTCTGTTAACCGAGCCGTGCAAAAACAAATATTCAGACGTTGTGATATGATTAATTTCTCGTATGCTAATCTCAGTGTTGTCGGTTCCGCACAGTGCTCCCTCTGTGTCTTGTTAGACATTATCGAAACACTCATTACAAAGTCCCGCCTAATAGCTCTGTTGTTGTTTCCCTACCCAGGGGTTAGCACCCCTCCAGTGAATCACAAGATAAATCTGGAGTGGGATTTAGTAGAAATATTCTGCCGCACAGATTTGTATCCATTTTTGGGCTTTACAAGCCAAAACATTTGGGTGGCAGCGCTTTAGGCTGTGAGTTTCACTAAGTGAAAGAAATGTTTGCTTTCCAGTATTTCCACAAGGTGGTGAAGCAGCTCCTGCCCATGGCCTACAGCTTGCTGAAAAGGAATTTGTTTGGGGAGATTGTGGAGGCCCACCTCTCGAGCCGCAGCCATGACGACCTGGACCAACTCTCCGCACAATGAATTACAAAAAAAACAACAAAAACTTCAGTTCTAGCTTTTCTCTCCACCATTTGTCCTTGTCTTCTGTTGTCTGTCACTGTTAATGTTTCTTGGTGGTTTTGGTGCTGCTGTCGTTGATTCACTTCAATGATACCTTGTTTGTACAAGTTAGATGTTTAATAAAGTATTTTTATATATTTACCCATCCACTTTTTGTATCCGAGGTGATCATGATGAATCCTTAATTTCATTTTTCGATTCAGACGATCAAGGCAGGATGTGTCACACCTGCCATAACAGGCAGCCTTATGAAACGTGTATTGTGCTTTGAGTGTGATACCCTGCAGCGTACACAGAGGGCAGTGTTGCATCATCACATGTGTTTGTGAAAGACCACACGGCTGAGTCATCATGTCCTGAGGTACGGAGAAACGCAGCAGTCATTTAACGTCCTGTATGTATTCATTCGATTTGAACTGGTTACTTGTGTCATGGTGCTTTAGTAGATTTAAGAATCTACTCGCATCTTGGTTGATGCTTTATGAAAAAAGGAAAATTGCAGCACCCAGGAAATATTGAAGAATTTCCAGGAATATGACTTCATTCATCTGCAGACTGAGGGTCATGCAATTAATGCTGCTTCACAAGTGCAGTGCACAGAACTCTGCATAGGTGGCCCCACATCTTAGAGCATCAATAGATCTTCTAGCTTTAATTCGACATCAGCCTCTTTAGGTTAAAAGACAGAGATGCATGATTACATAATAATGGATAAATCAGTTGAAACTGTACTTCAGTGGCACAAATTTGCACTGAGATATGAAATAAGCAAGCGGCCCCTGGTCAGTTTCCTGCTTTACCTGGTTCATTATTCAGCCTTGTTAAAGAAGTTTCTCTGGACTAGTAGAAGAGTGACTAAAGACTGAGATTGTTGCTATTTTCTATTGTGACTTCAGCACTCTGTAATTTATTCAGTGAGTCCCCCTCATTAAAGTCTTATTTCTTATTTGGTCACACACCATTCCCTATGTAAACCTTAAGTCTTCTTACCTATTATTAGCAGCAGACTATGTCATTAAATGTATTTTTGTAATCGCACAGATGTCTGCTACAGTGATAAAATGTTCCATAGCATTTCCTCTAAAGTGAAAGCAGAGTGTAGCTCAGTTTCTACAATAACACGTCATTCTCTGTGACCTTTAACAGAACAGCAAAAAAAGGAATCTCAAACTGTGTGCCTTGATGTTGACGTAATTAGTTTAGGAAATTCAAGTGTTACATAAACCTATAAAAGAGCTTTGCTGATACAGATTGGACAACCTTACACCTAAACCTATTACATGTTCAAAATCTAACATTACAGTAGGAGAAGGCTCAGAATGGTCACTGCTTTTAGCCACAGTTTCTGTTTCTATCACAGCTTTATCATTACACCTGTGTCTTTTTATCTTCCTCACAGGTCACACACTCTAAAGTGGCAAAGGTTTCTTCCAGGTTTCTTCCAGGTTTCCTGAAGCTCAGGGTCTCAGGCAGACATCTGGGATCAGGTTATGTTTCATACATGAAGCAACCTTTGGTCTATCCCCACATGTTCATCCTTCACTCTGCCATTTTTAAGAAAAGCTAAATAAACATCAGTATCTGACTCTGACTCCATGTCAGCGTCCCTCTGAAGACTCCAACAGTGGCAGGTCTGTTGTCTCCCCCAACATAATTTCTTTCACCTTCTCCATTTCGCCCTGCTCTTCTCCAGCTCCACCTGTTTGTGTCTGACATTCTTATTGATTTTCCCCCCCTGTCATCTTCCATTAAATTTGCAGCTCAGTGAAGACGCACAGGCCAAGGTGGTGGGCGTAAGAATACTAAAAGGGGAGATTACATTATCTAAGCCCGGCCCAGTGTGCATGCATGGGCTTCAGTGAAGTTCAATGAAGGGACATCATGATGAACCACACTGTGAACTTCACTGTCTGAAGCTGCTGCAGGGTGGAGGGGCTACAAGAAGCATAACAGGAGCACACTACAGCCTCACGGTGCATTCAAGTACCATCATGTGCATGTGGTGTGGTCACAATATGTTTTTATTATGGGGATCATATGGAGCAAGTTTCTCTGTGCTAATAGAGGATGATATTCTTATTTTTATTTATTTATTTTTATATTTATTATTTAATTTAATTATTGTTTTAATTAGTGTAATATCTGAGAGTAAATATGACAATTAATATAAACCAACCAATCATGACAGTCTACGTCAGCACGCACAGATCATAGTTCAGTCAGATAATTGCACTTTTCCAGATTGATCATCCTAATTAAGGTGTGTTTGTGAAATTCCCGACTGTCCCTGAAAGCAGCATTGATCCTGCGGAGTTTCGGGGCAGCGCATCTGAAGCGCGTTCACGTGTCCACACACACACACACCGCACACACAAGCGCGCGCAAGCCATAGAGCAACACACACACACACACACAGACGGGGAGCATCCCTGAGCTGAGCTGGGCTGAGAAGGGGAGCGCTCGTTTGGGTTTAACAATCCGGATCCACAGTTTTTTTTTATATCTGAATCACGCCTAATAACAGACTGTGTTCAAACACCGGAGGATGATCCCGGGCCCAGCCGAGCCTTCTGGATTCTGAGGCCCGCACTGACATCCACCTTGCACCGGCGGAGAGGACCCCTCGCCTCCAGCAGCAGCAGCAGCAGCAGCAGCAGCAGTTCAGCCTCCCCACGGCAGAATGTCAAGTAGCGCCGAAGAAAGTCAGTCCAGGGGCGGCGGCTCCCAGTGTGACTTGAAAATGGCCTCATCGAGCAACACGTCCCCGGAGGGTGGACCTCCACAACCGCTGCACCAGAACCGTATACGGCAGGTGAGGTGTCCGTCCGTCCGCTTGCTCTCGAGTCTGCATTGACCGGCCCAGCCAGTCATCCGTGCCCGAACCTGCTGCTGATGCTGCGGGCTGAGCGGTCAAAGGCGTTGCCGTGTGTGCGTGTGTGCGTCTTTGCATGCGTGATGTGACAGAATCTCTCAGATTTAAATTCTGTTAAATTAAATAAATTGTGTTTTTTTTTTAATTAGCTGCTGTAGATAAGTACCACCTGTTTCCACGTGTGATATTGCCAGAACAGGCCGATTTGTTGCCTGTGTTGCCGTCACAATAAACAGCAGCAGACTCAGGCTGCAGTGAGCAATGTTTACAACTTGACATCAATCACTGGAGCTTTTCTGTTTACCATGCTGGGCTCCAGTGGTCAGAGCCTTCCACCATAAACATATAATAATGTGTCTCTTTTATTCTAATAGGTGGTCTGTGCTTGGTTTTAATGCAATGTAAGATAAATACCGTGCACTATCTCTGAAGCCACTCCTGGGCTGGGCTGCTGTGACAATAAGTCATTCTGTCCTAGTGTGGACTGAAATACTCAGATTACTCTGCAGCTTCTTCCTCCTCTCTTATTCAATCTGCAAAACAACCTATAGGTGTGCACACACAGAAAGCTGGTGTCATCTGTGCCCGTGCGTTTGTTTTCAGACATGCAAGGCGTAAACTTGAGAACGAATGTCAAGTTTTTTTTACCGTCCACGTCTGATCGTGTAACGTGAGCGTTTCTCTGTTCAGTGAAAGTGAGTCAAGAGATGGTAGACGGCTGTTTCCTGTCTCAGTGCACTCTCTCGGGCTAATGTGATTTCAGTAATGGACTGTAGTGCTACACACACACACACTTAAGTTCTTTTAGGGTGGGGCTCACATACTTGAATGCAATCAGGAGTTTTTGCATCATCGGCATAGAAATGAATCTGTTTTGCAGAGCGGATCGGAATCATTGTGTCCTTTTGTTGGGAGAAGATGAGCAAATTAGTCAATTAACCAGTGCTCAACATGTGTGTGTGTGTTTATCTTGATGCTCTTTAATGATGAGATGTCAGAAGTTTAGGTTGTTCATCTTTTATCCTGTGACATTTACTGACATCTGTATCCACATGTGTGCAGATCTTAGAGGATCTCCCGAGTACATATCAGTCTGTTACATCAGCTGAGCTTGGATAAACACTTCTCCTAAGCAGCTTTCGACACAGAAGCACAGTTTCACTGTTTACCTCTCAAGTGAACGCTTCCACATTCTCTGTGGAAACTCCTAAAGTGATTTATGTGCTGGTAACTGATGAACGCTTCGACCGGATCACAAAAAAACACACCGACACTCTCAAGAGTTTTCAGGAGAGTAGATGTGTTCCCTTTTGATCCGCTGTGAAGAGTAGTTTTGGTTAGTTGAAGGTACAAACCTGTTAAGGTATGAGGCTATCTGAGGAAGAATCATTCTCCACTGCAGAGATCCATGTGTTATGTTTAGCCCCCTCGCAGCAGTGCCTCCGACTTGGCCCCATACGATCGATCACAAGTGGCAGCGGTGATGAATGATCATGTCCTCGCCGCAGCACCAGTAGCTCTACTGGTTTATCTTTTTGTCTACAGCCTGCCCCCGGACAAGAGTGTGACTTTGAGGTCCTAAAGCCTAAAGAATTGGGCACTAACATATGAGAGGGGCACTAACATATGAGAGGGGTATCGCTCAATAGTGCCCTTTGGTTGTAGCATTGTTTACATCCACCAGGTTGAAGCTGGGTGGGGCTCTGCTGGGAGTCACTAAACTCCATTGTACAGAGGAACCCATAAAAAGAGATGGAGCGTGGGTGGAGCTGAATGAAGCCTGGCTGCTGAAACCAGCCACCTGTGATGGCACCCACCTGTCAATCAAAGCATCCACACTAATAATCCTGCATAACTTTAAGCCTTAATATAATGTGAACAGGTGAGTTGTATATAAATTCACCCTCAGTACAGTTGTCATGAACGGGGAAATTAGCTACAGAGACCAAAACTGTTTTTTGTACCAGGCTGTAAACATGTTTATTTCTGCTGTCTAACATGGGGACTTATGGAGACTGATTTGTTGTGTAGCCAGCCTCAGGTGGACGTTTGATCGCTTCAGGTTTTGGCATGGAGGTTGCTGCTTGGTCCTGACAAGAGGTCTGATCAGGCGATTGCTGTGAAAGACTTTTAAAGCTGACAGACACAGCTCTGACATAATACTGGCTCACATGTTAGCCCACATTTGACGAGCAAAGAGCAACTTTATTTCGAGACGGAGCTCTGGTGAAAAAAATGTCTGTGTTGTCAGCTTTGCTAGATAGTTTGACCTTCTTCACCAGGTACTTGCTACTTTGTCTGAGTGCAGTTTGGTGCAGGTGCTTTCATCAGAGAGAAAACATGCCATGCTGCTGCTGCTGCTGCTGGAATCGGGGTTGATGAAAGCAGCGATGCTGAAGTAAATGAAAAAGCACAGCGATGAGCCAACAGGCTTGAAAGCTACAGAGTTGTGTGAGAATCCTCTGAGTGTCCCATTCCACATCACGTGCAGTCATTGGGTTTTTTTTAGGGAACGGTTAAATCGGCTTTATTCTAGTATTTTGATGCAGATATTTGAATATGTCTTGGTGTCTCAGGGTAACACATTGTTTCTAGGAAACAGTCAAACAGTCAAATGTTGATCTCCTATAGGATCCTACTACCACCATGCAATACCTCGCAATCTAAAAATAGCTCTATGCTACTCGAGGTTAAGTGAAAAACAATGTTTTCTGTGATTCAGAGCCGGTGGAAGCTCCGTGACAGAGATTAAGTGTGAAAGATGAACTAATAGGAAAAACCTCAAACTAATAAAGCTTGATATCGAGACAGAGCTCATGCACAGAAAAAACAGATTAACGTCTGCGAGAGAGAAGCAACAAAGGGACACGATGTGATGTGAAGGCTGGTCTAAAAATACAGCCTGTCTCTGGTGTGACTGAGAAAAATATCTTCTTCCCAGCCAAGTGGCTCGTGTGTCCGATGCCTCTGCGCTCGCCGAACCTTTGTCACCGGGCGTTTACTCGTCGCTGCTCCGGTGCTGGTGCTGAGCGATACAGAGACTGCGTCATACTTTGTCAAACCTCTGCCTGTGCCGGTCCACTTCCCTGTGGGTGAATAGTGGATACTTAAGAGCTCGGTTTACAGAGATCAATTCAGGACTGATGCAGTCTGATATTGATAATTGAAATCTTAGATGAGGCATGGCTTAAACTCTCAGAGATGAGATCAGGACTTTTGTTTACCTCCAAACACAAATGTCTTGTCTTATATGTCGACATAAATGATGCTTAGGTTGAGACAGCTTCACCTTGCGGTCACTTTTCAAGCATCATCCTCTCTTTCCCTTCATTCTTTCGTTCCATCTCTTCCTCCTTCAGAACCTCACTGCCTTTATGAGACTCTTTTTCCTCCTCGTCTTCATGGCTGTCATTCTTATCCATCAGCTCATTTCCCTCCAAAATGCCGCTCCCTCTCCCTTCGCCCCGTCTGCTCCACCCTCCTCCTCCACCCCTGGTCCGCTACACTAAGACCCTGATGTGCCAGGAGGTCAGGTTTCACTGCAGCCTTTGACATTTCCATCTCACCACTCTGCCTCCCCCCTATCTGTCTATCTCTTTCTCCTCCACTGGGAGTGGTATGATGGGATTCTGCAGGAAGGGAGTCCTAATGGAGCCATGGCCTTCATTACATTACCTCTGAACAACTACACACACACACACACACACACACACACATGCACGCCCATACAGCTATAGCAAGAGATCCAATAGGAATATCTGGCCAGCTGCTGGGGTCTTCAGAGAGTATATGAGCATGCACACACACCCAAACAAACTCAGCATTACTCAGCTGTATTTACCAGAGCTGTTAGAGCACTTGTCTGGTTATAAGTGCTTACAGAGAAACCTGGGAGACCGCAAGTCAACCGCTGCAGTACCTCGACCGAGGGTTACCAGAAGCCATTAAGACTTAATTAATATTTGTTTTCTTGGAGATACCTGCATCGTTGTGTTCTGTAGTCAGGCATGATTCAGCAAGATGTGTCGGCCCAGTGCTCTGCCCGGCTCCCTATATACGATCAGCATTAATCAGATTTGACAAAACAGACCCCACCGAAGTTTGTTGTCAGTGTGCAGCCTTTGTTTTTTAATATAATGGGACCTTAAGTGCAGTCATGTTACTGTATGAACATCATAAATGATAAATGATAGTATGAAGTTACCCAGGGCTGCAACCAGTGATTATTATCATTATCTGTCATAATCATCATTTAATCTATGAAATTTCAGAAAATCATTAAATGGTCTGTTGCATGTTTTCAGTCAGAGTCAGACGAGAGATCGAAGATTGTAAAACTGTAACAATTTTTGATAACTGACTGAAAAATGACACAAATATTAAAACATTCTCTAGTTCTTGCTTCTCGAGTGTGAATATTTACATAAGGGATCTGGTTTTGGTTGGACAAAGCTTTTGGTTTTTGGTATACATCACGATGGGCAAAAATGGCATTACTTTATTTTAATTTAACTGACAAAATAACCTGCAGATTAATCAATATATGTTAGCTGCAACCTGAGTAAATTGCATGTTTTGTAGAATCAAGTTTTACAAGCATGCAAATCCCCACAAGCTGTAACCATACAAAGTTTGGTACAACTCAATGACTTCAGTGATTGATTGACTATCAAATCTGTTGGTTTTTTGCCAAATGACTCCTCAAATAATTTAAATCTAATCATTTCAGCACTATTCTTATTGTCTTAGGGCTGCATATATCAATTATTTTCATAATCATTTAACTCACAGATAATTTTCATTGATTTCATTAACTAGAATATTTTAAAGTTATGAAAATGTCTCAGATTCCCACAGCTCAAAGTGATGTCTTGTTTTGTTCAACCAACAATCCTAAACCCAAAAATACTCAGTGTACAATATAGAGAAGCAGCATGCCTCATATCTAAGGAGCTGGAACCATCATATTCGTGGAATTTCTGCTTTAAAAGTAAATGAAATAATGATTTAATTATCAAAATAGTTGATTATCGATTATCAATAGACTAACCGGCTAATCGGCTACGAGTCTACTGCCCTGTCCAAAGCTGACCTGCAGAACTGACTCACAAATATTCACATCCCACTCGTGGGGTTTTATTTTACCTCAGACGGTGACCATGTTTGGCATGATACTCCTCCAAATATCAAGGAGCCACTTCGTCAACCAGCTCTGATGCAACATACAAGCAACAGTCATGTGATGTTATCTATGGGCTTCGGATGAGTTTCCATACTGTGTCATGGTGATAGGGTGGTGCCGGTATTCCTGTCCCGGATCCAACATCCATATAGACCGTCAGCATTTCTATATTTGGGTACAAACGGCATCCCGATACTCATGTACTGTCCTTTTTGGTTGTCATGGTACCTCATAACTAGTTGGGGTGGCCTAGTTATATCTGACACCATCTCCCACTGGCCCATTTTTCCCCCGATGGATGTTTAAAGGGCAGAGGTAGCATCATTCGGTGAGTCACAGTTCGTCATCGTCGAGCTTTTCTTGTTTAGGTAAAAGGCCGTTCATCAGAGAGAGTCGACAAAGACAAAGTCAAAGAGTGACAGAAGGAGTGCATAATGCACAGAGATGAATGCATTAACTGGCCACAGATTTAAAGGAGGGGGTGATATCAGATGCATCCTTTGCTGGTCGTGCTCTATGGAAGGCAGGTGTTTTTTGGACTGGAGGCAGTGGGAGGCATTTAGACGTCAATTATTCATTAAGGCCTCATAACTGTGTTTCCCGTCAGGAAGACAGAGAGAGAGAAGCGGGGCGTGGCCGGTGATCAATGGACTTCTCAGAAGCTGAACTCCTTCATGTAAATGTGCTCTTTCACTTTCCCTTAACCTTCCTCCACTCCACTCCTCCTCTCTCTCCATCCGCTCTCAAAATGTTTGAGCTGAGTAAGTGAAGGTTCTCTCACAGGGGAACACATCAAAGCTCTGCACACTGCACACACACACACACACACACACACACACACACACACACACACACACACACACACACACACACACACACATATATATATATTATGGTGAAAAACTGATTTTGCCACATGCTGAGGAAGATGCTGTGATGCAATTTTGAACTCCTGCAGTTGCGCGGTCAGACTCATCGCACTTGGTTTTAGTCCAGAACTCAAGTGAACGTAAATGTACTCACACATCTGTTTAATTCAGTTTGAATCCTTTCCCTCTCTTTTTATTTTTAATTGTCAGCCCGGTTATTTCTCTCTCTGTCTCACTTTCTGCCAGCGTCACTCAGCATTCCTCGTACTGGCCGCCGCCAATTTTAGGTCACACGCTTCATTATTCATCGTACGTTGAAATCAGTTTCTGCCTCGGCAACCTTTGTCATCTGACGCTGGATGAGATCAGCTACCAGATGGAAATACATTCTGCTAATATTTAAGCGATGGCAGCACATAAACTGTGAGTCAGAGTGGTAAAAACAGAAAATGTGTCTGTCTGCCATGAAACTCTGTGCAACATTCGTGGGCTGTGGCTTCTCTGCGTGCGGTCCAGAGGTGAAGATCGGTCAGATTTCAAGATGTTGTACGCAAATTACCATTTGGAGAAAGTGTTGCCAAAGTTTCTTCTGGTGGATTTAGTTTTGTCTCACATTTCTTTTTGCCAGAAATCTCAAACTCCATCTTTTTACTTTTTACATCTTAGCTCTAGAGTAACTAATGAGGGCAATTAATGTCTTAATGGGCAGATGAGTCATTGTGTTGCTTCTTCTGAACCCATGACCGGCTTTTTTCCACAGTACATTACAGGCTTCTTCACACTTTACCCCCAACAATCTCAAGTGCCCCATACCGGGATATTGATATATATATAATATAGCTTGTGCAGTAGGACTGCAGGACTGGAATATGGCCGTTTATTTTCCAGAGGACTCCAAGTCTCTCTCTTTCTCTCTTTCTCTCTCTGTCATTTCATTAATGGGAACGACAAACTGACGTCATGTGCTCCCCGGGGGGGGGGGAGACTTGGGCAGCACTTCAAAGAGGAAAAAAAAAAGAGAAAGAGGCAAAGCCGTAAATTAATTTGACGGCCATTTTCAAGGCAGGAGGATTTCAAAACCTCGTGTATCCTGGAGAAGCAGTGGATATTGGTTATGTTTTCAGGCATTGCAGTTTTACTGATAGCTTTTAGATATAACACCTCCCGTCAGCTGAATAATGAAATTCTAAAAAAAAATATTCAGTCGCTTGCTCTGCATTTCTTTGCCACATCCATTATTCTCATGGTTAGTTTTGGAAACAGGATGCTGAAGGCTGCAACCAAATGAAGCAAAAAGCTGCATGCAGTCGGTTCATGTAGTGCTGCTGTCTGCCTGTAGGGCTGCCGCTCTGTGGAATCGAGACGCTCGTATATAAAGTGTGTTTCGGAGGTGGTGCTGCTTCAGGGCGTGGTCGTCTCCACTTCTTCCCCCTCCAGCAGTCACTCCCTCTGGGCGCATCATGTGGCCGTATCAAGGTTAAATCTCCAATCCACAGTGCATCTCTCTTTTTCCCCTCTCTAACTCACCCACCCTCGCCTGTCTCACTGTTATTACTCACTGTTTTTGGGTGTGGTCTGATCTGGATTTGTGTTATTAAATTTGAGACCGTGTGATTTGGTTTTGAGAGACAGAGAGAGAGAGAGAGAGAGAGAGAGAGAGAGAGAGAGAGACAGAGAGAGAGAGAGAGAGAGAGAGAGAGAGAGAGAGAGAGAGAGAGAGAGAGAGAGAGAGAGAGAGAGAAAGAGAGGTGTACTTTATGGGTCTGACCTTTCATAGGCAGTAAAAGAGGCAGCAAGATGACTTGACATTTAAATCATATCTGCGAGCTAATCCATTCCTGTCCCTGCTCTGTATTTTGTTCACTCCGTTACGTGTTTACGCATCTATACTGCGGACTCGCACTCTAACCATTCACACAGGTCTACCTGGACGAGTATCGATGCTTAAAGTGCAAAGATGTGTTGTTTGTGTCGGGTTGTTGGTTGATTTATGAAGCCCACAGCTTTGTCACATAACTCATTCCTGTAGCAAATCCTGGTCAGAGACCGTGTCGTGTTTTTTCTGCCGTTTAAGCACAAAGTCACGGCTCGTATTAAAAAACTTCTTCAACTGGAAACTATGTTTGTTTGAACATGCAGCTTTGGGAAAGAGGCAGGTAGTAAAACTGCAGTGTTATCTCACGTTACAGTCATGTGGTGCAGGGTTCAGCTGCAGTTTAGGATCAATATCCCGAAGGGGAATTGTGTGTGTGTGTGTGTGTGTGTGTGTGTGTGTGTGTGTGTGTGTGTGTGTGTGTGTCAGTGTGGGCACTGCAGACCTCCTGTTGTTGTCTTGAGCGTAGTTTCTATAAAAGAATAATCCCCCAGGTTTCTGGATGTGTTTGTGTCTCTATTATGAAGCCATGGTCTAAATTAAGTCCAGTGAAGCCTGGGTTGCTGGTGTCATTTATCACTGCTGACTGCGATAGGCTGAAAACCAAAACATGAAACTTCATAACAACTGGAGAGGTTTTCGAAATTGTTGAGTACAAATAAAAGAAATCGTGATGGAAACGAGGCACTCGGCAAAATAAAATGACTTTATATTGAACTGGCAAGTTCTAAAAATAGAACACGGTTCAATAATAACTGCCTGAAGAAGGAAGAAACACATCGAAGATGCACAACTCTGAAAAGTTTCATTAAAGGGTTAATTAAACAATTTTAAAACTGTACTTTCTTGCTTCCTGAGACTTAGACTGGTAAATCTTTACCACTATCTTGTCTGTGGCATTTCATTTGTTTAATCCGTGCACAAACTGGAATGAAACCGAAGAAGTTGAGGTTTTCAGGGAGTTATGGAGTGAAACTATTTGTCTCCAAGTGCTGTGACTTCCTGGAAATTATGCTTTCATTTCTCACCACAAGAAATTAACTATTAACTATTCAGACTTGAAAAAGTATCTATTGATTCATAAATTGTTTCCTGTACGAGAGTTTTCTTGGTTGGCATTTACAATCTTTGCACTAGAAGAAACTCAGTGATGCACTTGATACTAATATCAAATGTATCAGAGCGTAGGAAGCACTCGAGTCTCTTGGGTTTGGCCTTCGAGTCCACTCTTTAAAAAAAAGTGTTGCATAAGTATAAAAGAGATTCAGGCCTTCTGCAGCACATGGAAAATTTTCACTCACTTACCACGTTAACGTATGATGCCTAATGCATCAATTAAACCAAACACAAGCGTTTCTCAGTGCAGGTAAATGGGAGGGGGGTTTGAAAAAAACTGTCATAAAAATTGTACGGGCTTCTAGAAGTTCAAATGAATCATCTTAAACAGAAAGAACCCCCCCTCCATCAAATCTCAGATGCATTATACACCATCAGACACTTATATCACTGGCAGAACTCCACCGTGGCTCCATTATCAGGCAGACAAATCACCAACAACAACCGCGGCAACATCCGGAGCAACCGTAAAACAGCAAAAATGATTCAAGTAAACAAACGAATGGCTCTTTAGCTCATTTACTACAAATCTGTATGTACTTTACAGTATAGTCATGCTCCAAAGCATATCATAGAATCAATTCATGCATCGTTCCTACTTTCCAAGCAGCCACCGGTTCTTTTTAGTTTATGTCAGTATGATATGAAAATAAACCTGCAGAGACAAGCAAGTTGTGCACAGGCAATCCATCACAGTGAACATTTATTTATGTTTTGTCAAAGTTTCTTTTGCTTCGTAATGGAGCGAACGGGAGATCAAACAAGAAAAGACGTTTCTCACGTTGAAAACGCTGCACGTCGACCTGTGAACGTGTTTATTCGTGTGCATGCACGTGATGGGGCGCTGTACATACACCTGCGTGCACACATCCACCAACGGTTTGAGGCACACGATCCGACACGTGCACCGCGCAGCCTCCGCGTCTCTCATATCTGTCTATCATAGAGACTAATGAGCCGTATAAAAGCCTCTGGATCTATAAAATGAAAAGTAGACCATTAACCCTCCTCACGTACACCAAACTAAGAGAAACAAGAGCTTCAGCATCAGCTCTCTCTGGGACCCTGCCCCCCTCCTTCAGTGTAATCTGACTCCCAAATGGACTCACAGACACACACACTTTTTTTAATGTAATGTTTTTTAATGTATTCTTCTAATCGTCATTATCTGGCATGAGTGATGGAAGGGATCAATAGAGGTCATTGATCAGCCTTTGCTGATGCACAGACATTGGGAAGTTTGTATTAATAAAGACATGCTGTGCTCACACATACACACACACACACACACACACACACACACACACACACACACTGTAACAGTATTACAGTCAGAACACTGTTTCAGGCTCAACTAACATGCCGATCAATAAGCTGATAGAATCTGGCTGTTAAATATGAAACTCAAGAACTAACACAGTACAGCAGTCCTTTGGATTTGCCTGCAGTGTGCAGTATAGTGTGTGTTATGTTTGTGTTGTGTCTTTTAAGTTTCAGGACGTTTAAAAGATATTAGATGGATTACGTAATGCGTGCATAGTTATTCCCAGACGCCAGATATAAAAACAAAAAGTACTGACAGACGGGGACATAAAGACGTGACACTCATGAGAATAGAAACAAACTGGAATGCATCATTGCAAAGCAACAGCCCCGCTTTTAGGCTTTCATGGAGTTACATGCGTACATTATAATGAGCATTTATTAATCTTCATTTCATGTTTTAAATATTTAAAGACCGATTAACGATCCTGGAAAATAAATATCTGAAGAATTCTTTATTCTATTTTGAATCTCAGACTTATACAACACTGTTTTTTAACCTGTAGGTCCCAAAGCTTCACAGGGAGTCGTGAGGCCTTCTTGATTTCAGGTCTACCTATATTCACAGATCTTTGCCTCTCTGCTAAACAGCCTCATCTTGCATTAGAAAACAGCTAAAACAACCAAAAAGCTCATAGAACAATGGTCAAGCATGAGAAGTGTGTAACAAACACATAATACAGGCAGGAAAAGTTATTAAAATATCAGGAAAAACCATCACAGATTCATCCAAATCTCTCGTTTTGCACAAACTGTTTAGGTAAAAGTTACAGTTTATCAGTTATTGTGTACTGTTGTTTCAGGAAAAGGGTTGGGAACCACTGTCATAATTTATATATATAAGATAATGCATCATCACTGAATTAATGTTCTGTTATTCATCCTTAAGAGAAAAATGCCTCATTCTCTGTTTGACCAGCAGAGCGTGCCAGAGGTGCAGAGCCACAGAAACGTTCAAACAGCAGGATCACCATAAAACTGAATGAAGCATTTTAGATTGCATGACAGAGCCGAGTGATTCAGCAGATGTTTCATTCCATTCATGGTAAAGAGAGACGTTGCCGGCGTTGTTGTTGTTGTTGTTGTTGTTGTTGTTGTTGTTGTTGACTGAGCCGGCGAAAACATGTGAACAGAAATAGAGGTGTGAGGTAGTCTCCCTGTCCTCTGTGCTGAAATTTCAAACTCCTGACATTAGCTGCATTGATAAAGAGACACCTTGACACCCAAGTGATGAACACACACACACACACACACACACACACACACACATGCAGATGCAGTTGAGACGCAGACCGACCCACTTTCCCCGCACCGTGCAGGGGGAAGCCTGCTTTACTTGCAGGTGATTGGGAGCCGCTGTTCTGTGCTCAGTGCTCACTGGTCCCCCTCCGGACCGGGTGGTGTGTCCCATCTTCTGTGCTGGCTCACAGAAGGACATCCTGTACCCAAGTTCACCCTGTTTCTCTCTCCTCCCGACTCTTCTTTCTCTTCCTTGCAGCGGTCCTTCTTTTCACACTCTTCATTTTAATACATCCTCGCTGTACAATCTTCTTCTCTCTGTATAACTGTTCTTTTAAAGCCACTATGCATCTGATCTTTATGTTATTATTGTGCGATTGAATAGTTAGTCTTTGCTCATCGAAAACGAGACAGTCTCTTGGTTAGATCTATAGGGGGCGGGTAGCTTTTCTGATGCTACCACTCGGGGTCACTGAACTGGTAAATCCCACACAAAACGTCTAAATAATTTAACATGTTCCACCTGTTTTCTTCCACTCTCCCCGTCTGATTCAGCCCCATCTCCCCTCCTTTACCCAGTAACCTTTCTCTCTCCCCATGGGTCCTTCTTCCCCTCAGGATACAGCACAGTTTCACAGCAGTAGTAAGAGAGAGCGTAGCTGCAGCTATCAGCAGTCAGCTGGATGCTGGCATGCAGCCTCCCTAAACCTCTCACACAATAAAGACTTTGCTGTGACAGTGGCTCACATTAACACACACACACACACACACACACACACACACACACACACACACACACACACACACACACACACACACACACATGTTTCGTAGCCACATCTGTTCACTTGGTTTTCATGTACATCTGGACTGGGTCATTTCCTGTGTGTGTGTGTGTGTGTGTGTGTGTGTGTGTGTGTGTGTGTGTGTGTGTGTGTGTGTGTGTGTGTGTGTGTGTGTGTGTGTGTTATGGGATGTGTAGTGACTAAGCAGTTGAGTCTTACTGTCATCATTCATCAACCCTTTGCAGCCATCGTCCCCCTCTGTCGTGTTCATGTGCACATGAATGTGCATGGTTCAGTCGTATGTGTGGATGCGTGGCATGTTCGGTATCTGTTCCTCGGCTTGATGTGACGGGACAAAGTCTGATTAAAAGCTCCTGAAGAGTCAGAGTCAGTTAACAGGATCATATTTTGGAGCCGATCCACAACCTGAGGATAACTTTATTAGTTAATTAAGTTAAGGACACGTAAGAGTAAGAGTAGAAAGAGGAAGTCATGGCTCACGCTGCAGCCCACCTGAAGAAAGCTCGAGAGCTCGAGCAGAGCGTCGAGTACAGAGCTCTGCAGAAAGCCAGAGACAAGAGGAGACGTCAGCGTGAGAGAGCTGAGCGCAAGCGGCAGGTAAAAACGCACATTACCATATCTACATGTTCATATATTTAAACGCTCTCGCAGGCATAGCCGTGTACTGTAAGCATCGGTGTTAGGCCGTTGTGTGTGTGTGTGTGTGTGTGTGTGTGTGTGGTTTGCACAGATGTGGATGTGGTCGCCCGGGCTGCTGTCCTCTCAGATGATTTATAATGCAGTGTGAGGGAGATGGATGATGGTAGATGTGAGAAAGGCTCGAGCTCACATGCTGACCTCAGACTGTGACCTTTTGGTCAGACGTGAAATAAGCGCTACGGTAAAAAGGTTCATGGGAATTAATGGAGTCCTTTATTTTCTAATATTGGAACACAGTGCATTATTGTGCTTAAATATATCGTGTAGCCTGATTTCCTCTGAAAGATTCCGCCACACACTCTTTATTTGGATTGAGTGTTTGACAACATTCATCAAATGAATATTGTGTGATTATACTTGTTATAATACAGGCCATTACAGCGGTTTAAAATAACCATAAATGGCTGTGTGTGCATGCAAATACAGCTGTTTATGATACAAAGTAGAGTTTGGATGTACCTCCATCGTAAGCATAGACTTGGAGAGAGTACTGCACAGTGTATAATCCAGTATCCTCTGTTACATGACGGACTGCAGATCAAATCCGGTACAGATACAGAGATTACAGCCGGTTCTTGATCAATCCAATCTCTGCAAGAGTCGAACAAGAACGCGAGCAAGCAGAAGTGATTGGAAAACACGCTGCAGCATAGACAGACAGAACTGACACGTCTGTATGATGTGCAAGTGTGATAATACTCTGACTATGCATTTAAATTTGTTATGCCAAGACCCAGAATCTGGAATATTCTGCAGTAACGGCTGTTTTCTGAACCCAGTCTACATGTCAGACATTTTTTACATTCCCTAACTGATGAACAGTGTTTTCTCTTGTGTAAGTTTGTAAGTTAAAAATGAAATCCGAGCACTGAGTTCAGGCTCGACTTCCATCATTCCATCATGACCCTCTGCGTTCCTGAAGAGCACCACAGGCCGTGCGCTCTCCAGCCAGACTCAAACCCAGCTGTCATGCACCCCACCCTGGGTACATGCAGCGAGGGGTGGTGGTCTTCACTGAGGAGAAGGTCTTGAAAGGTAAAAATAGCCGAGGCGGAAGAGACATGAGGGTTAAATGTTTATGGCTGCAGTTGTTCTATCTTACGGAGGAGAAGAGCAGGCCAGGCCTTGGCTTGGCTCATAAACTAAGACTAACACAGAGGCAGAGGTGTCCAAGACTGAGAAAGGAAGAGAGGTGTTAATTGTGACTGAAGACATGGACAGTTTTAATGGATTGTAAGATTGATTGATGCAGCCGAACATCAGGAACGTGGGCCGGAGAGGCTTTTATCTTAAGGAAGCAAAGTTAGAAAACACAAGGATTGGACTTTGCTGGACTGCACAGTGAGTGAAGTGAAGAAAAGCCTCAGTTTTCACTGATAGCTGGGGAATTGCTTCCTGATTTGGATGGTAAGCATGGGCAATGCAGCATCATGTAAAGCCTGTGGATCAGATAAAGCTTTAAAGACCAATGGCAGCGACAAAGATTCAAACTATCACTACGGAGCAGCTGACTCTGGATCTGACACTGATGATTCACCGGTAAGAGGCGGAAAGAGAAAACCGCGGCTCATCAGCTTTTCTGTCACACGTCTTGCACTGTGTTCAAGAAAACACGTCGTGTTAATCTCTTTGCTGCTTGTGTGTGTGTGTGTGTGTGTGTGTGTGTGTGTGTGTGTGTGTGTGTGTGTGTGTGTGTGTGTGTGTGTGTGTGTGTGTGTGTGTGTGTGTGTGTGATCCTTGATCCTACCCGGGGGTGTGGCCTCGTCGCAGACATGTGATGAGCAGTTTGATTGTGTTGGCAAGTTATCACCCAGTGGCGTTTGATTGACATGTTACTGTCTTAACTCCGCCCCACTAAAACGAGGTCAAAACCACGTCAACACTCTCAAATCAATACAGCCACGGGTCCTTTGCACGAGTATCGTGGCATGCATGGTGCAGAATAGAAGCTTTGTAAAGTTTGTGAGGGAATATCTTTGTAAATGTTTGTTATTAGTCCATTAATCAGTGGTGAGCTGATCCACGGAAACTATTTTCATTATTGATTAATTGCATAATTCAAGATAAAATTACAAACATTCCATACTTTTTGTCAGATGTGAGGATTTCATGTTTTTTGGTGCATTTTCACATTTTTTTTTTACATTTTTATAGAGCAAAATAATCATTTATCATTCATCAATCATTTATTAATTGGAAAAATAATCACCACAAGAACTGATAATGAAAATAATTGTTATTCACTGCTGTCAGCAGCCTCTTACACCCTATACACTTAATGTTATTAATTAAACCTTAAAATCTTGTTATTATTTATATTTAAAATTAATTTGGTCTTAATATATTTGTACATACAGCTTTGATTGTAACTGTTCACCTCTCTGCGTACATGCCATTAACGTTTTTGGGAAGTTCAGTAAGAAACTTTAAATCCAATTCACGCACATAAACGAGGCCAAACACAGAGCGTGCTGCAGCTGTTTGTGCAGTGTTGATGGCTGGTGGTTAAATTTAAAATTAGCCTACGCAGACAAACTGTTGATACAAACAGGAAGTCTAACTTTCATAAAAGCATCAAACCCTTTCTGAAAGCTCTGTATCAGCTTCTTATGTCAAATGAGGCCATCAGGCACGGCAATAACAAACCGCATCCATCTATCTAAATTGACTTGAGCACAAATAGAACTGAACCAAACACGGGGTCAGTTTTATATAATGAAATGAAAGATTGGTCTGTAAAAGCTAATATTACAATACTATAGTTAGTTTTTGTGTATGTGCTGGGTAAAAATGTCAATATTTTGTATAATAAATAATATATTTGTATAATAAATACTGTCATATTGCCTTTATAGACACCTCACCTCTACCTGAAATATCAAAAGTAGACCTAAAACAAATGGTGACACAGGATAGGATGATACCTAGAACTGACACTTGAAAACTTGCTTGTGTTCCTGCTCTTAATATCAGTCTCCTTTCTGTCTTTCTCTCTCTAGTCCGACAGTAGCACCAGTTTCCTGCGAGCTGCCAGAGCCGGGAATATTGACAAAGTCCTCGACTTCCTGAAAAACGGAGTAGACATTAGCACCTGTAACCAGGTAAGGGGAACTTCTTACCGGTCTCAACAGAGGCTGGTGCCTGATGACGTCTTTGTTTCTGCTCTTGCTCTTGATGTGCATGTTTTTTTTTTTCCTGTATCATCTTTACAAATGAACCGCTACACAACAGTCATGGTGTCTTTCCTCACTGATCATTTACTGCCTGGTGTTGATGCAGTCTTTAGAAAGTCGTGTTCATCATCATTTATTGAGTCAATTTAGATCATTCAACACAGTGGTGACGGACAAGCATGTGCTAATGTGTGATGTTCAGCAGGTGACGATCACGTCATGTTGCTGTGCAGTTAAATTTGACTAAACATTTGTGCAGAAGCTCCAGAGTTCAGTTCAGCCGTTTGTGAGAATATTACACTTTAAATAATCAAATCAAATCAAATCAGATTTTAATTGTAAAGCCCAAAGTCACAAAGTACATTTGCCTCTGAGGCTTTACAATCTGTACAGGGAGTGACACCCTCTGTCCTTAGACCCTCGGTTCGAGTGAGGAAGGAAAGAAGTTAGTAACATGCGTTAATGAGAGAGCGGAGATGTGGCTGACATAAAAAAGTATAAATATTCACAGGCTGAGCAACACAAGGCAATGTAGTGTAACGAAAACTTTAGTCTTCTTTTTCAAGAACGTACGGTGTTATTTGCACGTACTTTTTAGTTTTTATTCATTCATCATAATCAGAATCAGAATCACTTTCATTGGTCAGGCATGTGTGAGCACACAAGGAATCTGACCCCAGTTTTACATCTCTCTTAGTGCAAATACACAAGCATACACACAGCTACAGCTACAGCAAGGTAAACATAAGTAAGTACAGTAAGACAATAGTGCAGAGGATGCTGAAATATAATTTATGTAGCAGGTTGCTCGATGTTAACGAGGCGGGTGGCTATGAAATATAGATATATCATATGCACAACATTAGTAGATTGTGTATGACTGATTACATTTACATGTTTAAAGAAAAAAACATCTGAAGTGAAACAGTGAGGATAAATCATTTACAGGTTCAGTGGATGTTTGAGGCGCACAGATTGCTCCTGACACCGTGTGTTTGGTGTTAACTGTTCATCCTGCGGGAAGAAACTGTTCCTACGTCATCAGCTGAATCAGCTCGGGTTTGTTGTATTTTTAGTCACGGAAAACTGTAACTGTAACTGTAGGAAAGCTGCTCTATGGTCGACTAAATCTAGATTTTGTCGCATTTGAAGTAAATGTAATGTAATGTACTTTATTTATACAGCCCTTTACAACAGTCCTTTCAGTGTACCAAAGTGCTTTACAGTAGATTATAAATAACGAGAACAATAGGTAAAAAACAAACAAAATAAAAACAATAATGAACAATAAGAACAATAAAATACAACAAAGTCGAATAAGAAATGATAAAAGTGTCATCATACTCCTGGGTGTTAACAGCCATCCTAAATAAGTGGGTTTTTAGCCTGGATTTAAAAAGGCCCAAGACAGAAACAAGACACATCTCGACAGGGAGCTGATTCCAGAGTCTGGGGGCGGCGACGGAAAACGCTCGGTCACCCCAGTGTTTGTATTTTGACCTGGGCACTTCCAGCAACAGTTGATCTTTAGACCTCAGAGCTCTACCAGGATTGCGGACAGTCAAAAGCTCAGATAAATACGAAGGGGCGAGGCCGTTAAGAGCTTTAAAAACAAATATTAAAAGTTTAAAATCAACTCTATAAAGGACAGGAAGCCAATGAAGGGAGTTAGGAACAGGAGAGATGTGCACAAGTCTGCTGGTGTCAGTTAAAAGACGGGCAGCAGCGTTTTGCACAAGTTGAAGTCGACTGAGGGACGACTGGGAGACGCCGACATAAAGTGCATTACAATAAACTAACCTTGAGCTTATTAAGGCATGGATGGCTTTCTCTAGGTTGTGACGGCTTAAAAACATTTTAACTTTGACCAGGAGACGCAACGGAAAGAAACTCGTCCTGACAACGTTATTGATGTGTTTGTCAAACCTGAGGTGACTGTCAAAGGTCACTCCCAGGTTTCTGAGCTTAGAGGACAGGGTGCCGAGGCCAGCCGTGCACAGAATACTGCACATACACATTCCACTGCTCCTGTCTGTCACAGCAGTAGGTCGAAGCTGTTAACTGGTTCAAACCTGCTGAATCGAACCTTCCCATCCCTCTGCTGTGTCACAGCGGCATCACCCAGCCCAGCCGAGCCAGGTCAGCGCATACCTCCACCCACCACGTCGCCCTCACAAGAACACAACAAACCCCACCCCTCACAACAAGTCCTCCCCTCTCAACCACACCCCCCTCTTCCATCCAATCTCAGCTGTATTTGACAGCTGTTCTCAACCCCCCTCACCCACATTCCACTGTGGGAGGACGGATTAGGGGAGGGAACAAAATACTTCCCCCTGGAGCTCTGTGCACCCTCCACCTCCACCCCTTGCCCTGTCTGTGTCTGTATGATTTACAGTAGTCACAAGGCAGCTTAAAGGCCTGTGTGTGTGTGTGTGTGTGTGTGTGTGTGTGTGTGTGTGTGTGTGTGTGTGTGTGCGTATCATCAGCTCCTCACATTTTGTGCTGTCTCATTGCAGGTTGTTGCCCTTTTGTCATTTCCCAGCAGTTTAATGGCAACTATTTATACACTGGGCTGTAATTGGTTGGCACACAGGTTGTCATGGGCACTGTGGGGTTTTTGTTTTGTGCACCACCTAACTATTCAGGGCTACATACATCTCACACACACACACAAATAAACACACAGAGCTCCCTCCCTGCAACAGGAGAGTCCTGCCCTTCATCGTATCTGTCAGAGGGGTCAGATGATCGCATTCGAGCCCTTGTCAGATGACCAAAAATTCAAGTGACATTTTCAGATATATCCCCGTGATGCTTTCACAAAGTGTGTTGGTGGCATTGTGCATGTGTGTGTGTGTGTGTGTGTGTGTGTGTGTGTGTATATATACTATAATGCAGTACATGTAATTTTGTTCGGGAGTCACAAGACATAAATACTCAGTTATGACCTTGAAGCTATGCAGTAAGTTGTGGCTCATTTTAATTTGTATTAGAGAAGTGATGACATGGACACACACACACACACACACACACACACACACACACACACACACACACACACACACACACACACACACACTTCAAGTACAGTACTCGTATTCCTCCTCCTGTCATGTTGTTTCATAGTGAAATTGTGATACTGATACTTCACACTGCTTTTCATGCAACTTAATTAGAAACACTTTGCTTCATGTTTACTTCATGTTTGAGATCCGGTGGTGAAGGTTTATGATCGCACTCACCGGCCACACGTTAACCAGATGCATGGTTTGTGTGGACGAGCGGTTTCTCCCACCGCACAGTTCGACTCTCCGTGACTCTGCTAATTGACATTTTCCCCTGTCATGATCTGGCTCTGAGAGTCATGGCAAAAAGGGAGTTCACACCATGTACGTTTCTTTAAACAATATTTTATTGAATCAAATTAAACAATCATAAAGGATTTAAAGTTATGGAGTGTGTAGAAGCAGTGGTATCAGTGGTGTAGGGTGTGTATGAGTGACAAGTGTAAGTGTGCATGTGTTGGTAGTCAACCAAAAAATATCGAACTAAACCAAACCTGACTGGGGACAGAAGAGCCCAGAACAGGGCACAGCCAGAGAGAGAGATCAGAGAAGAGAATGAGCCTGCAGTGGTATAAATACCCAAAGTAATTAATGCAAACACCTGCAAACAGAAACCACACCCAGGAGAGGAGGAGGAAGAAATAGACCACACCCAGGAGAGGAGGAGGAGGAAGGTACACACTCAGGATGCCACATAGGGCATCACACCCTGCCCACATGTAATGTCATTTCAACCATAATGACATTTTCAAAGAGATACCAATTTTCTACAAACACGACGACAGGATGCGATTCATTCAGAGGTATCAGGTTACGTGTGATTAGCGGCAGAATTGCTCTCAAGGAAATGAGTGGATCAGAATCATGTCGGTGGGAGAAAAAAAAAGCACTCCACGCAATTGCAGGATCATTATCTGTGAGCGGAGGCAGAGCTCTGTCGATAAGAGCACCAACAGACACAAACGTGCGGTCTGGTTACGAGCAACTAACAAACATACAACCTGCAGTGACTTTGAACTTAAGGAAACTAACGGGAATCTTCAGTGTGCTACAATATAACGTCCATCCAAGGCTGCAGCTAACAGTTTTCAATTTTTTGAATTAATCGATTAGTTGTTTGGTCCAAAAAATGTAAGAAAGTGGTGAAACATGTTCTTAAGCTTCATGTTTGCTCCATAAAATAGTAAAATAAGTTCAGAGTAATGAAGGAAAACAGAAAAGGAGTCACATTTGAGAAGCTTAATGGATTGATTGACAGAATAGTTGATTAATAGACTAATTGTTCTCGCTCTAATATGATTGAATATGAATGTACGATGTTGCATCATCACTGGATTCTGGGCTTGACTTGACACCTGGACGACAGCGCGAGATGCTGGAACGTAACATGGGAATTTCAAGCGTTGCTCTTGGCGGTGTGCTGAGTAATAACTGGAGAGTCTGATCCTAGAAAGCAGCGGTCTGACGCCAGCAGGGACAGAAAGCCGTCCAAGTTAGTTACAGAGAGAGACAGAAAGAGATACACCGTCCTGTCAGCCAAACTGCTGCACTGATTTTATTTTTAACGGCATACTGTAAATAAGACAGGTAGCTGCAGCTCATAATATAAGATCTGTAGACACTGTCTGAGTGTGTGTGTGTGTGTGACAATGTCTGTGTGTGTTTGTGTGAGCTGTTTCTACACAAATGTTAATCCTTGGTGAGTGATATTACTCCTTTAATCTGCAGCGTTTACATTATTTCTAACATCCCCCCCCCTCTGACATTTTGAATCATAAAACAACACAAAATAACCTTCATTCATCGTGTGTGTGATTTGAAGAAAGGTCAGTGGTCGTAGGGATGAATATGAATCTGTGTTGGACGGAGCTCAGCGAAGCGTCCATCCTGCCAGGAACTGCCAGGGATCATCGAGCGTCCATTAGCTAAATGAAGCTTTGATTTACAGCCGAGAGGAAAAGGAGCTTTAGATCCGTGTGTGTGTGTGTGTGTGTGTGTGTGTGTGTGTGTGTGTGTGTGTGTGTGTGTGTGTGTGTGTGTGTGTGAGTGTGTGTGTGTTCTGCCTGTCTCTCCTGTAGGACATAATGCTTGACGTGTGATTGAAACGCTCTAATAAGATAATTCTTGCTGTGTCAGTGAGTCCAACGTTTCAGACCTGGCGCTGAAACTTTGTGCCTGTTGGAACCACGACAGAGATGCATGTCGTGTTTGTTTCACCTCACCTGTCGGCACTGCGGTGAAAATGTTATCGACTGACTGAGAAACGTGATTTATGATTCACTGACGTGATGACATTAGAAACATCGACTGCACGACCTCACAAACCTGAGGACCGTTTGTCCAGAGCTCAGTAGAACCACGCCCATCACCTGATGACGATGATGACGGTGCTGAAAGGATTAGTCATGTCAATCGATTAAATCAAACAGGCTAATTGAAAATGTCATTTTTGGCTCCAGGAAAATGTTTTTCACTATTTAAAGACATTTTATATATACTATAAATATTAATCTTTTAATTGTAAATGAATTCTACAGATAACTCTGCAGGCCTAATGAAAACAATAGTTTGCTGCAGCCGTAGTGCAAAATAATAGGTCAGGACTGCCATGCAGTTTCCCATAACTGTGTGATTTTAAATGCATCATATAGTAGTAGTAGTTGTAATTATGATAAGAGATGAATCCTTTAATTATTTTGGCAAAAAATCGAAACAAATATTTGCTGCTTCCAGCTTCTTAAATTTGATATTTTTCTATATAAACAGTTGAAATAAGTGACGGATTAAACAATAATGAAAAATATTAATTAATTGTAGCTCGTGTGTGTGTGTGTGTGTGTGTGTGTGTGTGTGTGGTACATGTAATGTAATGAGTCCACTCCTCTCGTGTTTTCATGATATCTCATTGATAATTATTACAGATGTCTTTTGACTGACTGTCAGGCAGCTGTTTGTGTACAGTACGTACAGTTAACATAACGGCAGTGTTTTATTCTAGGACATGATGGCGGCTCTCATGTCATATACATATATAGAGTTATCTGAATATACTGTCATATACTGTGTCTTTGACACAATCATTCACTCGGCCGGACGCTCACTTACATGCGTTGGCCTCTGAGGAATGCCCCCTTTTTTTTTTTTTTTTTTGAAAGGTTGACATTTTAAGTAGCTTCTAAATATGAGTATCTATGTTTGTGTGTGTGTGTCCTACATACCCTCTATGACTGTGCAGAAACATGACACCCCTTTGGCTGTTTGGCATTTTGCAACTCAGAGACACAGAGAGAGGGTGTGTGTGTGTGTGTGTGTGTGTGTGTGTGTGTGTGTGTGTGTGTGTGTGTGTGTGTGTGTGGTGTGTGTACGTGTTGTATGTGCACAAGGGAGAGAAGTGAAATGATTGAAGTGTTTGCAACATAAGGGCTCCTCTTTTACATCAGTGCCAGGGGAGGCTTGACAGTTCCTCCCTGTTACCCACCTGATAGAGCATGTAGGGGGGGGAGAAGGAGGCAGACAGAGCCTGAAGCTTGGATCTAAACCAGGGGAGGGCGTGTAGGAAGGAGGCAGGGGGGCACTCACTGTTGATGGTTGGAGCTCCATCACTTCTGAATCTGACTTGGTGCAACATCTTATGAGAAAGATCGAAAAAGAAAGACTTAGAAAGGAAAGAAGACGGAGGAGAGAGTTTGACTCTCGGTTTTGAGAAAAGAAGCGGAGGGGAACCTGAAGGATAAGAACGAGACCGTGCTTTTTAAAGACTCGCTTTTGAGTGAGTTTCCGTGTTTGGGAGAGAATGGACGAGGAGGACGAGGTGAATCACTCTTCTTCTGCGTGTTTGTATAGATCTGTCTCAGAGGAAATATGTTGGTGCATGTGTGTGTGTTGTGTCAGTGCATTAGTTGGGTTGCGATTGCCTGTCAGAGTGAAACATGTACACTGTGCTGCTCCTGAACTGTGGAGCTCTGCTTGATGGATCAGAGGCCTTAGGTGGTAATGCTCATGCCAAACCTGCCTGATACAGTACATGTCGGGTTTGAGATGCTTAAAAAATCTTAAAATCTTTTATTTTATTTTATTTTATTATTTTTTTTTTAGAAATGCTGCTGCAAGAATTTGTTCTATCAATGTGCAAAATTGATTAAATTGATTAAAAATAACATTTTTATCATTTTATCTGACCTTAATATAGTTGAAGAAGCTACAAATCATATAGTTTTAATGCAATATCGATCACTGCCAGTCTAAATGTTCACAAGATCCATAATAGCATCTGTTCCATATAGTATAATTCAGTAAAGAGCTCACATTATTGCCTCAAACATCATAAAACATTAAGATCTGCAGCTTTACATCATGGTGGAGGATCAGCAGGGGGAGCGTGTGTTTATATTAAAGGAATATTGTACTTCAGGTGCAGGTGCTTTATTATTGCCCAGGCTGTACGGTCCAGCCTTGAAGTCGTGTGATGAAATTTTCTTTTTTACTTTCTCTCTCCAGAACGGTCTGAACGCGTTACACCTGGCAGCCAAAGAGGGACACACAGATTTAGTGGAGGAACTGTTGGAGAGAGGAGCACCTGTTGACTCTTCCACTAAGGTACATGCACATTATTCATATTATTCAACTGTCGGATACGATCATATTACAGTCTGATCTTTAGCTTTACATGGGGGGGTGAGATATGAGGGGAAAAAGAGAGGAGGGACGGAGGACAGTGATAGCTGGGCGATAGAAAGAGAACGAAGGAGATGACAGTATGAATGTTGGTAATATATGGTGGTATCAGTTGTGACGTACTATGAAAAGCTTCTGTCTTGGAATATGAAACATGAGGACGGTGCTGGACATGAGGCTGATTCCACAGGGAGAATGTCAGTAGAGTTCAGTATTGTGACCTTTCACATGTTTTATGTGTGTTTATTATGGACGGCTTCTCTTTTTTTAATTTACGTTATAATGAAGCTTAAAATCACTTCAGACTTCGGCTTACTGGAAAGAAGGGATGAGAGTGACTGGGGTCAGCCGCTCGGCCATGTGACGGTGTGAATGCCTGATGTGTCAGGTCGAACAGATACTGTACCAACAAGAAGCGCCAGCGAGGAATGTCTCACCCTGCCACTCATGAATTTGGCCTTTGATATTAATCAGTCAGTAACCTTCACGTCCTTAAAAATAAAAACATTGCCGTATTATTGATTTGCATAATTCAGTGGTCAAGTTCAAGTTCAAGTCGGCTTTATTGCAATATGTACAAGACATACAGAGAATTGAAACCGCGTTTCTCTCTGTCCAACAGCACTAAACATGAAATATAAAATACAAAATATAAGTGAAGATGTAAAAGTATATATAAAATAAAAATATGAAATAAAAATAAAAATAAAATAAGATAAAAATATATATACAATATATACAAGATAAAAGACATCCGAGAATAGAAAAGTCTGGAGATATAAATAGTATAAACCATATAAGCAGAATTATCAATATTAATATAAGTATGGCAGTATGATATAAATATAAATATAAATAAAGCACTCTGGTAGAATTTTAAATTGACAGAATTTACAGTATGAACAGGTCTTTAAAAATGAAATATGTAAACAGGTGTACACAGTGCAAATTTGCTTTTCAAGTATTTTTGAGTCTATAAAACAAGGAGGAGATGTTAATGTCAGAGTTTTCCAGTGATGGAGTTAAATACTTTACATGAATATTGCAATTTTATGCAACTTTATACTCCGCCTCAGAGGTAAATATTGTACCTTTTCTCCAAATTTAGTGATTTATATGTTCTGATAAACTGAAGGTTTAAACATTCCTTTATGGTTTTAAAAAATTCTACTTCTCCAGCTGAAGAAACTATTTAAAACCTCTTTGAATTAGCTGAAACATGCACCATCACAAAGCTGGAAAAAAAGGTCTTTGGATTTGCTGAGCTCATGAAAATGACGATACACATGATATGCAATCCTCACAGGACAGCAACACATGCAACATATGATGCATTGGTTAGATTATACCACACAGCAGTATATAAAGTAGTTAAAATTAGCTCAACCTTAAACACAGACCGTTTTTTTCTGCAGAATCAGTACTTTTACTTCCAGTGTGTCGCGTGTAGGAAGCTGTATTTGCAGATGCTGTGGGTCCTCCATGTGTTGATGTTTCTTTTGTAGAGGGAGAGGGTGAAGTGAGGGGTTGCAATCAGCAAGTATACCCTGAATCTCTCTTTGCAGAAAGGAAACACCGCCCTCCACATCGCGTCGTTGGCCGGACAAAAAGAAGTCGTCAGACTACTGGTGAAGAGAGGTGCGGATATCAACTCTCAGTCACAGGTAAGATGCTTCTCGATGATGATGATGATGATGGAAGGTGTGTGATACCAAGAACACGAGCTTACTTTATTTGTGCGTGCATGTATTCATCGCATCCACAGAATGGCTTCACTCCACTCTACATGGCAGCACAGGAGAGTCACCTGGAGGTGGTTCGATACCTGTTAGAGAATGACGGGAATCAAAGCATTGCAACAGAGGTAGGTTTGTGTGTAAAATGCCTGTATGTGTGTTTAATTGTACAAATTATAAATAGATCATTTATATTATAATTCCTTTGTTTCCTCCTGCAGGATGGCTTCACTCCGCTGGCCATCGCTCTCCAGCAGGGCCACAACTCAGTGGTGTCCCTTCTGTTGGAGCACGACACCAAGGGCAAGGTCCGACTCCCGGCCCTGCACATCGCGGCCCGGAAAGACGACACGAAGTCTGCGGCGCTGCTGCTCCAGAACGACCACAACGCCGACGTCCAGTCCAAGGTGAGGGAGAGCGATGTCGAGGGAAAAAGGAGGAGGTAGAGTGCTTGATGGGAGTAGAGGAAGAATAGTCGGGGAGGGTGTAATTACAAAATGGGAATTGAGTAAGTGTGTCATAATGCATCTGACTGACTGGATAATGGAGTATTTGCATGTCCATTTGGGAATCGAGTATTAATGGACAAAGCCTCTCTGGGGATACTTTGTTGTTTGCCTGCTTGTCTTGGTTTGTGTGACCTTTCCCTAACAACCCTACGCCCTATCCCCCCTCCCTTCTCTCTCAATGCGTCCTAACCAGATGATGGTCAATAGAACCACGGAGGTATACAGACCCGTCACCTCTTCCTCTCTGTCACTCTGTCTGACCGTCTCTTTCAGCTCTTTTGTCCTGATCCGTCCCTTATTTGAGGAAGACCTTTGTGAAGTCGTGCATGTCAGAACTCTGTACCGTTAATATGAACCGCATGCAGCTGACCGCGCTCTACTAAAACACTCCTGCATGGCTGACAGTAAAGAGACGTTGTGTTGTATTAATGACAGAGAATGTTAGTTAAATGCATTTTCATTTTTAAATGTGTTTTAAAATATGTTACAGATTTCTAAGCGGCATAATTTTGAATCTTTAACCTTCACTTCTTTTCCTCTGCTTCACCCGCTGCATGTGTACTTCTGAGCATTGTTTTATTTCCTGTCTGAAACACGTTGTTGATCTTTAAGTTAACTCTTTTTCTTAATTAAATTGCACCGTGTCTATCAGAACGGGAAGGTAAGGAGTGAACCCACCTAACTGTGCACTGTAGATATCTATATTTATATGCAGTATATAGCTTTATATGTAAATGCACATTTGTTCGTCTGAGCAGATACACGTAGTTGCTGAATGTGTCTCAGTTTTGTTCTTCATGTCTGTTTTGTTAAATCTTTTTCCATTAACTGCTTTGATTTTGCAGATTTGCAGGATTTCTGCATGCATTATGTATTGCACGTGCTATTTTAGGGTTATGCTCATTTTTTTATGCTTCTTCTGTTCTGACACCCGAAATGTCTGGTCTCTTCTTTTTTTTCAGCATGCTGCCTCATTGCGATACTTTCCTGTATCTGCCACAGCTAAATCTCATCTTCCATCTCATTTCATCTTACTTTGCTTTTCGTTTGCAACTGTTCTCCTCTTTTCCTCGCCTGCTGTTTAAACTCAGATCTTCTCTTTCTTCCTTTTTTCTCCTTATTTTCCGTCCCCTCTTCTCTCTCTCTCTCTCTCCCCCCCCCCCCCTCTCTCTCTCTCTCTCTCTCTGTCTTAAACAGAGTGGGTTCACCCCTCTGCACATCGCGGCACACTATGGTAACGTGAATGTCTCCACCCTGTTGCTGAACAGAGGAGCTGCTGTGGACTTCACAGCCAGGGTAGCGCCCCATTTCCACTTCTTAGCAAGTCAACAGGCTTTTCTGTGCTGCTGTCTGTTCACACTTAACGCGTGTGTTTTCACACTGAGGCTTGCAGAACAGTTTATTAACTCTATTTTCCCGTAGCCTCTAAAAAAGGTTACGTTTGTTCATGCATGCTGTCGGTTGCATTACTTTCGGGTAGTTAGTGATGTAACTTTCTATTATTGACCTCATCTCGTCAGAAACAGACAAATTAAAATCATACATGCTGTTAATAAAACAGATCGGAGGACTTCAAGCTGCAGTCACAGCCATGGATCATATTTCTGCTGTGTATTTGTGCTAACTTTACTTGTGTTTCCTTGCCTGCCTTGTTAGAATGGAATAACGCCTCTCCATGTGGCCTCCAAGAGAGGCAACACCAACATGGTGGCCCTGCTGTTGGATCGAGGGGCCCAGATAGACGCTAAAACCAGGGTGAGACTCTTCTTCAACCACTTTTCAATCACCTCTTTTGTAAAAAACAGACAAACTGGATTCATAGCTACATTTTGTTCTTGTGCCTTTGTCAGGATGGGCTGACCCCTCTGCACTGTGCAGCGAGGAGCGGGCATGACCCAGCAGTGGAGATTCTGCTGGAGAGAGGAGCTCCCATCTTAGCCAGAACCAAGGTTAGTGTAGCTGTGCAGAACACAGAGGCACTTTCCTCCTTAATAAAAGTTTGTTTTGCTCCAGGATACAATTGTTCTAAAAAAAACAAAAATCAGGCCTCTGACCTTTTCCCTTTGTCCCCGACACAGAACGGACTGTCCCCGCTGCACATGTCGGCCCAGGGAGACCACGTAGAGTGTGTCAAACTCCTGCTGCAGCACAAGGCGCCTGTCGACGACGTCACGCTGGACTACCTCACAGCGCTGCACGTCGCCGCTCACTGTGGCCACTACAGAGTCACCAAGCTTCTGCTGGACAAGAAGGCCAATCCCAACGTCAGAGCACTGGTAAGGAAATAACATGTCTGTGTGATTATGTAGCAATATAATGATATTTATTTGATCATGTTTCCCGTCTCTCTCTCTCTGTCCACTAGAACGGTTTCACTCCTCTCCATATCGCTTGTAAGAAGAACAGGGTGAAGGTGATGGAGCTGCTGGTTAAATATGGAGCCTCCATTCAGGCGATCACTGAGGTGAGACGCTGTGTGGGAATGTCTCAGAGCAGCATCTGTCAATGCAGTGAACTGTTCCGCTCACCTTCCTGCCTCTTTCTCTTTCTAGTCTGGTCTCACGCCTATCCATGTGTCCGCCTTCATGGGCCACCTCAACATCGTTTTACTCCTGCTGCAGAACGGAGCGTCTCCCGACATCCGTAACATCGTGAGTACTGACATGTTGTTTGCTCTCTGCAGGTGATGTAAAGTGGCACTGAACCGGTGTTTTTCCTAACGCGAGTGACTCGCAGGTATTCTCAGAAGTGCATCTTGTCGCTCATTAATTGTTGTCATGTTCTGCACATCAGCGCGGCGAGACGGCTCTCCACATGGCGGCGCGGGCAGGTCAGATGGAAGTGGTGCGCTGTTTGCTGAGGAACGGAGCGTTGGTGGATGCCATGGCCAGGGTGAGTCAGCTGTCGCCTCGTCAGAGCTACTCACCGTTTCCTTCTGTGGCTTACACAAAACATACTCACGGGTCACGTCGCTTGCCTCGGCTTCGGCTACTGTGTGTCTGTTTCTTTAACTCCATTCCCTCCACCTGTCTCTCTCGCTCATATTACTCGACCACAGGAGGACCAGACTCCCCTCCACATCGCGTCCCGTTTGGGAAAGACGGATATAGTCCAGCTGCTGCTGCAGCACATGGCACATCCAGATGCAGCCACCACCAACGGCTACACTCCTCTCCACATCTCAGCCAGGGAGGGCCAGGTAGAAACCGCTGCCGTGCTGCTGGAGGCCGGAGCTTCACACTCACTGGCCACAAAGGTGAGCAGAACATGATACACAGAGACAGAGGAATACATTATTCTAGTAATACTAAACCGAGATTCTTTGGGCATGCATGTTTGCAATAACCTCTTCCCTTTTCTCTCCACAGAAAGGATTCACTCCCTTACATGTAGCCGCTAAGCACGGGAGCCTGGATGTAGCACAACTTCTCCTACAACGCAAAGCTCTCCCCGATGATGCCGGCAAGGTGAACAGAAAAGCAGCATTATTATTTATAGGCATTACACAAACAAATATAGAGTCACACTCTGATTTTATTCCAGTGCAAGGTTATCCATGTCAGAGATGAGACGCACATTTCACTGGATCCGTTTAGCGCCTGAGCAGAATTTATCTGTGTGTTTAGGATGGAGCAGAAGCCGGAAGACAAAGCACAGCGAAAAATCACATTACAGAAATGTCAGTCGTTTTAATCAGACGCTCGCTTTGCTCCTCTTACAGAACGGCCTGACTCCGCTGCACGTGGCAGCTCATTATGACAACCAAGACGTGGCGATGCTGCTGATGAATAAAGGGGCATCACCTCATGCTACTGCAAAGGTTGGACAAAGTACTGCACGGTGGTGATCTTGTTGAATGTTTTACATAATTGTAGTGATGGTGAGTTTGATACTAAGAGAGATATTCTCTGTGTCAGAAGAACATGAATGAATGCTTGTAGTTTCATGCACTGTTTAAAAATATTGATATATACGCATACAGAGTGAAGTTGTTCACCTTCCTCTCTTTGCAGAATGGCTACACTCCGCTCCACATCGCAGCCAAAAAGAACCAGTCCAACATTGCGTTAGCGCTGCTGCAGTACGGAGCAGAGACCAACATTCTGACCAAGCAGGGAGTCAGCCCTCTGCACCTGGCAGCCCAGGAAGGACACGCTGAGATGGCCAGCCTGCTGCTCGGCAAAGGAGCTCACGTCAACGCAGCCACCAAGGTCACACGCAAGCAAAGCCACGCTCTAATGCTGCTGTCAGATACTTGTGTTGATACTAACGAGGCATCTGTTTCCAACGGTGCACCGTTAGTCATCATATTTTCAGGAATTTCTGCACGGTTAAGGAGACACAGTCTTTAATCTTGCAGTCATTCACAATATGCAACGAGGATTAGGTCATAGGTTTGTGTTTTTTTCCTGCATGTGTAATTTACAAAGGAAGTATTTAAGCTTAGCAGTTAGCTTAGCACACACACACACACACACACACACACACACACACAGACACACACACACACAGTAAGATAACTCTGTGCTTCATATGTTACAGAGTGGACTGACTTCTCTGCACCTCGCTGCCCAGGAAGACAGAGTCAGTGCAGCAGAAGTACTGGCCAAACATGATGCCAATTTGGATCAGCAAACTAAGGTACCAGCACACACACAGACACACACACACACACACACACACACACACACACACACACACTGAAAACCATACACAGAAAGAACATGAGTCATTAATCATATCAATTTATGGCGACAAGTAATTTATTTCAATTCTGTGTCATGGAATTCTAATATTATATTATATTATATTATATTATATTATATTATATTATATTATATTATATTATATTATATTATATTATATTATATTACACATGCTGGCTAATTATTGGGATTATTGGGGATTTTTATGCATCTTATTTTGTGTTGGAAATGTTTGTTAGCAGCTATTTTTAAATGATGAAGAATCTTCTAACCAGTACATCACATACAGTAACACAAATTCAGCATATCTGCCACCTGCTGGATGATGAGAAGCATGACAACATCTACATTATACATCTACATGTTCACAATAAGATTGGATTAGATTGAGAGAACTTGGAGCTTATGGTAAAACACTAACCTTGTTCTCGCTCCTCCTCACCTCAGCTTGGATATACCCCGCTCATAGTGGCCTGTCACTATGGAAATGCCAAGATGGTGAACTTTCTGTTACAGCAAGGCGCCAGCGTCAACTCCAAAACAAAGGTAGAATTCAAACTGCAAGAAAATATAATGCAGTTCAAGTTATTTCAGTTTTTACAGTGACAAAATCTCAATTCTCTCGTTCCGTAGAATGGATACACACCCCTTCACCAGGCAGCACAACAAGGGAACACGCACATCATCAATGTGTTGCTACAACACGGTGCCAAGCCCAATGCAACTACAGTGGTAAGAAAACAAACTCTCCTCTCAATAATAACCAAAGTAGACGAGGTTCGTCTGATGATGAATCTCTGTCTTTCTCTCAGAATGGAAACACGGCTCTGTCTATCGCCAGACGTCTGGGTTACATCTCTGTGGTGGACACACTTAAAGTCGTCACAGAGGAGGTCATCACGACCACAACGGTGAGTGTGAGGAAGCATTCCTGATATTGCAACACCAGATTCACAGTAAACATGTGATACGAAGCGCAGCTAACCTTTCTCTGTGTCCACATCAGACGGTCACAGAGAAACACAAGCTCAACGTTCCCGAGACCATGACGGAGATCCTTGACGTGTCTGACGAAGAAGGTGAGTTGAGCTCGTCTTCCCCTTTTTGTTCAGTGTGCATAAAGAGCAGTGTATTGTGGGTGATGTGGTTTTGTAGCTGTGGGTCTTAAAGCTGTGTATTTCATAGCTTTGGGGCTGGAAGACGAGCCATTATCTGAGATGCCAGTGCAGCTGGAAGGTACTCAAACAAAATGTGTGTCCTGACTTATATACGCCCGATCGTACCTAGAAGTTTGTTACTGCAAACTGCATTAAGTGTTGATATGAACATGACACTTGGATGACTGACGAATGCAATTGTCGTTCAAGAGCTGCAGATAAATTCAGGAGTTCCACTACAAGACTCACACATGCTCATGCATGTCCTGTAAGTCTGGTGTTTGTCCCCATGAGTGAAACATGTAGAGAAGAACACAATCTCATGTTTCAAATCACGGCTCGTACGCTGCAAACACTGCAACTTCTCATGTGGGTCAATGAGCCGAGCTAGAAAGGACAGACTAACACAAATAAACACAGCTAGCGCTAAAAGATCCAGAACGTCCTGCCCGTCTGGACACACGGCGACTTTAGTATCTTTTTTTAAATATACAATATCTCATCTGTGTGTTTTCCAGGTGAGGACACTATGACAGGTGATGGAGGAGAATATCTGAGAGCGGAGGATCTGAGAGAGCTGGGAGACGACTCTCTGCCAGGACACTACCTGGACGGCTTCAGCTACATGAGCCACAACCTGGACAGGTGACAACACACACACACACACACACACACACAGACACACTCACACGCTCTCACAGACACACTCTTTATAAATAACATAAAGGGGACATGAACCATCACTCAGGAAGTTTATCCTTGCCACTGTAGTGCTTCTGTATGGGGTGCTGTTTGTAAAGCGTGTCGCTCTGAAAATAACAGCAACATTTTGTCACATTTAGCTAAAAACAATGTTTTTAGAAAAAACTGGTTTGAATTTTTGAGAGTCACTTTTTTGCACATTTAGAACAATATTTGTGAACTTAGAGATATTTTAAATATTTAAATCCAAATGTTAAATGTAAAATCTAAATGCTAAATCTAAATGTTGAAGCTAAATGTTAAATATATATCTAAATGTTTAATATAAATATAAATATAAATGTCGAAGCTAAATGGTAAATGTAAATCTAAATGTTAAATATAAATATAAATCTAAATGTTAAATATATATCTAAATGTTAAATCTAAATCTAAATGTTGAAGCTAAATGTTAAATATATATCTAAATGTTTAATATAAATATAAATCTAAATGTCGAAGCTAAATGGTAAATGTAAATCTAAATGTTAAATATAAATCTAAATGTTAAATATAAATATAAATCTAAATGTTAAATCTAAATCTAAATGGTAAAGCTAAATGTTAAATATATATCTAAATGTTAAATATAAATATAAATCTAAATGTTGAAGCTAAATGTTTCGTCTGAAACTAAATTTTTAGCTATAATACAAATTCAAATGCCGGTGACCGGAACTGCCAAAATAAAATCTCGAGGAGGTCAGAGCGTGTTTATAGTGGCAAATAACGAATAAAACCCATCTTATCCGGGGAAATGGACTCTTGGACTTGGATTATCGTGATAATAAAATTCAAACCAGTTTTTTAAACATTGTTTTTAGCTAAATGTGACAAAATGTTGCTGTTATTTTCAGAGCGAAGCGCTCTACAAACGGCACCTCATACTTCTGTGCTTGTTTCTTTCATGCTATAAAACTGTCAAAGCTGCTGTTGAATGACTTGCAATGCTGCGAATAAAATCCAGACACTTTGAAAACCCGACTTGCTTTACCACCAGGCCGCAGCACACTCCCATTCACCAAAGCTTCCATCAGGGAGAAGGAGTTCTCATCGAAGAGATGCTCACGAGCCACCAGGTGATGGCAAAGTGCACGAAAAGTACCAGAGATAAAATTATCCGAGATAATCTCGCTTCCACCGAGCTGATCAGCTGATGTCTGTTGCTCTGTAGGTGTCCGCGCTGTCTAAAGAGAACGAGAAGGACTCGTTTCGTCTGAGCTGGGGTGCCGAGCACCTCGATAACGTGGTGCTGTCCTCCAGTCTGCTGCACTCTGGGTACACGCACATACATGACCATACCGTTTCCTGTTGTAAAAGTCTTTCACTTGCTTTTTCTTCACGATCAGGTGTCTGAGTCTCTGAACCAGTTTTAATTTTCCCTTCCATTATTTTCCACTCCTTCACGTCTGTGTGTTCGACTCTCCTCCATCCGTTAATCTTTGCTGCTGTGTTGTTTCTGTCTCAGGGTTTTTGGCACTTTTTACTTATTCTTTATTCTCTTTTCGTTTATTCTCTTGTTGCCTCTTCGTGCACTATGTTGTCCTTGCTGTGTTTGTGATTGTCTGTGTGTGTCTGTGTGTGTGTTTATTGTTGTACTCTGCTTCTAGCCGTTCCTCTCCGTGCCTAGACCATGACAACAGCAGGTGAAACTCTTTATTTTGGCTACTTCCTCTCCTTTTCTCTCCTTCCTTTTTTTTTACCTCAATCATTCAATATTAAACAACCTTCTCATCTCATCTGTCTGCATGATCCCATAATGCATGACTTTACATTTCCAGGGTGTCAGTTTTGTTAACTAGAGATGTTCCAACCAAGTTAATCTATCCTTGATGCAGATCCGACATTTGAATCGTTTTACTTTTATTAGATTTCAGTTTTACAGTGGGACGTTTATGACGGTTGGATCTTAATTTGATAGTCCTTAAAGAATAAAGCTGGTATTATTTTATGTTGTTCTCATAAAAGCTCTAAACTAATAATGTGGTGGTACCTCTCACACTACTCCATGACCTCCCTGCCCTGCCTTCTCGTCCATTTGCTGCTACCGAAGACAAAAGTCTTGTCAAAGATCACTTAAACTTTGCAGTTTGACTTTGGACATCTTTAAGTTAACGTGTGTTAACTTGAGTTACCTGTGAGCTCTTGCTTGCTTTGAAGATATCCAATATTTAAAACCTATTTGTTCCTTGACAAATAAGAAAGAATCTTGTTCAGTGATTTCTCCTTTGCTTGCTCGGCTTGCAAATTAAATTTAGAGTGGAATGAAACCGGAAAACAACAAAAGAAGCTGGAATGAAATATGATCTGCTGAGATATGCTTGTTGTTTAAATCAAGACTGAATGATGTGAAATAACTCCGTCTTACTGTGACGTGAGCCGCTCTGTCTGCATGGAGGCTCAAAGTCGACGGACTTAACAACTGTGCCAATTAACAACCGATCAATCTTTCCTTCAGCTTCCTGGTCAGCTTCATGGTGGACGCCAGAGGCGGCGCCATGCGCGGCTGCCGTCACAACGGCCTGCGAATCATCGTACCGCCGAGGAAGTGTTCCGCACCCACGCGGGTGACATGCAGGCTGGTGAAGAGGCACCGTCTGGCCTCTATGCCTCCCATGGTGGAGGGCGAGGGCCTGGCTGGTCGCATCATAGAAGTGGGGCCCACTGGAGCCCAGTTCCTGGGGTAAGTGTGTGTTTGAATGTGTATGTGTATTGTGTATGTGAGTGTGTTTACACTGTTGTCCGTGTGTGTGTGTGTGTGTGTGTGTGAACTGTGTGTTCATATCTTCTTCTTCACTCCCCCTCTTTGCTGCGTATGGATCAGTAAGCTCCACCTTCCCACAGCTCCGCCCCCTCTAAATGAGGGTGAGAGCCTGGTCAGTCGCATCCTGCAGCTGGGTCCTCCAGGAACCAAGTTCCTCGGGTAGGACCATGGTTGGGGGGGACACTCCACCATCCTGGAAGTGGTCACATACTCACTCATATTTTCCCACCGTGTCCACCTGACTTTTTTTTTGGTTTTTATTTTATTACTTCCTTTGTTCCTGGTGCAAGCCTCAGCCTGAAACCCCCCCCTGACCCGTTCCCTTGTTGAGTTACCCCTGTGCTTTAGTACCAGACTTGTTTCTATTTGGATTCTGCTCCTGATGTGGAATGGATGTTCTCTTTACGTTTTTGTGTTTATTTATTTGCAAGGTCATGCATAAATCAACCCAAACATCATATTTTATCTCTGATAAAGCCAGCTCTGTACTGTAATTTGTTGTTGTTGTTGTTATTGATTTAACTTTGTCACCCCTTCCCAGCCCTGTGATCGTGGAGATCCCCCATTTTGCAGCTCTACGGGGCACAGAGAGAGAGCTGGTGATCTTGAGGAGTGAGACGGGGGAGAGCTGGAGGGAACACCACTGTGACTTCACCGAAGAGGAACTGAACCAGATACTTAACGGCATGGATGAAAGTAAGTGGGCACGGCAGGACGGAGTTCAGTGAACTGCTTGTGGAGTATTTATCTTGGATATTTCTGACCTTCGCAGAACTTGATTCCCCCGAGGAGCTTGAAAAGAAAAGAATATGCCGCATCATCACGCGAGACTTCCCACAGTATTTCGCCGTGGTGTCGCGGATAAAGCAGGACAGTCATTTGATCGGACCAGAGGGCGGAGTCCTCAGTAGCACTCTTGTGCCCCAGGTCCAGGCTGTATTCCCCGAAGGAGCCCTCACTAAGAAGATCAGAGTTGGGCTACAGGTACATACAGTGGATTTCTTGGTCAGACGGTAAATCAATGATATGTTCATAGTTACGGCAACTACACTTCGTACCCTGTCCTAGGCTCAGCCCATTGATGTAGAGGTGGTGAGGAAGGCTCTTGGTAACAAAGCCACGTTCAGCTCGATCGTCACATTGGAGCCGAGAAGGAGGAAGTTCCACAAACCGATCACCATGACGATCCCTGTTCCCAAGAGCTCCAACAGCGACGGGCAAAACACGGAGTTCAGCGGAGGGACACCCACCTTACGTTTGCTTTGCAGCATTACAGGTCAGTATGGGGAACAATGATGGTAATTAATCATCATCAACGTCGGAAAACAATAAAAATGAACTCATCATTATCCGGTAACGTAGGATAGGATTTTAGAGCTGTCATAATTCTTATTTTTGTTTCAGGTGGAACCACTCCTGCCCAATGGGAGGACATCACCGGCTCTACACCTTTAACCTTCGTTAACCAATGTGTTTCCTTCACCACAAATGTGTCAGCGAGGTAAATTCTTCAGTTTTAACTCTAATATACTCCTTTCATTCATTAAGGTGATTTATCTTTATATCATGAGGATCTAGCATACTATTATGATACCTATCTGATTAAAGGTCTCCTTCGTATTTCTAGGTTCTGGCTGATAGACTGCAGACAGATCCAGGAGTCTGTTAGTTTTGCCTCTCAGCTGTACAGAGAGATCATCTGCGTTCCATACATGGCCAAGTTTGTCATTTTTGCGAAGACTCTGGACCCCATCGAGGCCCGTCTGCGCTGTTTCTGCATGACCGACGACAAGATGGACAAGACCCTGGAGCAGCAAGAGAACTTCACGGAAGTCGCCCGTAGCCGAGATGTCGAGGTGAAAGAAGTGATACTGGATTAGTCTGTAGCTGCTTTGCAGAGCGATAAAGAAGGACAGAAGTTAGGTTGGTGAATATCTTAAGGTACCATAGAAAGAGATTAACACTGCTCTGATATCCACACACAGGTGCTGGAGGGAAAACCTATATTTGCTGACTGTTTCGGAAACCTGGTGCCTCTTACCAAGAGCGGACAGCACCATGTGTTCAGCTTCTTCGCCTTCAAAGAGAACAGACTGGCCCTCTTCATCAAAGTATGACAACACACTGGATTGCAGAAGTGTCTTATGACATTCAGATGTTTAAATGTGTGTAATTAATGGGCTGAATTGTTGCAAACGAACAGATCAGAGACACGGCGCAGGAGCCGTGCGGTCGCTTGTCGTTCACCAAGGAGCCGCGCACGTACCGTAGTCTTACCCACAATGCAATCTGCAACCTTAACATCACTCTCCCAGCATACTCTAAGGTGAGTTTGAGTAAATCTCAGGTTTGTGTTTATATAATAATAGTAGGTTATTGCAGTAACTGCATCGTTTGCTCTCGTTCTCTCTCTTCAGGAGTCTGATTCAGACCAAGATGCTGATGATGAGGTAAATAAATAAAGTTTACTCGTTACAGTGCTACAACAACGACAGAAGAAAACCACGATTCGATTGTAAATAACTGTACGTGTTTTCTGACTTCCTTGCAGAGTGAGAAGAGTGACAAGAAATGTAAGCTGAACTCTGTTTTTCTGCAAAATGTTAAAAGCTTTTTAGAAGTTTGTGATATTTTAATAGATAAATAGATTCATGCATTTGAGACATTTTATATTTTTCGTTTGTCAGTGTTGGTACTGAGGGTAGCAGTATATCATTTTTAGATACTTACACAATTAATTTCTAATATTA
The DNA here is from genome assembly GCA_004119915.2 of Collichthys lucidus. Classification (NCBI taxonomy): domain Eukaryota; kingdom Metazoa; phylum Chordata; class Actinopteri; family Sciaenidae; genus Collichthys; species Collichthys lucidus. The sequence goes on from CM014080.1 coordinate 5,207,840, forward strand.
TGAATTTATAATTCATATCTATAATTCTATGTATTTTTACAGTAGGCTACCACACAGTCTAAATTGGATTTACATCACTTGATTTACAAAAGATTGCCGGACATAAAGGTTGTACAGTATTAGTTTATAAGTAAGAGAAGCACTGATGGATATGTTACGTTCCATATGGATTAACTCTGCTCTCTTATGTTGCTCTACTAACGCTGTCTATAGTTACATGTTTGTTACTGGCAGCTATGCTATGGCTGATGTACTCTGCATTCCCCTCACTCCAACTCACCACACTGACTTTCTCCCACCCTCATCGTTTCCTTTTTCATTTTCTGTAACTGCTATGAGGTCAAAATAATACTTTTTATCCAATTCCACCCAAAATTCATTTGATTTTCAACGTATTCATGTTAGAATTTCATCTTTCAACACAATAATTATGTTCCGTGGTAATAAAAAATATTCATTTTGACCTATTATTTTCCCAGATTACATTCTTACCCGTTGGCATGCTGAAAAACTTTATCTGTTTGGCACAGAAATAATTTATGATTTATTGCTTCCTTTATTACTATCATTCATTTTGTGTGAATTTGGCTTCTGTACATTTCTTTTTCATTTACAAACTTTCATAAGTTGCTTTCATTCGTTCATTTAGTTTCACTATAAATCAAATCCCTATTCACATTTTTACATAGTTATTTTACATCACTACATTTTTCTCTGTATGTGAACTAATAGTCCTATAAGGTCACACAACAGAGTAAATTACGATATAACAGTGTAATATGTAACAATGTTCTAATATTTAATACTCAAAAATTAAGAGAAATAATGAAGAAGACTTTAATGTATGATATAAATATTTATAAATATATAAAGCTATATGAAGGAATTAAGCACTTACAAATATTATAAGTACTGCAAACTTACACTGACATTAATTACTTACCACACAGCCTCTCTCACTAAAATCCCTCTATTAATTTTTATATTCAAAGTTTAGTTTTATGCTTTCTCTGTTTTAAAACTTTAATTTGTAGGCAGACATGAGTCTTCATGTCAGCAACAATCTTGAGACGTTTTGTTTGTCTGTTATCCTTCGTTCCTGTCCCTTTGTTTCATACAGATTTCTCTTTACTCTTTGGTTCTTTTTGTATATTTTGTGTTACATTTCTGAATATGTCGTCAAACCAGTTATATCAGTATTATTCTTGTCCATATTCTACCTGTTTTTGTTCCTCCTCCTGGCTTTGCTTATGCTCTTGCTGCTCTACTCCCTTCCAAACTCTTCTGGATCACCTTGTCATCTTCTTTTTGGTCTTCTTTTCAAGACTCTTATCCTTATCCTCTGCCCTGTCATTCTTCTCCTTACTCTGTGAACTGAAGATGGATTTTTGATGGCATTGTCTTGATCACAGTTTTCTGATGTCTCTCTTCCCCACTTCATTTGTCCCTTATGTTCTTTACCCTTTTTGGTTATGAAACTTTTTTAAATTGAAGACGATGAATCTGAATCAACTGAGACATTCTCCTTGAGAATTAACCAACCTCTTGACCCCGCAACCCTTGCAAGCCCGGACCTTCTCTCGGATATGTCGGACATTAAAATGTCTACTATTTTGATTGGAGACCAAACGGAGCACATCATTTATGAAGAGAGAAGTGGAGCTAGAGGGTTGGCGATCAAAGAGCCTATTGCCATTGTGGAACATTTTCAAGTCAGGCTGGAAAAGGTTGGAGAGATTCAAAGACATGGCATTAACAACAGACAGGAAGAACAACAGGATGATGCAGAAAAAGAGAAATGGGATACACTGAAATGGGGTTCAATGAGGTATACCCCTGTCGAAGAACCGGCCTTTAAGGAGATTTGCATGGAGGGGAAAACTTCAAGTAGATCTACCACAGACAAAGACATGACAGGCATGGTCTCACACCTCAGCATGGACATGGACCAACACCTGGAACAGAGACCAGTAGGAACATATAGTTCTCAAGAAGACCTTGTCAAAGATAGATTTGAACAAGTTATTGTAAAACGGGATGGCAAACGGCGTCCCCCAGATATCAAGAAACCTATTAGGAAGAAACTTAGAGACAGAGAGCGCTCTGGATGTAGCAGCTCTGAAGGGGAGTTGGAAAGGATGAGCTCTGAGGAGTCTTTAGATGGGGATGCTATTCTGAAGGACAGTGCCCTTGTACCCAGTACGGTTATGGATCCACCAGCTTCTCCTTCAGTGGTTGAGACACCTATAGGATCCATAAAGGACAGAGTTAAAGCTTTAGAGAACAAAGTGGACGAGGAAGAGGTACAAAAACTTCCTCAGGAAACATCTTCTATTTCCACCAACAAGACCGAGGCAGACATGCCAGAACTTCCCAGCGTTCCTAAATCCCCAAGATCTCAGACAGAAAGATTAGAGGAGACTATGACTGTTAAAGATCTGTTGAAAGCATTCCAGACTGGACAGGACCCTTCGAAGAATAAAGCTGGGCTTTTTGAGCACAAAGCAGTGGAGTCTTCTTGTATTTCAACATTGATATCTGAATCAGGAGACGCTCAAGAGATACAGAAGACTGAACAAAGTCCTATGCAGTCCGAGGACCTCACAACTTCCCCCCAACAAAGTGATGTTAAGATATCTGACAAAACAGACGTAGAGAAACAATCAGCAAGGTTAATCAGACAAGTGTCTATGGATTCAGTATTAATTTCAGATAGTTCTTATGCTGTAAAGACAGTAACATTTGCAGAGACCGTTCAAAGGGATGATGGCCCACAGGGAGAGAAGGAGACTATGTCTGTGAAAGAACTGATGAGAACATTCCAGACTGGGCAAGATCCCTCAAAAACCAAAGCGGGGCTTTTTGAACACAAAGCAGTTGTGTCATCTCATATTTCAACATTGATATCTGAATCAGGAGATTCCGATGAGAAAGAGAACACCGAACAAAGTCCTACACAGGAGCCGAAATCACAAGTCCAGCCTCAGGACCTCACAACTCTCCATGAACATAGTGATGTTAAGATATGTGACAAGACAGAGGATCAACCAGTGAGCTTAATCAGACAAGACTCTGAGCATTCACTGCTAATTTCAAGAAGTGCTAACATTAAAAAGACAGTAACAATTTTTACAGTTCAAAGGGACGATGGCCCACAGGGAGAGGCACCACAGTCGCATGAAAAGGAGAATTTGTCTGTGAAAGAGCTAATGAAAACGTTCCAGACTGGGCATGATCCCTCAAAAACTAAAGCAGATGTGGCTTCTTCCGAATCAGGATATTCTGAAGACGCACAGACGACTGACCAAAGTCCTACGCAGAAGCCAAAGTTACAAACCCAAACTCAGGACGTCTCAATTTCCCCCCAACAGAGTGAAGTTAAGATATCTGACAAAACAGACTTAGAGGATCGACCTGTAGGGTTAATTAGACAAAAGTCTGAGGATTCACTATTAATTTCAGAAACTAGCATTGAAAAGACAGTCAAATTTGCTGACACGGTTCAATTTGATGATGGGAATCTTATTCCACAGGAAAAGGCGTCAGAGTTATCAGAGAAGGAGACTATGTCTGTAAAAGAGCTGATGAGAACATTCCAGACTGGGCATGATCCCTCAAAAACTAAATCAGATGTGGCTTCTTCCGAATCAGGATATTCTGAAGACGCACAGACGACTGACCAAAGTCCTACGCAGAAGCCAAAGTTACAAACCCAAACTCAGGACGTCTCAATTTCCCCCCAACAGAGTGAAGTCAAGATATGTGACAAAACAGACTCAGAGGACGCTAGCATTGAAAAGACAGTAAAATTTGCTGACACGGTTCAATTTGATGATGGAAATCTTAGCCTAGAGGAAAAGGCATCAGAGGTATCAGAGAAGGAGAATATGTCTGTAAAAGAGCTGATGAAAACATTCCAGACTGGAATGGACTCTTCGAATAAAGCTGACCTTTCTGAACATAAAGCAGCTGCGTCTTCCTGCATTTCAACATTGATATCTGAATCAGCAGATTATGAAGAGATACAGACGCCTGAACAAAGTTTTACACAGGAGCCAAAATCACAAACTCAAACCCAGGACCTCACAGATTTCCAACAAGAGAGCGATGTCAAGAAAACCGACTTAGATGATCAACCTGTAAGCTTAATTAAAGATAACTCTGAGGAATCACTATTGAATTCAACAAGTGCTTATGTCAGAAAGACGGTACAACTTGAAGATATGGTGCAAAGGGATGGAGGAAGTCTTAGCGCACAGGGAGAGGCATCAGAGTCGCCAGAGAAGGAGACTATGTCTGTGAAAGAGCTGATGAAAACTTTCCAGAGTGGGCAGGATCCCTCAAAAACTAAATCAGGGCTTTTTGAACACAAAGTTGCAGCTTCTTCTTGTAATTCAACATCTGAATCAAGAGATTCGTATACGATACAGACATCTGAACAAAGTCCTCCAGAGGAGCTGACGTCACAAATCCAAACTCAGGACCTTACAGAATTCGACCAACAGAGTGATCAACCTGTAGGGCAAGACTCTGAAAAATCACTATTCATTTCGGATAGTGATTATGTTGAAAAGACAGTCAAATTTGCTGATACAGTTCAATGTGATGATGGAAGTGCATTTGGAGATGCAGAGAAAGAGACCACGTCAGTGAGGGAGCTGATGAAAGAATTCCAGCCTGGACACGAAAGTAAAGCTGGGCTGTTTGAACACAAAGACATTGCAGAGTCAGCAGGTCCTGAAGAGATGCAAAGGTCTGAACACAGTGCCACACAGGTGCCACAATCCCAAATCCAAATCCAGAAACCTACAATTTTCCATCCGCAAAGTGACGTCAGCATGCATAGAACATCGGAGTTAGAGGATCAAACTGTAAGCTTAAAGAGAGCTTACTCCGAGGAATCGGACATTGAGTATAACGGAGAGAGAGTAAAAATTGCTGATACAATTCAACATGATGATGGAATGGTTATCGCTAAAAGAGAGGAGCCAGAGTTGCCGGGGAAGAACCTGGGCAGGATGCAGGTAGGACAACCGGTCTTAAGCACGGGTAGGAGTTTATCTGAAGACATGCAGATCAGCCCTGATCGCAGGCCTTCTGAGGACTTCAGTGCTGACATAAAAGCTGAGCTGGAAGATAGTCCTGAGTACCAGCTTTTCAAGCAGACATCAACGACATCAGATGCGAACTATCAGCTGGATGCACCTGATGAGGAGATGGCTGATGATTCTATTACAAATCCAATATCTACCTCCAGTCCCTCTGGGAAAAGTTATTTCGGCGAAGGTGTTTCTCCTATAGGGATTCAAATGAGAGATGATGATCTAAGTCCTGAGAGTCCCAAGCATGAAGGTATGGCTGAATATTCAAAGACTAGTGTTGGTATTAGGACCCATCGCTCCAGCTCAGGGGAGAGTGAGGGACCCACAGTGACTCATCAAATGACAAATGAAATGTCTACTTTCTCTACCAGCGAAGTAAAGTATGTTATATCTTCACGGAAAGAGAAACTTTATGATGCAAGCCAAGAAAATACAACAGTTAAAGAAAGCAAAATATTCTTCCCACAAACTGACACTGAAGTAACAGAGATCAAAATTGAGGAGCCACAATTTCAAGAAGTCCACATTGAGAGGAAAACATCTAGCCAGGAATCCACTGCAGTAAAAGACATGTCAGGGATGGTGTCCTTGATGAACAGTGACTTGGATCAGTACCTAAAAGCTTGGCCTCTGGCAAGTCGGACACCAGAGGAGGATATTGCTCAGGAGAAATTTGAACAAATTATTATAACGAAAGACAAAGATAAAGAAATTCTCAAATTTGTCACTGATGAAAATAAAGGAGCAATGGCAGGTGACACAACACAAGAAATAGATCATGCACCAACAGAACATCCAACTACATGCGGGGGTGAAGATGTGGAGAGTGAAGATAAAGAAGAAGTAAAAGAAACGTTAGTTATGAACACTGATTTGGATCAGTTTTCAGAGACTGTTACGGTGAAATTTGATGATGTCCAGGAGAAATTTGATATTTCCACATCTGTCACTGATGAAAGTAAAGACGAGGTTTACACAACACAAGAAACCGATAGTGCTGAGGTGAAACATGAGGTCACAAAGCGAGGTGATGAAACGGTCACAGAATCCCAAGCAACTTTGACGGAGGAACTTCCAATGAGGGAAGAGTGGGTAGAGAGAACAACTTCTTATCAGCTGCCTACAAAAGTGAAGGAGATGTCAGGTATGCTATCATTGCTTAGCAGTGATTTGGACAAGTACCTCGAAGACACACCAGTGAAAAGTAGGACTCCAGAAGAGGACATCATCCAGGAGAGATTTGAACAAGTCACTGTCACTAAAATCAGAAAATCCTCAAATGAGGAGCAAACGATTACAATATGTGAAAAAACACAAACGGTAGCTAGTGCTGATGCAGAACTCAAAGAACGTACACCAAGTTCTGTAGTTGAAATTCCATTTAAAGAAGTTTGCATCAGTAAAAAGACATACACCCAGTCTAAAACTGAGAAGGATATGTCAGGCATGTCATCACTTCTCAGTACTGACTTAGATCAGTATCTCAAGGAAAGGCCATTGGAAATACAATATCACCCACAAGAGGATTTAGTCCATGAGAGATACGAACAAGTTATAGTGACAAGTCGTAATTTGGAGGATAAGATAGGTGTAGAGGAAAATGAACCCATGCAGACTAACGAAGTTGAAGTCAGAGAATTGTCACCAATTTCTGTATCGGAGACACCATTCCAAGAAGTCCACATCGAGAGAAAGACACAGCAACAACAGTCGAGTATAATCGAGCGGGATCTATCAGGCATGTTGGCGCTGCTCAGTTGTGACTTAGATCAACATTTAAAGAAAGAGGCAGTGGTGATTCAGTGCCATCCAGAAGAGGATGTAGTCCATGAAAGTTACAAAGAAGTTATTCTGACAAAAGGCACTAAAAAAGAAACTCTTACATTCTCCCCTGAGCATAAGGAGGGGTCACCAGAAGACACAAATGTAGACATTGTGGACAGTTTGGAAGGTGGGTTGCAGATATGTTCCCGTGAAGATGAAGGTCCAAAGAGTTTGTCACCAGAGGAGGATGAAGCTAAATTATCACAAAGTGCAGGATCACCTTTCAGTGACTCTATTGAAGGGCCAGATGACATTACAAAATCATTTGTGACAACAGATGACTCTAAGAATGATAGTAGAGATCTCAGAACCCACGAATTTCTGCAACAACCAAGTAGTTCTATAACACTCCAACGACCAGATGGTTTGAGGGATCTAAACGCTGTGGTTTTTGATGACCCGGCTAAAGAGTCATGTCAACCAGACTCACTAGAGGCCAGTCCTACCAAGGAGGATAGATCTTCAAAGACATCCCCTGATTCAATTGAGCCAAGCCCTACCAGAGAATCCCCTTGTCCCGACTCTCTTGAGGTAAGCCCCACTCATTTAAAGGAACTTCCAGCCAAGACAGCTGTGTATGAGGATTACGCCTCCCAGCTGGAAGCATGTTTTGCTTATGACAAAATATTTACAGAGATGAAAGTGATCATGATGAGCAAGAAAACAACTATGAGAGCATTCAAATGGATAAGGAATTCAGATATTCCTACTCAGCGGAGGAAGTAACTGATGGCAACAAGTGCTCAGACCTCAAGAAATCTGACAGTGAGAATCTCCACATACTCATCAGGCAAGACTCTCTCGACGCACCTGATAGTGACGATGATACCACGAATAAACAATTCACCCCAGAAGAGGAGATGTTCAAGATGGCTGCAAAGATCAAAACTTTTGACGAGATGGAACATGATGCTAAAATTAAGAGAGAGAAATCTTTAGATGCCACTGCACGGTCAGAAGCTGATGCTTACAAAGATGATGAGCTAGAGCTAAAATGTGGCTCAGATATACACCCGTCCTCACAAGATACACTGCAGAGAATTTCTAAAACCTGTGCAACAGAAAGCACCCTCAGTGAGGCAATAGATATTAGTTCAAGCATTAGGGAGAATGTAGAAATTGAGTCGCAACCAGAAATTGCTGAATCAGTTGATGATTCATTATGTTTAACTGAAACTCACAGAGAAGGATCTGAAGTGGAGAGTGAGGGCACTGCGCCTCTTTTAACAGAAAGAGAAGCTGAAATATACAAAGATAAAGATGCTGTAGAAGGATTCCCAGTTACTCATGCACATTTCTCCAGCTCTGTGACAGACGAACATTATCCAGATGATAACAAAGAAGTTGAGTCACCATTGACAGATGGTTCCGGTTCTGGACCTCAGACTCTGATGTGTACTGAAGAGCTAGAACATGTGTCTCTGCAGGACGAGGCCTTCAATGCACAGGTTGAGCCTGAGGAACAGATACATCGTTTTCCTGCAGAGGACAGGAACACACCTGAAAAAACACCTATTCGAACACCAGGTGATGAGAGAAGCCCTGATCCGTTTCAGTTTCAAGAGGGGAAGCTATTTGAAATGACCAGAGGGGGCGCTATTGATATGACAAGAAGAACCTTTGATGAAGAAGAGGAAGGATATGCATTTTTTCACATCGGGGACCATCCGGTTGATGAAGTTGTACCAGAAGAGACTGCGGAAGGTCAAGCAAAGTATTTAACTGCAGAGAATAGTGATTCTATTGCAGATACAACCCTTCAAGAGGTCCCACAGTCGTCTCTGGCACAGGATGCCAATGACATTATTCCCACTGCCAAACCGAGAACACTCATCGAAGATAAGACACTTTCTGAAGTGAATCTTGGAAGTTCCACAGAGGTTCAGATTGGTTCCCCCAGTGCTTTGGAGAGACTAACCGTTACTCAAAGTGAGGCTGGTGCCCTTGAAAGCCTTGGTCTGGACTATCTAGACTCTACCATAGCTGACCTTCAGTCAGACACAATTGCCCATTCAGTGTACTTGGAGCAGGGTCATGAGTCTTCAGACTCCTCTCCTGATGATGACGAGGAAGAGGAGGAGGACGAAGAAGATGACCAGTGCTCAGTCATAGAGATGTCCTCTGCAGCTGCACTGGATAGCATTCCAGCATATCATCGAGATTCACCCCCACCTTTGCCAATCAAACCAGGCGGTACAACTGAAGAGGAAATGGTCATGGAAGACTTACTGAAGTCTGATCAGGTTCAACCAAAAGCAGAAAACTGTGGATCTTTGGATCGTAGGACTAGATCTGAGGCTGATAGCGACACAAGTAAAACCTCAAATAAAGGCAGCAGGAGTTATTCTGATGGTAGTCAACCCACTGATGAATCCAACCTTTTCCCCTCCAAACCTCCTGTTATGACACAGGAAAAACCTCTAGCTCAGACAATCCCCTTCTCCTCTTCTGAAATACAAGAAATCCAACTCTCTACAGTGACATCTGTTAGATCTTCGCTGGATACTGATGACGTAAGCAGCTCAAGTCACAGGAGTCCAGATTCTGTTATCTTTACATATGACATCCCAGCCTCACACAGTTCTGATTCTGATGGTAAGCCGTTGCCTGGTGTGCAACCATCTTCTGGGACAGAGGATGTATTTCAATCCAAGCCTGCCCAGGATGACACAGTGGAAACTGAGATGCAGAGAATCATCGGTGACCAAACTCCAGGATGTACGCCAGGTATGGCCAGACCTACACGGGCTTTTGCTTTCCTATCTCTATCTCCTCGGCAAAAAGACCCCTTTTCCTCTTCTTAAGAAAACAGTGTCGCCATTTGTCATTTTGTGTTTTTGTCTAGTCCCATCTTGCATTGTGTTTTCTTGTCTGTGTTGTGTGTGTGGTATGTATGTATGTGTGTGTCTCTGTGTCTGTGTGTGGTATGTATGTGTTGTGAGGTTTTGCATGTTGGTAAGTTACTTTTCCATCCGTGTTTGTGTTTATGCAATCTCAAGATTGAATGGCCATGTTGGTTAAAGAAGTACTAGCTTTAATAATTTAGATGTTCTCCTTAGCTATTGTATTGGTATTGATATCTGTACTACTAATACAGCTTTACTAATATTAGCATGCAGATCGCTTATTCAGCACATTAATGTCATTGCTTACACTAATGATTAAAAAAACATGACGAACAAGTCAACTCCTCTTCAGAGTGACAAATCCAACCTTTATGTTATCATCCATGCCAACATCACAGATCCACGTTTAATTTCAGAGTATTGCAGCCCATAACATAGTGTAAAATGAATTGAAGAAATTGACATCCAAATCACTGGTACCAGCAATGTGAAAAAAATGACTTTGAGATTCATAGTTAATGATATTTTACACCCTGAACTGCCATGATATTAAGATTTAATGTTTGGCTCTGACGACCTTTTTTAGTGGATTGGCAGGATGATGCTGACAGGAAAGAGGAGACATTAGCTATCATTGCAGATCTTCTTGGCTTCAGCTGGACTGGTAAGCTGTGAAATAATAACAGTTATGTTCTTTTAGGCAAAAGCAATATGTTGTGCATTTTGTTTGAATTGGGACTGATTTTATTGGTGAGCAGAATTTGGGGAATAGCTGATTGTTGTATGTTATTTTCATTCCATTGTTATGTTACACATCACCCCAGAGCTGGCAAGAGAACTGGAATTCAGTGAGGATGATATCCAGTTGGTAAGAACAGAAAATCCGAACTCCCTACAAGAGCAGAGCCACGCGTTGCTGCAGCGCTGGGTTGAGCGGGAAGGCAAACATGCCACAGGTACATGGCATTTTGGTCTGACAGATTTTGATTGACTAGTACTTGTTAAAATAGTACTTCAAATATTATAAACCTTAAGATACTGAATGCACTATTAACTTTTTACTTCTTTTGCATCATACAGCCTCTAAAAATAATCTTTTTTTTTTTGTTTTAGATTAGACTAATATTCATACAGTAGATTCAATGTAATCTTGCATTTGTGCTTTTTACATTATTTCTTTCTTCCACAGAGAACTGTCTGATTAAGAGACTAACCAAAATCAATCGCATGGACATCGTCCATCTGATTGAGACCCAGATGAACAAGTCGGTTCAAGAACAAACATCTCGAACTTATGCAGAAATAGAGAAGACACTGGATCAGAGTGAAGGTAGTAACACCACTAAAACACTTAAATGAGTTTGAAGGCTCCATCCAACACCACATTTTATTTGCACTTCATCACGTGTGTGTTTTTCAGTGTCAGTAGCTTTGTCTTCAGTGCAAGAGGATGCAGAGAGCCCAAGAGTTGTGAGAAGGGTGGAGTCAGACCGTAGACCACCCCCAGCTGTTTCTGAAGAGGACCTCTCAGTTGCTTCTCTACTGGATATCCCTTCCTGGGCAGAGCCTCTTGGACACACCCACTCAGAGAGCATGCACGGTGACCTGTTGGACGAGCTCGAGATCCCACAGTAATTTATTCATTTGAAATTATTCCTAAATCTGCAACGTGCATCTCCAGCATAATGTAATGTCACATTATTTGACACATTTTAACTGACACCCATGGCATGCAAAATGAAACGCCATAAATATAGACATAAGTAAAAACTTGCTTTTCTGGAGTTCGACGCTGTAATAGAACAAGCATAGTTTTTGAGTGTTGCCGTTTGACATATCACATTCATTTTGTCTTACAGCGAATTGAACCCTAACCTGTGGACCTCGGAGGATGTAATTACACCAGAGCCTACAATGTACGACAACTCAGATGAGCAAGTAAGTACGCTTCCCACTTTAAAAGAAGCAGCATTGGGGAGCCAAGCAACCCAGGTTTATAACCCCAGAAAGAAAGACCAACGTTGCCAAGTCAAAGATGACTGCAGCCAAGCCTTACCCTTGAAGCAGTGTGGTTGTGAAGATGAGCAAGGGCAATCACGTGAAACTATGAAGTTACCATCATCAATATCAATCAAAGACTTTGGTCTGAGCTTGTCAGAGTCAGACCAAGTTGAAACTGACTTCTTTGAGATTTGTGATGAGTTTAGCTACCCGCCACAGCTTGGCAACACAAACAAAGCCAAAACTATTGTGAGAAGAATCTGTGACCCTAACCCGTTAGTCTTCCCACCAGAGGACCATCAAGCAACTCTGGCCATAACTGAGGATGACACAGATGTAGCTCAAAAAAGCAGGTTCTCTCAGAAGTGTACTGATGAGGTCCCAGCCCACAAACAAGTACTGTATGATCATGACAAAGTGACACAGGTTTCTGGTGTGGACATGGGCTTCAAACCCTTCAATCCAAGCAAGGAAGAAAAAACAAAACCCCAACTATACAGTCGTCATTATCTGGAAAAGATGCCCTTCATTGATGATGTCCAGTCATTTAAACCAATACCTCCTACAGCTAAGCACAGCATGATGAAACCATTCAAAATGAAGGTATCAAATACCAGTTTGCCTCACAGTGTGGTAACTGCATGTGCTCAGGTGGCTTGTGATTCACGTGGTAGGTACCATGATTTTTCTTCTGTAGGTCCAGACAGTGACAGTCTTGTTGTTAGGCCAAAGACATCCTGCACTTCCAGCTTTTTTCTACCTATTACTCCTCATGCACCACAATCACCTGTGCAAAATATGACATTACCTTCCACTTTTATAGAGTATTGCCCATTGACCCCTAATTCTTTGGTATCTGATGATCTCTCATTTTTACCTGTTAATGAAAGGGATCACATCCCTACGGAGGCATGGAAATTAAATGACCCCATACCTAGACTGTCATCCCCTGAATCTGTCATGTCAATTAGTGATTATAGGGCAATGTCACCTGACTCTCCACAGGGAGAAAGAAGGGTCTTACCTGACTTTTGCAGTATATTGGATGACAGCCGGGCCCTCCCTCCAAGATCTGATGTATATACGTCACCAGAAGTTATAATTGATTCCACTGAAAATAAATTACACCCCAACTCTCAAGTATCTAAATATAGTTCATCTGTACCTGAAGGTCCACAGATAAAGGGTGAGTTCAGAGCATTCTCACCTGTGACACCGAATATTGAGCGTGATGAGTTTTTGCATTCTGCTTCAGTATCTTTACCTGACTCAGTTACAAATATTCATGGGTATGAATCTTCAGATAAAGATTGCAGACCGTACTCACCAGAATCTCAAACTTCTCAGTGCAGTTTCTCATTTCTTGAGCTCTTGCTCTCAGAACCTATCCGTGCCCAACTCATGAGTCAATATTGTGATTATTTTTTACGATATTCAGGAGAAAATCCACCCTCACAGCTGTTTACATCAGCTACATACACTATAGGCTGCAATGAGGAAGAGGGTGAGCGGAACTCTTTGACACCAGAGTTAGTACCTTCAGATCACAATCCTCCTTTAAATGAGGAATCAGTCGCATCAGATGCTTATCTTCGCACAAATGAATCCACATGGCAAGTTAAAGCTGAGGAAAGGGCACCTCTGTTTACAGCTGCTGATTCTGCAAAATATTTCACACGTCCTGATGTCAAAAGTGTACATAGTGAAGACTGTTCGAGCGAAAAGTCATTTCAGTTCAGACCACTGTCATCAGAAGCTCCAACATCAGAGGACAAAAACAGTCAATGTTTCATTGATTACTGGTTTTCTAAGTTAGAACCACAATCTTCTAATTACACACCATCACAAGGTCAGCCGGATAGTCATTTAACAAACGTAAGACAAGACACCTTGGAACACAATCAAATGCAAGACTCTATGAATTTGTATTGTGTGAATGAATCGTCCAAAAGATACTCATGCACAGAAATGCCAAAACCAATGGTGTTCAACTTTGTTGAAAGACCAAAGTGCATTTTAGAATTTCCTGTTAAAATGCCACCAATTTCTCGTGAAAACACAAAAGTGGTGGACAAAGTCGCAATGTCTAAAGATATCAATAACGGTTTAAATCCAGAGTCCCATATGTCAAATAATTTCTCAGGAAACAACAGAGCAGATTCAAAGAACTCAATTACTCCACAGATTAATCCTCAAGTTAAAAGCGAAAGACTGACTGCATCCCAAACGCTTTCCAAAGTCAGACCTCTTACATATGCAGATGTTGTGAGGGGCGTTTCACGTGACAGACAACCAGACATTTTTATAAGCGAGAAATCATTTGATTTGAGACCTCTTTGGCCTCTGCCAGTGGTGTCAGACAGGAAGTGCACACATTCCTCTGTAGATGATGGGGTCACCGACTCAAGACCACAGTCTCCAGAGTCAGTCACATCTCAAAGTGAACTTAGGCCCCTCTCTCCTGACTCACCTGTTCCTCAGTTCAGACCTCCCCATATCTGTTACCATGTGGAATTGTCAAGCCACAGGTCGATTACACCAGAATCAACATTATCTGACTGGGAAGGTACTGATTTGTGTCTAGATACCCTGTTTGATGAGACCAGACCAGAGTCCCCACAGTCAATGTTATCAGACTATGAACTTGACAAGTTATTTAGCAGCAGGGCATTGTCCCCTGAATCAGTGTCTTCCGATTTTGACTTTTCATCCTTGCAGGACTGGTTGGCAGACTTTAGAGCATCTTCCCCAGAATCTGTTGCATCAGTTGAGCAGCATCCTTTGTCTCCTGACATGACATTCGGCCACATGAGCAGTCAACATTGCAACTATTACTTGCAGTACTCTGACATTAGACCAGTATCCCCTCTTTCAACACTGTCAGATGTTGAGTATTCTGAGTTATGTCTCGAAGAATTGTTTGACGACAGCAGAGCAGATTCACCAGACTCACTTACTTCAGAGACTGAAGCTAAACACACAAGGATAACAATGACTGCATCCCAACCTCTTTCCAATTCAAGACCTCTCACATATGCAGATATTGTGCGGGGCGTTTCACGTGACAGACAACCAGTCACTTTTATAAGCGAGAAATCATTTGAGTTGAGACCTCTTTGGCCTCTGCCAGTGGTGTCAGAAGAGGAGTGCACACATTCCTCCGTAGATGATGGGGTCACCGACTCAAGACCACAGTCTCCAGAGTCAGTCACATCTCAAAGTGAGCTTAGGCCCCTCTCTCCTGACTCACCTGTTCCTCAGTTCAGACCTCCCCATATCTGTAACGATATGGAATTGTCAAGCCACAGGTCGATTACACCAGAATCAACATTATCTGACTGGGAAGGTACTGATTTGTGTCTAGATACCCTGTTTGATGAGACCAGACCAGAGTCCCCTCAGTCAGTGTTATCAGACTATGAACTTGACAAGTTATTTAGCAGCAGGGCATTGTCCCCTGAATCAGTGTCTTCCGATTTTGACTTTTCAAACCTGCAGGACTGGTTGGCAGACTTTAGAGCATCTTCCCCAGAATCTGTTGCATCAGTTGAGCAGCGTCCTTTGTCTCCTGACATGACATTTGGCCAGATAAGCAGTCAACATTGCAACTATTACTTGCAGTACTCTGACATTAGACCAGTATCCCCTCTTTCAACACTGTCAGATGTTGAGTACTCTGAATTATGTCTTGAAGAATTGTTTGACGACAGCAGAGCAGATTCACCAGACTCACTTACTTCAGAGACTGAAGCTAAACACACAAGCATAACAATGACTGCATCCCAACCGCTTTCCAATGCAAGACCTCTCACATATGCAGATATTGTGCGGAGCGTTTCATGTGAAAAATACCCAGACACAACCGATAAATCATTGGAGGTAAGATCTCATTGGCCTATGCCAGTGGTGTCAGACAAGGAGTGCGACCATTCCTCAGTAGATGATTGGGTCACAGAATTAAGACCACAGTCTCCAGAGTCAGTTGCGTCTCAAAGTGAGCTTAGGCCCCTCTCTCCTGACTCACCTATTCCTCAGTTCAGACCTCCCCATATCTGTTACCATGTGGAATTGTCAAGCCACAGGTCGATTACACCAGAATCAACATTATCTGACTGGGAAGGTACTGATTTGTGTCTAGATACCCTGTTTGATGAGACCAGACCAGAGTCCCCTCAGTCAGTGTTATCAGACTATGAACTTGATAAGTTATTTAGCAGCAGGGCATTGTCCCCTGAATCAGTGTCTTCCGATTTTGACTTTTCAAACCTGCAGGACTGGTTGGCAGACTTTAGAGCATCTTCCCCAGAATCTGTTGCGTCAGTTGAGCAGCGTCCTTTGTCTCCTGACATGTCATTTGGCCAGATGAGCAGTCAACATTGCAACTATTACTTGCAGTACTCTGACGTTAGACCAGTATCCCCTCTTTCAACACTGTCAGATGTTGAGTATTCTGAGCTATGTCTTGAAGAATTGTTTGACGACAGCAGACCAGATTCACCAGACTCACTTACTTCGGAGACTGAAGCTAAACACACAAATATAACAATGACTGCATCCCAACTGCTTTCCAATTCAAGACCTCTCACATATGCAGATATTGTGCGGGGCGTTTCACGTGACAGACAACCAGTCACTTTTATAAGCGAGAAATCATTTGAGTTGAGACCTCTTTGGCCTCTGCCAGTGGTGTCAGACAAGGAGTGCACACATTCCTCCGTAGATGATTGGATATCCGAGTCGAGACCACAGTCTCCAGAGTCAGTGGTGTCTCAAAGTGAACTTAGGCCCCTCTCTCCTGACTCACCTGTTCCTCAGTTCAGACCTCCCCATATCTGTTACCATGTGGAATTGTCAAGCCACAGATCGATTACACCAGAATCAACATTATCTGACTGGGAAGGTACTGATTTGTGTCTAGATACCCTGTTTGATGAGACCAGACCAGAGTCCCCTCAGTCAGTGTTATCAGACTATGAACTTGACAAGTTATTTAGCAGCAGGGCATTGTCCCCTGAATCAGTGTCTTCCGATTTGGACTTTTCCAATCTGCAGGACTGGTTGGCAGACTTTAGAGCATCTTCCCCAGAATCTGTTGCGTCAGTTGAGCAGCGTCCTTTGTCTCCTGACATGACATTTGGTCAGATGAGCAGTCAACATTGCAACTATTACTTGCAGTACTCTGACGTTAGACCAGTATCCCCTCTTTCAACACTGTCAGATGTTGAGTATTCTGAGTTATGTCTTGAAGAATTGTTTGACGACAGCAGAGCAGATTCACCAGACTCACTTACTTCAGAGACTGAAGCTAAACACACAAGCATAACAATGACTGCATCCCAACCGCTTTCCAATGCAAGACCTCTCACATATGCAGATATTGTGCGGGGCGTTGCACGTGACAGACAACCCGTCACCTTTATAACTGAGAAATCATTTGAGTTGAGACCTCTTTGGCCTCTGCCAGTGGTGTCAGAAAAGGAGTGCACACATTCCTCCGTCGATGATTGGGTCACTGAATTAAGACCACAGTCTCCAGAATCAGTCACATCTCAAACTGAGCTTAGACCCCTCTCTCCTGACTCACCTGTTCCTCAGTTCAGACCTCCCCATATCTGTAATGATGTGGAATTGTCAAGCCACAGGTCGATAACACCAGAATCAACATTTTCTGACTGGGAAGGTACTGATTTGTGTCTAGATACCCTGTTTGATGAGACCAGACCAGAGTCCCCACAGTCAGTGTTATCAGACATTGAACTTGACAAGTTATTTAGCAGCAGGGCATTGTCCCCTGAATCAGTGTCTTCCGATTTGGACTTTTCATCCTTGCAGGACTGGTTGGCAGACTTTAGGGCATCTTCCCCAGAATCTGTTGCGTCAGTTGAGCAGCGTCTTTTGTCTCCTGACATGACGTTTGGCCAGATGAGCAGTCAACATTGCAGCTATTACTTGCAGTACTCTGACATTAGATCAGTATCCCCTCTTTCCACACTGTCAGATGTTGAGTTTTCTGAGTTATGTCTTGAAGAATTGTTTGACGACAGCAGAGCAGATTCACCAGACTCACTTACTTCGGAGACTGAAGCTAAACACACAAATATAACAATGACTGCATCCAAACCACTTTCCAATTCAAGACCTCTCACATATGCAGATATTGTGAGGGGCATTTCACGTGACAAACAACTAGACACAACCGATAAATCATTCGAGTTAAGACATCTTTACCCTCTGCCAGTGGTGTCAGAAAAGGAGTGCACTCATTCCTCCATGGATGATTGGGTCACCGACTTAAGACCACAGTCTCCAGAGTCAATCACATCTCAAAGTGAGCTTAGGCCCCTCTCTCCCGACTCACCTGTTCCTCAGTTCAGACCTCCCCATATCTGTTACCATGTTGAATTGTCAAGCCACAGGTCGATTACACCAGACTCAACATTTTCTGACTGGGAAGGTACTGATTTGTGTCTAGATACCCTGTTTGATGAGACCAGACCAGAGTCCCCACAGTCAATGTTATCAGACTATGAGATTGACAAGTTATTTAGCAGCAGGGCATTGTCCCCTGAATCAGTGTCTTCCGATTTTGACTTTTCAAACCTGCAGGACTGGTTGGCAGACTTAAGAGCATCTTCCCCAGAATCTGTTGCGTCAGTTGAGCAGCGTCCTTTGTCTCCTGACATGACATTTGGCCAGATGAGCAGTCAACATTGCAACTATTACTTGCAGTACTCTGACGTTAGACCAGTATCCCCTCTTTCAACACTGTCAGATGTTGAGTATTCTGAATTATGTCTTAAAGAATTGTTTGACGACAGCAGAGCAGATTCACCAGACTCACTTACTTCAGAGACTGAAGCTAAACACACAAGCATAACAATGACTGCATCCAAACCGCTTTTCAATGCAAGACCTCTCACATATGCAGATATTGTGGGTGGTGTTTCACGTGAAAAATACCCAGACACGACCCATAAATCATTTGAGTTGAGACCTCTTTGGCCTCTGCCAGTGGTGCCAGAAAAGGAGTGCACTTATTCCTCCGTTGATGATTGGGTCACCGACTCAAGACCACAGTCTCCAGAGTCAGTCACATCTCAAAGTGAGCTTAGGCCCCTCTCTCCTGACTCACCTATTCCTCAGTTTAGACCTCCCCATATCTGTTACCATGTGGAATTGTCAAGCCACAGGTCGATTACACCAGAATCAACATTGTCTGACTGGGAAGGTACTGATTTGTGTCTAGATACCCTGTTTGATGAGACCAGACCAGAGTCCCCACAGTCAGTGTTATCAGACTATGAACTTGACAAGTTATTTAGCAGCAGGGCATTGTCCCCTGAATCAGTGTCTTCCGATTTTGACTTTTCAAACCTGCAGGACTGGTTGGCAGACTTTAGAGCATCTTCCCCAGAATCTGTTGCATCAGTTGAGCAGCGTCCTTTGTCTCCTGACATGACATTTGGCCAGATGAGCAGTCAACATTGCAACTATTACTTGCAGTACTCTGACATTAGACCAGTATCCCCTCTTTCAACACTGTCAGATGTTGAGTATTCTGAATTATGTCTTGAAGAATTGTTTGACGACAGTAGAGCAGATTCACCAGACTCACTTACCTCAGAGACTGAAGCTAAACACACAAGCATAACAATGACTGCATCCCAACCTCTTTCCAATGCAAGACCTCTCACATATGCAGATATTGTGAGAGGTGTTTCAAGTGACAGACAACCGAACATTTCTATAACTGATAAATCATTGGAGTTGAAACCTCTTTGGCCTCTGCCATTGGTGTCAGATAAAGAGTGCGATCATTCCTCCGCAGATGATTGGGTCACCGACTCAAGACCACAGTCTCCAGAGTCAGTGGTGTCTCAAAGTGAGCTTAGGCCCCTCTCTCCTGACTCACCTGTTCCTCAGTTCAGACCTCCCCATATCTGTTACCATGTGGAATTGTCAAGCCACAGGTCGATTACACCAGAATCAACATTATCTGACTGGGAAGGTACTGATTTGTGTCTAGATACCCTGTTTGATGAGACCAGACCAGAGTCCCCTCAGTCAGTGTTATCAGACTATGAACTTGACAAGTTATTTAGCAGCAGGGCATTGTCCCCTGAATCAGTGTCTTCCGATTTTGACTTTTCAAACCTGCAGGACTGGTTGGCAGACTTTAGAGCATCTTCCCCAGAATCTGTTGCATCAGTTGAGCAGCGTCATTTGTCTCCTGACATGACATTTGGCCAGATGAGCAGTCAACATTGCAACTATTACTTGCAGTACTCTGACATTAGACCAGTATCTCCTCTTTCAACACTGTCAGATGTTGAGTATTCTGAGTTATGTCTTGAAGAATTGTTTGATGACACCAGAGCAGATTCACCAGACTCACTTACTTCAGAGACTGAAGCTAAACACACAAGTTTAACAATGACTGCATCCCAACCGCTTTCTAATGCAAGACCTCTCACATATGCAGATATTGTGAGGGGCGTTTCACGTGACAAACAACCAGTCACTTTTATAAGCGAGAAATCATTTGAGTTGAGACCTTTTTGGCCTCTGCCAGTGGTGTTAGAAAGTGAGTGCACACATTCCTCAGTAGATGATTGGGTCACCGACTCAAGACCACAGTCTCCAGATTCAGTCACATCTCAAAGTGAGCTTAGGCCCCTCTCTCCTGACTCACCTGTTCCTCAGTTTAGACCTCCCCATATCTGTTACCATGTGGAATTGTCAAGCCACAGGTCGATTACACCAGAATCAACATTATCTGACTGGGAAGGTACTGATTTGTGTCTAGATACCCTGTTTGATGAGACCAGACCCGAGTCCCCTCAGTCAGTCTTATCCGACTATGATCTTGACAAGTTATTTAGCAGCAGGGCATTGTCCCCTGAATCAGTGTCTTCCGATTTTGACTTTTCAAACCTGCAGGACTGGTTGGCAGACTTTAGAGCATCTTCCCCAGAATCTGTTGCGTCAGTTGAGCAGCGTCCTTTGTCTCCTGACATGACATTTGGCCACATGAGCAGTCAACATTGCAACTATTACTTGCAGTACTCTGACATTAGACCAGTATCCCCTCTTTCAACACTGTCAGATATTGAGTATTCTGAATTATGTCTCGAAGAATTGTTTGACGACAGCAGAGCAGATTCACCAGACTCACTTACTTCAGACACTGAAGCTAAACACACAAGCATAACAATGACTGCATCCCAACCGCTTTCCAATGCAAGAACTCTCACATATGCAGATATTGTGCGGGGCGTTTCACGTGAAAAATACCCAGGAACGACAGTGAAATCATTGGAGTTGAGACCTCTTTGGCCTCTGCCAGTGGTGTCAGACAAGAAATGCGATCATTCCTCCATAGATGATTGGATATCCGAATCAAGACCACAGTCTCCAGAGTCAGTGGTGTCTCAAAGTGAACTTAGGCCCCTCTCTCCTGACTCACCTGTTCCTCAGTTCAGACCTCCCCATATCTGTCACCATGTGGAACTGTCAAGCCACAGGTCGATTACACCAGAATCAACATTATCTGACTGGGAAGGTACTGATTTGTGTCTAGATACCCTGTTTGATGAGACCAGACCAGAGTCCCCACAGTCAGTGTTATCAGACTATGAACTTGACAAGTTATTTAGCAGCAGGGCATTGTCCCCTGAATCAGTGTCTTCCGATTTTGACTTTTCAAACCTGCAGGACTGGTTGGCAGACTTTAGAGCATCTTCCCCAGAATCTGTTGCATCAGTTGAGCAGCGTCCTTTGTCTCCTGACATGACTTTTGGCCAGATGAGCAGTCAACATTGCAACTATTACTTGCAGTACTCTGACATTAGACCAGTATCCCCTCTTTCAACACTGTCAGATGTTGAGTATTCTGAGTTGTGTCTTGAAGAATTGTTTGATGACAGCAGAGCAGATTCACCAGACTCACTTACTTCAGAGACTGAAGCTAAACACACAAGCATAACAATGACTGCATCCCAACCGCTTTCCAATTCAAGACCTCTCACATATGCAGATATTGTGCGGGGCGTTTCATGTGAAAAATACCCAGACACGACCGATAAATCATTGGAGGTAAGATCTCATTGGCCTATGCCAGTGGTGTCAGACAAGGAGTGCGACCATTCCTCAGTAGATGATTGGGTCACAGAATTAAGACCACAGTCTCCAGAGTCAGTTGCGTCTCAAAGTGAGCTTAGGCCCCTCTCTCCTGACTCACCTATTCCTCAGTTCAGACCTCCCCATATCTGTTACCATGTGGAATTGTCAAGCCACAGGTCGATTACACCAGAATCAACATTATCTGACTGGGAAGGTACTGATTTGTGTCTAGATACCCTGTTTGATGAGACCAGACCAGAGTCCCCTCAGTCAGTGTTATCAGACTATGAACTTGATAAGTTATTTAGCAGCAGGGCATTGTCCCCTGAATCAGTTTCTTCCGATTTTGACTTTTCATCCTTGCAGGACTGGTTGGCAGACTTTAGAGCATCTTCCCCAGAATCTGTTGCATCAGTTGAGCAGCGTCCTTTGTCTCCTGACATGTCATTTGGCCAGATGAGCAGTCAACATTGCAACTATTACTTGCAGTACTCTGACGTTAGACCAGTATCCCCTCTTTCATCACTGTCAGATGTTGAGTATTCTGAATTATGTCTTGAAGAATTGTTTGACGACAGCAGAGCAGATTCACCAGACTCACTTACTTCAGAGACTGAAGCTAAACACACAATCATAACAATGACTGCATCCCAACCTCTTTCCAATGCAAGACCTCTTACATATGCAGATATTGTGCGGGGCGTTTCACGTGACAAACAACCAGTCACTTTTATAAGCGAGAAATCATTTGAGTTGAGACCTCTTTGGCCTCTGCCAGTGGTGTCAGAAGAGGAGTGCACACATTCCTCCGTAGATGATTGGGTCACCGACTCAAGACCACAGTCTCCAGAGTCAGTCACATCTCAAAGTGAGCCTAGGCCCCTCTCTCCTGACTCACCTGTTCCTCAGTTTAGACCTCCCCATATCTGTTACCATGTGGAATTGTCAAGCCACAGGTCGATTACACCAGAATCAACATTATCTGACTGGGAAGGTACTGATTTGTGTCTAGATACCCTGTTTGATGAGACCAGACCAGAGTCCCCTCAGTCAGTGTTATCAGACTATGAACTTGAGAAGTTATTTAGCAGCAGGGCATTGTCCCCTGAATCAGTGTCTTCCGATTTTGACTTTTCAAACCTGCAGGACTGGTTGGCAGACTTTAGAGCATCTTCCCCAGAATCTGTTGCATCAGTTGAGCAGCGTCCTTTGTCTCCTGACATGACATTTGGCCAGATGAGCAGTCAACATTGCAACTATTACTTGCAGTACTCTGACATTAGACCAGTATCCCCTCTTTCAACACTGTCAGATGTTGAGTATTCTGAGTTGTGTCTTGAAGAATTGTTTGACGACAGCAGAGCAGATTCACCAGACTCTCTAACTTCAGAGACTGAAGCTAAACACACAAGCATAACAATGACTGCATCCAAACCACTTTCCAATGCAAGACCTCTCACATATGCAGATATTGTGCGGGGCGTTTCACGTGACAAATACCCAGACACGACCGATAAATCATTGGAGTTGAGACCTCTTTGGCCTCTGCCAATGGTATCAGAAAATGAGTGCACCCATTCCTCCGTAGATGATTGGGTCACAGAATTAAGACCACAGTCTCCAGAATCAGTCACATCTCAAACTGAGCTTAGGCCCCTCTCTCCTGACTCACCTGTTCCTCAGTTCAGATCTCCCCATCTCTGTTACCATGTGGAATTGTCAAGCCACAGATCGATTACACCAGAATCAACATTATCTGACTGGGAAGGTACTGATTTGTGTCTAGATACCCTGTTTGATGAGACCAGACCAGAGTCCCCTCAGTCAGTGTTATCAGACTATGAACTTGACAAGTTATTTAGCAGCAGGGCATTGTCCCCTGAATCAGTGTCTTCTGATTTTGACTTTTCAAACCTGCAGGACTGGTTGGCAGACTTTAGAGCATCTTCCCCAGAATCTGTTGCGTCAGTTGAGCAGCGTCATTTGTCTCCTGTCATGACATTTGGCCAGATGAGCAGTCAACATTGCAACTATTACTTGCAGTACTCTGACATTAGACCAGTATCCCCTCTTTCAACACTGTCAGATGTTGAGTATTCTGAGTTATGTCTTGAAGAATTGTTTGACGACAGCAGAGCAGATTCACCAGACTCACTTACTTCAAAGACTGAAGCTAAACACACAAGCTTAACAATGACTGCATCCCAACCGCTTTCCAATGCAAGACCTCTCACATATGCAGATATTGTGCGGGGAGTTTCACGTGACAGACAACCCAACATTTCTATAACTGATAAATCACTGGAGTTGAGACCTCTTTGGCCTCAGCCAGTGGTGTCAGACAAGGAGTGCACACATTCCTCCGTAGATGATTGGATATCCGAGTCGAGACCACAGTCTCCTGAGTCAGTGGTGTCTCAAAGTGAACTTAGGCCCCTCTCTCCTGACTCACCTGTTCCTCAGTTCAGACCTCCCCATATCTGTTACCATGTGGAATTGTCAAGCCATAGGTCGATTACACCAGAATCAACATTATCTGACTGGGAAGGTACTGATTTGTGTCTAGATACCCTGTTTGATGAGACCAGACCAGAGTCCCCTCAGTCAGTGTTATCAGACTATGAACTTGACAAGTTATTTAGCAGCAGGGCATTGTCCCCTGAATCAGTGTCTTCCGATTTTGACTTTTCATCCTTGCAGGACTGGTTGGCAGACTTTAGAGCATCTTCCCCAGAATCTGTTGCGTCAGTTGAGCAGCGTCCTTTGTCTCCTGACATGACATTTGGCCAGATAAGCAGTCAACATTGCAACTATTACTTGCAGTACTCTGACATTAGACCAGTATCCCCTCTTTCAACACTGTCAGGTGTTGAGTATTCTGAGTTATGTCTTGAAGAATTGTTTGATGACACCAGAGCAGATTCACCAGACTCACTTACTTCAGAGACTGAAGCTAAACACACAATCATAACAATGACTGCATCCCAACCTTTTTCCAATGCAAGACCTCTCACATATGCAGATATTGTGCGGGGCGTTTCACGTGACAGACAACCAGTCACTTTTACAACTGATAAATCATTGGAGTTGAGACCTCTTTGGCCGCTGCCAGTGGTGTCAGAAAAGGAGTGCACACATTCCTCTGTAGATGATTGGGTCACTGAATCAAGACCACAGTCTCCAGAGTCAGTTGCGTCTCAAAGTGAGCTTAGGCCCCTCTCTCCTGACTCACCTATTCCTCAGTTCAGACCTCCCCATATCTGTTACCATGTGGAATTGTCAAGCCACAGGTCGATTACACCAGAATCAGCATTATCTGACTGGGAAAGTACTGATTTGTGTCCAGATACCCTGTTTGATGAGACCAGACCAGAGTCCCCTCAGTCAGTGTTATCAGACTATGAACTTGACAAGTTATTTAGCAGCACGGCATTGTCCCCTGAATCAGTGTCTTCCGATTTTAACTTTTCATCATTGCAGGACTGGTTGGCAGACTTTAGGGCATCTTCCCCAGAATCTGTTGCGTCAGTTGAGCAGCGTCCTTTGTCTCCTGACATGACATTTGGCCAGATAAGCAGTCAACATTGCAACTATTACTTGCAGTACTCTGACATTAGACCAGTATCCCCTCTTTCAACACTGTCAGATGTTGAGTATTCTGAATTATGTCTTGAAGAATTGTTTGACGACAGCAGAGCAGATTCACCAGACTCACTTACTTCAGAGACTGAAGCTAAACACACAAGCATAACAATGACTGCATCCCAACCGCTTTCCAATGCAAGACCTCTCACATATGCAGATATTGTGCGGGGCGTTTCACGTGACAGACAACCCAACATTTCTATAACTGATAAATCACTGGAGTTGAGACCTCTTTGGCCTCAGCCAGTGGTGTCAGACAAGGAGTGCACACATTCCTCCGTAGATGATTGGATATCCGAGTCGAGACCACAGTCTCCTGAGTCAGTGGTGTCTCAAAGTGAACTTAGGCCCCTCTCTCCTGACTCACCTGTTCCTCAGTTCAGACCTCCCCATATCTGTTACCATGTGGAATTGTCAAGCCATAGGTCGATTACACCAGAATCAACATTATCTGACTGGGAAGGTACTGATTTGTGTCTAGATACCCTGTTTGATGAGACCAGACCAGAGTCCCCTCAGTCAGTGTTATCAGACTATGAACTTGACAAGTTATTTAGCAGCAGGGCATTGTCCCCTGAATCAGTGTCTTCCGATTTTGACTTTTCATCCTTGCAGGACTGGTTGGCAGACTTTAGAGCATCTTCCCCAGAATCTGTTGCGTCAGTTGAGCAGCGTCCTTTGTCTCCTGACATGACATTTGGCCAGATGAGCAGTCAACATTGCAACTATTACTTGCAGTACTCTGACATTAGACCAGTATCCCCTCTTTCAACACTGTCAGATGTTGAGTATTCTGAGTTATGTCTTGAAGAATTGTTTGATGACACCAGAGCAGATTCACCAGACTCACTTACTTCAGAGACTGAAGCTAAACACACAATCATAACAATGACTGCATCCCAACCTCTTTCCAATGCAAGACCTCTCACATATGCAGATATTGTGCGGGGCGTTTCACGTGACAGACAACCAGTCACTTTTACAACTGATAAATCATTGGAGTTGAGACCTCTTTGGCCGCTGCCAGTGGTGTCAGAAAAGGAGTGCACTCATTCCTCCATAGAGGATTGGGTCACCGACTCAAGACCACAGTCTCCTGACTCTGTGGCATCTCAAAGTGAGCTTAGGCCCCTCTCTCCTGACTCACCTGTTCCTCAGTTCAGACCTCCCCATATCTGTTACCATGTGGAATTGTCAAGCCACAGGTCGATTACACCAGAATCAACATTTTCTGACTGGGAAGTTACTGATTTGTGTCTAGATACCCTGTTTGATGAGACCAGACCAGAGTCCCCTCAGTCAGTGTTATCAGACTATGAACTTGATAAGTTATTTAGCAGCAGGGCATTGTCCCCTGAATCAGTGTCTTCCAATTTTGACTTTTCAAACCTGCAGGACTGGTTGGCAGACTTTAGAGCATCTTCCCCAGAATCTGTTGCGTCAGTTAAGCAGCGTCCTTTGTCTCCTGACATGACATTTGGCCAAATTAACAATCTACATTGCAACTATTACTTGCAGTACTCTGACATCAGACCAGTATCCCCTCTTTCAACACTGTCAGATGTTGAGTATTCTGAATTATGTCTTGAAGAATTGTTTGACGACAGCAGAGCAGATTCACCAGACTCACTTACTTCAGAGACTGAAGCTAAACAAACAAGCATAACAATGACTGCATCCAAACCACTTTCTAATGCAAGACCTCTCACATATGCAGATATTGTGCGGGGCGTTTCACGTGACAAATACCCAGACACGACCGATAAATCATTCGAGTTAAGACATCTTTACCCTCTGCCAGTGGTGTCAGAAAAGGAGCGCACTCATTCCTCCGTGGATGATTGGGTCACCGACTTAAGACCACAGTCTCCAGAGTCAGTCACATCTCAAAATGAACTTAGGCCCCTCTCTCCTGACTCACCTGTTCCTCAGTTCAGACCTCCTTATATCTGTTACCATGTGGAATTGTCAAGCCACAGATCGATTACACCAGAATCAACATTATCTGACTGGGAAGGTACTGATATGTGCCTAGATACCCTGTTTGATGAGACCAGACCAGAGTCCCCTCAGTCAGTGTTATCAGACTATGAACTTGACAAGTTATTTAGCAGCAGGGCATTGTCCCCTGAATCAGTGTCTTCCGATTTGGACTTTTCCAATCTGCAGGACTGGTTGGCAGACTGTAGAGCATCTTCCCCAGAATCTGTTGCATCAGTTGAGCAGCGTCCTTTGTCTCCTGACATGACATTTGGCCAGATGAGCAGTCAACATTGCAACTATTACTTGCAGTACTCTGACATTAGACCAGTATCCCCTCTTTCAACACTGTCAGATGTTGAGTATTCTGAATTATGTCTTGAAGAATTGTTTGACGACAGCAGAGCAGTTTCACCAGACTCCCTTACTTCAGAGACTGAAGCTAAACACACAATCATAACAATGACTGCATCCCAACCGCTTTCCAATGCAAGACCTCTCACATATGCAGATATTGTGAGGGGCGTTTCACGTGAAAATCAAGATACTGCTTTGTTTGAAGAAGATACAAATGATCTACATTTATTTCCTGACATGAAATCATTATCTTTTCAAACCTCTGCTTCAGTACACGGGTCACAGAAAAAACTGTCACAGCTCAAACTTTACCTTTCTAATTCCCTGTCATCACACTCCGGAACATGCACCAACGAATACAGAGTAAGACACAAGCCTGTCTTTAACAACTTAATATCACATTTGTATGATCCAATCTATAAGGGAAAATGCATTTGTTGTGAAACACCTCCAAAACATTATGGCATTATAGCCACCAGTTCCGTAGAACAACATGTTTCAAGGTTTTCTTTTGGATTTTGTAGCACATCAGCTGATGACTTCCTAAATTCGGTCTCACCAGCATGTCAAAGCGATTCTGGCATATCAAGGTCAGTTGAAACAATATCTATTGGTCGTCGCCAGCATGCAGTGGAAAGTGAATTTAATAAGATTCCTTCACCTTCACAGGATAGTCCACTTGAAGCATTACATCCAGACGATGATAAGCTTTCATTTACAGACGACTCATTCACTGACCAGAGGCCACCTTCTCCAGAATCGTTTGCCTCCTTAGACGAGTTCACTGCCCTGTCACCTGACTCACAGATCCCTCCATTTGAGTGTCGACCTTGTTATTACATTCATTTGTCAGAGGACAGATCTGTTTCACCAGACTCAGTAATGTCAGAGAGCGACTGTAGTAATTCATGCCTTGATACTTTTTTTGATGAGATCAGACCAGATTCTCCTGATTCCATTATCTCTAAAAGTGAATTTCAGTCCTTCAGAAATACTTCACCTGACAATGAGTATGCAGAGTCGTTTCTTGACTATTGGCTGTCTGAGCTGGGGCCAGAAACCTCTCAAACTCCTGAAGCAATCGGAGATTTAGATCCTGAAATGCGGATGCCACCAACTGAAACAGTTGGGACAGGACCCACAAACACAAAATGACCAGTCTTTTTTTGTCAGGCCTCCCCTACGGAAAACAAAACACCAAGACTAGATCAGATCAGACCACATAGTTTTAGTCAGTTGAGTCACATGCCATCTGTAAAACAAAAAATTGAATGTCATCATGCTGTCTGGCTGGAGGAGGCTTTCTTTGGACAAACTCAAGCAAACAAAACGAAACGAAGACCCCTTGTTAATGAACAAAAATGGACCGACCCCGAATCACAATTAAAGACGACACATGCCCAAGATTTGTTTTCCTAGAACATGAAAAGAAAATCCATGAGTGAGGACGAGAGCAAAAGTACGATGATGTCGGTAAGACAGCACAAGCTTTTGCTCCGCAGTGAATGCAGTGTTGCTTTTAAAAATAATAAACATGGCAATACGTACAAGCTTTCACTAATTAAAGCCAGCAGCTTCACTGTCTTGCTGTGGCATGTTTGCATTCAAGCAGAAGAAATGTTTCAGTGAAGCACAACTAATGGAAATTACAGAGTGATCAGTTTCAGTGACATGAGCTTCTTGTGCGGTATGAAATGTTTTCTTAAGCTGGATAGATAAATAGCTAACAAAGGACTTGGAACCGTGACACCATGCCTGACCTGAATGCTTAAAACCTAATGAAGTTCGATGTAGTTCTCCTAAACAGCCACAAAAGTCTAAACCAACCAATGTACAGCTAGAGGCATGTACTGTCTGTTCTATTTCCATTGGCACCGCTCATGTTTCCTAACATAAAAGAAGTTTGGTTTTCATTTCAGTTGCAAAATTAAATGTGACACAGTGGAACAGACAGTAGTAGAGTTAGACTTTGACGTAAACTGGTGGGTTTAGCATTTTAATAGGACGTGCAGTGCTTCCTAGACTTATGACAACAACAACTGAAAAGAGTGTAAAGTGATGCATGTCCACCTTCATGTTACACCACATCCTGTCTTTTATTCAAGTTCATTTGTGCCCTGATTTTATTTTTGTAAAAAAAAAAATGTGTTGTCAGTGATGTTCTCAGTGTGATATCTCCAAATCTTAAGAATATTTTATAAACAATAATTTATCTGAATCTTAAAAAGGCATTACATGTATGTAATGTGTTTATATGTGGTCTGTTAGATAAGTGTTATTAACATTAGTTGTACAATTACCTGAACACAAGTGGGCTACAAGTGAATTTCCTCATGCTCTCATGTATAAATACCAGAGCGTGTCTTTGACAAATGCATGCTTCATTTGCCTCTTCATCTCATTACTGAAAGAAATCATATTCATTTATATTTTTTCCCACTTCATTGTATCATTTCTTGCAGGTTTCAACAGCATCTTCCAAGACAAATCTTTCAGAATCTTCAAAACAGAAAAGTTTCGATTTAGAAGGAAGGACTCAGGTCTTTCCAAACGAAACACCATCCCTGGCACATGATTTAAATACATGTTCCACCAAAAAGCTAGAATTACCAAGTACCTCTGATCTAAGTAAAACACAATCTGAAATCACATTGACCAGTGAAAGTAGCTCACCAGAGGAAAAAGATGAAAAGCTGTCATTCCCCAAACAAGGTGAAAGTTATGACTTGGATAAACCAAGCTCAGAGACCCTAGACTCATTCTGTCAAACAGCCCAAGACGGTTCAGAGGATAAACCAAGCTCAGAGACCCCAGACTCATTCTGTCAAACAGCCCAAGACGGTCCACAGGATGAACCAAGCTCAGAGACCCCAGACTTATTCTGTCAATCATCTCAAGAAAGTCCAGAGGATAAACCAAGCTCAGAGACCCCAGACTCATTCTGTCAAACGGATCAAGAAAGTCCAGAGGATAAACCAAGCTCAGAGATCCCAGACTCATTCTGTCAAACACCTCAAGACAGTCCAGAGGATAAACCAAGCTCAGAGACCCCAGACTCATTCTGTCAAACAGCTCAAGACAGTCCAGAGGATAAACCAAGCTCAGAGACCCCAGACTCATTCTGTCAAACGGATCAAGAAAGTCCAGAGGATAAACCAAGTGCAGAGATCCCAGACTCATTCTGTCAAACAGCTCAAGACAGTCCAGAGGATAAACCAAGCTCAGAGACCCCAGACTCATTCTGTCCAACAGATCAAGACAGTCCAGAGGATAAACCAAGCTCAGAGACCCCAGACTCATTCTGTCAAACAGTTCAAGACGGTTCAGAGGATAAACCAAGCCCAGAGACCCCAGACTCATTCTGTCAAACATCTCAAGACAGTCCAGAGGATAAACCAAGCCCAGAGACCCCAGACTCATTCTGTCAAACGGATCAAGAAAGTCCAGAGGATAAACCAAGTGCAGAGATCCCAGACTCATTCTGTCAAACAGCTCAAGACAGTCCAGAGGATAAACCAAGCTCAGAGACCCCAGACTCATTCTGTCAAACAGCTCAAGACAGTCCAGAGGATAAACCAAGCTCAGAGATCCCAGACCCATTCTGTCAAATAGTTCAAGACAGTCCAGAGGATAAACCAAGCTCAGAGACCCCAGACTCATTCTGTCAAACATATCAAGACAGTCCAAAGGATAAACCAAGCTCAGAGACCCCAGACTCATTCTGTCAAACAGATCAAGACAGTCCAGAGGATAAACCAAGCTCAGAGACCCCAGACTTATTCTGTCAAACGGATCAAGACAGTCCAGAGGATAAACCAAGCTCAGAGACCCCAGACTCATTCTGTCAAACATCTCAAGACAGTCCAGAGGATAAACCAAGCCCAGAGACCCCAGACTCATTCTGTCAAACACCTCAAGACAGTCCAGAGGATAAACCAAGCTCAGAGACCCCAGACTCATTCTGTCAAACATCTCAAGACAGTCCAGAGGATAAACCAAGCTCAGAGACCCCAGACTTATTCTGTCAAACGGATCAAGACAGTCCAGAGGATAAACCAAGCTCAGAGACCCCAGACTTATTCTGTCAAACGGATCAAGACAGTCCAGAGGATAAACCAAGCTCAGAGACCCCAGACTCATTCTGTCAAACATCTCAAGACAGTCCAGAGGATAAACCAAGCCCAGAGACCCCAGACTCATTCTGTCAAACACCTCAAGACAGTCCAGAGGATAAACCAAGCTCAGAGACCCCAGACTCATTCTGTCAAACATCTCAAGACAGTCCAGAGGATAAACCAAGCTCAGAGACCCCAGACTTATTCTGTCAAACGGATCAAGACAGTCCAGAGGATAAACCAAGCTCAGAGACCCCAGACTTATTCTGTCAAACAGCTCAAGAAAGTCCAGAGGATAAACCAAGCTCAGAGACCCCAGACTTATTCTGTCAAACATCTCAAGACAGTCCAGAGGATAAACCAAGTGCAGAGATCCCAGACTCATTCTGTCAAACACCTCAAGACAGTCCAGAGGATAAACCAAGCTCAGAGACCCCAGACTCATTCTGTCAAACATCTCAAGACAGTGCAGAGGATAAACCAAGCTCAGAGACCCCAGACTCATTCTGCCAAACACCTCAAGACAGTCCAAAGGATAAACCAAGCCCAGAGACCCCAGACTCATTATGTCAAACAGATCAAGAAAGTCCAGAGGATAAACCAAGCTCAGAGACCCCAGACAGTCCAGGGGAACAAATGATTAGGTCCTCAGAGTCCACCCCAACACCACCAGGGTCTGGGTCCCCTCAGCTTGACAAACTGCTGTCAGATCTGGAGGAGATGAAACTGAAGTTTATACCAGAGACCCTTGACACTCCTCTGTCAGAATCCAGTGTTGAAAGCCCTGAAGATGATCTGATTTTTGAGTATGAAGAACTTTCACCTGAAGATGAATTCCCAACAGAAACTACTGACCCCCTAAGAGTCAGCATGCCATCTGAAATACAGCCTGGAGAAGATAGTAGCCACACAAATGTAGCAGTCACAGAGCCTGCACATTGCCAGACATCCATTCAAGATGAACCTGAAATAGTCACAATCACTCCTGGTCTAACAAAAACCTCTGAGACAAGTATGCCATCAGGTCTTGGTAATTGTTATGATAGTCCTGTATCCCCAACTGACTCAAATCCTCCAGAATCTCCCCAACGATTTAGTGAAGTCATGGAGCCATCATTGAGCTCAAGTTCTCCTTTGGATGAATTGCACCATAGCAAACATGATGTTATTAATGTTAGTAAGACATTTTCTCCAGCGTCTTTCCTCACAGTAGCTCCAAAGAGTCACGATGATGCACCAGAAGAACACCTGCCCGATCTTCCTGAGGAAGATTCTACAACTGACATTCTTAAAAGTGAAGAAGAAGTTCAATCAGCTTTATTATCTCCTGACTCAAAGGGTGTGACCCAAGAAATGTTAACACAGGGTCCCCAAGATCAACCTCCACATTTAGGGGATGAAACTTCTGCTGAAGCCACTCAGAGCGAAGATTTCTCCTCTCAGTCTCTCTCCGATTTGACTCCAGAGACAGTTATATCTGCAAGACATTTTAGCTTTGAAAACCTGATGCCGTACCCCTCTGCAGGGAACTTTGAGACATCCTCAGATGAGGATAGGCCAAGGACCAGTGGAGCTTCAGAAGGATCTCTGACTCCTGTAGACTTGAAGTGTTTTAGCTCTCAGCCCAAACCCAAAGCAGAGATGACTTCATCGACCTCCGATGAGGAGTACAGCATCCCACCTGGGTATGCAGAGACCTGTTCTACCACAACCATGAATACCCACATGCCTCCGGAATATGCAAAAGTTGTGTGTGGTGGTGCGGACAGCCCAACCTTTGAATACTCTGACCCCGAGCCTTACTTTGATTGCAAACAGGCTTCATCAGATTTCTCAGAGACTGAGCCTGATGAAGCTGATCAAAGAACGAGGTCAAATAGAGATCAACCCCATGATCATGTCAGCCACCCTAGAGGACAAGAAAAGGTAAACCGAATGGTCCTGTTGTCTTCCGGAAGTGAAGATTATGAGGATGCTCCTTTTGTCAACGAGCCTCTTGATAATATAAATGAAGAGAATGAAGAAGCGATAAATTATTCAGGAACATCGGATGAAGAATTCATCTTGTGTGAAGCTTCACAACTGCCTCCAGTCTGTGAAATTGGGGCATATGATGATACTGATAAATATCTCACAAGGGTAAGACGAGATTTGGTAAACCACCCCGACATGCAAGTTTTCCCCAGAGCTGAGCTTGACCAAACACTATATTTGCTTCAGAAAGGAATGACTGCTAACCCTCTGGCCACGTGGATGGGATCTAAAACTCCTTATTTTGTTTTGATTTCAAACGTAACCAGTCCTGACTCAGCATGTCACTTTGCTGCTTGTAACCAGCTGTGTCACTCACTGTAATAACACGAGCTACATGTTCTCTCGTTGGCAGTAATCACATTAATAACTAAGCAAAAGCATGGTATGTTTTGCAAATGTTTTCCAAGATGCAGACTGCCATGTTGTACTTTCCGGTGTGAGATATCAAAATTCACTATAAAATACTGGTTGGAAAGTGCACCATGTCACTCTGCTCGTCGCTTGCTTTGCTGTAAACATGTATTGTCAATCCTAATGGGTTTCTGTTGCTTGGTCAGGAGATCGCCGCGGAGCTCGGATCAATGTCAGAAAGTTCAGATGATGAATTTTTGACCACCAGAATAGTGCGAAGGAGAGTTGTCATTCAGGTATCTGATTTAGCATGACCGGCGGTGTCAGGCATGGAGGGTGTGACTTCCAGAGTGCAACACTAACCAGGCTAGGACTTCACTGTCAAGTTCAAATGTTTACTGCCTAACAACCTTAAGTCTCATGGGTAAACAATGGGTGGAAGATTTTGTTTCAAGATTCATTTTATAAGAGATGCCACTTGATTTGCATAGATGGCTGAACCTCGTGGTGGTGTTTTATGCTGCTGTGAGCACTTCTTTGTTGGTTTATTTGTCAACCTACTGTAACCGTTTTTCCCTGAGAATGCAAGTTTGTTTCCTGTGTCCTGAATTCCCTATTCTCTCACTGAATTACCTTAAATGTACATTTTCTATCCTTTTCTCTCTAACGTGTTTGCATTTTATTTTTAAGGTGGAGCATTAAACACTTAAATACTAACAATATATTGACCTAGGTTAGCGTTTCTAATTGGTTGGTCGTCTTGTTTCCCATATAGGGTGATGAAATGCTTGACCTCCCCACTCAGTCGGTGACGGAAGAAAGGTACCAAGATGAAAATGGACACATTGTTGTCAAAAAGGTAACGCAAGATTCTACATAAGTTCCCATATACACATAGCAGCAAGACAAGACAAGACAAGAGCCAGTAAAAGCTTAGTAAAGCAAATGCTTTACCCCTTTCCTCAGGTTACCCGTAAAATTATTCGCAAGTGTGTTTCCGCGGATGGTGTGGAGCATGAACAGGTATCATTAGAAGGAGCTCCACAGGGGTCCATCAGTGCGGCAGAGGGAGATGGATACTCCAAGGTGGTGAAGCGCACTGTTGTGAAGAGCGAGGGAGACCACACAGAGGTGTGTAAACTATATTTTATGTTGACGTCAGTCAAGTTTCATTCAATATATTCAAAGTTTCATTCCATATATTCAAGGTTTCATTCGAAATATTCAGACTTCATTCCATATATTCAAGGTTTCATTCCATATATTCAAAGTTTCATTCCATATATTCAAGGTTCACTCCATATATTCAAAGTTACATTCCATATATTCAAAGTTTCATTCAATATATTCAAAGTTTCATTCAATATATTCAAGGTTCACTCCATATATTCAAAGTTTCATTCCATATATATTATATTTCATTCAATATATTCAAGGTTCACTCCATATATTCAAAGTTTCATTCAATATATTCAAGGTTTCATTTCCTGAATGGCATGCCATAATATATATATATATATATATATATATATATATATATATATATATATATATATATATATATATATATATATGTATATGTTTTTGGTTGTAGTATATAGTGGACAATTAATAACTGATGGTTCAATTTGACCTGTAGGTAACCTTTGCTGAGGGTTTCTCAGCATCAAGACAGGAGACAACTGGAAGCTGTAAGGTCAGTCGTGTGGAAAGGACGACGGTGGTGGAGGGTGAAAGGACAATGACACACCAGGGTGATCCATCTTTGGCTTCTGACCTCCCCTCAGCCCAAGACGACTTCAAACAGGTTTGTTAACATGTATACATGCCTACCTGGCACACAGTATGTGGTCAGGTCTTTAGTTTTTTTTAGAAATTCGAGAGAAATTACAGTCCGCCATTATTTGTTTCTATAGTTAAATCACATGAATATTGTTTTCTCCTTTCCATGGCACCAGGCATTAGGTTATATAAGTGGTTCTAGCAGAACAGAGCTCCCTCATGTGGTAGAGAGAGAGACTGTCAAGGAAGATGGAACTGTGGTCAGGAGGTGTGTGGGTGCTGGAGTGTGTGTGTGACTTCTTACAGTGACAGCCGTGATGCAGGCTTATTAGTTTTACTAATATTGACTTGTCACGTTTGCTGCTATTAACAACTCAAATGTTTGTTTTCTTGAGTGATCCTAATCAGTAGAGCTAACATGCAATGAACCTGATAAGATATGCACAACACTTTTCAAATCTAATGTCGGCTATAGTATTTTTAAGTGTGTGAAATAAAACGTTGCATCGTCCTGTGCACACGGCGCACACTATTTAATGGAACCGTTCCGCAGATTGCGTCTGAGTTTTACACTGCTAACAATAGAGCATGGTTTTAGTCTATGAATTATATTCTTTTATCTTTATTATTATGTACTGTGACTTCTTAAGACTCTCAAAAGCAAAAGCATGCTGTAGGTACCAGATAGCCTCAAGTATTCCACATATTGTAGGTGTTAAACAAAAGGCTAAGTAAAGATCAACAACCTTGAATAAATAAGTGGAGAAACATAAGTGCAGATTTTTTACTTACAGTGTTATATAAAGTAATCTTTCGGTTTCTGCAGGCTTGAAGTTACCGTGCATGTCTTTGATTTACAAAGCATGTGTGTGTTTCTCTCCTTTATGACTATAGCAACATCCTGTTCGGTTCTGTTCTCCTCCCTCTCCAGGGCCCACATGCGTAAAGGTCGCACCCGCAGACGAACAGTGGTGAAGGGAGCTGGGCAGCGCAAACAGGTCCTTCTAGAGCAA
The DNA here is from genome assembly GCA_004119915.2 of Collichthys lucidus. NCBI lineage: Eukaryota > Metazoa > Chordata > Actinopteri > Sciaenidae > Collichthys > Collichthys lucidus. The sequence goes on from CM014080.1 coordinate 5,245,012, forward strand.
GTGGACGACCCCAGAAAAGGGTCGAAACCACATGATCTCCAGCAGCATCTCCACCAGCTCTTTCACCGCTACTACGAGGAAGACGAAAAGGAGGAGGACGAGGACGAGGACGATGAAGAGGAGGAGGAAGAGTAGAAGAATGTGTAACACTCTCCCCAACTCCCCCCCGGCTCTGCCCATGCTAAAGTCCCCTCCCTTATCCTATGCATTAGCCACATGCAATCCCAGTGTGCACCACGGCACCTCGAAGCTCCCATAGTCTTCCCATTTAAGTCCTGGAAGATGACCTTTTTTTTTCTTTTGGTTCAAAAGTTTTGGGTTTTCTTCCCTGGCTTATAAAAATGTATTCATGATTTTCTTTTCATGTTCTGATGTTGTTTTGCCTTTTTGTGACCAAAGAAAGCCTTCTCTTGTTTTCCTGATTTCCACTTTTTATTTTCCATGTCAGACTTGTCTTTGATATTTTTTGTCTTGATGCTGTGGTAGAGCAACAAAAAAAAAAAAAACAGAGGAATACTATTCACACCGACTAACTTACAAACCTGACGGTAAAGAACACTTTACCTGCGATCTACTCTCTGAGTAGGTGCTCGGACTGAAAGACGATATCTCACACTGCACTGCCTCTCACACCCAGAGTTTCTCAGATATTCCTTCCTTTTAAAAACTGTCTCACTCACTGTACTAGCCTCTCTCCGCTTGTTTTGATTCAGGTGGTCAAGATGTCACGCAGAGAAAAACTGTACCAGACTGTATCGACACTGAATTTAACTGCTGCTGCTGCTGCTGCTGCTGTGTTTCGTGTAGGCTATGTGTAATCTGTCTTTGGGAAATATATATTATCTATAATCTAGACATTACTGACATCAGTAGCCTAGGAATTAATAATCACTCATGTGAAGTAGAGCAGGCATGACTAATCAACATCTGTCATTATGATCCTAGCTTTGACTGCTTTGTAGTTCTGTGGATTTTACCCTTCTGCCTCTCCTTCTCTTCTGTTCTGCCTTTTTTTCCTTCGTGTTTTTATGTTTAATTCTAATAATTCTCCTCAAATTGTTGATTTTGACTCGTACTGTATGAATGGTCAGTGTGCGTGCGAGGTATGCTTGAGTTTGAAGAGGTTATTCTCAGAGTTATAATTATTTAAACTATTGTTTGAAGATGTCTTATTTTAGAGTTTTTTTATTTTTTATTTAGTTTAATATTAGGAATAGAGGACTTATTTAATATTAGTTTGAACGCCATTAAGAGGTTTCTATTTATTAGGAAGTCCCTTGCTTTGGAGACACTTTTGTGGTTTTCTGCTTTATTTAATGTTTTAAACTTTATGAACGGGACAGTGTTGGACCAGGTGTTGGCAGTAGTGTGTTCTGTGTTTTAAGAGTGAATGAGTCTGTGAGTGTAGAAAAAGAATGTGTGTGTGTGTGTGCCAGTTTCTGTCCGCAAAGAAAAGAAAGATTTATTTTACACAAAACCCACGTTTGCACTCCTGAATGTCAGGAGGGAGCAGCCTCCATGCTTTTTGTGCACACGATACGAGAGGTAACAATTTGTCATAGCCACAAAGAGGGTGTCATTTTGGACAGGACAGATGATGAGCGTCACACCGGACACATGCATCATGAGGCAGGTGGAGAGCTTCACTGTACCATTATTCACAGCTCTGAGCATCACTACTGTGTGTATCTACAACATGTAATGTATTTATTTCACTATCACTGTTTACTTTGTGATTTAGAAGAAGAAAAAAAAAAGTCAAATGAAAACTAGTGGAAGTTCACTGTGACAGGTATGCTTTTAATTTGAAGAATCAGCATCCCTTTTTCTGTGATGATGACAGTTATATATACATATACAGTGCATATATAAATATCTATAAGGGCATGTATTACTGTATCAAAATTCAAAAAAGACAAAAAATGGCTGCAGTGTGTCTATGGCTGATAGAGAATAAAAGTCTACAAATGTATAGTGTTGTGAATTTTTCACTTGCTAAATCATACACGCAGTATAATACTGTGTGTGCTTTAATACGCGGCGTGTATGATGGCAAAAAAAAAAGACTCACATTAAACACACAGTCCATGTTTTTAATACTGAGCAGACGTAGTGCTGCCTCCTGCTGGGCTCCATAGGTACTGCAATGATTGCACAGTAGTTATCTGGTGTCAAAGTGTTGACCTCAATCTTTAACACGGTTATACAAACATCTTATTAAAGGTCCAGTGTGTAAGATTCGAGGGGGTTTATTTACATAATACGGCACAAATAAAATAAAATTAGCCATATCATTAGTATATGATGATCTGAAAATAATAATCTTTATGTTTTTATTACCTCAGAATGAGATGTTGTGGGTCATCTTCCATATATTTCAACATGTTGAACCACGTAACATTTCCAGAGAGGACAAACTAAATGTCCTGGCCACTGTGGTTTCCTTTACATTCTATCTGAAGGAGAGGGTGAAACGAGACGGTTGCAATCTGCGACCACACCGCCAGATGCCACTGAATCCTACACACCGGTCCTTTACCCTCAGTATGAGAAATTAATGCGGAAATCTGACAGATTTAATAATAGAACTGATGAATTATGGTCACGTTATGCAGTTCCACGATTCTAAATTAAATTAAAATCCAGCAGGGTCAAACGTTTCTGAAGGCTGAATGTAGGACGTTCAAAGGACGTCACTCGAGCAGCCACTGTCAGAAACAGACATGCCATTCGCTTGTGTGACATCCGCCATTTGGTTTTGTACTCTACCTACCTTATTTGCATCCCCCTCGCTTCACCCTCTCCTTCCTATCACGAAGGAGAAAGTCCCAAAGGTCGAATCCAGATGATGGTAACACATGGTGGACTCTACAGGTGGACAGGCACCTGTAGATAGACCGGACCTTTAAGTGGTTTAAAGTTTTTGGAGCATGCCTCTATATCCAAACAGTTTTAAGACAAAGAAAATATCACAAAGTCTCATTTCAAATGAATGATCAGCTCCTTCTCTAGGCCAATAATGATCACAAGTTAAAACTCATTCATTATCACACCTTTTAGCTGATTTATTTATTTCTTAAACATGTTAAGCCATCCATTGCCGTGCTGGCAACAGGTACACACCGTATAAGGAGTGGTGCATTGCATTGACATCATACGTTTCGTTAAAAGAAATTGTTTATCATATTTTTCCCCTTAAAAAAGAAGAAGAGACCGACCAATTGAAAAGAGCAAACAAAGTAAGAATGACGAAGACACTGGCATTGTCCTGCAATGGTGAGGAGACCACTGGCTGGTAGAAGCACTGATCGTCATGGAAGACATCCCGACATTTACTGCAGTCCAACTCTCGTCATCCTCTTGTCTGACTGCAACGTTCTCCACTCCGACGCTTTTACGACGCTTCCAGACTCACGAGCCCGACCCTCAGGTGAATGCTTAACAGTGCCTTTGCTCCATCTTCATCATCTCCACCTTCTCTGTGCGACTGGCAGAGTAACACCCCGGAAATGACGAGATTAAAATGTCAACAGAAACCCTACGTACGGTCATACGATACACGAGTACAAACATTATGAAAAAAATGAGTTTCTCATTTTTATACAAAATGTAAGGGGGGTGCTTCAGCCACCAGGAGTTTATGTTTCCTGCTCCTAGATATGAGGTTTCTGATATTTACGTTGGATGTTAACCATAACTGTTATTGGGTTTTTTTTACAACAGTTCCATGATACTGGAGGACATTAGAAACATTTGGGACAGGACTGATGCACAACAATAACAAATGCAAGTCAGTGATTCACAAATCAAACAGAAGATATAGTTTCATATGATCTTACTTACAATATCCCCACCCCCACCCCATGCACTACACAATAGTCTTGAATTTTCATATATTACATATATGCTACATTCTCTTATTTCTTATTTCACTGATATAAAGGCAAACATATCTCAATGCAAAGTGTAAGCTGCTCTGCTTTTCTTTACATTTAAATTAGTATTATAGGTTGAAATCGGACGGTTCAAACAGTAGCTCATAGCAAACATAAGTGTAGCTCATAAACTGGATTTTTACGTAAACTCTTAATTCCTCTGATAGCAAGAATAGCAATTTTTCAATGTTTGTTTTTGTTTTTTTTATCAACAATCACAATGTATATATACATCACCAGAACTAAAGCAAGCTCAATCTTAACATTCTGATCTCCAAATGTTTTTTTTTTTTTGTGTTTTTCTTTTCGTATTGCACACACATAAATACACATAAAAATACAGAACTAATTTTTGGGAGAGGTTACAGTAGTAGAATTTTTTAAACATCTCTATTTTTATATTTAAAATGCATACCAAAACATCTTAAAAAACAAACAAAGGAAGAAAAAAAATGCTTGTTTCATAATAATGTCCGAATACTGTGTGCAGCCACCCGGCGGTGGTTTCGAATGGTGTCCTTTAACAAAATGCCATAACAGTAAAATGTATTAATACTTGTGTCCTGTGCGATGTCATGTCCTTATAGAAGGGTCAAAGGTCGGAGAGCAGTCATGGGGTTGGCTAGTTGACTGCCCTACTAGATTTGCAAATGGGATTTTTTATTTTTTGTTTGTTTTTGTTGTTTTTTTTAATCATTTTTTGCGACCACATGTTGAGATTCCATTAACTGCAAAAAAAGAAAGAGAGAGAACAGACATGTAAGAGCAGGAAAAGCACAGGTGTGATTTAAAAACAGGTTTGTGTAATCCGGGTTATTGACCGTGAACAGTACACACCTTTTGTCCGCCCATACTGTGTTTCCAGTTATTTAGCCTAATTAGACTTCCTTACAGGATTCGGGGGGGGGTGTTTACAGACAGTGCCTTATTATAGCCTGACCCACTCTCTGCCTCACTTTTGTTGCAACTGTTAAGAAGGTGCAACTTAAACAACGCCTTTATGAGTCATATTTGTTCACGTTCAAGTTTATCTTGAATGAGTGAAAAGGTCTGTGTGGGTGGATGCAGGTATAGGGTATAAACATGAAAGGTTACACCTGTGTGTGTTTCCTGCTATGACGAGTGAAACCTCTGAAACTGACCACTTCCTTTAACTCCTCCACTGAGCTGCAGTCGTCATAGCTTTGCAGCATCATAGTCCGGCACAGCAGGTCTGGCAAGCTTTCAAAGCGGTGTGCTTACTTCATATCTCGTGGAGTAATTATATACACCCAGCTGCCAGAGTGATCCAATACAGCAACTCTGCCATGTATTTTACTTTTATGAAGTATTTTTATCTTTGTTTTTTCTATAGTATTTTATATATTGTGTATTGCGAGCTGCTGTGGGATCAGTAAAGTCTATATTATTTTTCTTGTAGCCCATCTTGAATATGCAAAACATCATCTATGCAGCCATCGGGTGCATATTTAAGATACTTATCCAGCCACATTAAAAAGAGTTTTTTAGCCAACTAACAAGTTTTAGTAGCCGACAAATTCTAAGCTAAAAAAGAGAGGCCTTACTACAAAGTTCTAATAGTAATCTGTTCATTTTGTCGCAGTATTGTACAGCAGTATCTGAGCAGCAGTATTTCCCTGTGTTTTCTGGTCTGTTACACCTTTGATCGCTCATTGATGGATGCAGTTGTGGCGTGGTCAGAGCTTCCTGTGTGTCTCTTACTGGGAGGGGATGCTGGGTGAGCCGGAGCGGTGGAAGTGGATGTTCTGCCACTTGCCGTCGCGGCGGTGCCACACGCGGGTCTCCTCGGACTGCATGGTGCGGGGCATGCCGGCGGCGTCCATGTACTGGGTCAGTCGAATGTAGGCGATGCACGCCGCATTTTCCCCAATTAGGTGCACGTGTGGGTTCAAGAGGATGGTGTGCACCGGCTTGTTCCCTTTGGACAGGGCTGGAGGGGAAGGACGTAACTGTCAGTATCACATATATGACTCACTTTCCATGATTTTCATGTCTGTTAGAGACAAAACAATAAGCACTGCCTTATTAGGAACGCTAACTGACATGAAAGCAAGAGGAACTAAACGTCTCCATATGTTAAGGTTGGACAGTGGACAGGCACAGGCTTGCCAAGTGATTGAGGTTTCTAGGACATATCTGGTTTATCTGTACTATTTTTACCCAGACCGAGGACATTCTGCCATTTATAGCAGTCATTATTCATTAGTGATTTTCTATTTTTTGCTCCAAGGTTAGCCTATAATCACAGCCGTGACCTTGTAGTGTACCAGCATGAACTGTAAACTGACTAAATACTCATATTAAACATGCATATCTTCCATATGTGTGTGTTGAGCACCGTCCTTCTTTAAAAAATATAGTTTTATATTGTTTCAACAGATTTCTGTGCAGAAGTTTGGGTGTTTTGTCTTTGTGTACGTCATGTGTTTGTGTCACCTGTCACCAGGTTAGCTCAATTAGTTTCCTGCACACCTGATTCCAATCAGCTGATTTCACTTCTACAGCTGTTATTTATCAGCTCGTTTGGCTGCGTGTATAAACGGCTCTTCCAAGCGCGTCGGTTGCTTGAGATTGTTGCTCTAGTGCGCGAGCGTTTCATGTTACATTGCATGCTGCCGCGTATGTTGTCGATGGTTTGCGTTCACGTTAAACTGTAGGACAAAACCTCACATTTAAGTACACATGCTGTTTTTTTGCATGTATACTTTATTTTACACACGTAACGTATTCAAAATACAACTAGAACTAACGTATTTTGGATTCCAGCATTGCAGTGTTCTAGGAAATGAAACAAACTGCATGTTTTTCCCAAACTGCTCCAGCGGAAATAAGACCAAATCATTCAGAATTAATCTCTGCAAAATATTTGAAATGTTTGAACAGTTCTGAACTCTATACACCCCTTAATGTTTCTAAAGGCCAAATGTTCCTTCATTGTCCAGTTCGGGTGCCAGCTGGCTACTTACTAACTCTATATTTCAACAGTACGAGCAAGCATCTCACACAGTGAGTTCCCTCCTTACTGTTTTATTATCTATTTTATAAAATGTGACAGTTTGAGGTCAAACGCTGCCCTGATGATGCTGTTGACTTTCCGTTGTTTTGGTTTTTTTTGTGGCCGTGTCATGATTAATGTGTCTGAACTCACCATTCTCAAAATAAAAGCGATGGAAGTCATGTCCTTCCACCAGGTTTCCCAGGGCCTCGGGCTCAAAGGAAGTTAGACCAGGATCACAAATCTTCCTGTTGTGCAAACAAAACAAAAAAAATTAAGAATTAGCAACGAAAGTAATGAAATCTTTACAGCCAGAGATGTTACTGTACAAATGCAGAGAGGAAGAAACGTACGCATAGGCCTCAAAGTCTCCATTGTTGATAGACTCAATCAACTGCTCAGTGACTTTGATGATTTCCTGTTTGCGGGCTACAACAGAAGATCAGAGAACATCATCAACAACACAAACGGACGTTAAAAATAAAAAATAAAATTACGAGCTGTTACTGTATTCCAGGCAAATGTAGGTCTGAGTGCAGGTAAAGGAAATCTGACACCAAATCAGCTTCAAATGGATTCTAGTCTACGATTTAGCTGGATTTTATTTATTTTTTTAAGAGTTATTAGAAATGGAAGGCGCTCGGGGAAAAAAAAAGAAGTATTTCACAAAATTGTTGTCAGGTCATATCTGAGTAACAAACCAAGAAAGCCTCCCATGACTAATAGTGATATCAGGCAGGAAAATGCAGGATGACACGATTCCTTTCGCCCAACAAAGCTCAAAATGGACAAAGACAAACCAATGCTCAGATGCAAGTATTCGCTACAGAAGCAGTTTGTAACTAAGTAATGTTGACAGTTACCTTTATTGTTATTGGTGCAGGCTGGGGGATATTAAAAAAATACTTAATTCGTGCAACAAAAAGACATGTTAAATAGGATAGAAATATATAAAAATCAGCTCCATCGCCTTCACAGCCATGAGCTACAACACCGTGTGAGTCAGCTTTCTAGTGCATGAGTCAGTGTTTGGGTTAGTCAGACAAGAATCAGATAGAGACACAAATATACAGAAGCATAAATCCGATGGCAGGAGCAGATATTTAGGGGTCAAGAACAGGTTTGATTTCACTTGAGAGGGGAACGTCTCGAACCACAAGCTATCAAACACCCACTGATCTAAGCCAAAGAGAATCAGGAGCACGGGGTTTGAGACACAGATCACTTTCCTCCAGTGATTACAGGGAAGGGAGCGAAACTGGGCAATTCATCCCCCACTGTGGAGGAACTTACTCTGAAACGAGGAGGTGGGAGTCTGCCTCGAGTCAGACATCTGTGAGGAACGGCTCTTAGAGTTAAAGACAGCGCTCACTAAGCTGCCCAGACGAACGGCTGTCAGGGATTGCATGAATGTGATTGGATGTCAGGTGTGTGTGTGTGTGTGTGTTGAGCAGGGAGTGTAACAAACATAAAGGTTGATACATATGCATGAAGGCCAAAGGCAGGATAGGAGATATATCGGGCGGGGTGGATGGATATTTTCAACAAAACATAAGAAAGGGGAGAAAAAAATAGAAATGAGACACGTTTAGTAATAAGGAAACATAAAAAATAAGATGCATAAAAGTGAGCTGCGTTTTTCTTGATCAACCTCAGACATAAGATGGAAGAAACTAGAGGATGCGAGGGAGGGAAGGACAGAAAAAGAACAGGGCGGATCGCATCTGGCAAGAGCGGCTGACAGCCGAGAGGAGGGCTGCGGTAACTCGCTTTGCATTTCAACTGCGTTGCAAAACAGAGCGAAGGGAAAAACACACAGAGGAGCGATAAGTCGGACGCCTGTAACCTCACAGTGTAGGCGAGTAAGTAGGTTAATCAGAGGAAAAGACAAATTCTCCTACCTTTTACATCCTCGTCCTCTATGGTGGTGTTGGCACTCTCAATGGACTCCTGACAAAGAATGACAACCTACAGATTTTGTATATGTAATACATGTTTCTATAATGATACAGTACAGTTTGAAATATGCAAACACATATATTGCTATACTGAGTAATTCCCTTGATGATACAGTATAAAACAAGAGGAGGGATGACATGCAACAGCGTTCTCCTGCTGGGCTTAAAGCAGGGATGCTGCGATTACAAGGTTAGAGTCTTAGACCCAGAGGGCAGTGTGACCCGGTGAACATAATTTATTACAGTTGATTATATAACGAGTTCACACTACGAGATAATCCTGCTACAGTTCACAGGGGAAGTTATTCATCATGATTGCAAAAGGAAAATGCTTAAAGCACAAGAGCAAACAGCTTTGATATTAAAGTCTGTGTAAAGTCAGAATAAATCTGTGTTCTGAGTTTGTCAGACCAAAGAAGAAAGTGTTCTTAACCACACAGCCAAATTCGAATGATTAAAAATAGACGAGTTTATGAAATTAGGTGTCAAAATCAGGTAAAAATATATTCTCAACTCCAGGTCTGACTTTAAAACGCTCTGAGCTGAGATGAATTCATCTCTATCTCTTTAGCTCAGGGTGGCCTCAGCGTGTCATCGAGCCACCCTTTAAGGACCGCCCACAAAAATCCTGAGACTGAAAACTAACTCCACATTTCACTAATATATCATTCAAAGTCTTTTCACGAGTTTTCAGCAACTATTTTCCAACATATTTAATGTATTTTAAAAGAGATCTCAGGATTGCTTTTATACTGACTTAAATAAATAAATACGAGTGAAGATGAACATTTTGTTCCAATACCTTATTTCCATCCACGGGGTTGTGGATCACAGTTGTCTGTGGTTCCTAAAGAGAACAAATGACAAACAACTTGTTGAAGGAAATAACCGGAATAAGCTAAAATGAGGGATGATGGCATAGAAACTGTTGAAAAGGAAATGTGTTTTTCAGTGTGTATCTTTAGAATTTGAAGGCGGTCTATCTTTGACCTAATTTTCTCGTCTCTCTAAATACATAATAACCCTGTTCATCATAATGTATCATACATCAAATAAACCCATCTTTGTTTGCCTGTCCCCGCTTTTATCTCTCTTCCTGCACACTCACTGTCTTTTTCTGTGTCTGTCTGCTTTTCTCGACAGTGTCCTGCCTCTTTAATCAGATGTCTGAGCTTTTGTGGAATCGATCCTGATGACCAGCTCAGTCCTTCTAATCACTCCCCCCGATTACAGTAGATTATAGCCATAAGCAGGCTGAATCTGTGTATGTGTGTGTGTGTGCATGATGGTAATGATGGAGAGAGAAAGGAGGATAGACGGTGTGTGAAAGAGAGAGAGAGGAAAGAGGAGATGCCATGTGACTGCGTTCATGCGTAATCTTCTCGACAGCAAATGGGGGGACAGAAAGCCTTTGACATCATGCAGAGCAGCGAGTCATGTGGCCTGACGTAGACAGCCAGTCAGCAGACACCGTGCGTGAGCCAATGAGTGACGGCCAAGAATCACTTGGGAATGTAGCATCATAATGAGCCCAAAGAGCTGACATCCTCACACTCCACAGTCATGCACTGACAGACAACAGAGCACTGAAATACATACATGTCATGACACGAGAGGAGCACATGCATGGTGTGGGTGTGGAAAGAGAAAACGGAGAGAGGAGAGGAAAAGGGAGCAAGGAGAGGAGGGGGTGAGGTAAAGGTTTAACCACATATTTTAAACTACACTAGTCATGTGTGTAAACGCTTGTTGTTTCAGCCCAACAATAATAATATACTGATCCAGCCAAGCTCCGTGTGCCCTGTGCATGCTCTGCTACCTCAGATGGATGAAATATGCTGGAGCTGAGACATGCCACAAAAGCTTTTACACATTGTTTCATTCAGGGATAGCCTAAAATTAGGCTAGACACCTGTTATTACCCATTATACCCATTATATCATCTGTATTAAGCATTTAAATCATCAAACCTGTACCTCCTCCACAGTGAGGCGTGAGGTGAGGAGGTGTAGAGGTGCACGTGTAGGTGTGTGTGTGTGTGTGTGTGTGTGTATACCAGAGCAGGGGCAGGGCCAGTGTCTTTAGGACTGGTCACTGTGTTGGCTTTGTTGTTGACCTGCAGGGGGCAGTGTAGAGGGGATATGACACACATACACACTTTTCAAACACACACACAAACGCACGCACACTGGCTACCATCCACTCCAAAGTGATCATCCCAACTCATGTGTCCCGAAGATCTCATGTTAGTGTTAACTGTTACCGATCAATGAAATCTTGGTGTTAGGCACTTTAAAGCAGGAGGGCAGCTGTATTAAAGACACTTTAGACAGAAGCAGAAGTTAGATAAACTGGGCTGTGCTGAAGGTAGGTTATTATTAAAATAGGCTGTAGGGAAACTTCTTGTGTTTCTAAAAAACAAATTTCTAATAGGATTGAATTCTGCTGGAGAACACAAAAGACGTCAGCAGTCTGTGAATCAGCCTCCTTTTACAAACACTCATTTTCGTCACTGTAGGACACCAGAGAAATACAATTTCCTGAGCTTAAAAAATCTGTGCCTGAATGTTCAGTGTGGCTTGACTGTTCCTCTGCTTACGTGGCTTTGTGTGTACTCGCTCAGATCTTCATGAATATCCTCTATATGAGACTGTAACATGCCATTTCACTGCACTCAGACCTTTCTGTAAAAGCCTCAGATCAGTGGAACACCATGCATGACTGACGTGAAGAGTTACCAGCTTCAAAACTCTGTTCATACACACCTTGAATTCTGTCTCTTGTGTCTGTTTGACTTTGTATTACATTATTGTGCCGTTTCTTCGTTTAGCTTGAAGCTATAATCCGACACAGTGCATCAAATTTGTGTTTTTAAAATGTGCATGACCATCCACACTGTCAGATAAGGCAGTAACAGGTTTTGAAACTTTTACTCAATAGTGGACCAAATATAAAATAGAAAACTCCGCCAACAGACCCTCCTCCATCTTCCTCATCTATCTATGAATGTCAACATGTATTGGTCCAACCTTCTAATGATTCAAAAAGTTGGCACAGTAAATACGGTAATAGTTTTCATCTGGATTTAACAGTTCAGTAGGGAAAGGTTTCCAAGGTATTTTGTACAAAATGCAAAACTGCTTTTTGCTTTTAGTTTTCATGGGATGCGCTCACATGGATGAGGGGATAAACTCCCTGGAATGGATCTCGTAGTGTGACATACTGTCGGCCTGAGTAAGACCCGAAAAAAGTGAGACTGCTTCAAAAGTTGTACGCAGAGGTCCAATCTCAAACCAACACTCACTTCTATGTAAAAGAGGCACGCAGAATCCGTCACATACACATTGTATATGCATGCACATGTGCATACACGCATGCACCTCTGCATCAAGTGCTCATTTCAGACTGGACCCTAAGCACACAGAGAAACTATGATAGAGCACATGAGGGGCTCTGTGGTAAGGATTAAGTGTCTAAGGTTTAGAAAAACACGGGCGAGAAGAGACACTAATGATACCAATGTTTTAAAAACGTTTCATAAACCAGAAATATCACATATAAATTAATGTGGTCTGCCGTGAGAGCAAGCTAAGAAAATAAAAACCGTCGCCCACTGCTTGGACTGACTGTCCCTGAAAGATGATGTTGTGTGCACAATGCATAATAATTGTCCAAAAGGCTCATCACACACCGAACGTTGCAATAATCATTTTTCTCCACAGTGCAAAAGCAGCTCACCTTAACGCCGTCTTGCTTCTTGTTGAGCAAACTCTTGGCTGCTGTAGAAGGAAAGAAAGAGACGACACTTCAGCAACGAGAGTTTGCAAACGAGAGCCTGAGGCTACCACTAACATGCAGCAAGCATATCAGTCAGCTGTGCTTATCTTCAAACTCCAGGTGCAAAAATCCAACTGCAAAATCCATAATGCAATGCAACAGATGCTTAGAGGAGCATCATCACTTATGCAAAGGTTGTACTCCGATTACATGTAACTCACAAGTGGAGGGGCTGGAAGTGGGTGGCGTATTTAGCAGGTGATGAAAGGGATGATCTAACCCATCTCCAGCAGACTCACACGGCATTCTTAAACTGACATTTGCACACATACACATGCACTTATCCACTAACGCACACACACACACACACACACACACAATCCCACCATTCTCTCTTTGCACAAAAGGAATCCAAACCCTGGATTGCATATCAAAGTACATGCTGCATCCTTTATCTAAACTCAATTCTGATTTCGTATTTCTGCAAGCGTGAGCTTCAATATCTTTCAAAATACCATCATCTTCATGCATGGTGTGATTGACTATTAGAAAAAGGGGTAAACATCATCAACTATTTATTGGGCCCAGCCCCCCACATTAGTTCGCTGTCATTCCAAATAATCTTACCTCAAAATGGAAACCACAATCCAAATAAAAGAAGGAAAGAAAATTGAAAAAAAAAAGGAAGAAGAACGATGAATAAAAAGAGACACAAATGCGCGAATGCATTTTTACTGTAGAATGAAGAGAGAAGGCAGGCCTTAGTAAGAGCCTGAGAAAACAGAAACGCATGCAGAAAGGTATGACAGTGCAAAACAGAGAGAGTGAAAGAGCATCAGCAAGAGAGATAAAGAGAGATGGCTGTTTACCGGCGGCACCTTTTGTGCCACGATCGTCCTCGTTTTATCAGAGATGAAACAGATCCAAAGCATTCTTTTCAAAGTTAAAGACTGACTGACTAGAAGATTCATTTTTCACAGAGCATCTAACCAAACTATCTCCGATATTAAAGGCTTAGGAGCATTTCCAGCCTCCTGCATGAGACGAATGTTTAGTTTTCATGTCGTGAGCAGAAGGCTGAGAGCGACATACCTGAGAAGTTTCTTGTGACCAGCAAAGTGGTCAATATGGCTCCCTGCAGTGATAGAAAAGAAGGAGGTAATGATGATGGAAGGAAGGAAGAAAGAAGGAAAGGAAGGAAGAGACAGAAATAGGAAGATTGATTAAAAAGGGGAGCACAGCAAAAGGGCAACTTGAAGGTTTTAAGAGAGCGAGTCATCATTTCTAAGTTTCACTGAGAAGAATTGAGTGAGGAAGGAGGAGGAGAACATGAAGGATTGCCAAACGTCTCACCTTGAGTTTCCTCCTGGCGTTGAATTTCTTCAGGCACTCCACAGTCTCCTGCCTGTGCATCATGGAGGCTACAGTGGAGCGTTGCTGCAGGTAGAAGATGAGAGGATTCGTGGATTAGGAATAAGAATGTAAACAATGGATGTGTGTGTTCAATTAAGTTGTATATCTGTATCTGTGTGTGTGTGCCACGTACGCAGATCCAGGGGTGTTTGAGAGCCTCTGCGGCAGTGATGCGTTTACTGGGGTTGATGGTTAGCATCTTGTTGATCAGATCTTTGGCCTCAGGAGTTACAGTGTCCCACTCTGGGGATGGGAACTGTCAGAAAACAAGAGTGTTAAATGATTGTGACATGGAGGAGGCTAAAATCAGATTCTTCTTGAAGCAAGGCAAAGAGTGAACAGACAGACTGATCCTCTGGGGGATAAGGTATGCATGCAGACGTACAGTTGTTAAGACCATTAATTCATCTTTGATCGGTAAAGATGTCTCCAGAAGCTGGCCATGTTAAATGATGAGTCATTACAATAAACCAGAATCCACCACACACTGCAAAATCTAAAAATATACAGCTGTCACTGCCTTACTGCGACAGTTATTGTTCCCCCTGACCTCAGTGAGGTCTGCCGACTTCAGCGGACCCAAAAATCTTAAACTTAAAATCAAAAGTGGCCGAGCATTTGCAGCTGTGGCTCCCACAAAAAAAACAGTTGATCGCTTTATGAAGATGCTAAACACTCACCTGTCGAGGTGGCGAGTCTTTTATTACTGCTTTTATTCTGTTTACTGTTTTATTGTTCTTTATTGCTTTCATTGCTTTTAATTTTATTACTTCCAGTTTAATCTTTCTAATGTTCGTACAGCACCTCATGACTCTGGCTTTGAAAGGTTATAAATACAGTTTACTTATTTACTCATGGTTTCCGTAACAATAAATCTTATCAGAGCCAGGTTAATGAGATTAGATTTCATTTTTTTTATATATATATATATATACTTTTACTGTATGCTTACATCATAGGCCCCAGCCTTGATTTGTTGGTAAAGGCGGTGCTGGTCCTCATCCCAGAAGGGAGGGTAGCCCACCAGCAGGATGTATAAAATCACACCTGAGAGGAAGTGACATGGTTAGTTAAGACCTCACTTAAAACACTTGAAATAACATGAAAGGGCAGTGCTGGTGCAGAACCATAGATAAAAAGCCATAGACTGAGGTGTCAAGTTGTAGTGAGAGAGACTTTGTTATTTACCGCAGGCCCACATGTCCACTGGTTTCCCATACGGGTCTTTCCTCAGGACTTCCGGAGACAAGTATCCCGGAGTGCCGGCAAAACCTGTAGGAGTAATATGGAGGGAGGGAGGAGATGTGGAATGGTAGGCAGGAGTGGGCAGTTCAGTGACCAGGCTTGTTTCTCAACTCACTGAGCGAGGTTGATTGATTGATCGATTGATTGATTGGTTGGCTGCTTGATTCACCAACTGATTCAGGTTGAAAAATGGATGGATGAATACTCACCAAACCATGCCTGCTGGTCCCCCTGCACCTCGATAGCCAGCCCAAAGTCAGCCAACTTGACCGCCGCCCCCTTCAGCTTACTGGCCAATAGAAGGTTCTCAGGCTGGGGGGGGCGGAGTCAAACAGGTTAGAGGTGAGAGGTCACACGCTCTGGGAACAAGCCGCCCACAGACACAGATCTAAGATCAGATTAGCCAAACCAAATCCTAATCCAAACTATTAGGGGTCAACGATGCTAAACTGCTCTTAAATCAGTGTCTGAGGCAACTCCCTTTCTGCCACACAAATGACAGAGAAACATAAACGTGCACGGGACCAAATCTCTACGTGACCACGGACAGTTTTTTTTTTTTTTTTGTTGTGGACTTGCTCCCCATCAATCTCATGGATTCTGAGAGAGTG
The DNA here is from genome assembly GCA_004119915.2 of Collichthys lucidus. Taxonomy (NCBI): domain Eukaryota; kingdom Metazoa; phylum Chordata; class Actinopteri; family Sciaenidae; genus Collichthys; species Collichthys lucidus. The sequence continues at coordinate 5,260,967 of CM014080.1, forward strand.
AATCGGTTACGGACGGATGATGTGCTCGTCCACAGTAACGCCTGATTCACTGTTTAAAATCCATGAGCTGGGAACAAAGTGCACACTGCAGGGAGAAGGATACAGGAGGGAGGTGCGGCGTAACAGGAGACGTGGGTGTAGGAACGAGTGACTCAGCCACATATGGGTAACGACAAACACACAACGCACGGTAACACAGTTTAGCACAGTCATAAATATATGTAAGCCCCCAGCAAACACACACACACACACACACACAGACAGGTGCAGAAAGGTCTTTGCTAACCTAAGGCCGGTTAGACGGCGTGCTCTGCTGAATAATACATTTCCTAACATTTAGATGCTCCAAACACAGACAGCCTGTGAGCAGTCAGTTTATGGCAGACATATGACTCAACTAAATGACAAGTGGACGCATAATCATTTACATAATCATAAATAAATCCTCCTGATCATGAAGTATCTGAAAACTCAGACGAAAGACATCTTCCCTATAACAAAGTCGACAGATTATCACATAAACCATCTCGATTATTCTAATTTTTTTCCCTCCTCTCGTTGTTTCTCACAATTACGTGTTTCACAATCCATCTGAACTAATTCAAGGGAGCTTCTTTTTCTTTTACTCAATGTAAAAACACTCTCGGGAGGTTATGATAATAAAAACTGCCATTGGAATATTCATGACCTTGGAAAATCTTTCACATAATTTTTACATAATTATGCAAATGATCATTCCTGAGGTTCTGCCTTTGCTGTGATTGCTCCTCGTCCTCGTCACCACAGCGCTTACACAATCCCACACACACACACACAGAAAGCACACATAAGGATGCTAGCATACTCTCTGCATCGTCAGGGGTAGTATTAGAGGAGGATCATTAATATGACACTGACAGGCCCAGAACATAGATTTAAATGTAACACTATAGGAAAGCAGAGCGAAGCTTTAAGCGCCTGCAGTTTGGTCGGTGTGAATCTTATTCCTGCACACCAGAACTGGACTCAAAGCTGAGGTCAAGGTCAAATAAGTTTTATTAAATGCTCAAAGCTTTGAGAAATTAATGACGTGAGAAAACGCTCATCAGAAACACAAGTGTGTGGATGCAAAGACTGCAAAGGAGGGGGGGCACTGGGTCTTTCTCAGCGTTGCCATCTGTTGCCCAGAGTCACATCTGAACTTGGCTGCTGCAGCCCGTGGCTGCGGTCATACAAACCTTCAGATCCCTGTGGACAATCCCATTAACGTGGCAGTGATGGACACTCTCGAGGATTTGCTGTATGCAGTGGCTGAGTGGCAGCAGGGTAATGAACGAGTGCGGGGTCGCAAATGGAAGGAGAGACGGAAAAAGCAGAAGGAGGAGAAGAAGGAGAGGAAGAGAAGATGAGGGTTATTAATAAAGAGGAAACGTGTCATATCATATATCCCTCTCATTAGACTTCTTATGTGTGATGCAGCTTTCTTGAGCGGCGACATTAAGTCACATGACGGCAAGTCATTTTTCACACTATATAGATGAAGCAAAGCTATACAGTGTGTGTGTGTGTGTGTGACAAGAAAAACACAGATGCGCATACACACTGTCTCCTAGTTTCTCTCTCTCTCTGGGGAGGCAGTGCTTCAACATAAAGGTAGGCTGTGTATGATTAATAACACAGGCTATATGTCGTTAATCACCCTTATAAATAACTCTGTGAGATGCGGCAGAGACAAGGCAGCTGTATGATACCTCTGAGACGGCCGTATGCGAAACACACAAATATACACACACACACACCAGTTCACAGATACAGATGCATAACGGCTGCTGTGCTCAGCAGTGTGTGTGTGTGTGTGTGTGTGTGTGTGTCTGTTACCTGGCATCAGCCTCACTGTAGTACTCCCTGGCTACGATGTCCTCAAACAGCTCTCCTCCTGTCACCCTGTGGAGAGACAGAGGAAACATTATAGCGCACATGTTCTCGTCTCTCTGGACTGAAACACAGTCATTGATTGTCAACACACACGCACACACCGTGTAGTTACACACCCACAAACAATTAAAGCCACGACGATGTGCGCGTTAATGTTTCACGTGTGTTTGCGTGCATTAAAGAGGTTTGTATGGGGGCACATATCTACCCTACAAACACATCCACAGACACACAAGCATGCAGGAGAGGGGGATATAGGTCATGGAGTGAGTTGCCCCAGCTCTTCATAAGTTCAAACTTAGCCTAGTTACAATTTGTTAAAGTGAAGATTTATGCGGCACTAAATAAAACAGGCTGCATGACACAAACTCGTTCTTATTAAGAGAGTCGTTGACTTATTTCAGCCTGAGTAACGGTCAAGGGGAACTGAAGAGTATTAAATTAAATTTAATTAATTAAATTATGGTTGACACATCTGTCCTGACACTTAAAAAAAATGCTGTGTAATGATGACGTAAACCTGGAAGATCAATTTTCATAAAAATAACACGATGCAGCAAAAAAAACAGCCGATTTACACTTAAAGGTCCAGTACGTTCTTCTGTTTTTCTGAATCTTTCTTCTTGTTATCATGTACAATATTTGTCCTGTACACGTGACGTCACGTCACGTCTGTCTGTCCTGGGAGAGGGATCCCTCCTCTGTGGCTCTTCCTGAGGTTTCTTCCACCTTTTTTCCCTGTTAAAGTTTTTTGTGGGCAAGTTTTTCCTCACTCGAACTGAGGGTCTAAGGACAGAGGGAGTCACTTTCTGTACAGATTGTTAAGCCCTCAGAGGAAAATAGACTTTGTGACTTTGGGCTATACAAATAAAATTGATTTTATTTGATTTGCGAGTTAACTGTTGCTTTCCTCAAGCGCCTGAATTCCTGCCTGCCGTACCTGCAAAGTCCAGCCCAGTTTTATCATCACACTGCTCACACCAGCTCTGCACCTCACCGGACATCCACCCAACTCCAGCCCATGCAGACATGGTGAGAAAAAGCAAACACATCCCCAGACTCTGGCCAGTTTTAAACCCAGAACCTTCTTCCGTAACAACCGTGCCACTATGCTGCCAATCACTAAGACATGCTGTCCAACCTGGTTTAGTTAATCATCATGTATCACAAAGAACTTTACATATGTAGTCATTATAAACAGCTGTCATAACCGTGTGCTTTATAATAACTACAGATGTTTTTATGCGTGTCGTTAACCTCGTAAAAAAGTACACTCACATTAAATTCAAAAAACAGGACACAACATGTTAAAATTGCTGTGTTTGCTTAACGACTGGCAGAGGATGTGTGTGTCAGAGAGTGTGTTACTCACAGATCAAACACCAGGTAGTGGAAACCCTCTTCTGATATGCTGTCATGGAGTCGTACTGTGGAGAAGATTCAACAAAAAAAAAGCAAAACAGAGACAGAAATCAGTCGACGCCTCAGTAACGCTGCCAATACTCATTATTTACATTCTGCTTTGTGCTCAGTCGAGCTGTCAGCTGTCACATGTGTCAGAAACACAGAGGTAAAATGCAAATCAGGTTGCAAAATCAGTTTCCGACGCTAATCTGCTATTCTACTAATGTAGTGATTCACAGTGATTAGCTGAAACCTTTTGAGCTTTGAATTCAAATTATGTGCACGGTTAACTATACAGAGCTTTGTTGCCTCGAGTATTAATTACTGTAAATAAAACGTTTTAATAACCACATTAACCGACCTGCACTCACACACACACAATTAGCCCTGTAACAGATAGGTCAGGCAATAAAAATTAGGAGTATACTGGGGTGCAGATGTTTTAACTCTTATAGAGTGTGTGTGTTTTCTGTCTTTTGCATGTCTTGTCCACTCCCCTTGTGTGTTTACTGAGGCTGGTAGAAAGAGATAATTAGAAAATATTTGAAAAATAAGAGAGACAGGTTAAGGGGAAGTGTCATTTTGGACAAGAAACATGTTCATTACTAAGCGGAAAACCAAAAAAGGAAATTGTCAGTGGTAAGACGTCCGAGACAACTGACAGAGCTCCTTGAGAAGCTTTTTCTCTGTAACCCCTTTTGTGTGTTGCAGTGTTAAACGCTCCTTCTTGTACAAGGATAATAAATTCAACTTAAACTTTGATACTTTGAATCCAGTCTTCCTTATTTCTAGCCTTATTTCTCGTAACAGTCATCTGAGCTGGGATCTGGGCTCAAGCCGGATTAGAAAACAAAGTAATAATAAATCCTGTATCCTGTTTTCTTAAACTCTGACTTTGTTTTGAATTTTAAATGAAATTTTGGACTTGTGTTTCCACGTCGGTTCTTGATCCGTGCAGCTGTGCTGACATTTAATCTGAGGTCTTAACATACACAGGACTTTGTATTGACATTAGGAAGTCAATAATGCCCTCAAAGCCAAGCTAAGTATTTGGCTCCTGATACTAAAGACTTGTCTGACATAATTTCTCTTCTAATATCGTAGTGTTTTCAAAGCCCACGAGTCCAAACGTTCACCCATAGCTGCTCTTATAAGCGGAGAGTTATCTGACTGCAATGGGAGCTGTGGTGCAAAAAAAAATCTAAAATAATGAGAGCCAAGAAAAGAAAGAGAATGTGTGGTTGAGTGTGGAAAGAACAAAGGAGGACAGACAGCTTCCATCAGAGGTATAATGAGGAGGAAGGAGCGTGAAGGGTCAGTGGTTTAGAGAGAGAGCGTGAGGCTCCTGTGTTTTTCTGATGACTCGGCTGGGAGAGCACACAGATACATCATCATTAGATACCTGTGTGTACTCACACACACACACACACACACACACACTTGGTTTCTCTCTCTCTCATCCTCATAACTGTGTCTAGAAGATAAATAGCCGTGGCAGGATTCACCAGAGACCTGAACAAAGTATGTGTGTTTCCGTTTGTATCAGCGCGCGTGTATTTTTAAGATCGAGGACTCGCAGCTCACCGATGTTGGGGTGCTTCAGTAAACGACAGATCCTCGCCTCTCTCTCCAGCTTTTGATGATCTGAAAGGAAAGCAGAGGAGACACAAACACAGAGAGAAACAGACAGGTTACTTTAACGCCTCCCTCTCTCTGTGACTGGCTTCATGAATCATCGGACGTGAAGTTGGCTGCGAGTTAGTTTTGACTCAGTCGAGGACACGGTGCAGGTGTTTGACCATCGGTGTCAGCGTCAGTGTGTTGTTTGTGTGCCTGACATTCACTCTTCTGTGTGTGTGTGTGTGTTGGCTGTGTGTCAACCCAGCTCTCTTCCTTATCACAACTGAAATGCTCGACTAAAATAATGTGACCTGATATGTGCTTGGTGATGTGCCACAAACAGGCAGGGCGACTGTGCACAACAAAGTGCGAGCGACGGCCACAGTGGATTCATGTATTTTAGGGAGCGCCTGCAACGTGTTTGCAAGGATACAAATTCAATTTCAGATCAACATTATGTAAGAACTAAATTTAAATCTGATCAGATCTGTAGATTTTTCTGGGCAATGTGATAATAAACACTGCAAGACTAGAGCCAGGCAAACCAATATAAAAGTAATAATCCTTTATTAAACTGTATCTGTCTGCAGTTTGGTGCTGCAGAGGATTTGTAGAGCTGAAAACATCTGTCTGTTGAAGCCAAATACACTATGAGAGCGGTGACAGGGAAGCAAAACAGGAATCAAAAATCAAAACAATGAACTGAAAGCCACGAGGGAGTGCATTGATCATCGTGGATGGATCATCAAAGGAAGGACGCTTCATGTGTTCATGTGTGCGTCGACGCCGGGGAAACCCAAAGCACACGAGCTGAACATGAACCACAGTCACATGGCAGCCCTCGGGGAGAATTTCACATCTGCTCAATGACACCTGACTGACTTTATCTAACTCTACGAAACAAGAAGTGACTCTCAAATGCCCCCGCTGCCAGAAAAAACACACAAAAGTCCAAGACCCTGGTTCACCCTGATTCAGAGCAACTGAGTCGAAGCAGCTTCGTCATAATGTGTGATGCAGAGGCAACCCATTTCAGCAAGAGAGAGAGAGAGAGAGAGAGAGGAAGGGAGGAAGAGAGAAAGAAGAACAGCAGCTTCTACTTTTTTTTTTCTCCAAATAAAATAGGACGCCTATTTTTCACTCTCTTCCCTGTCGCCTTCCTCTGCTTCTCTTGATGCTATGGAAACTGTGGACTCAGTGCAGCTCAGAGGCAAGGCGGACAAAGAACACCAGGCAGCTTGTTCCTATTATAGAAACAGGAATCTATAGTTTGTGTCGGTGCTGTGCATCTATATAGAAAGTGAGGTGTCTGCACATAGATGCCTGGTTACATACTAATATGGTGTGCATTGAGATTTCTGTCCGTGTCTCTGATACTTAGGTCCATATTTATGGGGTGCCGTTTGTAAAGCGTGTCGCTCTGAAAATAACAGCAACATTTTTTCACATTTAGCTAAAAAAAATGTTTAAAAAACTGGTTTGAATTTTTGAGAGTCACTTTTTTCACATTTAGAACAATATTTGTGAACTTAGAGATATTTTAAATATTTAAATCCAAATGTTAAATGTAAAATCTAAATGCTAAATCTAAATGCTAAATATAAATCTAAATGTTAAATCTAAATCTTAAATATAAACCTAAATCTAAATGTTAAATATAAACCTAAATCTAAATGTTAAATATAAATGTTAAATATAAATCTAAGTGTTGAAGCTAAATGTTTCGGGTGAAACTAAATTTAGCTAAAATGCAAATTTAAATGCCGGTAACCGGAGTGCCAAAATAAAAGCTCGGGGAGGTCAGAGCGTGTTTATAGTGGCAAATGACGAATAAAACGCATCTTATCCGGGGAAATGGACTCTCGGACTTAGATTATCGTGATAATGTGACAAAATTTGTCGAGACGCTTTACAAACGGCACCCCATACATATTTGTCTGTCATCATTCGGCCAGGGGCTCTCTAAGTAACGTTTTACTTGCTACGATACTGAACTTATTGTAATAAATTTGTCATACAACTAAGACAGTGTCGAGTTTTTCTTCAAACATCTTCAACTGCATCGCCACTAAATATATACGACAAAAGCAACAGGCATGCACACACAGACAAACTTGAGGCTGCGCTATACTTTGAACAAAATAGAACTTGGCGTTCTCTCAAATGCTCGAATGCAAAAAAAAAAAAGGTAAAAGAAATGCCAGCACATTATGTTCACTGTGACTGAAAGATACACCAGAGGGTTGAGTTTATCAGTCGCAGTGAGATTCAAAGAGATGAAGCCAGAATAAAAATCCCCAAAGTGACATGCAAAACAAACACAGGATGAGCTGTGGCTGCACTAGAGTGAAAAGAGCTAAAAATACAGGAGGAAGATTTATAACCTGGCCTACAATTAAACAATTACGGAGATGATATGTCCATTAAAAAAAAACACACGCCTCCATCCAAGTGTAAACCGCAGACCTGCGGTGAAGTGTAAACCACAATCCATTAAATCAAAAAAGAAACAAAATGATTAACTCGCTTCGTTTCTGCCAGTTTGGGTGCAGCAGTGAATCAGGCCCAGACTTCTAATTATACATGTCGAATGATAGCTCGTCTACTGAAACTGGGGAGTTGGGAGGGTTTGAATAGACGGCAGATAAACTGGAAACATGCACCTCAAGGCCAAACATGGAGCACAATTAATCGCATGAGAGGAACTTCTCGAAACAAAGCTCCAGTTAAGAACCTAAACGGACGGATGCAGCTCGTTTGTGTTGTTGTAAATCCACCATATTGCCTGTGAGAACACGGCGATTTCAGTTTTGTTTGAAGGGTGCAGCCAGATTTAGAGTCAAGCACAACAGCAGAGAGGCATCCTGACAGGCAGAGCCAGAAACAAGGGCGGCTCGGCCATTATTCCATGATTAGCAGGACCCTCTGAGCAAGGTCACTAATCTCTCCATCTCTGCCTCGGTCTTCACACGTTACTGAATGACACGTAATCTCTTCGGCTGTCTCTCAGTCAAACATACAAACTCTGGGTCAATGATGGGAATCTTTTTCAACTCGGCAATCTTCCAGTTTTCTTAATCTAGCTTCTTAAGAAAGATAGTAGCTACATTACCAACTGAAAAAGAGGCTGAACTCCAGACAGTCCAGTATTTTATTGGCTGATTTTTACCAGAATGAAATTTGTCTTTGCTTCCATGCCCAGAGATCAGGAACCATTAAAAATGTGTATATCTTCAAATCATGTAGAAGTCCTTAGTTTATGCAGCAGGAAGTCTTTTTAGTCCCCATTACCTCCTGGCCATACTTAGTTTAAATACTTGGTTTGACCAGGTTGTTACAAAAGAGCTGTGCTGTGTTTGTTTCTCTTCAGTTTTCCTCGGGTTGTTTTCCAGATTGTTGCAACATCAAGTTTCCAGCTGCTCATTGACACGAGCAGCTGGAAACTTAGAGACTGATTAGTCCTTTATCTTGGTGTGGGCTCAACTTCCATCATCTCTTCGATGCTCCCTAACATGACCAAGCATAACCTTTTTTCTTTGTATTTACATGTTCAAGTTCAAGTCAGAGAATTGAAATTACGTTTCTCTCCGTCCAAACAGCACTAAGCATGAAATATAAAATACAAAATATAAGTGAAGATGTAAAAATATATATAAATCTATATACAAGCTAAAAGACATCCAGGAATAGAAAAGTTTGGAGATATAAATAGTATGAACCATATAAGCAGAATTATCAATATAGATATATGTACTGTATGGCAGTATGATATAAATATAAATAAAGCAGTATGGTAGAAATATAAATGTTCCCCTTCTTATCTTGCACTATAATTCCTTGTTTCCTTGTTCATAGAAATAAATCAATTCTGATTTTCCCTGAGAACGCTTACAGCTTTTGTTGGCATAAAATATTCTGTGTAGACTGCATCATTTTGTATTAGTGCCGTCACTTGACTCATCTTGTTAGGCAACGATCAACATTAGAAAGCGTCCAGGAGTTTACTACCTCTTTTCTTTTTTAAGATTATTATAGAGAGAGAGAGAGACGGGGAATCACGTGCGACATGCCAACTACAGTTGGGGAAAATCTATCCGACTGACTTGGCAAAAAAATTGTTCATGGATGAGGTAACGTGTTACGTAAGTGTTAATCACATGTTCATATGTTTTGTCACGTTCGCCAGCTTCCTTCCTGATTCTCTGACGTATTCGAAGTATCCCGTGTTTACCTCGAAGTTACAGCAACTGGCGGGCAATGAACCGCAACATGAAACATGTTGCTGCTTTTTTAATCTATTTCTGCTGTTTTAGGCCAAAATAATGTAAATACTTTAAAACACTGCTTTAAAGGTGCATACAGGGGTGTTCATATAAGGTTGGCTGCATTTTTTGTGTGCACTGTAAATGTCTGTCACATGACAGCCTCACTCCCTCTCTCCATAATTTTCCACCTCCACTTTTCTTTCACTCTCTCTCTCTCTCTGTCCCTCCTCCACAGGTAGTCCACCTCCCAGCCGGCTGGACATCTGTTGTCTAGCAACTCCTGCACCAATCAGGAGCGTCGGGCCTCTCCTCTCCTCTGCAGTGGAACCAGCCTTGCATGCAAATGGCCGACATCGAGAGTTCACACGCAACTATCAAACTCTTCAGAACAACAGGAGACAGGAGAGCACAATTATATAACTAATTCAGGGGCAGGATCGACACTTTATTTTGAAAGTCACACGTCTCCACAACCAAACCATTAAACCCAAAACACACAGAGTACACACTGCGGATGTATATTAGGATAGAAAGTAGAACTGGAACTTCACAGATCCGGTTAGTGAGATGCTTAGAAAGTAGAAAAGGGAACATCACGGATCCTGTAAGTGAAATGCAATAAATGCAAAACCCCATACGAAATGTTTGCCTGTAACACATTAAAACTTTTCATCGTAGCTCTCTGCAGGTGTAAGATGCATTTGATGTGTTTGGGTTGAAGCCAGGGGGTGATACAGTTGTCGAAGCAGTTCATTTGTGGTCGGCTACTTCATAACAGGAAGTGTGCTGCATGGCTTAGTCCTCCGTAGTTGTGAAATGAGAGTGAGAGTTCCTTTATCTAAATTCAAAGATGTACAAGTTAACTGGATTGTAGCACAAAAGTGCCCATAGGTGTAAGTAGAAGTTTTGATTATCTGTATGATAGCGTGACAGAGATTATTTTTATATATATATATATATATTTTCAGTGGACTAGAAAATCACATTTTGCACCAACCAGTCGACTTTGAAATCCGCCTGACTCCCAGAAAGTCTCAGGCTGACAACAATGAGTTGTGACCGGCTGACAAAAACGCTTCACAGTACTTAAATGTGTGTGTGTGTGTGTGTGTGTGTCTGTGTGTGCAAGCTACTGCCACAGCCGCCGGTGAAAAAGCTTTTTGCTCACGTCGTTAAAACTGACAGCAGCATTTCTACATAATGTGAGGCAAATGTAATTGTGCAGACAAATGTGAAGCTACCTCACTCAGCTGTTATCGTTCAGGACTGTCAGGACCTTCCTGGCCTGATCTAAGCTGCGTGTCTAAATGTCGGTATGCATATAGCAGGGAATGACTGTTCATATATAAAGTTAGATTATGACATACTTTACAACATACCGACTTGCTTCTTGGTGAGAAGATATGTTCTTTTCTTTCTTTCGTTGTTAATCTGCTTTGAAAAAAGGTTGAAATAAAGTTTCATTTGAGTGTTTTATTGTCTCGAAAGCTACAATGTTGATGCCGCTCATTTCAAAGAACAGATTCTTAATATATTTTCTCATTTGAAACTTCTTAGCGAGCCCTGAACAGCTGAACCGTCAGCTGCTCCCGCTGCTAGCAGGACGCTGACCTCTTGCATTTTTTCACCTCATAAACCATCTTGTCTAAAACAATCTATTTCTCGACACGAGCACCGCAGGCATGTAGCCTCTGTCCTCCGCAGGTTAAGATTTTGCACTTTCGTACCATATTTAGGACGGTCCAGTTGTCATTTATGTCGGTGTCACGTAATCGGAGCTTTGCATATGTTCCTATTGTCTCTATTACTCGGGATAGGAAGCAATAATTTCAAGACAAGCAACTTTTCATAGAAGTCATAGAAAAATCATTTGCAGAAACTGCTGCTTCTTCGATACGTTATTAATGAATCACAATCATTTTTGTCGAGTCTCTTCATTGCAAAAGTAATGTTTCTCATAAAGACATCATATGGTGTCGGATGCGGTTATTTTCTCTTCTTGGGAAAAACCCAGAAGGCGGATCTTCCTAGACGAGGAAAGCACGGTGTTATAAGAATATAGAATTGGAAATAAATACAGGGGAAGTGTGCATTATTGCAAAATAAGCCCTCGAAAGTTATTCTGTTGTAATGCATATGAATATTTCCTCACAGTTTATTTTCTTTGTGTAATTCTGGTGCGGTCTAAAAACATTTTATTTGCTTTGACTTGAATTATCCTTCCATAGTTTCCTTTCTTTGGACCTGCGTGTGTAAAAACCTAAATAAAAGATTGCTCTTAGTGATTGTATTATCTGTTCTGTAACTTGTTTTTGTATCTTGATTCCCATTTTTCAACTTCCCTCTAACTCTGCGAGCAAAAATAATCCACATTAAGCGACCTGTTTGCTTACAGAGTTCAGTCACGCAGACAAACTTCAAAATGTTCCACCCCCCCCTCCACTGCTTCTTCCAGTCAGTCTTCTGATGTGTCGCGCCTGCAACCGCACTGCAGCAGAGTGCACCGCTGCGAGTGTATGCGCGTGTGTTGTTTCCTTTTTGCCTTTTGTAGTTTGACGTCCTGTAAAGTCTAACACTAGCTCTAGCTTTAGACAAGAGAAGAAGACATAGACAGACATCGAAGAGAGCCGGAGGAAAAACAAGCAAGCGACAGGGACAGAAATAGAGGCCGAGCCGGCAGCAGACAGATAAAGATAGTCGAATAAGCACAGAGAGAGAAAGAGGCCAGCATGTGTATCATCGCAGAGCAGCACACTTTAAACATCCTGTCCCCAGTTTGTATCTTCATCTTATTAGGTTATGGTGGTCATCTGTTTTCTGGCCTCTTGTATCAGTCAGACCCACATAACAGCGGCACACACACATTTCACTGAAACCTAAAGCTTACACACACACGAGGAAACAAAAAAAAATATATATATATATATATTGGGATTACAGGCAGGCCATGTAGACCTGCAGTAAATGTCGTTACCATTGAGGTAACAGGTTAATTAACTGGCTAGTGATGGCAGTGTGACCTGTACACTACAGAGCGACTTTACACAGCGGAGCACTTAAGCTCCATTTAATGTGAAGAAGGTGACGTTTGTTACTTCAGGAAAAAAAACTATAGAAAAGGTTAGACTTGTTTTTATTTTTGCTGTATTAATGAAACAAGCAGGAACTCTTTAAGTAACATTAAGTGCAATAATATGATGAGCTAAAATGGCTGGCACCCACAACGTGTCTCAATTTGTGTACGATTTTAAATACATAACTGCATTCACACAGTCATTCATGTCAAAATGAAGTGGAAGTGTTGAGCACAGAAGCGAAGGAACCATCGGGATTGTGAAATTGCAGCCAAGGAAGCTGCTGTAGCTGAAGCGGTTACGGTGAATACCACGATATAAGTTGTACATTATGTTGTATATTTATATTTATACGTGTGTTTTAGCAGTCAAATGATGCAGAAAAAAAAAGCAGTAAAATGTTGCAACGATACTGGAACAGAGAGTTACATTTTTGACACGTCTGGTAATATTTTTATTGCGTGAGGTCAGTTTCTGGGCTCCGTACACGTCTCAGTCACCGTCTACTTTAAATAAATAACAAGCACGCTGAATTCATTATTACATAAAAAAAGTTTTGTGGAGGAGGAAATGTGCCGTGACCTATTGTTACAACGGATTGCCAAATCCCAGTAAACTCCATCAATAATTTATGTCATTTATCACGTAGAAATCTCAAAGTTGTGTTGGTTACTGCTTCTCAAATGTTTTATATTATTGTAAAATTCAATGCCTTTGGATGTTTTGACAAAAGTAGCAGTTTGAGCCTGCATGTGCATCAATCAATTAATCAATTGAAACAATCAATGATTTAATTGCTAATAAAAATAAACCTTCGTTGAGGTCTTTACCCTAATGCACACACAAACCGGCCCGCCGCACACACACCACAACACGGCGCTGGAATTGCTGCTCCGATTTAATTAAGAGTTTTAATTTAAAAAATGATGTAGCGTGTGACGGTAACATCCTGGGGGCCAGCGGCTAAGTAGTCCTCCTCCATACGGTTCCATTTAACCACCCGCAGAACCCGGGGGGTCTAATGAAACCGTGAAACCATCCAGGATGCTGAGACACCGTCACCCTCTGCTGGTTCCCAATAGAGGAAGACTTATGAGACCGATAACTCCCTTGCTTTTCCTTCCGAGGAGAAACAAAAGGTGGCTGGTGTCAGAGATAAAGCTGCCCCCGGAGTATTTCTGGGAGGCTCATAACGTACGGTAATGTCTGCTTTTATCTTATACAGCGTAATGCTGCTGCATGCACATTAGACTATGTAGAAGTGGTTTAATCTGAGTGCGGTGGACCGGAGACATCCTGACAAAGAGAAACAGCAACGAAGCTCGACTGTACGGTGAATTCTGGTGTTATAAATATGGATGGAAGTCAAGTGCTACAGAGCACTGGCAGCACCAGGGTATGGAAATATTATACTTATAATCATAGCACAAGCAATTCTTCATGGAAATAATCATTTGTTATTTAAAGAACAGTTATAAAAGCATGGATGTCTAAAAATGTCCTTTATGCAGCTCCCTGGTTACCACAAGAGCATAGCAACCAGCACCGGTTGATCAGTAAGGAAGGCGAATGCATTGCTTAACATAATCTAACATCGACTGTTTTAAAGTGTGCAAACTTAAGAACGCACCAGGTGTTAAAACCCAAAGGAAAAATTCCACGTGTACTACATCTACCTGCTGCATTTACTCATAATACCATCCACCAAACCCCAAGAGAGAACGAGCCTGAACTTTCTTTTAGATAAAGGTGCGGAGAGCGATCGCGTTAATCCACAGAGATTCTACCTCTCCTGCTTCTCATGTTGGAACAACAGTGCAAAATGTTTTTTTTGGAAAGGAGAATTTGCAAAGCACAACACGAATCTGATTTTTTTCTTTGGCCTTTTATGTCTTTATTGATAGTACAGCTGAAGATAGACAGGAAGCAGAGAGAGGGGAAGTGACACGCAGTAAATTAGCCGTCCGATGCGGGAGCTGCAGTGAGGACTATAGCCTCCACACACGGGGCGGCCGCTTAACCCACTACGCTACCGACCGCCCCGCAATCTGATTTTTTAATTAAAGGATGTTTCTGCAACTTCCCGGCACCGGTGATGCATCCTATCTATCCACCACCATCGAGAAATTCAAGGCACATTTTTATTAAGTCAATAAAAGTGATAAACTTTACTTTAATGCTTCCATAAACGTTCATTCTCCAGTATTGATATGGTTCTGCTGGATAAAAAACAATAAACACATCAAGATCTTTCTCTTATTTCCCTTTTTTTTTAACTTCAGATGTTTCACAGCTGTCCACGAGTTGGATAAAGACCGAAATGAATTGTTAGTACTTGGAGACGATGTGTGAGGTAGAGCGAAGAGGAGGGAGGACAGGGAGGAGACATTTGTTAGGGAGAAAGGGTAAATCAAGAGGAGACAGAAGGAGACGCAGCACTCTGTAATTAAGAACGCCTTCGAGTCCATTACCCCTGTTAGTCATACTGTAGGTTTGTTTTATATAGAAAAAACTGACATTTTAAAAATGCAAGAGCTGCAGTTTTGATTATAGCTTAACAAAGTTTTATGAGGTGAAAGTTTTATCTGGTGACAACTGAGTTTGAAAGTCGAAACTGTCACCAGGAATTAATACGACTGTGACTAATTAGCTACAAATAAAACTGCAGCCAGCTGCTGTTTGGTTGATGTGCTCTTTGAATTTCACTACTAATTATTACTATCTACAGTATTTATCTGGAGGAAGCGCCACACTGCATCATTTTGATGTTTGAAAATATAATAAGTACTCTTAAAGTGAAGCCGATGTGGAAGTACCAAAAAAACTGCAGTTCTCCGAGCGGCCACAAAACGAGTCGGTCTCCATAATCGCCCACATTAAAATGCTCGACTTCACAGCAGAAATAAACATTATTACACTGCAATGAATCGTGTTTATGCTAAAGTGACGCGGTAGTGACTAAGCATACCTCTCAGATTGCCCCCAAGCACAAAGAAAAATAAACCGAAGACGTGTGTGACGACAAACCGTTGATTCATTTCTTTTCCCAGCTCGTGTTTTCATGCTGGTGAACAGTGTCAGTGTGTTTTCTTTGTGTGCTTGGTTTGTGCAATAAAATGTTCCATCTTAATGCACTTTGCAATGTTTTTTTCTAAGTTCTAATAAATGCTGAAGAAGTAGGCAATATGTAACAAAACACATAATCCTATAATCCTCTGTGGCTACGTCAAACCTTTAAGCATGTGCTGTTGTTTTAGAGCTGTGAAGTCAATCTCTGATGCTAAGAAGAGTAGAGCCGTTAATTTCAGGTATGTCAGGTGTCATTATAACTGTGAGATTACACAAGAATCCATTGTGCTAGGCGTTAAGCTAAGCTCTGTCTAAACACATAAGGACTACAAGGAACTATTGGCAGCATCATACATGATAAATGACATGATATATGATAGATAACATACCATATATCATATCTTATCAGAACTGGAGAGTATTTATTTATTGAAAGGAGATCAAAGATTTCTTCTTGTGCTTTCAGGCGTATCTAATGTCCTTTATCAGTTTTGCTCAGTTGTCATGGAGATGGCTCAGTTGTCATGATGTGTCCTCAGCACACACACACACACACACACACATACACAACTGAGCAAACTCTGCCAATGAATGCCACAAGACGTGGCTAAAAGATCCAGAAGAAATCCAGTAAGCAGACCTTGATTCAGGATTTCTGTTTGCCATCTGATCTTTGACGACGTCAGATGGAAAAATGAACATCTCGCCAAGCGTGCGTTAATTTGATTCCGTTGTGGAGAAATGTAAGGAAATGAAAAAGGAGTCAATTAAGCAGCAGCATCATTTCATCTGACTCTTTGTCATAAAGAAACAGGAGACGTCTGTAATCTGACTCGCAATTAGAGTCCCAACATACAGACAGACGGACGCACACAAACACCGGCCACGGTTTCAGGCTCAATCTCAAACAGGTAAGCATCGACTGAAACCGAAAACCTGGATCCTTTCACAGGATTTTTTTCAATACTGTGTGCGTGTGTGCGCATGTGTGTGTGTGTGTGTGTGCATGAGAGATAGAGACACCCAGAGTGAGAGAATGACCAGTGTTTATTTTTAGCCTTCAAGCACCCTGTGAGTCATGTGATCCCCCCCTTCCTCCCGCTGATCCCTCCTTCCTTTCCTTCCCTCCTATCTCTTTCTCTTTCTCGCTCTCCTCCCTTCCCTTCACTTCAAAGTGAGGTGAAACAGAGTCACACCGGAAGAATGCAAGAAAAAGGCGATAAGGAAAAGGGAGGGTGAAGCAAGAGAGAAGACAAATCTTTATCTTGCCTAACGAGGGGAAACTATGCGAGGGGCGAAAAAAAAGAATAAAAACATGCATAAAAATACCACTGAGGAAATCTGGCTTACACCTCAGCAGCAGCTATCTTTGTTACCATGACACCTCGATGTAACAGAAATAACAACGGCACCGTCCCTATTACCAAAGAGTCTGTCTACTATCAGGCAGGGTCAGCTATGAATTGTAGCTAATAACAATATCTGCAGCTCCGATGGGAATTTTCTAACGTGGTGCAATACGTGAGGATGGAAACCATCGATGCTGCAACGCGTTTTGATAAATCTTTGTTCCGACTCCTCCGTCCTCGTAAACGCAGCCCTGTTTCTTTACCCTATCTCCGTTTCACTCCCACAATGCAATGCAATATTTACACAGCGAGCAAAGGAGGCCTTTTTAAAAAATTCAAAACATCTTTATTGCAACAGTGCAAACCCAGTCAACTGTTAAGACACGCTGAAAGGGTCACATAGTCCGGGGGAATGAGGTTAGTGCACAGACACACAAGGACGATCGTGTGCGAGAACACACACACACACACACACACACACACAGACAGATGTGGGATTGCGGACACGCGCACAAGCGTGCACACACACACACACACAAACAGCACATCACAAGCAAATACAAAGTGACAAAAGAGAGCACAGACAGAGTCATAGTGACAGGACACTGACGCATGCACATGAAGGGAGAGGACAAATATTCAACTGCTGTAAGGGGTAGAGCGTGCACACACACACACACACACATACACACACACACACACACACACACATTTAAATCTTTCTTTCTCTGATTATCTCTCTCTGTCTCTGCTTCCTCTCCTTTTCTTCTTCTCTCGCTGCTTCCTCTCATTCACTGCCTCATCTGCTGCTCTTAATGAAATGCTGCATAATCAGGATTGCAGATTGCAGGACTGTGACTGGTCCTATAGGCCTAACACACATGTGTGCATGCAACCAGACACACATACACACACACACACACACACACGCAATGCCTTGATCTGCCTGCTATCCAGCTACCAATCCTACCCTAAACCCTTTTAAATTATATATACTCACACACGCACATGCACTTACCAAGGCAAACACACACACACACACACACGGTGGCAGAGTGAGGTTGATCCCGCCAAAGAGAAGGGAATCAAAGATGGAATTCTAGGGCTTATCGCGGAAAGAGGGTAAGACCATATCTGACATGCAAGCATGGCCGGTATGTAACACACACACACACACACACACACACACACACACACACACACACACACACACACACACACACACACACACACACACAGGAAAGAGAGTGACATAGATAGACTGTGTGTGGTAGGTTTATGCACCACCACAGATCAACATGCATATGCGGTGAGATAACCCTTTGCGGTATTTTTGGAAAATCTGTCCCAGCATGCAAGTGGTGAGACACTGATCCGTCTGCCGAGGTGTCTATTACCAAGACTGCACTCAGCGAGCGGCAGGGTCAACACGGGCGGAAGGGAAGGGAGGCAGAAAGAGGGAAAGGACTGGCGAGGGAAGCGGAAACAAAACAGAGATCCAAGCATGAAGGGGAAGGAAGGGAAGGCAAAAGAAAAAAAGGAAGAGATAAGAGCCAAAGCAGAGATGCATGGTGAGGTATTAGTAAAGGAAGGAGGGGGCGAATATAAGCACCTGGTGCAAAAAAATATGACAGAGAGAGAACAGAAATAAGACGGGGAGAATAAAGAAAATGCAAAACAAGGAAGATGAGTATATGCAAAAGAGCAGAGAGAAGATGGAGAAGGAGGATGCTGAGGAGGAGGAGGAGGAGGAGGCGGGAGCTGCTAGAAAGGACCCGAAAGGTAAAATACTGCAAAGAGGGGGAGGGAGCCGCTTGGTAATACACACATACTACAACACCGTGAAGACACATGCATTTGAATCATCACAATGAGACCGCAGGCGGCGGGTATAACAAGTGCAACAGCAACAAGAACCGAGGCGAGTTACAGTAATTTATTACAAATTGAATTTGAGTTAAACGTCTCAGCTCACATCCACAGAGGCTTCACTCTGTGTGGCATGACGGCAGCCACTGGTTATCACAGGCCAGCAAGCTGTGACAGAACACGCCATTGGCTGAAGAGAAGGAGGAACAGCGAAGACGCAACACACCATTGGTTAATAATCATGAATATGCTGTAGGCAGTTGGGTCATGTGTGTGCTTGCGTGTGCATATATATATATATATATATATATATATATATATATATATATATATATATATATATATATATATATATATATATATATATGTGTGTGTGTGTGTCCCAAGCCTAAGGCAACCAGGCCAGCGGCTACAATTACAGTGACGGATGTGAAAGAACTGGGTCGGCTTCGCAAGAGATCTGCCCCTGGGACGACAAGACCAGCCAGAGCCCTGAATCAATACGGAACACATGCACATGCACGCAGAAAGCACGCACACACACACACACATACAGCGTGTGTGTGTGTGACAAACATTTACATAGAAACCAGAGGACAGATATGAATAACACAGAAAGGAGAGCATGTACAGTATCACGCAGTACAAAAAGTACTTTACGAGTACAGCGTTTAGTCGACATATTTAAACTTGATGTACGAAAAATTCAGATGAGCCTCTGACTTTCACACACACACACACACACACACACACACACACACACACACACACACACACACAAACACGCACACTCATTCTCCCCAAAGCCTGTTTCAGGGGACGTTCACAGCTCGTCCATACGTAACTCAGTGATACTTGGGGGCATGTTGTTCTTTTGCTTACGTGTGGTGTGTGTGTGTTTCCGTGCACATCTGTGTGTGTGTGTCTTTGTGTTTCCGTGCATGTCTGTGTGTGTGTGTTTTTGTTTTTCTGTGCACATCTGTGTGTGTGTGTTTTTGTGTTTCTGTGCACATCTGTGTGTGTGTTTTTGTGTTTCCGTGCACATGTGTGTGTGTTTTTGTGTTTCCGTGCACATCTGTGTGTGTGTTTTTGTGTTTCCGTGCACATGTGTGTGTGTTTTTGTGTTTCCATGCACATCTGTGTGTGTGTGTTTTTGTGTTTCCATGCACATCTGTGTATGTGTGTGTGTTTTTGTGTTTCTGTGCACATCTGTATGTGTGTGTGTTTTTGTGTTTCCTACCTCTGGCAGAAAGCTTCTTGGTGTTGATGATTTTGGCGGCATACTCCTGCCCGGAGGAAATCTTCACGCACCTCCTGACCACAGAGAACGCGCCCCTGAAATCAACACAGAGAAATACAACATGAGGCGTGATCCGTGCAAGCTGATGTACAATCAGGAGAGGGTTTCAAAACTGAGAGCGGGGGCTTAGTGTGACTCAAGAATCTGGCTTGACTCAGCCTAAAGAAGTAAAAAGTGAGATTACTTGAGGTACTTGGGATTTGTTGATTTGGAGGAAAGACCTAAGTCTTTAAAGTTAGGACTCAAAACAAGCTCGACTAGAATCAAGCTATTCTGGAGGGATATGTTTCTATGGTAACCTGCCTCATGACAAAGGGTTCCCTGAAAACAGCTTAAAGATTTTTCATTTTATGAATCAGCCCTCGGATGAACATGACTGAGCACATTTCAATATTAAACTGCACAAAAGCATGTGCTGCTACTCACACCCCCGTACCTCACACCACAACCCGTGATGCCAAGGAGCATGCCTGCCAGCCCCTCTATTGTTTAAGCCATGTGTTGTTCTGGTGTTCCAGGCACATGTATGAAGATCACAAAACTAGGTCAGCTATATATGAGGGGCGGAGAAGAGCAGAGAGTGCTGCATCTCTCATCTCTAAATGCAGCCACGGAGCCTCAGCTCTGCAGCCATGTGGGCCCGCTTTGCTATTCAACCTCCATCTCTGTCTGTGCACGGCTTTTTTCGTTCGAATAAAATCTGTTCTCATCCCGTCTCGCTGCAGACGGCATCAGAGATGAAGCATTTGGGTGCAGACAGAGGCCGCAGAGACAAAAATGAAAATACACTCATCACCTCAAATGAACCTCCTTCCTTTCACTCGCTGTACTTCTCAAACTTGGTGTAAAGTTGTGTTATTCGTTCAATGCAACGTGAGAATAAAGAGTGGCTCTGTGCCTATGTAATCAGCGCTGAGTGTATAGTGATGTGTGCCATAAACATGTTATCTAACATCCTCCGGAGTGAGCAGCTTGCCACTAAAGCTTACCTCTAATTTATGAGGGATTTGGTCAAGGAAATGATCATAACATGTTACATAAGAATTTTACTTGACTATCCCGTATAGCTGGGTGATGTCGAGTAGTCGCACAGTGAAATGACCTGTGCTTTTTTTATTAGTAAGAAAAGAAAACGCTGGAACAAGGTTAAAGCAGCCAGACCATCTACGACGAGAAAGCTCTCAAATATGTTTCCACAATTAGATGGAGCACGTTCCACGTGACTCGCTTGGACCATCTGATTACGTAAAAAAAAAAAAAACATCTTGGCATATAGATGCAGAGAAGGAGTTTAGCCAAAGGTCACACAAGCTCAAAAACCGATATGAGAATATGAATTTCCAGACATGCTTTAGTGAAATCATGCAAATCTCAGCTTGTTCTCAGCTCATCTATTCCTGAAACTTGCCCTACTTCTTTAATACTCCATGTTTTTGTCAGTTGCGAACCTGTATAACACTCAACTATAATGTAACACTGACTTGATCCTAAATAAAGTTTCAACTGTCTCCTGTTTGATTTTTATCCGTGTGACTGACTGACTGGTGTATTTAAGGGGTAAAACATGCTCAACACACACACTCGTTTGGTCCAGCTGAATCCTCTGAATGTATCCGTGCATATCCGTGCATATTCACTGTAATCGCTCACATGAAACATTAAAAATCATGACGGCATTTCCATTTTTATTGGCACCAGCTGGTCTACTGTACGCCGGCGTGGACGGGAAAGTAGTGCAGCAAACACAGTAAAGGGATCAGGTGAGTTGAGATGTACTATAAAAGCAATATGGCTGCATTATTAATGACAGATGGTGTAAGATGAGCATGGCATGGGATCATAAACGCAGAGGGGAGGCCGGGGCTGTGGAGGAGCTCTCTCCTCTTCCTCACTGAAAGACACAGGTTTCCATCAGGAAGGGTGATAGTGGCTAACTTCAAGTCAACCCAGGATGCAGACATCTGGGACTGTGTACACTGACCACGGGGTGTGCACTAGGCAGACTGCAGGTCAGGCAGCGCATGACCACACATCCATGAGCGCGCACACACGCGTAGGTACGCGTCTCTCTCTCTCTCTCTCTCTCTCTCCCCCTCTCTCAGGGGTGAGGAATTCCCTGCCTGTGTCTGATAATTGACCGCAGCTCGGTGCTTGGTTGGGGGAATGTGTCATCGCCAACTACATGGTCTGCTGTCGCATTACCGAGTGTGTATTTCTGTCACGCGGGTGGAGGAGGAGGGAGGGAGGGAGGAGGATTTGAGGATGGGGGTGAGAGAGAGGCAGAGAGGTAGAGGAGGGGGTTACCAAATCTCACCATTTCACACACACGCCGATACATTTCACCTCGGCTCAGTTTACAACATGTTGGGTGGAGGGGGTGAAGTGTCCTCCCCCATCAGTGGCTGCACAGGATGGAGGCGAATGGCGATACGCTCGTCTCCAACGCACATCTTCTTTCGTAAGCGCACAACATAAGCAGGTGCAGCGCTGACGGCTTCAGATGTGGGATTAAAAACAGATAGGATGCACATGCATGCACAGGCCTGCACGGTAACACAGCGTCTTCAGCCCCCCCTCCTGCATCAAAAGGTTTCAGAGCCACACACAATCGGCAGCGCGCACACGGACAAAAACGCACAGAGCCCGAAAATCCGCGTCCCCTATAAGCCAAGGCGGCCTATTGCATAACAGGCTGACATTTACATACACAGAGATGATGATGCCGGGGTCATTAAAAATCATAACAATAATAAATATGCTTCCTTACTTTCCCAGCTCCTCGAACAGCTGATATTCATCAGTAAATCTCGTGCAGATCGTTAAAGCCATCCTGAAGGAGATGCCGGAGGGGTGTGCGGAGACGCTGATAAGGTGCACTCAACAAACAGGATCCACCACACACACACACGCACGCACGCACACACGCGCACGCACACACACACACACAGTCGTCAACGCCGCCCGGTTTTTGTCCTCGACCTGCAAGCCAAACGGTGGATTCATGCACCGCCGAAGCGCATCGGTGGGAGCTCTCGTTGGATGATTTTTTCTGCGGCAAAATACACAGCCCTGCGCACGTCGTCAGCCTGGATTAGAGCGCGTCCGGCGTTGTGTGTGTGTGTATGTGGTTTTTTTTGCGTTGCCTCTCCTCTATACGCTTCACATGCAGCGGCTTTTCACAGCTCGTAGACGCAGCATTTTGTGTGCATTCCGGTGTCTCTGGTGCGTGTCCGTCCAAAGCGCTGAGGGTCGTCTCCGTGCGCGCATCAGACGCAGCACTACCGCACCTACCCCCAGCTGTGCCGCTCAGTCCCGCCCCCTTTGCCTGCATCCTCACACAGCCCAACTACAAATAATAATAATGATAATAATAATAATAATTAGTAACAATAACAGTAGATACATGTGCTACTTGACTTGTATACCAACCTGGACAGAGTTTATTTAAAATAAGATTCAGCAGGAGCACAGAGAGTCACACCTGAGGAAGGAGTCAGTTTTTTATAATTCAATGCATTAATTAGTATCATGTTATTAATCCGTTTATTCAATTCAATTCAATTTTATTTGTACAGCCCAAAGTCACAAACATTTTCCTCTGAGGGCTTTACAATCTGTCCTCCTTAGACCCTCGGTTCAAGTGAGGAAAAACTTGCCCACAAAACCCTTTTACTATTATCACGCGTTCAAATAGTAGTTGTTGATTTGTTGTGAAGAATCACATTTGTTATAAGGCTCATAGATGATCAAAGTTCACATTTCCTAATACTTCAATCTTTCCCCGGCTGTCGTAAACATCATTATTACTTCCCACTCCACCGGCCTAATGTCTTCTGTGGCCTTGGACCTTTGACCTTTGCCAAGCCTGGAAAAGAAAATAACCCTGGGTTATTCTGGCTCGAAGACTACAAGAATGAAACAGGAGGCTGTGTTACACACCGGGACTGGAGTCAAGCCAGAGACGAATGTCATAGAAATTACTTACTGGTTCAGAGCAGAACAGCCAAAACCCACACAGCTTCAGTTTACCGCACACAGTGTCATACATAAAGCAACCATAACCATATTTAATTTAGATGCATTTCTGCAAAAGTCAGAAATCTGCTGCTTGAGATCAGGTCTTTTTTAAAAATATATTTTCATTCTAAAGCATCAACCTTAGTAAAACTATCTGCAGGGGTTGGAAGTTTGATCCAAACTCAATAACAAGTGCACATGCTGACTGCAGCGCTATGCAGGGCGTAGCTCCATAATGTAATGATTAACCAAAACTTCCACAAGGAAGTAGAATTAAAGAATTTACAGTAAGACTTCATATCAGTTTTCAACAACGTTTCCTGTTCCCGATAACAAACAGACTCGTGAGGAGGAAGACGATACGATATGTGCAGATACTTGGATACTTGTAAATCTCATACTTCTAGCAACAGACACACAGCATGAATAAAACAATACTAATATGTAAGAATGAAAAAGCAAAGAAGTTCAATTTTTAGCACATTTTATTTCATTTATATCAGCAAAGAATAAAATCAGAATGCGACTGAATTTCATAAATATAACAATAAATATATCGAAGACATAAGTTAACAGTTACTCATATATATGTGGCATAAAAACAAGGACAACAAAAATCCATAAATAATAATCAATCCATATCAATGTTTGATACAAACATGACATCTGAAGTTGATACAATGATCTTCAGATAAATACTGTTTGGACTTCATTCTTTCTTTCTTTCTCTCTCAGGCTCACGGAGCACGTCCCTCCTCGTCTGTTCAGCGTCTTTTGTTGCTAAGAAAAGAAAAAGGGGGGAAAAAAAGAATTACGTAATGTTTTTGTTACATTATCTGATTAAATCCTGAAGGTTAAACTCTTGTATTTGAGCAGCCTTGTACTTTATGATTAACTTTTACTTACTTTGAGGTCATCCTCTCAATCACTCTCTTCACCCAGGGAGCCTCGGGGTCCAGGCAAACCTCCTGGCCTGACACTTTCAGAGTGGCACTGCAAAACCAAACAAGAAACAAAGACATGCGGTCAGTACAAGTCGATGAAGCCGACAGGTGACAGTGACAAAAAAATCTCAATAGGTCAACACCATCAGGTATCTAGATGGGATGAAAGCTCAGGGTCTTACATGATCTCAGTCTCTTCGCAGTGGGAGTTGCGAGGGATGATCTCCACCTTCGCAATGTGGCGGCCGATGGGTTTGCTCTCGGTCATGATGCAGCGGCAGTGCTGCTCGACTCCCAGACTTCTCAGACTCATCCCTGTCAGGAGACAAAAGTCACACATGGTCACAAAGTGCACAGCAAAACACAGAAAACTCTAATTCTCTTATTATCTCATAAAATATTGTTACATTTAACTATTATAATAATAAAAATCTTACCTTCACTGATGGCCAGGAAGGCCAGGAGCACAACGGAGGCGACGAAGATTCTGCTGCTCATCATTTTGCCTTTAACTCTGTAACAATTACCCCAAAAAGGAGAATAAGAATGTTTTTCAGAAAGTCTTCTGAGTCCGTTGAAGCTTGAAGCTCTGTGTGAAGCTGCTCAGCTGTTTGAATCTAGCGCTGGAGTGGACTCCTTTTATAAGGCATCTTCAGGAAATGAGTAATTTCAGTGTTGCGCAAGCCCGGACTGTTGAGCTCAGAGAGGGAAATTTTCGCTGCAATCACCTTATTGATGAGACGGCAGAAAAATACCCTTCAGGTGGCTCATAAAATAAAAAAAATTAATCTTTTTCACCTGTAGCAAGTGAAAATAGTGAAATAGTTAATAGTTAGTGGAATAAATGCTGGAAGCGCAATACAATGAGAAGTATTGTGCCTCAATTGTGATCTTCAGTCTGTGTAAATACAGTTTATGTGACTTTTTTTTTTGGTTATAAGATTTTTTACCTTTTTTTTTTACAGAGACAGCTTGAACAGTGACAGGAATGTAGGGAGAGACATGCGGAAAATAGCCACAGGGCAACCCAACCCTGGTTTATGAGCCGTTTTACATGGGTGGTTGCAATAAGACAAGTGCTGCTTATATTTTTTTTAATAGGCAATGTCCTCAATAAATAATCCAATGTCAATATAATGTGAAATATTAAATGAATGAAAAGAAAAACTAGTAACAGCTCATTAAATAAATTTGAGTTTCTGTTTTTTTTATATCAACTGAATATTTTTAAGTTTAATTTAATCAATTTTCCTGTTTTTATCTCCTTGTATTAAATGGATAACTATAAAGAATCTCATTTTATTTATAATAACTCAATATGAATAGTTATATTAATGAATAATATTGTTTGTAATCAGATATATATATTTCTTACACTCGAGCAGCTACTTGTCATTGTGTTTTAGTTCAAAGATGGCGAGTCAGTGATGAAGTTCACACAGGTGACTACTGTACACTGTACATTCTTGCGTCCTAGATAAAAATCATATTATTGCATGGTAATTATGACACCCCTGGCACTCATAGGTGACAAATGAAGTTATGTATTTGGTAGCTCATGCATCAGACATTCTTAAAGCAATGGCTGGCAACGTCTTACAGGACTAAAGCCTGATGCAACCGCAACAACAAGCTCAAGCACGTCTGTCTGCGGCGACAGCGTCAGTTTCACACAGATCCAGGAAATCAGTATGGGGTAACTTCTCAGTGACGGGGGTCAGCTGTCCCCAATTCAACTTGGTGCTGACTGAAAACGTTTCTTCAACGGGAGACAGTTCAGCTTTTGGAAGTGGAACAAAGACAAATCTCAGAAATGAAATTTTTTCTTACTTCCTGTTGAACAGGAACCAACTATAACCATACGCGCTTCCTTTTGTGGTCACCTACAATCGCGACCTTTACCAGATGTGAAATCAAGCTCGGTTAAATAGAGCATGTGATGAGTGGAAAGTTTCTGACTGGGGTTCACACCGTGAGTGTGGCAAGACAAGTGAAAATGGCATGACAGGGCAGCATGTGACTAATATAAATTAAGAAATATATGACAATCTATCTATTGGTCATCCCCTAGATTTACTCTGCGGACCTGAAGTAAACATGCTTCAGGTCACAAGAGGAATCTTTCATATCATGATACATAGATGTTTGGATATTCCAAACTTTCAGCTTGACCTCATTTCAACTTTTGCGGATAAACTACTCAGATGTGGTAAAATAGCCAAACTGAAGTGGCCCCGCAGCGTCGTCATGCGCGTTTATTTACGGTAATAGCACGTTACCTGGAAATCTTTTTCACCCATCGGTGCACACATGGGTGCAGAGCCAGAAAAATATCAGTGCAAAGTCCAAAGCACTAGATGAAAAATTGCTTTGTGCTTTTGACTTGCGTTATGCTTGTTGATTATATGTTTTGGCACATATTCATATAACTCAGCAAAACATTGCATAATGCATTAAGGTACTGTATTTCATTGTGCACCATAACATGGCATATGACTTTAGCACGGTAGAATATAATATTGTCTAATTAGAGAGAAGTTCTCTGTCTTAAATAACATTAGATTAGATTTGCACAAAGTACTAAGACATCAAGCATCTAACCGAAAGTGCATGTACATTCGAACAGGGATATATAAATACCAGTGTAGATATGAATGTGAATATGTTTTAAGGTATGTACAGTGATTAACAACTTTCATCTTCAGTGAGCTCTCAACGTTTTTTTTAAACAGGAACGAGGAATTTCAAACTGAATTTTACCTTTCTACCCAAATTTGAACCCAAATGCTGACTGGGCTTCTCTGAGAAGTCAGAAATGAATCGAGCATAACATTCAACCTAAACTAATTCTTCTGTTCAGGAATGTAGTGAATATAATTTGACATCTTAATCGAGAAACAATAACGTCCTTTTGCGAGTTTTTTTTTTGTAAAACAGTAAATTTGGAAATTTGTGGATGACAATACTTTGTATATTTTTAACATCAAAAAATATCATTTTGGTTAAAGAGCTTAAACATACTGGTGCATTAACCGTTACAGAAACATACAAAAATAATAATATTGGTAATTACCAATGCTGTTAATTTTAAGGGAGCTGTGGAATAAACTTTACATTGGGTGGTGGTCTAATAAAAAGAAAAAGATAAAATAAAGATATATGATAAATGTAATTACAGGTGTAATTGTACAGTGTGTGTTAATTTGACATTAACAGTATGAACAGTAATGATATAGTACGGGTGTAAATACAAGTTATTACATGTATATAAAAAGGTTATATACAGAATAAACAGCTGGATGGATGAGCAGTTCATGTTTTTTTTTCAATAATGTCAAAGACACTTTCTTTTCTAAATGATTTGTAGAGCAGGGTCAATTGTACACACACACACACACAGACGCACACACACACACACACACACACACACACACACACACACACACACACACACACACACACACACACACACACACACACACACATAAACACACGATAGAGGAAGCAGGTTCTTTGGCTGCGCGTATTGTGAAATCTCTGACATGATACATCGATGTTTGGACAGTCCAAACTTTCAACCTGACCTCATCTAAAACTTTCATGACTGCAGAGTGAATAAACCACTTACATACATATACTTATCTCAGACTAAACTGAAGTGGCCCTGCATTATACACGAATAATCACTTACCGTAACAGCATGTCACTACAAACCATCACTGCACAAGTGAAAAGCAACAAGCGGGAAACAAGTGGGGGAAAAAGACAGCACAGGCACATGCACACTGATACCAAATACTTTAATATGGTGAAAATATAACACAAGTTAGAACAATATATGACGTTTTTATTTCTTCCTCCAACTTTATTTTGGCATTCTGAAATCAGATGATTTCTAAAATGTAACGGATCAGGATGTGTGCACTGTGGCATTTCATGTTTTTGATTTTAAAAACAAAAAACAAAACATGAACTACCACAATGTTTTTGATAAAACATGAACTCTTTCTTTCCTGACTTGCAAGATTTCATTTTGCAAAGCAAGCAAAGAGAAGAAGGAAGCTCCGTTCATGGAATCACAGGAAATGAAATGACAGCACGATACATGGATTGTCTGATATTTCAAAATTTCCGCCTGACCTCATATAAAACTTTCGTATTTGCAAAGCGGGTGAACTTTATTGTGGTAAATAATACACATTTATACTAAACTGAACATAGCCAGCATAAAACATTGACTTACGTATCCATAATGTCAATCATAGGTTTCTGAAGAGCCATAGTGAAACTTAGAACATTGATCCAAAACCTCCACTTGAGGCCTCAAGTCCACTGATAATCCAGGTTTTGCTGATTTGTATATAACATCCATATATATGCAGGATACAAGATACAACATCCATTCTTTATACTGTAAATGGTAAAGACGTGAAGTGTAGGTGGAGTAAATGTATACGTATCTGTCCGAGGCGTGGACACAATTCTATCAACGTATACCTTTTTAATTTGTTCACAGGGACTAGTTAAAGGTACCCTGCAGAGTTCTGACCACTAGTAGTGCTGTAGAGCAATATTTAACTGTATACTCTTAATCCTGCATAACTTTAAGCCTTAATATAACCTGAACAGGTGAGTTGTATATAAATTCACCCTCAGTACAGTTGTCATGAACGGGGAAATTAGCTACAGAGACCAAAACTGTTTTTTGTACCAGGCTGTAAACATGTTTATTTCTGCTGTGAAACATGGGGACTTATGGAGACTGACTCACTTCTGGAACCAGCCTCAAGTGGACGTTAGAGGAACTGCAGTTTTTAGCACTTTCACATTGGTTTCACTTTATAGCCACTTGATGTAGAACCAGAAGAACAGATTGGAAAAAACTGTCACACCACGGTGCGGTCAAGTTGGGTTTTTGTCCTGTCTCGTCATTTCCTGTTTTATTTTGATATTTACCTGTCCTCTCGTTTCAGGTCACTTGCCCTTCCTCATGTGTCACCGGTCTGATTGTTCCTCATCACCCTGTGTATATATTGTCTGCGTCTCGTTTTGTCCCGTACCAAAGTGTTTCGTCTTTCGTAGCGATTACCCAAGCCTTGTTTCTGTGTCCACAGCCATAGCATTATAGCTCAAGTGTTCTTTTGTTTATTTTTCCTCGTATGAGTGATTTTTTTGTTGTAAATTTTTAGTCTAGTTCTTTTGTTTCAAAGTGCATAGCGTAGTGTTTTCCAGCCTCTTTGGAGCGCCTTCAGTTAATGTTTTGCAGCCTGTTGTTTTTCCTCCTTGTGAGTGATTTTGATTTTGATAATCTTTTATAGAGTAGTTTAGAGTTTTCCTCTTTTGGAGAGTTTTTGTTTCCCCTAGTTTAGGCGGTTTTCATAGCCTCACTCTGTCGAGGGATTTTTTGTTATCAATAAATAAGCTCATTAGACATCTCTGCGACCTGACAAAAACAGGCTAGCACCATGAAAAATGCTTTAATGAAAACCACTGACTTTGTGGTTGTTGATATATTTTGGCACATATTGCCTTCGGCACTGGTATAACATTCTACAATGCGTTATGGCACAGCATTTCATAGCACTACATAACATGGCACATGAGTATAACATGGTAGAATATAATATTTAGAGAGAGGCATTACATGGCATTCTGCCTGATAGCATTCACTATCACTGCCGTTAAGACCCAAACATGTGCTCACAAAAAAACAGAAGCTGGGAAAATCAGGAATGAATCACAGACTCGTCATCACCCAGTCTTTTCTTTACTCACTTTTCTTTGTGGGGGTAAGCTGATAGGTATGCTAAAGCCACACTACTGTGCTGCTGCAATATAAACATCCTTCATTGTAATACAATAACAATAAGTTTCAGCTGGTTAAGACTGTTATTGTTGGAGAACTGTGAAGTGACTGCAACAGGAAAGTCTGACGGGATTACGGGAATGTCCGGGGGTTTTTGGAACGGTTGAGGATTGATTTAGATAGAGTTGCTATCTATCTGGGGTTAGGAGACTTTGCAGGAATTTACATTCCACATGTGTTTGACACCTTCCCTGTGACGTTAAACGTCATGTCAGAACAAGCTGGCCGGCGTGTCATAACTTACTAACTAGAGTTGCAAACTGAAATTTTTAAGTTTTTGCAAATGTGCCAGGGAGGTTACTTTTCATCTGTCCTCCGTGGACAAAAAAAAACACAATATGCAAGTTAAATTCAAAGGTTATTGAGATCATGAGAGCGTGCAGAACGATGAAAATATTAATATGAATCCGTTACACCATCATACTACATTCTCAGATACTAATTAAAACATTTACAATGCGGATGCACGTACAAAACTATAAAATGCGCGGTATTAGAGAGTGTAATCAAAACTATAAAATGAGCGGTATTAGAGAGTGTAATCAATACATAAATCAAGTGTGACACATAGAAAACTAAACCACAATAACCGACATGCATGCTGGCACCTGAGGGTAGACTGATGACGGCAGAAGGAAGCAAAGAATGTTCAACACAAACAGACCGAGGGACAATAACATGTTGACGGAGCTGAGCACTAATTAACTATCTCTTTTAAACGAGCTCTAAGTATGTGTCCACTCCTGTAATGGTGGGTGGGCTGGACTTTCCCATTCTAGCTCCGCTTTAATAACAGAGACCAACTGAAAGCACTTGTTCTAAGTGGTATAAGCGCTGCACCTCTTGTGAATCGATACACAGTTGTTCCTGTGGTGACAAAGCTGAGCAATGCACCCTGCACATATTTACACTGAAATCAATAATAAATCATATGCATCGATTAAGATATATGACTGGTGATTGGCAAAGATCAGATGATTAAAGCCATTCCCAGAAAAAAAAACTTTTCTGTTTGTGCACACAGTAGTATTAAGACACAGAGAGATTCGTTTGGCATTGATATCCAAATTCCCTAACTGCAGCAGATGTTCTTGTTACCCTTTACAAGGAAAACGCAGTAGGGGACTATCAGCGTGGGAACAGTAATGAACCCCTCCTTTCGACAGGGAAAAAAAAAAACAGTTCCTTGGAATAAGTGAAGGAGGGAGAAATGAAAAACGTGATGAGAAGGCTTTGCAAAAAGAGACTTGCATCACAGTTCACGACTGCAGAGGGGAGAGCTGAGCTTAATGCGAATGTCTGCGCTCTGCTGACTGACACTAATCTCAGAAATTACTGTCTATTGTACCGGCGACTTCAGCTTCAGAGCATGTCTATCATTACTATCGTGGCACTCCTGGTTTTCCTGACAATCCCAGAGGGTGAGTCCGATCTGTTCAAAAACAAGTTGTTTTTACAGTTCTTTGGCCCCGCGTGCACGCACTCTTTGATTTGTGTGCCTGTCAGTGGATCTGCGTTTTGCAATCGGCAGCATGCTTTACTGTGTCTCTGTCCAGACACTGACATTCTTGTCCTACCTCTCACTACCTCAGGTAGCAGCCTGGGAGATCAACCACTGCTTCTGCGATGTCAGTGCATCACCAAGGAGAAAAAACCCATCGGACGTTACATAGGACAAGTGGAGGTGATTCCTGCCAGCTCCCACTGCAACGAGATTGAGATTATGTAAGGCCAAAGTTCAACAGTTTCTCTCTTAATTTATACGCTTCCTGAGGTGAATACCTGTGTTTTTTTAATTGCTCTGGTGTAATAATACGACGTATTACGGGAAACATTGCTGTATCTGATGTCTCGGACCTGTCTTTGATCCTGCAGTGCCACTCTTAAAAAGAATGGGCAAAGGATATGTCTGGACCCTAACGCCCGCTGGGTCAGGAAAGTGCTTAAGAAGAAAATGGTTGAGTAAGTTCATCTTCAGTGCATTTTTGTGAATAGATATATAGCATGAGAACAGATCCTATTTACATTTATTCCGTTATTTTTATTCTTATTTCTTGTTGGTGTTTTCAGTTTAGTTTAGTTTGCAGCCGTTTCCACAGTGAGTTTGCTCAGTTCACTTCAGTTTTTTATTGTTTCAAATGTTTAGTTGTTACATCCACAAACATTTTGTGCATTTGGCTCGCTGTCATCCCACAAACATCCCAGTCTTGTTATGCGCCAGCGTCTCTTCATTTATACCATGCTGACAAAACATTTTTCATTCTTATATTTCTAGTAAACTAAACAGACTTCAGGTTTCAGTTTGTAGTTTCTATTTTAGTCAGATTTAGTTTAGTGAACTTTAATTACTGCTGTGTGTGTGGAGAGGCAATGACTGCTTTATGGCAGATATATAAACAGTTGATCGTGTTTACACGAAAATACAATTATAGATAGGATAGGCTTGCCAGATAAGGATTTAAAAAACAAGGCGACAGAAACAAAAAAACAACAAATCTGAGATCACGTTCAATTTCAGGCCGCAGTATCATAATATTTTTGTTAATTCAGCAAATAGTCATTTACCGCCAATGTTTTTTTTCTCTGTAGGCAGGCACCGTGAGAAACAAACCTTCCCAGATTTGGCACAGATGTAAAGAAGTTCCATCCAGAGACCCGCGTTCATCACTACTGATTCAAAGTTCAAGGTGGAGGAACGGCTTAATGGATAATGAAATGATCAAGGTTATGTACATTTTCATCTAAAAATAAGACATTGATTTTGAATTAATTGTGAGATTGCTTACAAGAAATATCTCGGCGTCACTCTCAGTCATTCTCTTTTGAGATTTCTCATCAGCCAGTAGTGGAAGTGGAAAAGTAAAGCGACATAATTCATGGTTTAAATCCATGATTTTATCTTTGTGAATGTAATATGCTACACATCCTGTTAGGCTCTTTTGTGTAAGTCACATCAAACATGATGCTAAAAATCCAGATGTAAAGTTTAACTTTCCAACATAACATTTGCAGAATGGAGCTCATTAAATCAGTTAAATAAATGAAACTGTCTTCCTAAACTCTGCTCTGTCCCTTTTACATTTTATATGTCCTGCTTTTTTGAGACATAAACAATAATGTGATTGTCTCTTCTGCTCAACATTCTCGGTTATTTGTGGGAGATGTTTTTGCTTTTTGATGGAGAAAACACAATAAAATGTACTTGACATACGACTTGTAAAACAACGTTTCAGACAGTGTATATCAGGCTGTATCACGTCTACAGGATCAGATTAAATTCCAAGTGGAAGGACATCGCCACCTCTTGGACAAAGGTGCACACCATTGGGACTATGATCATCCCTCGATCCCTCATGGCTGTAAAAGTGAACTCATTTTTTAATTTTTTAAAGATATTTTCTCAGCTCAGTTTAGATGAGAAGCTGAAATTCCACCTGTGTGGCCGCGATAAGAGCTGAGCCTTGACACGCAGCCAGCTAACATCACTTCAGGATTTTGCAACATGACTCCAAAGTTCAACACTCTTTCATTGTATGATTTTCAAGAAAAACATCTGGCTGCCTCACAGTGACCTTAATCACCTGAAGCGAGTAGGAGCCTGTTTGACATGACTATCATCTTGTTGTTGGCTCTGTTCCCGGTT
Source organism: Collichthys lucidus (assembly GCA_004119915.2). NCBI lineage: Eukaryota > Metazoa > Chordata > Actinopteri > Sciaenidae > Collichthys > Collichthys lucidus. The sequence continues at coordinate 5,295,301 of CM014080.1, forward strand.
CGGCTATTGGCAGTGTAATTACCTATCAGTGACGTAAATGATTCGGTTCATGTAGAGGTTATCTGTTTTGGCTACGATGTTGTTTTTTCTAAAGACACTGAAGTGAATTTGACTATTGATATTATTTATTTTTCATTTGATATCAATGACAGAAATAGACCACTGATGCTATGTTATCATTTATTTCCAGTAAATCTTAATTGAAGTAGTTTGTTACTCAAGAAGTGACCTGACCTGACCTGACCTGACCTGACGTGTCCATCTTTATATTGTTTAAAAGTCTAGGTAAGATACAAGGACACACTTCTCCTCTACTTACCAATTCATAGACTATATCTTCTGTACATATGTTTCTATACACTGTACATATACACAAACGCATATATACATATATACGTTCATGCATGTGTACACATGTCGTTTGCATTGTGTCAATAAACTAAAAATGAACCATCATCTTGGTCCTTTCTTGTTCTTACACCTGCAGAAAACATATTTTTTCTATATGTTCTTGAAACACTAGTGAGGAAATGAGTTATCAGTGCTGAAACCGGAGGGAGCTGACGGTGTTATAACCTCACAGGGTTAGTATCTTAGTCACATTCTTGCAGAAAACGAAAACTTGGCAAACCGTTGATGAAACAGGATTCGGTTTATATGTGTAAATGTCACGTGCGTCACTCATCTGAGCATCATCAACCTTTTCCCTTCATAAGGATATAATCTCTGTTTTTCCTTCTCGGTTCAATGAAATTCTTTCTGAGCTAAGAAAATAAACCAAAGTGTTGAAAAGCCAGGAAGATAAACCACATGATGAAATACATGTCACAACATAAATCAGCTCCTAATCCCAAATCTGCCTTTTTGGCACCGACTCAGCAGCCACTCCCATCTGTCCTGGTGTTCCCACCATTCACCAGCTAATTCTCATGCTTATCTGCACACCAATTGCCTTTAATTAGAATTAATACCAGTATATCCCTCATGTTCTTACAATAACTATGAGATCCCCCCCAGTTAAAACACACAGTTTCCTTCAGGGTGAAGACATGGAGGTCGTGGAGAACTACTGGTCCAGGAAATGCAACACTAAGGCTGTCTACAGGAAGTGACAGAGCAGACTCTACTTCCTGAAGCTCCGGTTCTTAAATGTGTGCAGCAGTGCAATCTTCTTTGCAGCTGATGAAGAAGGCTGGCTCTGTGCTCTGGAGCTGGATGTTTTTAAAGGGATGCTCCACAAACTGCTGTCTCACTTCATAATGATGTAGACCCAGTCTGTAACAGCTGATCTGAATGATGGATGTTAATACGTAACCTGCTCTGACTCCCTCTCTGAATACGATTGCACAAAGTTACTGCACGGAGAGTTCATGTGTATATATTTGTACATGATATACTTCATTACCTTAGACTAAGTTATTTTACTGTATGTATCTCGTGCATTTTTGTATATATTGTGCTCCTGTTATGAATTTGTAATACTTGTACACTGTAAAAAAAATAAATAATATTATTTTAAATAATTATTAAATTATTAATAATAATAATAAATGCTGTTTTTACAGTAGAAAACTGTCTACTGAATTTTACAAAACATGATATAACCTTTTCTAATAATACAGTAAAACCATATTAGTACTGTAGTGTTGATTTTAAGTTTAAGGTTGGCATTTTATCACATATTTTAAAATGTCTATAGATTTCACTGACAAACCATGACCAGTAAAATATGGAATTAAATACAATAAAACATCTTTACTGTCTTTTACTGTCATGGTTTGCAGTTTTTCACCGTGTATATACATACTTTTATTTATTTATTTTTTACAGTATAACAGTATATCCCCCATGCCTTAGGGGATGAATGCAAAATTAAATCTTAAATTAAATCTTTTAAGATGTTGCAGTGTTGCTATAGTGCATGCATGGAAGGTTTAACCTCACCGTGTTTGGGTTAATACTTTTACCACGGCAGGCTTGGAGATGTGACGGTAAAGATGGTGCGTAAAGCACCAAACACTGTGAGTATAGCATCATATACATATTATATATATTTATTTATTTATTATAAACATTACCAGCAGGACTTCCACAAGGTTTCCGCCCACTCATGGGAAGCGGAAGACGGTGCAGCTCTCTCTCTCTCTCTCTCTCTCTCTCTCTTTCCGTAAACTGGAGCTCCATGTTTTTTTTTCCGGTTTTTTTGGAGATGGCTCATCTCCGGCCATCACGCGCTGTTGTTATGAAGTGTGTTCGCGGTGAGAGGAGCGTGTCCGCCGCAGACATGTAAAGCCTGAGACACGCAGGCATGTGTTGATCCATGTGCGTATGGCAGGCCGGTGAAAGGTAAGGGGAGCTTTTTATTTGCGCTCGGTGATGTTGTGGCTAACGTTAGTTACGCAGGATCTTACGTAGCTGGCTAACCCGGCTTGCATCGTGGCAAACTTTGAACGCAGTGTATGTCAGCATGCGTGTTGGTTTACCGCTTCATGGTCACAGTGTGCAGGGTGCATGGCGTCATCTTTGTTATTGTTGTGTAACGGGTGGCGCTAACGGTTTCCTGTTGCCCTAACTGCGCGTGTGACTGTTTCCAGGTGCCCCTCCCGTCACAGAGCTCCCCAGCCGGTGTCTCCTCCTGCTCCTCCTGCTCCTCTGCTGCTGCTGCCATGGAGGTGGGCAGCCTCCCCGTGGAGCTGTGGAGGGTTATCTTAGCCTACCTTCCTCTCCCTGACCTGTGCCGCTGCTGCCAGGTGTGCCGCGCCTGGCGGGAGTTGATCCTCTCCCTGGATAACACCCGCTGGAGACAACTCTGCTTAGGGTGCCCCGAGTGCAGGCACCCCAACTGGCCCAGTCAGCCTCATCTGGAGCCGCCGTCCTGGAGAGAGGCCCTGAAGCAGCACACCTTAGCCACCCGCACCTGGACTCAGAACGGGCCGGAGCTCCAGTCGTCTGCGTGTCTGCTCTTTTTCCGGCGTCGGAAGGACCGCAGGGTTTGGCATGTGGGGCCCGGGTGCGAGTTTGAGACCCTTCGTGGGGCCCTCGGGGTGGCGGGTCCGTATGATCGCGTGGTTCTCCATCCAGGGGTGTATGAGGAGCAGGCTGAAGTGGCGCTGAAGGTGCCGGTGGAGCTGGTTGGGCTGGGGCGCCTGGGCGAGGTGGCCCTCCTGGTGTGTATAGAGCAGCAGTGCCCCACGGCCAGGCTGTGTAATCTGGTTTTCATGCCGCCCTGGTTCTCCACTGTGGTCTACAAGGTAAAGAACTTTTTTTTATGATGGTTTCATGCTTGTTTATCTCTCTTGTTCACAATTCTCTCCTTGATTTCCTTTAGACGTCGTGGGGTCACGTCCAGCTAGATAACTGCAACTTCGAGGGGGCTCAGTTGCAAGTCCGAGGCCCGGGAACCTGCCAGGCTCGCTTCTGCTCCTTCTCACAGGGCAGCTCTGCCCACCTGCTGGGTGTCGTCCTCAGTTTGTTGGACAGCTGTGACTTCTCCGGAAGTGACACGGCCTCTGTGACTATTGAAGGTCCTCCGGTTTCAGAGAGGAACTGGGCTTGTAAACACTTGGCCGCCCTGGCCAGGACGTTTCCATCGTGCAGCGCGTCTGGGATTAACAACAGCCCTCCCGGCGGGCATCCTGGCCGGCTCCACCGCTGGGCATCAACCTCCTGGTTCTAATGTCAAAAAGGAGCATGTGAGCATGGAGGACTGGCAGAGGAGGACAGGAGTGGATGCGGTGTGTCAGGGCACGGTGATCGAAGATTGCTGGAGTGACGGAGACTGCAGCGAGGGAGAGGAGGAGAACCAAGACGGTGGAGCGAACACCAAAAGCCCGTTTACGCTGGATTACAAAATCCCATGCGACCAACACGGCCTGTCTCATTTGCTCAAGCCTCGGACAAGACGGCTCTCTGCCACCGGCCTCCTCCCCAGATCCCCCATCTGTGACCCCTGAACCTTTGACCCTTAAGCAGGAGCTGGACAGGGACCCGGAGGCTCATATGTTGGCCGCATCAACCCTTGGCTGTATTCTCAGACGCTGCCTCTTCAGGGAAGGGAAGGGTGGCGTGCATTTGTCTAATTACGGACAAGCTCGGCTGGAGGGCAACGTTTTCCGTGGGCTGAACTACGCTGTCCGCTGCATCCAGAACTCCACAGTAAATAACGTCACAAACACGTTTTTTCATTTGAATCTCACATGTTAAATCATTCACAGCCTCTCGTGTCTTGTGTCTCGGTGAAGGAGCGGCTCGCATCATGAGTAATTAAGCAGCCGCTTCCTGTCCAGAGTGTCACTCGAGCTGCCTCTTCTCCTCCTCTCTCGCCCTCCTTCAGATAGTGATGCTGAGAAACGAGGTGTGCGAGTGCCGCGCGTCGGGGGTGTTCCTGCGCCTGTCGGCTCAGGGCCTCATCGCGGAGAACAACATCCACTCGAACGGGGAGGCGGGGCTGGACATCCGTAAAGGGGCTAACCCCACCATTGTGGTAATTGCTGCTTGCACACACAGATCCACTGACAACGTGGCGTTGTCCTTTCCGTCTTATCAGTGACTTAATGTGTGTACATTTCCAAATGTAGCTTGACCCGTCTGCTCTGTTTTTCCCACAGTGCAACAAAATCCACAGCGGCTTTCGTTCAGGCGTTGTTGTCCTTGGCAATGGGAAGGGGTCAATTCGGAGCAACCAGATCTTTAACAACAAGGAGGCGGGCGTGTATATTCTCTTCAGTGGGAATCCTGTGGTCAGGTAGGTGGGAGTGTACAAATATGTGAGTTGGCCAGGAGTGTGCAGTCTCTCATGTTCAGGATTGTGTTTACACAGCATGCTCATTAGAGCGCTCTGTTCTCCGTGCTTCGGTTGTTAAGTTCTCTTCTTCATCAGCCATGTCTGACTTGTTATTCTAAGTAATCAGACTGAGTTTCTATAAAAGTATGTTTTTGCAGCATTTATGCAGATTTCCATGAAAGCCTCCATATTTAAATGGGTTTTGTACAATTTCACAATATCACCCCAAGAAACAGACGATCGCTACGACTGCTGCAGCGCTGCATAATGTAATGTAACATGGATAAGCAAGCCTTGCCCAACGCTCCTGCAAAGACGACCACATGATGTCTGAACCTGTTTCGATATTTCCACTCATTCTCTCTCTCTTCGCTTTCGCTCTTAGTGGGAATCACATCTTCCAGGGCCAGGCGGCGGGGATAGCTATAAATGAGAATGGCAGAGGGATGATAACAGGTGTGTAACTCCACATTTTTCCATCCCACGGATGTGCCACTTACAGATTTAAGAGCACCTGATTTTTCTCACATATAAATCTATTTTAAATCCAGAGAATGTGATCAAGGAGAACCAGTGGGGGGGTGTGGACATCCGTCGGGGAGGCGACCCCATCTTGAGGAACAACTACATCTGTTACGGTTACTCGGACGGCGTCGTGGTGGGAGAGAGAGGCCGAGGACTTATCGAGGGAAATCAAGTATACTGTGCGTAACTTCAGTCCGATGAATCATACATTTATCTTTGCGTATATCTTTGCCAGCCATAGCACGGATGTTTCATTTCTCCCTCCTGTCTCTTCAGGTAACAAAGGCTGCGGTGTGTGGGTCATGTCGTCCAGCCTCCCGCAGCTCCTGGGAAACTACATCACCCATAACTGTATGTACGGGCTGGCGGTGTTCTGCAGGAAGGACCCAGAGAACATCGACGCCAGGGAGGGGAACTGGCCGGGGCAGGAAGGGCTCGGTGGAGACGGAGGCGGCGGGGAAAGGAGGGGGGTGGAAGGAGAAGGGAGGGACGGGCAGGAGAACTTGAACGAAGAGGGCGAGCTGTTTGCGTGGGAGAGCGATCTGGACAGTGAGGACGAGCGTCACTCTGCCCGTCGATTCCATCAGCGTGGCGCTGGTGGAGAGCAACTGCATGAACTACAACGGAGGTGATCAGTAGATGTTTTATTCGTAACAGGAGGTGTCTCTCTACGTCACTCACCTCCTGTCTTTGTTTCTCTTTGCAGCGGTCGGCCTGTACGTGAAGAGCAGCGAGCCCCTGAACGTTTTCGCCAACCTCGTGAACAGTAACCGCGGCACCGGCATCGCCGTGCTGCAGAGCAGTCAGCTGACCCGGCTGGTTACAAACTGCATTCTTGACAACGGCCGCGGCGGTGTCACGGTGGAGAAGGACTGCCGGGTGGAGCTTCGTGGCAACGGCATCTATAAAAACAGTGGCCACGGTGTCAGTTTCAGTGGCACCGGGCAGATCGTGGAGAATGATGTTGTTGGAAACCGTGGATACGGGATCCAAGTCTCCGGCAGCGCCGACATCAAGGTGACATGGACAGTACTTATACAACACTGTACACACAGCAGCTCCTTAATAAATTCATGATTTATTATTTTTATTTACAGGTTCTGCGCAACCGCGTCCAGCCTGCACAGGGCTGCGGCATCGCTGTGCTGGGGCCGGTGAAAGGTGTCGTCCACGACAATCTCTTGTTCCAGGGTCACCCTGGAAACAAAAGAACACTGCTACACACAGATCCTGGCAATGAGAGCTGCGTGTTACGCAACAACAGTGTTCTGAGGCATAATAACAGGTAACCAAGCAACCAGGAGAAAGTGGCAGCGATTCAAAGACCACCAGTGACTTTACTGTCTGCGAAGCAGTTTATACCTTCATATTTATGACAACATGAAGCCAGCGTGAAAGGTTTTGCACACCTACAAAGAATTATCACCCGAATCTGCATCTCCCTCTGGCTTTCAAGCCTATTGCTCATCTGTCAGGCTTCCAGCTTTACTGTTTTAGCTCACACTCGTGGCGTTTTTGTCCACAGAAGCAGCTTTTATCAGTGAAAAAGTACAAAAAAATTCCAATAACAGCACCAAAGGACAGACAGATGCAATAAGAAAGCAGCTGGTGAACATTTTGGCATCTAAAGAGCCAGATATTTCCCTCATGAGTAATTAGAGATGAGATGACAGAGTGATCGTTGGACTTTCACCAGGTGGCTGAAGCAGGAATCCAAATGAACGGGTCTAAACGTGTCAACTTAAAAGTTGTTATTGGCCAAATCAATAATTGCAGGTTTGACATCAGCACTGCTCCTGATTTCATTAGAAAGACTCTTACTTGCTGTTGTTGTATTTTTCTTCTCTTTGCTTTTTGTTGCAGCTGTACATCTGCTCCTCCCTGGATCTTGGAAAACCCTCCACCTCGTCCACTGGCCAGCTCCCCTTCCGGTCTCTCCTCGTCCCAGTATCCCTCCAGACTTGGAATCTCCATGACGACCAGGATCAGCGCCACTGTAGAGAGCGGTTGCCACAGCGGCAGCATGTTCTGCTCCATCCTGTGAATACTGGCGAGCACTTAGAAAAACCAACATGAGCCACCGCTCCCCGAAGGTCAGCACTTTTGAACTGGTGTGTGTCGTACAGAGGAACGCTCGGACCTCGCAGAATGACGCGATGATAACTGTCCGAGTATAACCACTAAAGGGGGCCGTCCACGCTCCAGTGTGGGTTAGTTAGTTAGGGTGGAATGACATTTTGTAAATCCAAAATCAGACTTTTGTAAACTGTTCAAACTCCAGCGCACTCGTCCAAAACGTGAACTAACGAAGTGAAGCTTGATCACATCCGAGTCAAACAACCATCTCCACACTAAAGCTTTAACCTAACCGTGTTCTCTTACATGCAGACTACATATCCACAGTACAGAACCGCTGTAGACTTCTGTCGGTTTTGCTCACAGGTTAGGACGTGCACGTTTCTAAGCTAAGAGCCAGAGGTGTCCCAAGACGCCAGCTTCAACCACGTCACAAAGTAAAGCTGTGCCTTGTGTAACTTTAAAAAATCAAGTCGACGATTGTAGCTAGAGGAGGAGTCGTCATAGTGTGAGGTGTATATGCAAAAACAAAAAAAAACAAAGCCAAACTTCAGCTTCTGCCTCTTGCACAGAGCTGCTCTGTTTCCCGGTGAGTCTGTGTCTTCTCCTTTCCATCACGTCCTCCGTGTTTTTAAAAATATAACGCACTTCTTTGACTTTGTGAAATTCAGCGAGGGAGGACAACTCATCAGTCCACACGCGATCAACGGCGCGGCACAGACTCACCTGGGAATTATCCGGCCGTAGAAAGAAGAATAATGTTCAGTGTGCAATATGTGCTGTCTACAAATGTGCCTACACGTTTTGACTTTGTCTCAGCTCGATGTTTGCTCTCATCACTCTGCTTTTTCTTTTTTTGCATCTTGCACAGTCAGCATCAAGTAACGACATCATGTACAACTCAAAGCTCACCACTTTATTTGTCTACAAAATGCTTCAATAAACAGTTCTTGTTAGTGGCATTTCCAATTCTTTAAGAGTCCACGATCCTTCAGTGCATTTTCTTGCGTTTCCGTCTCTCCGTGAACTGATCGTACTTGACCAGCGGCAGGACGAGAGAGGCCTCCCTGTGATCGTCTCGCAGCGCGGCGTCTTCGGCTTTCACTCTGGGCTGTTTGTTCAGAGTCAGTCCCATTGATTTTGCTACTTCAATCATCCTGAAAGGAAGACACACACCAGGTTAGACACCTACCTGAGTTCTTCTCATATTGACAGTGTTTCATCTCTTATCTTATTTATATCAAAATGTGACGATTAACCATGTAACATGAGTCCATCACCATTAACCTTAACGGTCTTTTTCTCTGTTACTTCCAAAGTTCAATTGTCTCAAAGCGTGAAAGCAATACAGTCGTCCGTCGCTATAACGCGGTTTACTTTTCGCAGCCTTGCTGTTTCGTGGATTTTTTTAGTGTAATTTTGCATGCTTTTTCTTTTTTTACAGCGTACTATACAGTATGAACGCGCATTGTGTTCGACACTGTCAGAGGAACTCTGTGAAATACGCGTGAGTTACTATTAATAATTTCTTATGTGTCAAACCTCGTAGATTGATCATTAAAATTTAATTTGTTAAAAATGTTTGGGCTTGAAAACAGGTTTTGATCTTTGGTTTCATTTAGTAAAACAGTATTGTTACTTATTTTAGTTAAATCTGCGAAATTTTGAACTTTGAGAGTTTAAATAAGAGACAAAATGTTAATGCCTGTCTGAGAGAAGTGTATAAAAGTGTGTGGTTTGGGGGTTTTACGGCCTTAAAGCATGTAGAATAACTGTAAAACTTACTTTGCGGATTTCGTTTATTGCGGGTTATTTTTAGAACGTATCCCCCGTGACAAACGAGAGACCACTGTATACAAACGCAGCCTTTTCCTCCTCTCACCTGGCCTCTGTGATTCCCAGGTCGTGGTGCAGTAGCGTGAGGTCAGCGGTCATGTGATCCATATGCAGCATCAGGGCCAGGACAGTACGCTGCTATTTTGACACGCATTGATGAAGACACCATGTTCTGGACTCTGAAAGGGAAGGACAAGGTGAAAAAGTGACGCTCCATGAGGGTTTGTACGCGAGATAACGACGCGAAGGCTCCGTCACATCGTACCTGCCGCTTTTGAAAGTCTCCGCGGTGAACGTCCTCAGCAGCTTGTTCTGAATGATGCGAGGGCAGCCGTCTTCCTGCCCGACTGCACATGCAAACAGAAATCAGGATGAGTCTGTGCTCCAGAGAGAGAAAGAGAGTACGAACACATGTATGATGAAAGGCGGACAGGATGACTCACACTTGAGGTTGATGCTTCTCTGCCGTTGCAGTTTGAGGAGCAGAGAAATGTAAAAGGCGCAGCGGGACTTTTGTCTCGGGCTTCGCCTTCAGCGGGCAAGCGCTCCAGGAGCCTCGCGACACACGAGCGCCTTCAGTAAATGAAGCACAAACAGAAATCAGAACGCAAAGAAACTAAAATGTTGTTAATATCTCTGACTTTTTCGTTACCCTCACCCTTCGCCATCTCTCATCTTCTGCAGCTCCTCAGAGGTGAGTGCTGCCATCTTGGAACCAGCCTCCGCCAAAGCCTCAAACTCTGCTGGACTCAGGACTGCGGGTCATGATTAAGGTTGAGACCTGAACAAATCCAGCTACAGCTTTCACATACAACTAGCTGTTCTGGAATTTCCTATCCTCAGGTCCACAGCAGTTATTAGTTGTTTGGCTTTGGTTGAGAACAGTAGGTGCCAGTCTATCTCGACACTGTGGTGTCCAGGGTCACAGAGACCTGTTGCTGCCTTCATAGACATAATAGATAGCTGGCTGTTGCCGGTCCAATCTGCGTAAACAGACATCTGCGTCTCCAGACTAGAATATGCTGACAGTAACACCTCCATCTATCTTCTCCCGCTTATCCGTAGTCGGGTCGCGGGGGCAGCAGCTTCAGCAGGGAGGCCCAGACTTCCCTCTCCCCGGCCACTTCGTCCAGCTCTCCCAGGGGGACCCCAAGGCGTTCCCAGGCCAGCCGAGAGACAGTCTCTCCAGCGTGTCCTGGGTCTTCCCCGGGATCGCCTCCCGGAGGGACGTACCCGGAACATCTCACCAGGGAGACGTCCAGGAGGCATCTTCACGAGATGCCCGAGCCACCTCAGCTGGTTCCTCTCGATGCGGAGGAGCAGTGTAGTATTTGTGCTGTTATCTTGGGTTTAAAGTCGATCCACCAGGATGAGTTGGGGCAGAATGTGAGACCGACTCGGGCACTTCTGATCAACTTTGACAGTGTCTCTAATTCAACATCAGAGGCTCCTGAACACGTTTGTCCCTCCTGACCTCACCACTGACCTTTGACTTCAGATATTTCTCCATAACACTAGTTTTCTTGCTTCCACTCTCACACACACAGAATGAAGGATACGGCTGTCAAACGAGTACACGTCCTCAGGTTTGTCAGCGTCTGCGTTGCAGGGAGGCAGGTGGAGAGCCATGTCTCCCTGGGAGGAGGTGTCAGCCACTTCCTGCTGCAGAGCTGAGGAGAGACACTCATTAGAAAATCACAATTCGGCGCGAGAACACGACTTAGTACAACGTGAAGCTTACCCTCCAAGCCCTTCTGGTCGATCACAGTGTTGGCGGCTCTAGCCACTGCTTCATGCAGGGCATCACTGCCCACCTGGTTCAGCCTGCGGGAGCTCAGAGCTCTCTTCTGTTTGTTGGTGCCAAACGCCTCGATCAGAGAGTCCACCTAAAGAGGAGATTTACACCAAGTTCATTCTTATATGAGCTCAGTCTTCACGTATTCTAAGAAAAGAAGAAACAGGACAGAACATATCACCTTGTCTCTGTAGGTCTGAGTCGTGTCCTCAGGATTTGCAGTGTCGGTTGTCTCTCCTGATGGAAAAACAAAACTCGAGCTAAAGCAGTTCATGCGTATTAATCAGTTTATTAATCAATACATGTGATTGTTTGTCTTTTACCTGGTATAACGGGCTGCATGTTGAAGAGCTGAGCGCTGTGCACCTCCATCTGCATGGTCTGCTTGTTCAGCACTCCCACATAATATCTAAAGAGACAGCAAACATCTCGCTCATTCATCCTCTTCACAGTGGTAGTCATATCAGACAATATGATACGTAAACTTACTTGCAAAGGTTGTTGCATTTCAAAGACGCCGCTCCAAAGTTATTTCCAACATAGGACAGTCTGTCCGATTCGGCCACCTAGACAGAGGAGAGGCACGTCAGTCATGCAGTCGCTCACAGTGCAGAGGAGCACTGAGCACGATGGACGCTCTGCAGCGCTCTTACCAACATCCGCCGGTGCTTCCTCCTCGGGTTGTTCTCATCCGTGCTCTTGTACATGCTGAAGTCGAGTCTGTCAGCATTTTTGACGCAGCCGTTCGAAAACTGGACTGTGAGAAGGAGAAACATGATGAAGAACATGTCGACACACACTGAGGGAAATCCTGTACGTTGCATTTATAATTACACCTTTATCCAAAGTTTATTTGCTACTTTATGCTTATACTCCATTACATTTCAGTGGCAAATAAAGTATTTTTACTCTACTACATTTATAGTGCTAGTTACTTTGCTGATTCAGATTAATAATGCAAATTATAATTAACAAATAAGTGAAATAATTAATCCCTTGATGAAATCCACCATATTTTACATATATATATATACACACACACTCTGCAACTGCACCATTATAGTGATATATAAATGCATTCATTATAATTGAATTTTATAATATAGCTCATTTTGCATAGTCAATACTTTAACTTTTTAGTTTAAGTTTGGTTTTCTTGCTAATAAATTAGACTTTTCTAAATAAATTTGAATTTTGAATGCAGTACTTTTACTTCTAACAGAGTTTTTCTACACTTTAATACTCTGAGTACTTCTTCCATCACTGTTTTTATATTATTCATATTAAGGATGACACACACACATATGCATGCAGCTTCTAACAATATAAGACACATTTATGAATGACACTGTGTGATGCAGCTTTACACACACACATAACAACACACACAGCTCAGCTGCTAGCAGCCACGTGTGTGACAGAGGAGATGATTCAGCTTAAAATAACAAAGATTAAAAACATTTACAGCTTTTACAATAAAGACTTCAGTTCTTATGTTTCTTCTAACGAGTGTGAACAAACAGCAGAAAATAGAAAGTCACCGATCACAGCTTTATCCGAGTCTGTCTCCTCTGCACAGCACACCACCGAGCAGCACGCAGCCATGTTTGTTTCCAGGTGAGGCGAGAGGAGTCCCTGCTTTGAGCTTCCGGCTTCGTCACGCGTCTCCAAAACTCAGACGTTTGACCGGAAAACTGTTAAAATCATCAACATGTGTTCTTTGTTATTTTATAAAGTAATCAAACTCATGTTCAGTAGGTCAATAATATACCGGTCCTGTCAGATTTAATAAATTTGGACCAGTTGTTTTCAAAAATAACAGAAAACATTGAAATCCAAGCACAGCTGTGTGTTTAGATCATCTACACTTGTTTTATTTCTTTTTATAATAGAGAGAGAGATTAGATTAAATATACTTTATTCATCCCACCACAGGAAATTTACTGCAGAGGAAAGTGTAGCATACACTACAGAATTAAAAAAAAAAGTAGAAAAGGCAAAAAAACAAATTATATATATAGTACATTTCATATAGTTTTCAATTTGTACAAATCTTAACACATGTTGATTAATCTTGTTTAAGCTCTCTAGTTTTAGTTGTTTTATTAAGGCTAGTGTTAATTAATTATATTAACAAAGACATGGCAGAGCAGCTACAAAGTTTAAAAAATGTATCTATCTATCTGGGACCCGCAGCTGCTCCTCCTCAAAGAGAAAGCAGTCTTAAAAACTGAATGTACCTTTTTGTAATTAATATGTTTTCAGATATTTTCTGTTAATATGTTTTGTTATATTTTGTCAGTTTGTCTTGTCAGCAAAATCACTTGTTGTTGTTTTTTTTGCCAAAAATGTTTAGTTAGGAGATTTTAGACAGTGTATATTAAAATGTCTGATTCTGTGAATAAAAGTATACAAATAAAAAACATTATAATATTATAATTTGAGCCAGCAGCAGGATGAGCGCATCATCTTGACGCTCCCTTTAATCTTTGGCTGTATACTGTCAGCAGCAGCAGCAGTGCCCTCTGGTGGCGAAGCCGCGGAACTGCAGCCCGTCACCTCATGGAGGTCACGGATACATGGAAGTGGAGCACAGCGCCACCCTGAGAGTCTGGTCGGGAAGAAACCGTCTGAGGTGGAGGAGGTGAAGGAGGGGGGTTTATAAATTACTAGAAATCATAACAATCCATGTCAGACCCGGTTACACATCGACAGCTTCTGATATCTGTTATTAAACGTGGCTGCGCCTGGAGGTTGGAGGAGGGTTGTTGTTATGTTGTGTTATGTTATGACACGGACAGATGAGTCCAGCTGTTCATTCACCGTGAGCGCACCATCATCATCATCATCATCACCATCATCATCACTGTGAGCTGGGTACATGAGTGGACGTGGAGGAGGGAGCAGAGACATAAACGTTGTCCGGCTTCATCTGATGGAAAACGGGCTGCTCCGATAGAGACGAGCGGGTGTAGCCGCAGCTACATCCGTGCTAACTACCCAGGCTGCAGGCTGCTGCTGTGGGCCTTGCTTCTGCCTCTTGATCCGGACGCTTCGGTAGGAAAAATTCAAGGTAATATTCCTTATTTTACCGCTGCCTGATGTTTGCACCGTGACAATAAGATGCAGTATGTCTGCAGACTGTTGTTAGCCGAGCTAAATGCATGTTATTGAACGGGCCATGCTGTGTAGCTGCTGTGCTATCACACAGTGAGCTTCAGGTAACAGGTGGGAAAAAGCTTTTTATGACTTAATAACACTGTGGGAAACAGTTCACTGCGTGCACACTCATGCAAAACCCGAGGGGAAGTCTGCAGGCCCAGCTTATTTAAAGACAGACATAATGGAAATGTGCATGAATCCAGATATGTGCATCTGTCTATAGACACGGACAGACATTTGTAGACTGATGCACAGATAGAAACTTTATACAGACTGTAGAAAAATGAATGAATCGAGTCACACACATAAAGACAAAGATTTAGAGTCACAGATCAACCTGTGAAGTGTGTGTCATGTCTTTGGACTGTGGGAGGAGAACATGCAAACACAGCCGAGGCTCGAACCAGGAACCTTCTGGCTCTGAGTTGCACCACTGTGCACCATTTATAGAAATATATATACACGATTAAATTAGGCTGTATGACACTGAATGGAAGTCACAGCTTCCAGCAAACCAGAGTCCAAAGTGAGGGTGAGAAGCTCGGGCCATCCATGAGGAGCTCAGAGTAGAACTGCTGCTCCTCCGCATCCAGAGGAACCAGCTGAGGTGGCTCGGGCATCTCGTGAGGATGCCTCCTGGACGTCTCCCTGTTGAGATGTTCCAGGCACGTCCCTCCGAGAGGCGGCTCCAGGGAGGACCCAGGACATGCTGGAGGGACTATGTTTCTCGGCTGGCCTGGAAATGCCTTGGGGTCCCCCTGGGAGAGCTGGACGAAGTGGCCGGGGAGAGGGAAGTCTGGGCCTCCCTGCTGAAGCTGAAGTTCAGTTCATGTATTGTTCTTTATGTTCTCCCTGAGCTGTCGTACAGTCTGTTGGTCTCGAGTCTGTTAGTGGAGCAAGAGAATCAGCACCTCCACCTGTGTTTTTATGAATATTTCAACAATCGAAGGAGCAACAAATGATTAAATTTGATCTGTCCTTTGTTTTTCTTCTTCTCTGTCTTCAGGGTCATGGATTTCCCAGGCCACTTCGAGCAGATCTTCCAGCAGCTCAACTACCAGCGCGTCCACGGTCAGCTGTGCGACTGCGTCATCGTGGTGGGCAGCAGACACTTCAAGGCCCACCGCTCGGTGCTGGCGGCCTGCAGCACCCACTTCAGAGCCCTGTTCACCGTCGCGGAGGGAGACGCCAGCATGAACATGATCCAGCTGGACAGCGAGGTTAGGAGTGTGACACTTGATTCACTGAAAGCTGCTGAAATCAGATCAGATCCATCAAGTCGCCTTCTCTCCTTCTTGCAGGTGGTGACGGCCGAAGCCTTCGCAGCTCTGGTGGACATGATGTACACGTCCACGCTGATGCTCGGGGAGAGCAACGTCATGGACATCCTCCTCGCGGCCTCACATCTGCACCTCAACAACGTGGTGAAAGCCTGCAAACACTACCTGACCACGCGCACGCTTCCCATGTCCCCCTCGTCCGACAGACCCGCCCATCCCCACCCTCAGCAGGAGCAGCAGCGGCACAGGCAGCAGCAGCAGCAGCAGGTGGCAGATTTAGCGGTGAACCCTTCCTTGGCAGCTAATGCCAACCTCGCAGCGAACGCCGCCACGTCCAAGCTGCAGCGCTCGTTCCTCCTGCAGCAGCTGGGGCTCAGCTTGGTGAGCTCCGCGTTGGGCGGGATGGAAGAGGACGGAGTTGGAAACGTGGTCGGCAGAGGGGTGGTCGAACAGAGAGCTTCCTTTCCGATAAGGCGCTTCCACAAACGCAAGCCATCCATGTCCTTGTGTCTGTCCGAGGAGAGACCCAGGCCAAGGCAGCGCCTCTCTGCCCCTAATCTGGGGCTGTTGGGCGAAGGTGGGGTGAACGCGGAGCGCGAGGAAGGAGCGCTGCTCTCCCCAGACTCCCACAAGATGGGGGATGAGTCGAAACTGGACGCGATCACGGGTTTAGTCGGCGTGTCGCAAGATGATCCTCAGATGCCCAGCCAGTCGGACAGCGGGCACTGCGAGGGGGAGGACCTGGGGAGAATGCAGGGAGGGGTGAGCAAAGAGGAGGACATGGAAGACCAGGACCACCAGGACAGCATGGCAGGGGTGAAGATCAAACCGGGGACAGAGGAGGAGGAGGCCGAAGAGCAAAAGGTAAGGATGTGGCTAATTTTTGGAGGTCACGCTCTTAAATTTCTGTATATTCGGCTTCATGTTGCCTGAGAATAAAAGGAAGCTTCAAGCTGCTGTTGCAAACCCAGAATAAATTTAACAGTGTCAGTAGTCGTGTACCCAAAACTGAGTTGGCAGCTGTATTATAATATGAATACAGCTGCCAGGTTTGTGTCCTCAGAGCCGTACGGTGTCAATCACGGAGACTGACAAAAGAATATCACAGTGTACTAATGCAGTGTACGCTGTCAGGTGCAACAGAGGATGATCCTCCGGACAGAGACGTGCACAAAGACCCTGAGGCTCCTGTCACAGAGTTTTACTAACAAGTCGGGAAAATGCTAAGACCAGATAGGATAAGATAGACTTTAATAATCCCAGACTGGGGAAGTTCACTTGTCACAAATCATAAATCTGTAGAAGCCACAAGAAACACATCGAATCATAGTCCATAGTCTTCCAGGGGAGATCGAGGATTGGTTTAGAGACATAGATAGTGAATGAGAGTGAGCGAGCAGCGGCCTCGATAAAGCCAGATACTCTAAGTAAAAAGTATTTTACACGTGCACATCATGCAGCTTCAGTGTAGCTGGCATGCTCCTTGATCCTAATCTTTTTGATTTTCCCGTAGGTAGTGGTTAAACGCGAGCCGCTGAGTTCGCCCGAGCCGACCGATGAAATCAGCGACGTGACATCGCAGGCCGAAGGCAGCGACCGGGCCGAGCCCGGAGGCCAGGAGGAGGAGGAGAAGGCGGAGCTGAGCCCGGAGAGCAGCGACCGCAGCTTCACGTCTGAGCCCCAACCCAGCTCCGACTCTCTGCTGCAGCCCAGAGAGCAGCTCCTCCTCAAGGGCAGCATGGGCGGAGGCGCCGGGGTCGGAGGAGGTTTCGGGTGTAATAACGGACTGGGCGGGAAACCTGGTTTTAGTATTTCTAGCTTCCTCAGTCCGAAGGATTATGGAAGCAGCGGAGCCGGGTTGGGTACCGGGAGAGGATGATCTTCCCAACACGACAACTGGTGATGCAGTAGCACATCACTTCCTGCTCAGACAGGAAGCTCCTGGGCCGTCCGGCTCTGCCTCTTCCTCTCTTCTCCAGTCGGGTCCGCTCGGCGGTGACAGCCGCAACGGCTTTTGGAGACAACCTACAAGCTGATTCTTTATTCCTCCGCCCCCTGCATGACGGGTTAGGGAACCCGAGAGGAGGCGCAGGGAGTGGAAGTGGAGGGCGTGGAGGAGTGGATCCCTTTGGTTTGGACTTCCAGCGCTCCAGTCTGGGGACTTCACTCCCTGGGGACGACCCTCACGAGGGGCAGGAGGAGCGACAGCCGCCGCTCTGGGTTACCCAGGTTACAGACGCATCGCTCCGAAGATGGCCAACGGCATGGGAGCAGAGGAAGGGCGTGAGCGGCGTTCTCCAGGACGCCGCCTCCTCTCCTCCTCGAGCATGGCGAGTCCTCTGCTTCTAAACAAGAGCGGCGGGTATGAGATGAACGGCGGCAGGCCCACCTCCCTCCCGCCTCAGCTGACACGAGCTTCGGCCGACGTCCTGTCCAAGTGCAAGAAGGCTCTGTCGGAGCACAACGTCTTGGTGGTGGAGGGAGCTCGGAAATACGCCTGTAAAATCTGCTGCAAAACCTTCCTCACGCTGACGGACTGCAAGAAACACATCCGAGTCCACACGGGGGAGAAACCCTACGCATGCCTCAAGTGTGGGAAGCGTTTCAGCCAGTCGTCCCACCTGTACAAGCATTCCAAGACCACCTGCCTGCGCTGGCAGAACAGTAACATGTCCAACGCTCTGCTGTAAGCCGACGTTACTGCATCAGAGCAGAGCAGAGCGGGGACGACAGGATTAAGAATCTGTGATGGGAATCCCAAACATGTTTCGATTTTTTTTTTTGTTTGTTTTAAAGCTCAAACTAACCAGTCCTGATCACAGACCAAAGACAGGGACGATAATGTAATCATACATTTTATTTAACCACACTGACATGTCAGTAAAAGTTACCCGGGTCAGTCTTTGCGTTTCCTAAAATGAATCATGTGGGCGCTCTCGTTAAGTGAAGTGACGATGAACATCTGTAATTTGTGGTAGTGTCGTCACGTGGAGATCTTTCATTGCACATTTGTAAAAACATGTAGCAGCATCCCGACTGTGGAGTAACCGCGCCTCGTCGTAAAGATCGTGGATTCAGATTCAGTTTGGGTGCCAGAAATAAAAAAAACAGCTGTTGATCCATAATTCTTGAACTTGTCAACCAGAAGACAACATGACCGTACTTTGATTCAACTGATGTGAGATGTTATGAACTCCGTAGTTGCCTTCTGGTCCACAGACCTTTTTAAATTACGATCAGTTAGAGTTGAGAATATGTCTGGTACCTGGTGAGATAGTTCAGTTTGCACTGACGGGGGGACTTCACCTCACGAGACGACACAAATGCACGTCTCGCTTTGAAACATTTCTACCTGTAGTTTGTCGAATACAAGTTTCAGAGGAACGGGAACCTTTTTAAATCCACTTTGCGATCACCAGGCAGGGATATGAACCTTTTAGAATCAAGCTCTGTTGTCTAGGGGCAGCAGTGATGAAGAGACGAGCGTCAACTTGCATCAACTTTGTGTTTAAAAGCAGAAATCTTCCAAAATATTGATTGAATATTGCGTTAAAATACCTAAATATCAACTTCCCATGAAGAAATGCACCTTATTCTGAGTCATGATGTGCAAAACCTGCAGTTGGTTGTGATTTGTATAAGATACTTTGACTTTCCCTTCTTATTGGTGATTCGCTGGGGAATGACCGACCGTCCGACACATCAGCTACGTTTCCCTGCTCGCTGGTGTTCTCGTGTGTTAATTAAAAGGGCAACGAAGTTGTAAAATATTGCACATTTGTGGTTGACGTCATCATTTTTTTAATTCTTTTCTTTCGGAGAAGAGACTCATGAAGAAGAAAACATTTGTATAAGTTTGTTACTGTACTTGATATCAGTGCTTTTGTACGTCTAATGTTGCATCCGTTACGAAAGCACCTCGACAAATAACCGTTCTTTTTTTCTACGTAACCGATATGTTTATGAAACGTTGTGGAAACGTTGCCGCGTCGCGATCATCAAACTCTACCGGCTCTCGTTTGCAAGCTGAGGGTTGTAGCAGGTGATCTGTGATGGCGGGAAATTCAAATTTTATAGAGTCTCCTGTCGTTTTTTTGTTTTTGTTTTTTAATGTGACTGTATTTTAACGTCTGCCTGTAACTTGTTGAATCTGTCATATACTGTAAGTTTCACAGCTACTGTATGTTTCGAGTTAAGATTCGATAAGAGAATGAATCTAATTCTTGAAGCTCGTACAGAATAACTCTTACATCAACCCTGACTTCCTGCTGTTTGTACATAAGAGCAGCTTCATTGGCGGACAGTCGGTTCATTGAAGTCTGTGTCGTTCTGTTTCAGTGAACCGAAATGAAAAAAAAAACACCTGTCTGCCTTTTTTGTATTCTTTGTTGCTTGCTGTATCGTGTCGCCTACACTGTCGCTGAGAAACACGTTCACGATCATCGCTTCTATTTCTAGTCGGCACCTTATCGTACTGTAGAGTCATCACACTGCTAGGCTGTTTATTTGAAACACACGTTAACGGATAATCTTGATTTGTGTTACTGCAGAACGATACTTGCCTTGTTGGAACGCCCCCCCCCCCTGTAAACATAAGCTAACCGACCGTTCGCCCTGTAATTCTTGACACTTTGGGACCGTCGGTGAAGTCATCTAAGCTTCGATGTTTGAATCTCGAATCGTCTGCATACTCTGTTAGAGAGAGGTAGCTGGGATATCCTCTTGCTGTAGAGTCCAAAGTGGCTTCCACGTCTCACAGAGTGGCTTGTTAAAGGATTGTCATGGTGCTGTCGCATAAAAAATGTGAATCTCTGAAGGAAAAAAAAATGCACTGATTGTATGACGCCCTGTATGAATATGCCAAAATGTCAAACTATTTACAAAATGGCCTAAATTGATTATGAAAGTCACTGCCTTATGCCCTCGAGCTTGAAAGCTGGGCTTTTATTTTGAAATGCCAAATCTGTTTTTTTCTTTTTTATGTATAACTAACATAGTGTAATCACGAGAGGACTAAATGTTTGTCTCTTTACTGTTGAAGGATATGAAGATTGTATAGTATGTTCAGTTGGTGTATAGACTGAATAAAAAAATGTAAAAAAAAAAAAAAAACGATGAAATTCAGTTTTTGGTGTTGATGTTTTTATGAAATACGACCTGAAGATCATATAGGAATGAGCCAAAAAGTTACATTTTATTGCACAAACTTAAAATCCTGGTTTAATATTTGAGTCCTCTAAAGTTAATCTGATGGTCCGGTTGAACAGTCCCCTCCTCACAGTTTGAGTTCTTTGATCATCGGCTCGCCCTGCAGGCCGAGGAGGAGGTTGTTCGCTGCCAGGGCGGACATGGCGTTACGGGTAGTGTAGGAGGCGCTAGCGATATGTGGGAGAATCACTGCGGGGAGGAGAGAATTCAAAAAGATAGACAGTGAGATAATAAAATTAGTGATATGTTTGCCTTAATACGCTCTCATAGCACTCACCGCAGTTTTTGAGGGTGAAGAGCGGGTGGTTTGTGGGCAGGGGCTCGGGAACGGTGACGTCTAACCCAGCTCCTGCAATCTGCCCGGTGGACAGAGCCTCGTACAGGTCTTCCTGGTTCACCACGCCACCTCTGACACAACACAAAGACCAGAATTATATTTCAGATGTTGTACAACGTGTGTTAAAGTGATTTAAAGTGTGTGTCTTGTGTTTTAAGTTCAAAGTACCGGCTCGTGTTGATAAAGATGGAGGTGTTTTTCATCTTGGAGAAGAGGTTTTTGTTGCAGATCTCCTTTGTTTCCGGCGTTAAAGCGCAGCACACAGACAGGAAGTCGGACTGCTTTGCCAGTTCATCGAAAGAGACTAGACCCGGAGACAGTGCCACATTAAAATCAAATCTGCAATGCTGTCATGAGACGTCTCAGAGACCGTGAATCCTTACCATACTCTGCGTTGATGATGCTGGCCAGCTCGGGCCTGGGAGCCACATCTGTGTAGATAAACTTCTTTACTTTGAAAGGTGCCAGACGCTCAGCGATAGCAACACCTAAGAGCACAAGAACAACCTTCTAAGATTTACAGAAATGGCAGCTTGGATGATAAACTGATTTATTCTCCCGCAGAAGACAGAAAAAACCTTTTTCCTCTGCACCTTTAACGGCACCGTGAATGAGCTACGGAAACCCGGTAGATACTGAGATACTGTATGCTCACCAATCCTTCCTAGGCCCAGAATACCCACAGTGCTGTTGGCCAGCTCATGTCCACACAGCCACAGAGTTCGCCATGTGCCCCAACCACCACTGATAGAGAGAGAGAGAGATGTGTTTAACCTTTGACCCAAAGAAAAATAAGTAAAGTATGTGTGTGTAACATTACGTCTTGGCTTCATGCGTGGCCTCGACGAGCCTCCTGGAGGTCGTGAGCAGCAGAGCCACGGTCAGCTCAGCCACAGCGTCTGTCAGAACATCAGGGGGTGTAACCCACACGGATCCCTCTGAGGGAAAAGATCACACTCAGTGTTACACACACAAAGCAACACTTTAATGAAAGAAAAAGAAAGACAGGAATCACCTTTTCTTCAGCTCCTCCAACGAGAGATGGTCAAAACCCACAGACATAGTACTGAGGACCTTCAGGTTTGGACCTGCAGGAGTACAAACACGCACATATAAGAGAGGATTTCATTGCATTTGTCTTTATCCAGGGACTGTCCTGTCAGACCTGCAGCATCCAACAACTCTGCATCAATCCTCTCTGTCAGGACGCAGACCAGACCGTCGACACCTTTGAGCTTCTGAAGCAGCTCCTTCCGCGGCACGGGGACGTCATCCGAGTCCCACAGCTCAAACTGCACCCTGGGAAAGCCGAAACCAGGACAGAGGGGAGTTGATTGGCTGTTAGAGGTTCAGTTAAAGATACACAGCTGTCTCAAGCTATGTCACATGTGCTGCAGGCTTTCTAGAAGCCATTTAAAGGTGCAGTCAGACATTTCTATAAGCATGTTATGGGGGAATACCCTTTAGGCTGCCTGTCTTATCTGACTAACCTGAGGGCAAACATGAGCAGCCCTGTTTGCTCAAAGTAAATGATGAACTTTGCAAAGCAGACATCCCAATTTCAGAGTCAAATCAGCTACAAGATGCAATTCATTCATCATACGAGATGTCCTGTATCAACTTTTAGGACACTACGACTCACTGTCCAGATTCACGCAGGATCTTCAGGCCTTCAGGTGGGATCTGTCGGGTGACATACACCCGCTGTAAGGTCGACATCTCCCTCTGCACGTTCCCCGTTAGACCCCCGCTGATGTTCAAAGGTGCAACAGCGATCCGCCGGAGCCCACGCAGTGCCATCCGACTGCACCACATTGCCAGGAGAGAATGAATCTGTGGGCAGGTGTCCGAGAGGTGAGAGTGGTACTTTGGAGTCTTGCTGTGTGCATGTGCATAGCTTTGGCTCTCGTTCAGGGGGAGGTTCCTGTCTGTGCCTTTGGCCAATATGATTAGAGGGAGGGTGTCTGGGATTCAAACCTTTGTCTGGCTTCAGGATTGAAGTGAAATTTTAGGTGATTTCAAGCCTAAATTGAATTTAAAATATAGACACACAAGCTATTTTTTCTGTTTTTCTCTCTCACACACACTAACACAGTCACAAAAACAAACTGCACAAATGTTTCAAAGACAGCAGTGAACTTGTTTTCTCTAATTCGTCGATTGGGGGTCAGTGGGATGTAAATGTTTCACTCAGCTGTTGACCTTTGTTTCTTTAAACACTGCAGGACCCAAACCCTGTTTTGTATTTTCTGTGCAGGTTCGAACCGGTTCAGCAGGCCTGCTTCACTTTTTACAAAATAATAAGGTCAGTTGAGTCCTGAAAACAAAAACTAAACAATATGAAAATTTGCCATTTTCTATAATCACTTATTCTTATCAGGATCACAGGGGCTGCAGCTGGTCCCGGCACTTCATCACAGGGAAAAACTGCATATATATTTTTTAAATGTCAATATTTCTTCATTGTTTTGATTCTGACATTTATCAGTAGCATTCTTAAAAACAATGCTCTGTTTTGTAATTTATGAAAAATCATTGTCCCGATGAGATCCAAAGATTTATAATGTAACAACTGTCATCGTCTGTATTGTTCTGTCAAAAGGAAGTTTTTCCTTGCCACTGTCGCCAAGCGCTTGTTCGTGGTGGGAATTGTTGTCTCTGTATTATATTATAAAGTGTACCACCTACTCTATATGGAAAGTGTCATGAGATACCTTCTGTTAGGAACTGGCACCATATAAATAAAATTGAAGTGAATTTAATTTAGTTATCCTAAAAATAGAAGAGACGCTTGCTCTTAATCCAAATTATCCTAGAAAAACTTTATTAATATTAACTTTAAAAACTCTTCTTACAAACCCAGTTGCACTATGTACAGTCAACTGCTGTACACCATACAACACAACTGTTTACACTGCACACATTAGTTAGATCTAACTGTTTATACTGTTCATTCTGTTTTTACTGCTATAGTTGCCATATTCACACTGTTTATATCTTTTAGATTTGCTGTATTCTTATTAGATTTCTTTAAGCTTGTACTTATTTTTTAATATTTCATATTTCATGTATATTGTTGTTTGCACCAGGGAAATTAGGGAAACACTATTTCAATTCTCCGTATGTCCTGTATATATGGCAGCATTGACAATAAAGTTGACTTGATTATTATTATTATTTTTATTTATTTTTTATTAGAGAGACACAAGAAGTCTTCCTTACCTGTGAGCATCAGTCTCTACAACCCCTCCCTCAAAATATCAGAAAATAGTGTATTCTCTGTACAGTCTCTCAAAGACTAAATTCTTTATAAGGTTTTAGATTTACATATTGCATAGTTCACTGTTACTTGGCTTTTATTTAACTGTTATTTATACATGTGTATGTAGTGTTTGTATGTAGTGTGTTTTTAATGTCTGGCAACCATTTCTGTGGTATAAATAAAAACAAAAACAAATATCAGTTAATATTATTCATCTTATGTTTTTGTTTTCATTTGTCTTTTTGTTCATTTTTAAGGCGTATAACATAAATCATAAACTAAAGTCATGCTCATTTATATTCTAAAATAATAAAACAATAACATTTCATATTTAAAATCTAGATAATTGTTTAGAACTACATTTTGTCATCACAAATGTAGTCCTTTAAAAAAAACGCCTCATCCTCATTGGATGACCTTTTATGGTCATGTGACCCGCGGCAGCCCGGAAACACTCGGACTTTCTAACCAGTCACAGCCATTCATTCGCCACAGCTCGTCGACAGGTGAGCTAACGTCCGAGTGTTTCTCTAAAAATCAAAACACTCACAGCGAATCACTCGCATGTGTCATCGGGATTACAAAGAGCGAACACCTGCCGTGTCCTCCGCGGGGTTTCCTGTAGCCTAACGTGCGTGTCACGACTTTTTTAAACGAGTTTCTGACGTGAAGTGTCCTCGCCACCGGCTCCCTCCCTCGTTAGCCTCGTTAGCCGCTAACGCTGTGAGCTCCCCATGACGTGAAGCAGCTTTTTTCTTTATGACACTCACACTTTTATCACTCTGTCTCACTCTGTCAGCTCCTCAGAGTGTCTTCATGTCGAGTCATGGTTGGTAACTGCAGCTGGCTTTGACAGGGAGTGTTAGCCTGGGAGCTAACTCACAGCAGGGCGTTGTTTTTTTGTTTTTTGGATCGATACCCGCCAACAAACAAACCCTGTGTGTGTCTCTCTGTGTCCACAGGTGTAGTCCTCATCTCAGACAGTTGACTTCCTCCCCCTCTTTCCCCTCCCGGCATGGCTGCAGACTCCATGGAGATTGACGACTCTCTGTACAGGTGAGTGTCACCTGTCTGTCTCACCTGAAGCTGCTGCACGTTAACATGCACAATAACAACAATAACTGTCTGTCTGTCCTTTCTCTGTCCAGCCGCCAGCGGTATGTGCTGGGAGACAGTGCTATGCACCAGATGGCCCAGTCCTCAGTCTTTCTCAGTGGAATGGGAGGACTGGGAATTGAGATAGGTAAGATGAATAATTACCTCACTGCAGCAGCTTTGATAATATAATAATAATAATAATAATAATAATACATTTTGTTAGTGTGGTTTCGTTTTTCACTTTTAAACACACTAAAGCTGTGGAGCATGAGGATGTAGTTGTAGTTGACGTGTCTTTGTCCAAAAAACTCCTCAGTTTTCTTTCTTAGAATAAAATATACTTTATTAATCCCACTCTATTTTTATTTTACATGCATTTTAACAAGGGCTTATAGACATGCAATCTGGAGAGAGATGGTGGACTCGCAGTTGGGTGCTCAAGGTGCTCGGCAGGAGGTAGACTGGCACCTCTCCAGCTACCAGTCCACCTTCTATATTTGGACTTGAACCGGCCACCCTCTGGTTCTCAAGTAACTATGGACTGAGCTACTGCCACTCCTTGTTTGATTCATTGAAAATCTTTCTATTGAGCATGACAAACGCTAAAACTGCAGTAATACCCCCAAAAAATAATAATCACGAGCACAGTCAAAAACTAGTGTGCCATTTTTTTTTCGAACCCAAAAACAAAATACACACATCACGTTACACGTCTCAGCCAACAAGAAGAGAGAACAGTTACTATTAATTAACAGGCATTCTTGTAACCTCAATATATGCAATATGCAACAGATCTGCATTATTTATTACCTTATACACTGTATACAAAATGGCTCCAACACATTTTATTTTTATTTCTGTCACCTTACAATAAATGAGAGTAAATGACAGAAACAAACAAACAGAACCATAAAAGTATCAGATTACAAGAATACAACATTAAACACAGGTTAAAATAGGACGGTGCAATTGAATCAGATGGAAAAGGTGATTTTAAACAGTGCACACTTGAAATGTGAGCGTTGATGTTCCTTATGTCAGAGTCATAGATGATCTTGAGCTCAGTCTGTTTGGGATTTGGCTTGGCTGGTGCCAGTTCAGGTCCAGCATGGACCGAAGTATGGAGGGTGGACTGGTAGATGGAGGCCTGGATACCGGGTGCTGCTATGTGTGGCTGCCGTTCACTGCACCATCGTGTGTGTGTGTGTGTGTGGAGATATATTACAATATATTTTTGACACTAATCTACTTGACGTCTTGTTTCGCAGCAAAGAATATCGTCCTGGCTGGTGTGAAGGTACGGACTCAACACCATGCTTGTATATAATGTTTAAATGCAGTGTGTGTGTGTTGAGAGTTTGTCTTCTTATAGCTGTGTGTGTGTGTCTGTGTGTGCAGGCGGTCACCCTTCACGATACAAAGCAATGTGAGACCTGGGATCTGGGCTCCAACTTCTTCATCCGTAAAGATGACGTGTTGAGCCAGAGGAGGAGGTAAAACATCACACTCTCATCCTGCGATCCACATGTGTGAACTGTAGTTTCTTACCCACCCTCTTTTTTTTTTTTTTTACTTTTCCGGTCACAGGGTGGAGGCCGTGTGCCCCCGGGTCGCAGAGTTGAACCCGTACGTCCATGTTGATATGTCCTCCTCTGCTCTGGATGACAACACTGATCTCAGCTTTCTCAGAAAGTATCAGGTAAGGTTTGTGACCGACCTGCTCGCAGCTGACGATTAGAAGTTAGTAAATTAGAAATTAGTTCAAACACCTAACTCTTGTAGTCTCGTAAGGAAGCTGCAAAGTTTGTTTACTCTTTTATGAAGAACAGAGGGAGTGACGAGCTTGGGTTTCCTCTAGTGACAAGGTGTCACTAGAGGACTGCCTCCTATAACAGTCCTATTTTTTTTAAATGCTGCTTCTCTCTCAAGCGGGATGGGATGGTGCACATGTGTTAAAAATCTCTAAAAGAACATAGAAGTGCATTATTTTCTGCAGACTGCAGGTGACGTTCACTGTCTCTTCTCTCTCTCCTCCAGTGTGTGATTTTGACCGAAGCCAGATTGAGCCTACAGAAAAGAGTCAATGAGTTCTGTCACTCGCAGCTACCCCCCATCAGAGTAAGTCCACGGTCCCTGCAGTGGTTATACATTACACAGCATTAGCTGTAGGAACCTAAAGTCGGGTATTAATCAGAGTGTTTACCTTCTGTCTTTGCCAGTTCATTGGCTGTGACGCGTACGGCATCTGTCTGCGAGTGTTTTGTGATTTTGGAGAAGAGTTCGAGGTGTCGGATCCCACCGGAGAGGAGCCCAAGGAGATTTTCATCCAGACTGTCACTCAGGTAGGCGGAACATGTTTCCAACTGGAGAGAATTTATTTCGTCCTGTCAGACTTCTGTGTGTAAGCTTGATTTCTCACATTAATCTTTTGGGAAATATGAGCCCGCAAAGACGGTGTCTGTCTGTTTTCCTTTTCGACCGTGCAGGACAATCCTGGGGTCGTAACCTGCATGGACAACCAGCCACATGGGCTGCAGACAGGCCAGAGCGTCGTCTTCAGAGAGGTCAACGGCATGGTGGAGCTTAACGGCAGCGCACAGCAGGTTTCAGGTATTAATACCACCCTGTCAGTCTGTTTGATAAATAATGTTTAATGCAAGTTTGTTATTACTTGCATCACAGCAGCACATATGTCTTATGAACTATAGAGTTATACATGGAAAAACTATATTATTTACTTTTGCATCATCTAATCTAAGTGATTTTTGTGTGTGTGTTTGTTATTAGTCCTCTCCCCTCACAGTTTTGCAATAGGAGACACGTCCCAACTCCAACCATATGCACATGGAGGTTTCTTTGTTCTGGTGAAAACCCCCAAGACGTACAATTTTGTAAGTGAACTATTTAATTTGAATAAACAAATGGTAACTTCATTTCTAAATAAATGCATTTTTTGGTGTGTGTGTGTCACACTGAAGTTTTCCATCTCTGTGTTTCAGGAGACGATGGAGAGACAGCTGTGTGATCCTCAGGTCTTGACTCCGGACTTGAGTAAACCAGAGGTGAGAGTCTGCAGCATTTTCTGGAGGCCACATCACAAAGCAAATTATTTTTATTGACAAATAAGATAAAATACTTCCAATTACAGGTATACAGTTATCATTTTTCTTTTTTTACATATGTGCATGTGTAACAAAAAACTAAAGAACAGAAACACCTCCCCGGCTCATGACCAACACAACACGCACATTACTGGTTATTTATGGAATATAAAATATACACCATTGAAATACAAAGATTCAATCAGGTAGTACAGTGGTCCCTCGTTTATCGCGGGGGGATACGTTCTAAAAATAACCCGCAATAGACAAAATCAGCTTTATTTTTTACAACAGGCATTAACATTTCTCTCTTATTTAAACTCTCAAAGTTCAAACTTTTGCAGATTTAACAAAAATAAGTACAATACTGTATAAGTAAATGAAACAGTATTTCACAGTTCTTCTGACGGTGCCTCTTTGTCCAGGCGTCGCTCCACTGTAACAGCTTTTTCCTCTGAAGGCCTTGGTGCAGGTGTTTTTTTTTTTTCCCCGAGTGCAGAACATACAACGCATTTTGTACAATACTCCCTTAGCCAATCAGGACGCAGAACACAATGTGCATTCATACTGTACAGTACGCTGTAAAAAAAAAACATGCAAAATTACAATAAACAAATCCGCGAGGCCACGAAAGGTGAACCGCGTTATAGTGAGGGACGACTGTACCTCTAAATTAGTGAAATAGGAAATAATAGGTTGCCATTCATGGAAGAATTTGACTGTACATCCTCTCAATGTATATTTAATTTTCTCTAAGCCATCGGGCGATAGAAGGATATTTAGCAGACTTCCAGAAAGCGACAACTGGTGAAGCAGGTGAAGACTGAACTAATTAATGAGGTTTCATACCTCCAGGAGCTCTGTGCTTCTTAGGGCTTATTCCTTTTTTTTCCTGCTTCATGATAACCAGCTTTCTGACGCACAGGGAGTCGTCGGTCAGCCTTGCTGTTTGATAGAGACTTCAGTTCAGAAACACCTGCTTGTTTTTGTTTGAGTTTAACCGAACATCAAAATCTACCCATCAGGCCCCGCTACAGATCCACGCCGCCATGCTGGCTCTGGACGCCTTCCAGGAGCAGCACAGTAGACTTCCTAACGTTGGGTAAAACAAAATGTTTTCTAACTTTTTTTACGTTCTGTAACTCCCATCGGTACCTGAGGATGTCGTCTTGTGGTGCAACACATTCAGTTTCTGAGCAGTTTCACTTTGATGCCATCAGGTGTTTACAGGATGCTGAGGTTTTACTGAAGCTAACCGAAGAAGTGAATGCAACTCTCAGGAACAAAGTGAGCTTCTTTTTTTGTTTTCATTCTCTTGAACCTGCAAAGATGCATGCATACCCACGCCGCCTCGCTCTCTCCATCCCTCCAGGCTTCTGTGAATACCGAGCTGGTGCGCTGTCTGTCGAGAACGGCGAGGGGAACTCTTCCTCCGTTAGCAGCGGCTGTAGGAGGTCTAGCCAGCCAGGAAGTTCTTAAGGCCATCACAGGGAAGTTTGCACCACTGCAGCAATGGGTAGGTCACTGGATTTGTACTAGCTTTAACTTTAATTAGATCTTTTTTTTTGCCGGTTAATTCCATCTCTCTCTGTTTCTCCCGCGTTCAGTTTTATCTCGATGCCATCGAGGTCGTCAGGCCGCTTCAGTCTGTTCCTGCTGAGGAGTTTCTCCCAAGGGGCGATCGCTACGACGGACTGCGAGCTTGCATCGGTGAATCGATGTGTCTAGAACTGCACAAGCTCAGGGTCTTCATGGTAAGCACTGTGCAGCACAGAGGCCTCTTCCTCGCTTTCTTTTAAATCATTTTTAAGTCCATTTTTTAAACCCACGACGTCTCTGCAGGTGGGCTGCGGTGCCATAGGCTGCGAGATGCTGAAAAACTTTGCCCTGCTCGGAGTGGGATTGGCCAGCAGTTCAGGAGAGGTGGGCGATCTTTCTTTCTGTGTTTCCTCTCCTCTGTTTCTGCGAGATATTTCAGTGACACCTCGCCTCTGTCCATTTTCAGGTGTGCATCACAGACCCAGACCTTATAGAAAAGTCCAACCTCAACCGTCAGTTTCTCTTCAGACCGCATCATATACAGGTGAACAGATGTCCTCCACCCTTCTCACCTCCCATTTGTGATTCTTTCCTGTAACCTTGGCTTTATGTGGACGACCTCAACGTAACACTGCAACCAAGTCTCTTTTTTATAGGTTGCTAAAATGTTTCTGTGCAGCTGTATTATGTAAGAAAATAGAAAAACATGGAGTCAGAGTGACACTCTAAAGCACTTGGAGTACAATCAGAGTTAAAAATAAACTTGACCACACAGGTATTAACAACCTTCGCTCGTCTGGTGTTTGTCTCAGAAACCGAAGAGTACAACGGCAGCAGAAGCCACTCGCGATATCAACCCCGACCTTCAGGTGGACGCTCACCTCAACAAGGTGTGTCCAGCCACTGAGAGCATCTACAGTGACTCCTTCTACTCCCGACTGAACCTGGTGGTCACCGCGCTGGACAACGTGGAGGCTCGGAGATACGTAGACAGGTCGGTGCAGATACTCTCTCCACCCTTTTATCGTAAACGTAGGGAGGGCATGTTTATGACGTGGATGTAGAATCCGGGAAGGTATTTCATGTGTTTGTGCGTGCGTTTATATTTCAGCCGCTGTTTATCCAATCAGAGACCCCTCCTGGACTCTGGCACCATGGGAACTAAAGGACACACAGAAATCATTGTGCCAAATCTGACAGAGTCTTACAATAGCCATGTGAGTATGTGTGAGAGTTTTCCTGCATTGTTTCAGTGTCAGACCTCCTTCATAGACACTCTCTCCTTTCCTTTGCTAACCAGAGGGACCCCCCAGAAGAGGAGATCCCATTCTGCACTCTCAAGTCTTTCCCTTCTGTTATAGAGCACACCATTCAGTGGGCCAGAGACAAAGTGAGTCTGCTTCAAACCCAACAAACCCTACCTGTATTTGTCAGCGCACTGTCCTAAATTATTATTTTCCTTTGTCTAGTTTGAGAACGCGTTTGCCCACAAGCCCTCCATGTACAACTCGTTCTGGCAGACCCACCCCTCAGCTGAAGTGGTGCTGCAGGTAAGAAACGTGTTGCTCTGATTTATATATGTTTGTGTTGATGTCAGTAATTAAATACTTAATAAAAAAGTGTGTGTGTGCAGAGGATGCAGGCAGGGGAAAGTCTGGAGGGGTCGTTCCAGGTCATTAAGCTGCTGAGCAGACGGCCGAGCCACTGGGAACAGTGCATCGCAGTCGCCCGTCTGAAATTTGAAAAGTATTTCAAGAGAAAGGTGACGAGTCTCCTCCTGAAAACAGACGATCGTTAAATAAATTGCATGTTCTGCATCTGTGTGTTGATGCGAGCTCCACTTGTTGTTTTTTACGCAGGCACTACAACTCTTGCACTCTTTCCCGCTGGACACGAGGTTAAAAGATGGAAGTAGGTTTTTCTCAAATACATCTGTAAAGTCATCAAATTATTAAACGATGAATCAAATAATTCTTCTTCTCTTCCTCAGGTTTGTTTTGGCAGTCCCCAAAAAGACCTCCAACACCTTTAGATTTCGACTTGAAAGACTCTTTGTGAGTGCGCTCTTCTGTTACACTTCAAGCCGTCCTCGTTTTGTACGTTTCATATCTAAGCTTGCCAAACTCTCTCTCTCTCCGTCAGGCACTTCACCTTCATTGTCAGCACTGCCCGGCTCTTCGCAGGGATTTATAATATCCCTTATTCAGAAAAAGTAGGTCATGCACACTCATGCATACACTCCCTTAAACACACACACTCTTACACACACTGATTTAACTGGACTTCTTTCTCAGGATCTCTCCGAAGAGGCGGTGACCAGGATTCTCTCCGATGTCAAGATTCCCGAGTACAGGCCCTCGCAGAAAGTGAGCTTGTCCGTCTCCGTCTTTGATTTCCATCAGAGTGTTAAAAAGCGTCCTAATCTTGCTGATTGTTGTGGATCTGTCTCTCCTCAGTGTATAGAGACGGACGAGACGGCGAGGAAACCAGATCAGATAAAGATGCCTCTGAGCAGCGAAGAGGAGAGGGAGGCCATCACACAGCTGGAGCAGGCCATTGCTACTGACGGCGTCACAGCAGGTTGGCAACTGCTAGATTTTTAAATCTGAAACCCGGGAGTGGCGTTTGAGTTACACACATTAAAAGTGCGAACAGTTAGCTGACTGTAAAACTGCTTTTAATAATTATCAATGTGCTTTCACGTGCAGACAGGTTACAGTTGAGTCCGCTGCAGTTCGAAAAGGACGACGACAGCAACGGCCACATGGACTTTGTGGCGTCGGCGTCCGCCCTGAGAGCCATGATGTACTCCATCGAGCCGGCCGACAGACTCAAGACCAAGCGCATCGCCGGCAAGATCATCCCCGCTATCGCCACGGCAACAGCCGCTGTGGCTGGACTGGTGAGAACAGTTTGATCGGGATTTATCCATTTGTTTAGACGACTCCGATATCTGCCCCTGTGAATGGAGAACTCACAGGTAGTGTGTTGTTATTGAACTGTGTTCAGACAGACAGGGTCCGAAATTATCACCCACCAACTGTGGGCTGTTAAGTTTTCTCAGTTTACCTGCTGTTGGTGTCTGAATTTTGGACCTTGCATTCAGGAAATAGTCCCCATACAAAGGCAGACAGGGTTGGTAAGCTCCAGTTATCGGAGTATCACAGTGCTCGTCAATGAACCTCCAGGAGGAGCTACATTCGGTCCTGGAGTAGTGGACTAGCTCTTTACTCCTGCAGGATTGTGTATTTTGCGAACTTGGTGAGAGCTGTGTCTGTGGGTATTAGGATCCACCAGCATCTCTATCCACTTGATTTTCAAGGATCTTCAGATGCAGGGTCGAGGGGAGTGTCTGCTCTTTGCAGATGACGAGGTTCTGTTGGCTTCATCAGACCTTGACCTTCTGCACAAACTAATAGCAGCTGAAGTGTGAAGTGATCACGATCAAAGTCCTCCAGGTCTGAGGTTTTGGCTTTATGAGTGAGTTACAGCCCCAAGTAAAGGAGTACCAGTGTCTTGGAGTCTCGCTCATGAGTGACAATAAGATGGAGCGTGAGATGGACAGATGGATCCGTTTGGTGTCAGCAGTAATGTGGGTGTTCTATCAGAGAGGGAGGGAGCTGAGCGGGAATGCAAAGCTTTGGATCTTCTCAGTTTATTTATGTTCCAACGCTACATGAAGTAAATCATGGATGCAAGCAGCTGAAACAAAGCAGGGTAGAGTAGCTGGGCTAAGACGTAGAGAGAGATTAAGGCGCTTGGACATCTAGATGTAGAGCTGCTGCTCCTTGGCGGTTCAGGGATCTGATCACCTTCCTTTGGAGGTTTTCCAGGCACCCTGGAGAGATTATGAATTCCAGGATCATTCAGGGGTAGTTGGTAAACATTGTCAGGGAGTGGGGATGACCTTACTTACCTTGCCACCACGACCTGGCCTCGGATAAATGGCAGACTATGAATGGATGGACTGATGTGATGGGATATAACATAATTATGACATGAATCAATAATGTCGAGTTGTTTTGATCCATTCAGGTGGCCCTCGAGTTGATCAAGGTGGTCGGAGCTTACGAGTTTGAGTCTTTCAAAAACTGCTTCTTTAACCTGGCCATCCCTGTAGTGGTGCTGACCGAGCCTGCTGCAGTTAAAAGGACGCTCATCAGGTAAGGGCACGCACACACTGTCTCAACCTCACCGCTGCGAGGAGATAAAATACCTCAAGTTCTATGACGTCTTTCCCAGGGACAACATCTTCTTCTCCATCTGGGACTGTTGGACCATCTTTGGCCATGAAGACTTCACTCTGTCCGACTTCATGAACGCAGTGAGGGTGAGAAACTTTCTCACTCGTATTGTACTTCATTAACAAAAAGCCTGTTTTCTTGTCTTTTAACATCTTTTTCTCGTGTTTTCAGGAAAAATATGGGATTGAACCCACGATGGTCGTCCATGGTGTGAAGATGCTCTATGTGCCTGTGATGCCCGGACATTCAAAGAGACTGAAATTAACGTGAGTGTTTCCTGAAGAATCTGCGTAACCTTTCCTCAAATAGGACATATACATGACACTTGATAAACCAAATCTGTTTTCTTTCACTATAAGTTATTCTCCTTGATAATTAACACTGAAATTATTCATCTGAACACTTAATTTTCTCTCTGCAGGATGCAGAAACTGATCAAGCCATCGGTGGACCGCCGCTACGTCGACCTCACCGTGTCATTTGCGCCGGAGGCAGACGGAGACGACGACCTACCCGGTCCTCCGGTCAGGTACTACTTCAGCCGCAACGGAGAGACGCCCTGACACGTTCCTAGATGTCGTCCTCAAACCTCATGTGTCCTTACTTCACTTCTTTCATGTAAATTGTTGTACCCCGATAATCCGGGCCAGGGCCAAGAGCCTTTCCCTTTGGGGGAGTTATCCGATAAGGGCAAAAAGCTCCTGGCCCCCCAAGCCCGAGCCCCCCGTACTTCAGAGCAGATCTAAGCCAGTGGAACACGAGGCTGCTTGAGTAGCACTTACCTGTACCTGTGTACATATTTTCTTTGTTCTGTTTTCTACTCCGGTGAAATGCACAGCTCTGCCTGTGTGTCGATGCCTTAATTGATTATTAATCTTTTTTTTTTTTTTCTTCTGTTTGTGGCAGTGAGTCTGACTAAAACTATGTTTACAGAAAACTGCATTCACCCAACACACGCCCCTGTTTTAGTCTCATTTCTGTTTTTAAAAGTCTGCTAGGCCCTAAAAGAGTGAAAGAGGGTGATAGGACAGTTGATGTCGTTTTGGAGTTGGCGTCACATCTTCCTCTTCCTCAGAGTCGTCTCATTTGGCTTTGAAACTATTGCCAACCACAGAATTTGCCAGTTGTCGTCGTCATCTCCCCTTTGTAGAAACCGGTCACGCCAATATTTGTTGTATAATTTTCAGATGTGCAAGAAGGTCAGTGGACGACGGCGTTAAAATAAAAAACCCACCAAAGATTCTGATCATCATCGTGTCCGCAGATGATTGTTCTCTTCTCATGATCACTTCGACTGCCTCATTTAAAAACACACTTCTATCACGTTACAGATCGACACGCGCACGTCGACGCTTTGGGGGCGGGATATATCACCGACGTACTGACGAGCGTCATTTTATCACATCGCTCCAGAGTTGGTTGACGCAGCATTCGCGTGTTGCACTTCATTGTAGCTGCTTAGTCGTACCTGGCTCCGTAAATACTAATGACGGCATTGACACCAGTTAGCACTTTGTGTTAAACGATATGTTCCTCGTTATGTAATGGCGTGATGAGTTCAGCGGCTGTTTGACACACAGGAAAATTATTTTTTTCTTTTATTTTACATCTGTATCAACATCTGGGATCACACTCCTGTTTTAAACCATCTCTTTTCTTTTTTTAAAGTCTTTGCTGTTCATGATCTATTTGTTGTATTTGTTTATGGATGTGTGTCTGTGACATGTATTTATTTACTTGTTACTCATTATTTTTGTGTCAAACTGAGCCTGTGTTGTTGAGCTCTGTTGAGTCACGGTGCACTGGTTAATTAATCGAAAATGAACACGAGTCATCCTAAAAAAAAAAAAGGTTTATCCAGGGGTTTATAAATTGGCCGTGTTTAGTTCCAGTTGAACGTTGTGAAAAGCGTCTGTGAGAAACTCTGCGTTGGCTTAAATTGGAAATAAAGTCGATGTGAATCATTTAAAAATCTCAACTTTGTATCGAGGTTATCGAGATCCACCCGCAGTGCACGAACAGGTCACCTGTGTCCTCAAAAACAA
Organism: Collichthys lucidus; assembly: GCA_004119915.2. NCBI lineage: Eukaryota > Metazoa > Chordata > Actinopteri > Sciaenidae > Collichthys > Collichthys lucidus. The sequence continues at coordinate 5,331,592 of CM014080.1, forward strand.
CTGAGACTAAAGTCACAAAATGCTTCCTGGACCACATTTATTTTTCCTCCCTCTCTCCCCGTAACCAGTTGAGGTTTGCACAGAAAAAAAAAAAACGTGGATCATACGGACAACACTTCTCGTGCAGTGAATGTCATAAGTGTAAAACAAAAACAGTGTTAACGAATGATGAAGATGATGATGTATGTTCTTATGACAGACAACCAATCAACCAATGGTCCAATAAAAATGTGAGATTTCAGGATGTCCTCTAGACGAAAGCTGCTGTGTCTTTTGTTTTGAATGATTCGATGACTGACAACAATACTTGATTCAGATTTTTTTTTATATTAGACGACATTTCACTGTAAACTGGACACCTCTTAGTTTTGGACTTCAACATTTCATAGAGTAAACAATTAGCATGTTGATAAATAACGAAAATAATTTGCTGCAGCCACAAAAAATAAGTTATTTCATATTATAGGATAATCATCTTTCATAAAATCTCATGACAAATGTATAACTTATGACACTGTACACCAGGAAATAGAATGATACATAAATAATTCTACAGTTCATTTAGAGCTCTGGGGTCATTATTAATGTAGTGATTTAAAAATGGCAGTATGATGTATTTCATTTCTTTCAAAAATTCATATTATATGTCGAGGTCCTGCAAGTTGCCCCAGCTGGGTCCCACCTTGACTTTGGCCTTAAGCTTGACGTACAGTTTCACGGCTGACTCCATCTCCCTCTTGACTATCTGAGCAACCTGACAGAAAACAGAGGAAGCAGGTAGATGAAGATCTCGCGCATCCTCCCTTTACTACTACAGACTAACAGAAGATCCAGATATAAGTGCCATACCTGTATGAGGTCTTCTTCTGTGGTTTCATAGATGAGCTCATCGTGCAGCTGCAGGACAAAGTACGCTCCTCTGCGTTGAGACGTCCCGGCTCTGCGGTGATTGCTGGCTGTATTGAACAGACACATCAGACATGATCACACACTCAGAAATGATACGGTGGCGATGTCTTCCTGCGTGTTTACACAGATTTAAGGAGGTTTAAGTCACCTGTGTGCTGGTGAGAGAGCGGAGCTGCGGGATACGTTTTACGCAGACGTTTCTGGATGTTCACGGTGGCGAGTTTGACGATGTCTGCAGCTGAACCCTGCACGGTGGTGTTCACAGCCTGACGCTCGGCCTAAAGGACGAAGAAAGACATTCATAGAGCACAGCCTGCAAACACCTCCTGATATTTCCTGATGTAAAAAGATGCTCACGTGTGCTTTGACGTGTGCATTGCTGTTCGTGATCCCGGGTAAGTATCTCCTGCGGCCCATCAGGGTCTGAACGTAGCCGCTCTTTATGCAGTTCTTCACAGTTTCTCTAAGGAAAGCGTTGATCCCTGAAACACAGGACGGGACGTGGATGTAAAGCATCTTTACCAAGCAGCAACCTTCACAGTTGTGAAGTGAAGCTGTGCCAAAACATGCAGTTCCTCAAACGACCACTTGAGGCTGGCTCCAGAAGTGAGTCAGTCTCCATAAGTCCCCATGTTAAAGCAGAAATAAACATGTTTACAGCCTGGTACGAAACACAGGGTGAATTTTTATAGAACTCACCTGTTCAGATTATATTAAGGCTTAAAGTTATGCAGGATTAAGGGCGTGGTTGATTTGACTGACAGGTAGGAGACGCTGCAGGTGGTTTGTTTGAGCAACCAGGCTCCGTTCAACCCGCCTCAGCTCCACCTTTTTGCCCATTTTTGGATGCGCCGTGAGGCGGCAGAGGCAGGACTGTCAAGATCTTTGTCTTCTCTGTACCTTCTTTTATAGATTTCTTAACTTGAATAAAGATAGAAACACTCCAAACTATATTGTGAACAGCTATGTATGTAGGATGTAAAACCACAAACCTGTGCACACAGACAACAGTTCAGGTGAGTGTGTGTGTGTATACCTTTGTATCTGGCCTTGAAACTTTCTATGTAGCAGGCTGCGTCATTCTCTTCCACTCCCATTTGTTCCCCTAAAGACTTGGCTCCCATGCCGTAGATGATGCCATAGCAGATCTGCAAAACGCGACACATGCACACAGAGGTGAGATTAGCATTGTGGCGTGTCCTGTCTTCTTCTTCTCCCTCCTGCCTGGTTGTACCTGTTTGGCCTGTTGTCTGAGCTCGTCCTTCACAGACTCTTGGTCGACACTTTTCCACTCGGCAGCGATGCAGCGAAACACGTCCGCTCCTCCATTCAGCACCTGGAGACGCACGGTTTCATCATTTCTTTACCTATTTACATTTGTGACTGTCTTTCTGTGCGTTTAAGCCACAGACCTGCAGAAGACGTTGATCCTTGGAGAGGTGAGCCAGCACTCTCAACTCCAGCTGGGAATAATCAGCTGCCAAGATCATCCCACCTACGGCACAGTGCAGAAAGTCAAACGACGCTGATAAAACGGTGAGATGTGATCACCCGCGCAAATCGGCTACATCGTGATAGTAACCTGAAAAAGGTATGAAGGCATGTCTCATGCTGACAGAGAAGGCCGGGCCTCGTTCTGCACCGCCAGCTGCGACTGAAGGAACCGCAGAACGTCTCTTCTTTCTGTAAGAGAGCAAACCGTCTCATTAGATCAGTTATTTCATTCTGTGACATTAAATCCTGTCTTATTTTACTTTGAACACACTCAGGTACTCCCTCAGTGAACTTGATGTCGACCTACCCGGATTTGGTGCTCATGTGGCAGCTGTCTTGTGAAGGCGGGCTCTCACCCACCACCGTGGGCATGTGGATCTCAAAGTCTTTGGGCACGTTCTGTATGTTGGGCTCAGTGAAGCTCACTCGACCTGGCGGCAGAATGGATGAAGCGATGCAGAATAATTTACCATCGAGATGTGTCAGCAAAGACGGGTGCATGTAATGTGTTTGTGTGTGTTTTACCTGTGGCTGTGTGCGTCTGGGCGATCGGATATATCCTGTCCATGCTCAGCGTGGGGTGGTATTGCTTCTCTCTCTGCAAGGGGAACACCACTTTGGTCAAGGCGTTAGTGATCCGCCTCCACTCCAGAATCACGCCCGGCAGCGGGTGCAGAGGGCGAAGCTTCTCCAGAACGTCCTGCCGACACGATTTCAACTCGGTTTGAAACACAGCGAGTCAAAAGCAGGAGCGAGAATTTCAGGTAACGCAAAAAAAAAAAGCAGTTTCACCTTGGTGGTGCTGAACTGCTTTCCAAGTCGCACTCTGCCGCCTCCTCTCCTCGTGTAGCCCAGAGTCTTCTTAGTTTTCGATCCGGCCACGTCACCGTTTGGAGGCAGATGGAGCTCTAAAAACAAAACCTACAGCAGCACAAATACATTTGGAAATTTCATGTTTTACTGTGTAAAGTCATTTGAAACTTAAGAAAACTCGGCTGTGACAGACCTGTGCGATGTCGTCGATGCTGGTGAGGGAGAAGCTGTGCCCGGCCAGGTCGTAAGCCTGAGATTCCAGCGCTGCCAGTTTGGCTTGCATCACATGCTTTTGTCTTTCGCACTCTTTAACGCTGAAGCCAACTCCGTTCAATTCCAACAGAGCCAAAGACACTTGAGAGGGCATCTCGATGCTCCTGAAAAAGTCTGACACACACACATGTACAAAAACATCACATCACTGTGGAACTATTACACAAATGTGTGTCAAAGTGTTTGCTCTTTGTACCGAGCATGCCGTCTTTCTCCAGCAGGCCAGCGAGGTGATTCATGACGGCGTGTACGAGCACACTCTTGCTCGCTGCCCTGACACGAGGACAGTGTGCGTGCGGGTTCCCAAGCCCGACGAGCAGAGGCAGTTCTTCAGGACAGTAGACGGTCACCATGTTGGGTAGAGTCCTCTCCTCGGTGCCAGGGTCCAACAGCCAGCAGGCGACCTATGGTAGACGTCAAAGGGAGTTACTCGAGTTTGTTTCTGACAAGATTTTGTCCATTTTCATGACATGTATGTGTTGAAATGTGTGTGAATCGTTGGCGCGTCACCTTCGGATCTTCACAGTTTCCTTCCAAGCTGATACCACAGCTCTGCACCAGCCTCTTGTACACCTGGATGACGTCGTACGTGACAACCACACCTCCTCTGTGAACATCCGACGTTCTGTTCAGACAGGCCTTCACCTGTGCCAGCCTCTCGCTCACTGGCAAATCATCATCCAGCGGAGGAGGAGCCAAACTGGCGCTCAAACCTGATGTGGGGGTAAAGACAGACTAAAATGAAGACACACTTTCGGGGTGAGAGCTTGTGCATACGTGCAGGTGTGTGTGTGTGTGTGTGTGTTACCGTTGCTCTGCTCTTGCTGCAGAGACATGTAGTACGCATCTCTTGCTCCCCAGCAGACTGACAGTCCTATCAACACGAGTCCATCACTGTCTCTGACTGGAAAACCGTCGACGCCGTGGAGCTTCTGATGAGCTGCTGACGCTGCACAGAGAACACGTGCAGGGATGAGGAGGCTGCACACAACACAGGCTGTGCTTGTAAAGTAAGTATGTAAAGTATTATCAGCAAGATTTACTCAGTTACTTTACTATTTTAATATTATATCTCGTGTTTCTGCATGAATATTAATGCTTTATTAATAAAGATGTTTAAGATTGGGCTAATTTTAACTACGTTAAACGTGGTTAGTTTAATCTACAGCAATGCATCATGATCTATCAGATCATTGGTTTGTAGACTCGTCCTGTGAGAACCGTCCATCTCTAATAAAGTTAACTTTTTATGAGCTCAGGAAAACAGCTCTGCGTTTCATAACCCACAGGATAAATAGTTTTAAAAATAATCTTCCACCCAACCCACGAAGGAACACCTCATCCTTCAGTTTATTAGAAAAATTCACTAAATTTGGAGATTTATAAACCGATATCTGAACCTTAACTGGAAACAGAAGCTGTCAGACAGATGTAGCGGAGTAAGAAGTATAATATTAACCTGCCCTAGGAGTATAGAGTTGCATGAAATGGAAATACTCCAGTAAAGTTTAATTTGTGAAGGAGAAGGAGACTTCTCTGCAGGAAATACTTGATGTGAATGTTTGGGTTAGAGCTTGCGCTGCCAGTTAATGTCACCTCATTACATTACATTACCTCTCCTGTGTTTCTCTCCTGTTTCCCCCTCAGGCTCAGCCTCTCTGTGCTCCCTCTTCTCGCAGGCCAGAGCCAGAGAGTACCGCTCCTTGGTTTTCCATTCGTTAATGAAAGTGTCGAAGAGGCGCCTGTCACTCGCCACGTCTATGATGGAGAAGGTCCCAGAGTTGCTGGAACTCAGCGATGCATCCTGGGACAGCTGAAGGGTGAAGCCTTCATCGGTCACAGGTGATTCTCCGTCAGATGGAGGCTTCGGCCGGGAGGTGGACGGAGGTGCGGGGACTCGAGGAGGGCTGAGAGGAAGTTGTTTCTGAACCAGCTGCTGAGCGTCAGCTTCTGATGGATGATCACTGCGTCCTGGGCGAGATTTAGAAGATTTCGCGTTTGCTGGTTTCCGTCGCCCGAGCGTCGAGGGAGTCGACTGGTTGAGCGGCTGAACGGTGAGAGGCGACTGGACGGACGAGGTGGTCAGTTTGACTCTGGGTGTGACGGGTGGCGTTTCTTGAGTTGGGGGGATAAGATCTCCAGCAGAGGCCGGTCTCTCCGTTACATCCTCACTGTCACGTCTTGATGGTCGTTCCTGTCGAGAATCAACTTGAACATTTGGCTTCGCCCTTTTTCTTTCTGCCTGTATCGAGGGCTGAGGTAGATCTGGAACTTCTGCTGTATTTGCAGCGTTTGTGAGTGTATGAGTGGCTGTGTGGCATGTTGTGTTTTGCCAGGTCTGGTCAGACATACTAGGCCACCGGTCAAAGATCTCTTGTAAACCGGGGCTGCAGTAAAGAGCGTTTTCAGGTGTGCTTTGGACACGTGGGTGTTTAAAAACAGCATTGCCTTGATTACTACTGGTTTTATTCTCTCCATACTCCTTTTCAGTACTGGTAGCTGATTGTGGCTGCATCTGATTGGGCTTTGGTTGTGATTCTGACAGCTCATCAGGACGAACATGGTCTGCGTTGGTTTGCTGAGCCGTGTGACGACCGCCCTCTTGCCCGTTCGGAGTTCTTTCTGTGTGTTTGTGTAAGCTCTGCCTCTCCAGAAAGTGTTCCCCCACCAACAGCGAGTCTCCCCACTCCGACAGGTTAAAAGAGGACTCGCCCCATTGGATCGCCTCCTGCCGCTCCGCCTCCTGATTGGCGAGGAGCTCGCTGTGTCTTCTCTCCTGGGTGGACGGAAGACGGAGCTCGTCTCCCGTCTCCCGGGCGACACATTCCTCTTCGTCAGATTGGTCGAGGAGCTGGTGTGAGCTCAGGCCGGCGAGCAGAGAGCTGTCGTACAGGCTGTCGAACAGGAAGCTGCTGCTTCTGTTGACGCTCTCGGATGCGGCGTCATCATCGTCTTTATCTTCAGCTGCATTATCAGGAGAAATCTGTAAAAAAAACATCATACATTTTGATTTTTAAGAGCCAAACTATGTGGATGTGATTGTAATCAGCACATAACGGATGATTCAGATCACTCACCTGGTGGCTGGCGTTGAGGATGAGCTCCATCTGACTATCTGTGATAGAAATATTGAATCTGGGACATGCATTATCAGGGGATTCAAGCCTGTTACTTCCTTCATTTGCATCCTTATCCTGCTCTGCAGCCGCTTCTAACATTTCCTCCTCTCTTATCTGTTCCGCTTCTCCCGCCTGATTCATGCCTCTATCGCTCCCATCTGCTTGTCCGCATGCCTGCTGAACAATGATTCTTTCTGTCTGAGTGTCCAGCTCAAAGCTGTCACCAAAAGTCTCTTCTCCCTTTCGAACGGCTCCTTCGTCTCTCTCGTCTCCCGTGTACAGCTCGGGGGATGAAAACTTATCTGCCTCTTTGCTGTCTATCCTTCGTCGCTTGGCCTCGGGAGAGAATAGGGGAACGGAGGCGGGAGAGACGGACAGGGGGGAGTCCTGCGTGTCTGCATTTGTAGGTGCAGAGACACCAGGAGTTGAAGACACCTGACCTGCAGGTGAAGAAACCTCTGCGGGCTTCGAGTGTGACGCCTGTGCAGTCTCTACATTGTCTTGTAGGCTTTTGTCGGTCTGTATAGAGTGGAGGACTTTGCTCAAGGCTCTCGAGTGCTTCAGTCTACCTGGCTGCACAGGTGAGGCGACAAGCTCTGTGGTACCATCTCCCTTTGGTGTAGAAACACCACGTTGTTCCTCTATTCGGGATACTGGAGCTCTGAACCGAGGGGGAGGCTTTGGGGAAGGAGACGGCCGAGCATGTGGCATCAACTGAGGCAGAGGACTCGATACAATCTCAGCCAACTCTTGTGTCAGGCTCCTTTCAGGAACAGGACGAGTCTCTGGTCTGATCGAGACAATCCCTTCACTCGTCTCCTCTTTTTGTGGCTCTGCTTTTTTCTGCTCTTCCCCTCCTTGATTTGATCTTGTGGTCTTTTGTTTTTCTCTTTTTTCATCTGGATCTTCTGTCTTATTAGTTGTCGTCTTATCCTTGTTTGTTTCTTTGCTTCTTTCCACTTGCGCTTCGTTGGCTGTTTCTGGCTCTGTCCTGTCTTCCCTTCTGCACTTCTTGTCTTCAGGCTTTGACTTATTTTGCCCTCTCTTGACTTCACCTCCTGCTCTCTCCATTTTCATCCTTTTCTCATGCCTCTGTTCTTCCTTATTCTCTTTTCCACGTCTGCTCACACCTCTCTCGTTTCCTTCTTGGTGATCTTTAAAACTGTCCACCTGTGCTTGGTGGGAGCCGACATGTGAGGCAGATGAGGTGTCCGAGTCGCTGCTGTGACGATCATCTGTGACGTTTACAGCAGGAGCCTCGGGAGGAAGTGATGCCGGGTCCCACTGAACCCCTAGCTGGGCCAGGTCTTCCTGAAGGAGGAGTCTCGCCTCGGTCACGATCTCGACGGCAGCCTCTTGTTCTGTGAGCGCCCGACCACCAGCGACCCAGACGCAACGGAGGCTCCGTCTCTCAGCTGCCTCCATCTCACTCTCATCCACTGCACGCTTAGAGCTGAGAAAGACAGACAGTACGACGTCGGCTTCACATCTGGGGTCAGGTTTCAGGGAGGCTATAGCTTGGTGTGCTGATGCTACAGCTGCACATACTATATATGCTTGAGTTTTGCAGCATAAATGTATTTAAATAGAAGATTTAAATACGTCTGTGGTTTGGATTTAATGTGCAGGTTTTACTCTTTTCATTGAAGCTGATTTCCAAAATGAAGTGACACTTTAAACCACTTATTTATGGTGTATTTGTAAACGAATGTCAGCATCTGCATATACTTCACTGAAATCTATATCTTTGTTTATCTTATCTGACTGGAACACACACCTACCTCTTAAACGGGACAGCGTTCCTCAAGGCCTTCTCCACGTCAGCTACAGTCGCCCTCGCTAATTCAGCAACAGTACAGAGGCCTTGTGCGTAGAGCGTTCTGGCTCGCGTCGCGTTCAGGAGGGAGACCCTGACGAGGTCGACCAGCTCCCTCTGGACCCCAAAGCTCAGCCTGGTCTGGTACTGGGACAAAAGCAGCTCCATGTTGTGCCAGCCCAGACGCTTGCAGAACACCGTGACCATACCTGAAGGGACGGCAGAGTGTGAGAATATGATATCATGACATTTAATTACTGATGTTTTGCTTTTCATGTGGGGTTCTTCTGGGGTTTCTTTCTGTTGTTTGCACCATAATAAGGATGATATGTACTCACACCCAGACAAAAATGCTTTTTGAGGTGCGTTTAAAAACACACCCACTCAGTCCGGATTACACAAGCTCCTCAAAAACCCTCTCACAGTAACTTGATGCAAGAAGCATGAGCACTAGAACGATACACGGGAAGCATGTAAGTGCCAAAACATCAGCTAATGGAATGAAGTCTGTGCTGTGTATCCGTCAATCTAAAGTGCTCCTGCTTCTTGCATCAAGTTACTATACTTGTTACCGCCCTCCTCTTTTAACGTTAAGTCTCGTGTAGGAGTCGAAGTCGGTACCGGCATACGTGGACGCAGACTGCTGCAGAGACTGCAACTGCCCACGGTTGCAGTTGTATTTGGATGCCACTGTTCCCAAAGGCACCTCATTCACCAGATCCTGTAGCACAAGGGTGGTGAAAAACCTGTGAAGAGACACGACAAAGAGAGGATGTTGAGGACAAAAAGCTTTATTTGTTGTTCCACACTCAGGGGATGGATCCGGTTTGCTAAGGGTCTCACTTCTGGGTCATCTTTTATACCAGGGCCCTAGACTTGGGAATCATTGCGAATAAAGGAAGAGGATACAACAGCACAAGCACCTGAATACAATAATATAATCCATTAAGCAGAATTAAATGAATAAAATTAGGTTTTTAAGCCGCGTTTACGATTAAAATTCTTAGATTTTGGATTCCTTCGTGAACTGTCAGTGACTCTTAGGCAACACTATGATACACATATAGTAGTTTGTGGAGTTTATATAAATATCTGCATTACCGTTTATGAATAGCCATCTGTCTACGCTGCTTCTCCGTCTTGGCGACGAGCTTGCCGCTGACTGATCGTGCGAGAAAACCTTCCTGGACACCCACCAGCTCCGCCACTCTCTTCATCGACGACGAGAGCTGCTCCCACAGACAGAAGAACTGATACCAGTCTATGGTGGTCCACTCTGCGTACAACGGGGTGATCTGAGGGGAATTTGGACATCTGTAAATAGTGTGCACTGGAGGACTGGTCTAGATTTGTGTATTAAGCACAGTATTAATAGAAGAAATGCGCGTACCAGATACAGAATGTGCAAGTCATTTTCCAGTACAAAGCCTTTCATGGCTCGTTGGAGATCTGCGAATACTCCCAGAGCCTCGGGAGGGGAGAGGGAGGAGGAAAGGGTGGCGCCGCCGAGTTGAGTCGGACAGTATCGCTCTTCTGAACATGCAAAGACAGATATAAGTAAGTAGTTGTTGTAATCTGAATAAAGCAGAATTTTGTACCAGTGCTTCAAGCGGCAGTACCTTCTCCATCCTTCTGGATACTGATAAATTCATTGTCCATCAGCCATTCAACACAGGCCTCAATAGCTCCTTTGTTGGTCTCTTCATTCGACTCTTTCTTGCCGTCACATTTCATGCTGGCAGCCAACAGCGAGCATGAGGCATACAACCTCACATCCAGCGGAGTGCTGGCTACACCTCCGACAATGATCTGATTCAAAGTAGCAACATGAAACAATTAAACTAATCTGACCATGCATCCTCCAAATAACTATTCCTTTAATCGTTTATCACCTCTAGGATGGCGCGCAGCATGCTGGTGGTGACGCCTTCGCCCTCCCTTCTCACCAAGCAGCTGCTGATTGGCTGAAGAGCCCCCCTGAGGAGACTAATACCTTTCTGGCGCTCAGCCTCTTTACAAACCAGCACACTCTCCCCTGAAAGAGGGACAAACAAAAAAGTGAAGCCAAAAGACAGATGTCGAATCTTTCGCCCCCCCTTCTCTACCTTCTTCCGTCCATACCTGTAGTATCTACCCCCTTTCTCCCGGCTCGTCCAGCCATCTGTTTGTACGTGAGCGGGTCCAACAGGTGTCCATTGAAGGTGGGGGTTCGGATGATGACCCTGCGAGCTGGCAGATTGACCCCAGAAGAGAGGGTAGAGGTGGCAGCCAGGACTCTGACCATGCCCTGACGAAAAGCTCCCTCCAACACGTCACGTTCGTCAAACGTCAGACCTACGCAGACAAAAGGTATCTATCTGAACCGTCCTGCCTGCAGCTTGTTGTGGTGAAGAAGTTGTGTGAGTGTTTACCAGCGTGGTGGAAGGCCACCCCCCACGGTACGGTCCGCTGGAGGATGGGGTCTAAACCGGCCGGAGTTCGTCTCAACTGGGCTAGAACATCCACCAGTCCCTCCTGATCCAGACTCACAGGCTGTGGCTCTGCTTCACCCTGACGATCTTAAAAGGTGAGCTACAGTTAAACAACTTAATATAGCGTATGCAAAATTTTGAGATGACATTTAAATTCCACGTACCGGCACGTCTGAGATTGTAGAACTCTCTGGCGATGCTGTCCGCCAGTTTCTCACACCAGTTCTTCGAGGGGCAGAACAGCAACACAGAGCGGCCCTCCTTCACAGTCTCATAGCACAAACTCACTATGTGGTCATCGTCACCCTTTTTTGGAAGTGCAAAACACACGCATGATTACATTACTCCTCTTGAGAGACACATATTGGATAATATCACTCAGTTACCTTAATGTGCAGCGCGGGAGTGAACTGACGGACCACGGAGAGGCTCTTGTCGTAGATGTTGCAGCCCACCTTGAGATGCTCCTGCAGGGGGACTGGTCTGTAGTCAGTCTGGTAAAGCTCTGCGCCTAACCAGCCAGCCAGGAGGGAGAGGTTAGGCAAGGTGGCGCTCATACCTACGATCTGTACGCCCTCAGAGAGAGACCTAAGAGATACAGCGTTGAATAGATTAATAGAGTAACACGTAGGGACAGAAGAGGATTTTTAAACACACTAACAGATACAAACCCAGTGGTGTTCTGCTTCTGTGCAATGTAGCGGATTTTGGTTAAGAGCAGTTCCAGTAGATATCCTCTTCCAGAATCTCCAACCATATGTAACTCATCCACCACCACCATACCTAGCAGTATGCACAAAAATAACAACCTTTCACACACATACTCTGCGTTATACTTAAGAAACACCCGACTATCAGTGGTATATTACCTAGTAGACCCATGCTGTCCTCTTCAATGAGTCTGTTAACGAGAGAATTGGCTTTCTCTATGGTGCAAACAGCCATATCCAGCGACGTGAACCCTCCAGCAGCCGAGGTGCTGCCCATATATCCCTCCACGCGAATTCCTGCCTCTTCAAATACGCTCTACAAGCCCAGAGAAAGATTGAAACATACACGGACAACACAATGTTCATAACAACATGCCTGTTTGTTTTTTTTGCCTCACCTGAAGGTAGTGCATCTTCTCTTTGGCCACAGACACAAACGGCAGAATGAAGAGCGCTTTTCTTTTTGTCTCCAACACGCGCTTTAACATCAGCAGCTCTGACACCAGAGTTTTTCCAGCACTGGTTGGGGCTGAAAAAAAAAGGAAGAAATATAAAAGCTAAAAAAAAAAAGTTCCCACAGATGCTGACTCTGCAGAAATATGTTCAAGTCTCTCTTACCAGAGTACACCAGGTTGCCTCCCTGCAGCACCTGTCCGACGGTGAGGCACTGCGCCTGCCATTCGAACATGTGGGTCACTCCGTGTTTCTGGTAGCGCTCCAAGACGGGTTTGGGTAAGCCCCAGCTGGATAACAGCAGCTTTTCAGCATGTGCCGCAGGAGCACGCAAGGCCATGCCTGCAGCAGAGCACAAATAAAGCACTTTACATACAGCAGACTGCTACTTTACTTCACTTTATTTCAAGGAAACACAATCTAATCTTAGATATAAACTGTCTTTTATTGGTATCAAATTTGAGGCTTCCCAGGATCCATGTATCAAAGTTTAAACAAACAGACAAATAAATTACAAATGACTTCACCTGGCTGAGGTAAAGTGTCACTGAGAGTGCTGAGGTCTAACCCACTGGGGACCGTGAGCACAGAGGCGGACTGGTTCTGTAACGACTGCTGCAGTTTGGCCTTCTTCATGGCTGCCGCGAGGCGGGTGGGGCTGAACAAGATGTAGTCCCTGGAGACGTCCAGAGGTGGGTCAGGCGCGTCCGTGTTTGGCCCACGAGGAGCGCTCTTTCTTCTGGATGTAACTTTCTGCCTGCTGAGACACACAAAGTAAGATTTGGAAGGACATACTCAAAACAAAGAAAGCAGGAAATGATGTGGAGGCTAGGACTCACTTGGTGGAGCTGTCTACTTGCTGAGTGTTGACGCAGGCAGAGGCTGACTGGATGTTCTCTGCCTCCTCCGAGTCCTCACTGAAGAAGAGCCTCTGAGCAAGATCTCTGCAGTCAGCTCTCCATCCTGGTCTCTTACAATCACCGCTACGCCCACAGACTCCCTCCTGGTTGCTGGGTCCAGGTGCTCCGCCACTCTCTCTCTTATTGTCTACAACCGGCGCAAGAGGTCGTGAGACAGCCGGGCGGGCGGCGTTGGCTGCAGGCTGCACGGGGTCGACAGCATCCAACACCTGCAGCATCTCCTCATCCAGAGCTAATGTGGAGTCTCCAGGTGCTCCATCACCCTGAGACGGAGTCAGATACACGTCGTGTGTCATCTATGTAGATGTTTAAAAACAAATCAAATAAAAACTATTTTACTCACCGTGCTCTCTGATGTTTTCTGCAACAGTCTGTCTCTGTCATCAGGAGCTTGGAGGCTGTGTTCAGAGGAAATGTGTGTTCACCACATGTGAGGCTGATGTTCATGTCAAATCAAATCAGATTTTATTTGTACAGCCCAAAGTCACAAAGTACATTTGCCTCAGAGGCTTTACAATCTGTACAGGGAGTGACACCCTCTGTCCTTCCCTCGGTTCGAGAGAGAGAGAGAGAGTTTTCAGTAAAGGGAGATGTGACTGCATCTTCAACTAATATCGTGTCTGGTTAGGCATAACCCTGAAAGAGAGAGACAGACAGACATAGAGAGAGACACAGACAGACAGACAGACAGAGAGAGACACACAGACAGACAGAGAGACAGAGAGAGACAGACAGACAGAAAGAGAGAGAGACACAGACAGACAGAAAAGAGAGAGAGACAGACAGACACACAGAGAGGGAGAGACAGACACACAGACAGAGAGAGAGACAGACATACACAGACAGCGAGAAAGAGAGACAGACACAGACAGACAGAAAGAGAGAGACAGACACAGACAGGGAGAAAGAGAGAGACAGACACAGACAGACAGAAAGAGAGAGACAGACACAGACAGGGAGAAAGAGAGAGACAGACACAGACAGACAGAAAGAGAGAGACAGACACAGACAGACAGAAAGAGAGAGACAGACAGACAGAAAGAGACAGACAGACAGACAGACACACAGACAGACAGACAGACAGACAGACTGATCCTATGGCAGCCTAACTGAGGGATGACCTGAGGGAGCCTGGTCACCTTCATCCTCCTGACTGATGAAACTCACCCCGGTTTCTTCTTCACCTGGTGCTGCCCCATGTAGCGCGGAGGACCCGAGCTGCTCATCCTGTCTGACCGAGTGTGACAAACGCGTCAGCTGCTGGATGTGAATGAGCATGACATCAGCCTGACTGTCGACACGAGTTTACAAACTGTATTCAACAACGTGTGACAAACACAAACAAACAAACAAAGTGTAAACACGGACAGACACATCTGAAATCAAAAAGGCCGCCAGACAGCCGCCCGGCGCTCCACGAAAAACAGTTCGACGGAACAAAACCGAAGGTACGAAGGTTCCTTCTTTACTACTACTGCACTCCAAAAAAATCAATTTAAGGTTTAATATAAATCAACTTATAAACTAATAAGATTTATGTAATAGTACTAATAAACTCAATGTGCTCCCACTACACAGTAGTGCAGTAGTGACCAGGTTTATGCATTCATTTTTAATAACAACGCTAATGAATGCAGTCATTTTAAATGTATTAGTACTAGTCTATTACATAAATATTATTACTTACTTCGTATTAGGTTTATTAGTTATATTTATATTAAAACCTATGTAATTCAAATGGTTGGAAATTAATTTAAATGCATAAGTGGCCTAAAGAATTTATTTTTTAATGGAATACTAATATTAATAATACTAAATAAATGTAAATGTTGTGTGTGTGCTTTATTTCAATAACAATGGTTATATTTTATTGTAAACAATTTATAGATAGATAGATAGATAGATAGATAGATAGATAGATAGATAGATAGATAGATAGATAGATAGATAGATAGATAGATAGATAGATAGATAGATAGATAGATAGATAGATCTAAATTTAAATATGTACAGAGGAATCAAACATTTGCAGAGGAATTAAACATTTGCACAGAATTTAGGTATATGTAAAGAGGAAATAAAAATACGCAGAGGAATCAAACATTTGCATAGAAAATAAATACATAACTGTGTTAAGAACTGAACCCGTGCTAAACATTTATACAAACAGACTACTATATAAAAACTAGAAAGTGACTGTAGAAATAAAAATGCTGTGATGACAAATTGAGTTTATTACAGTCAACAGTAAAAAAAAACTAAACTAAACAAACTAAAACCTATTAAATACACACATGTGAACTTTGAAAATGCAGACAAATACAGTTTATTATGAACTGTCAGAGGTAAAGTACGTTGATAAATACAGTTATTAAACGGTCTACTGTTATTATGATACTAATTAGCATATATTTATCACAGATTTTGATCTGTCTGGGTTTATTACTGTCAGTATTAAACATATGAATGAGTTCACACACACATATGAGCTGTAAACAGTAACACACATTAAAAATAAATCCGGTTTAAATTGATGAACCGTCTTGTGCCTGTGTGGGCGGGGCGCTCGCGCTCTGTTCTCGGGGCGGTGAGCGCGAGCGGCTCGGTGGGTGCGCGCGCGCCCGCTGCGACGTTGCGGAGGCTTCAAGATGGCGGAAGCCCTGACAGCTCAGGAGCAGCTGGTAAGCTTCTCTTTACGGGCTTATTCCTCGGCCCCTCGCTGCGTTCAGCGGGTACAAGCGTCACCTTCTGTTTCCTCTTGAACAGGCGGATTTTTTCCATGTGTTTTATCCCGGTGATTGTTCCCGAGAACGACGCGGTGTGGCTCGTTCGTACCGAGCCCGGTGTGACTGACAGTTAGCATGTGTGTTAGCATGATGGCGGTAGTAGTAGTAGCAGCAGCGCTCACTTTAACCGGCTGTGTGCTTTGAATACTCGCTGCCTTTTAACCGCAGGGAGCCACACAGATACGTTCACATCGCTTGTGATAACCGGCGACACCTCCGTTTGCCTCCTACACCCGGACTCCCGGTGTGTTTTTCAACCGGGCACCGTTAGCCCGTCCAGCTGCCACATGTAAACCTAGCCGCTGCGCTAATGCTAACGGCTATTGTTGAGGAATTCCCTCGACAGATTAAAGTTTAAAAATCAGACGTGGAGGTTTAAAAAAAAACACAAAAAAAACAACCGAGCACCGGTGGCTTTGGGTGATGTTGGTGGTTATGTACCGTGACACGGTTGAGACACACCGGGGATCCGTGTCTCCCTTCTGTATGTGTGTGTGTGTCAGATTTACGGTGCAGGATTCACAGAAGTGATCCTCCGGTTCCTAGCATTGTTGTTGCCATCACTTTCTAGTAAAAAGAGGGGGTGGGCCTGACATTCATAGCAAACATCAGATGTCACGCAGCTATATTCTATATTCTGATGACAGCTTCGTTTTTAAAAAAAGGCTGTGACTTCGTTAAACTGAGTTAAACGATTATTAATCTGAATTACAGCCTCGATATGTTTCTCTCCACTTCCCCCCCAGATCCAGTAACAGCAGCTTCGCTTTCAGGACGTTTGCTTTGCATTTATTTTAGTTTTAACTCTAAGTCAGCGACTTGTTGCCTTTTGTTGTTGTTTTTAATTTGGTCAGATGATCTGTGGTTCGATCCCCAGCTCCTCCACAGCCAAATCAGATTTTAGATTTTATTTGCATATAGCCCAAAGTCACAAAGTATATTTGCTTTTGAGGGCTTTATATTAGATTAGATTATATTGTATTCATCCCACCACAGGGAAATGTACATGTTACAGCAACAGAGGAAAGTGTAGCACACTACAGAATAAAGAAACAGAAATAATTATCTATAACCTACAATAAACATGAAAAACAATCAACCTTCAAACAGACAAGTACTGAGGATAAATGTGGCATGATGTATAAAAAGGCTATTGTAATGTAAAGTCACCATAGTGTAAGAAATATTACAGATAATTATTTTAAAACATAGTACTATATAAACATCTGTCCTAATTAACATTAAGACGGTTAATAATATGTATTTCTTCCATGTCAAACAATAGTTTTGTCGTATTTTCAATAGATCAATTAGATGAGATTATACTTTATTCATCACCACCACAAGGAAATGTACTTGTTACAGCAGCAGAGGAAAGTGTAGCATACACTACAGAATTAGAAAAAACTGAGAAATTTCTATAACCTACAATTAACATGAAAAACAATCAACCTTCAAACAGACAAGTACTGAGGATAAACGTGGCATTAGATATAAAAAGAGTGGTGTAATGTAAAGTGACCATAGTGTAAAAAATATTACAGATAATTATTTTAAAACAGAGAATTATATAAACAGCTGTACTAATTAACATTAAGACGGTTGATAATATGTATTTCTTCCATGTCAAACAATAGTTTTGTCGTAATTTCGATAGATAAATTAGATGAGATTATACTTTATTCATCCCACCAAGGGCAGGTTTACTTTACATTAGCAGAGGAAAGTGCAGCATACACTACAGAATTAGAAACAAGTAGAAAAGACAAAAAAACAGAGAAATATCTATAACCTACAACAATAAACATGAAAAACAATCAACCTTCAACACAGACAAGTATTGAGGATAAAAGTGGCATGATATATAAAAAGAGTATTGTAATGTAAAGTGACCATAGTGTAAGAAATATTACAAAAGTAAGTGACCATGATATAAATAATAACTGCAAAAGGTATAAATGAAATAAAATGAGACATGAACAGGAGACTACAACATGATCAGGTGTTGTACAGTCTGACAGCAGCAGAGATGAAGGACCTGATGTTTCTCTCCACTTCCCCCCAGATCCAGTAACAGCAGCTTCGCTTTGTGCACGTTTGCATTTATTCTAGTTTTAACTGAAATCAGCAACTTGTTGCCTTTTGTTTTGTTTTTTGGATTTGGTACAGACTCAAAAAATATACTTGCACACCAATTTGCAGTCAGTCTGTTTACATATTTCATTTTTGATTGTACATGTATACAAATAACTGTAAATCCTGTCCATACTGCCATATTACCGTACTTATATTTTATACTTTATGTCTATGCTGTTTGGCATAAGAGGTAATTCAATGCTCTGTATGTCCTGTACATATGATCGGTGGTTTGATCCCGAGCTCCTCCACAGTCTGCATGTCAAATCAGATTTTAGATTTTATTTGTATAGCCCAGTCACATAGTCCTCGGAGGGCTTTACAATCTGTACAGAGTGACACCCTCTGTCCTTAGACCCTCGGTTTGAGTGAGGAAAAACTTGCCCACAAAAAAAGGGAAAAAAGGTGGAAGAAACCTTAGATACTGAACTCCAAATTTCTCCCTGTAAAGTCGCTTTGCATAAAAGCGTCATGACTAAACGTGCAGCCAAATCCAGAAAATGTTTAATCACACATTATAGTATAAACTAACACTATCAGTGACGGCACGCTGGAGGCATTAAATTGTACGGTTTGATGCTATTATCTGTGTCTGATTTGATCTCTTGCTTGTCCCGTCTTGATTGAAATGCCAGGACCAGGTGTTGGTGTGTGTGTGTGTGTGTGTGTGTGTGTGTGTGAGACAGAGTGTGCGTGCTCTTGAGTACATTCTTGGCACGGTGTGTTCAGACCGTGTCACAAATCTTTCGAGTCTTGTTCAAGTGAACTTGTGACTGGATAAGTGACTAAACACAGATTTTCTGTGCAGGCTCAGTGTTTGTGCGTCCAAGGGGCTTCCTGTGGTGTTATAACGCAAACCGCATGTGTAGTATCTACCTTTTTACCATCTATTAACAAACCCGATCATGAGACGAGCTGCATCAGGCTCTTACCACATCTGCCAAACAATTCATAGGGGACGCCGCATACTTGGATTAGTTTTTCACTTGACATGTGCATTCTTCTTCTTCGTCCCATGAGAGAGAGGAGATTGGAGTTTCGTATACAGCTGATAAGTTCATCCGTTGTACCTGCTCATAGACTCGCTTTGTGCTGGTTACATATTTGAATGGACAGATGCAGCTCACTTAGGCGAAAACAAGCCGACTGTTGTCTCCTGGCGTATGAGTTGCTGTCATTCACGGCATCTTCCAGGGGCACGGCCCGCCGCTCCCATCTGTATCGCACATTATCATGACTTTGGCATGACGGAGCTGAAGTGGCTGACAGACTCATGCCTGCTCCTTGTCATGTCAGTTGTCACCTTTATCTTCTCTGTCGCTCTGCTTCCTAAATCCTGAATCTTTTGATGTGTCTCCTCACTTCTTCCTCATGATCTCTCCTCTCTCATGTTGGTCCAGGCTGTGGAGGAGTTCCTGGGTGAGGTGCGTAGCAGGGAGCAGCCTCACAGTGCTGGCCTTGTGTCCCAACCTACGGCTGTCAAGTTTCTTATGGCCCGCAAGTTTGACGTCTCCAGAGCCATCGAACTCTTCCAAGCATACAAGGTACGGCGGCGTGTTGATCGGTGATCATACTGAGATTTACTGACATCAACAAGACATCACACGGCTTAATTAGGGCTGAAGGATCGGAGGATCAATTGCAAATTTTGTAACCTGACCTTTTCTGAATATTTTCATTTTTATTTGAGTTGTGAAACATTTCTTCAGGATTATTATTTTCTTTATTTAATCTTTTTTTAAAGGTCCCATTGGACAAGACAGGCGGCAGTGCAAACTAAGAATAAGTCAATTAAAACAACACATAGCAATCTATATCTTCTTATTTGGCGGTATACACAGGAATGGGACAGGCAAGGTTTCTTCAACAGGTCCGTTGCACTAAGGTCAGAATCTCTTCAGTTCTGATCAACGACAGTGATAAACTCAGTCCACTGAGGTTTCTGTCCAGACACATTCAGAAGGTGGTCTCCCGTCAGATCTAATAAAAACCAGTGCGACATTTCTCAGTATGGTGCGTTGACATGAACCAGAAAGGCACGATGCAAACACACAAAGGTGTCGCCTGTCTTTTGGTAGAAAGACTGACACTAGACAACAAATAAAAGTTTGTTTACATGCTGTTTTAAGTTGTGAGTTCACGGCTCCCTGTTTCTCTCTCCCGTCTTTGCAGAACACAAGAATCAAAGAGGGCATCATCAACATCAACCCTGATGAGGAGCCGCTACGCTCTGAGCTGCTGAGTGGAAAATTTACAGTCCTGGTGAGTGCTGCAGCCTGTCTTGTATATAATACGTATAAACACGTGTATGTTCACACAAACCTTATAATCTGTTCATGTTTCTTCCAGCCTGGCCGCGATGCAAAGGGCGCCGCTCTAGCCCTCTTCACCGCTCGTCTCCATCGGCCGGACGTCACCACCCACAAAGCTGTGCTGCAGGCCATCATCTATCAGCTGGACAAAGCCATAGAGAGGTGACGCCCCCAGGCTTTATGCGTCCAACTTTTTCTTTTGGCGAATGTGGCCAAATTCGCACCACAAGACTTTTATGAACCTAGATAATAAAATGTATTTCCTTTGCTGCTTTTAATTTGAAAATTTTGTTCATTTCTTCTCCAGTATACAAACTCAAAGAGACGGACTCATATTTATCTACGACATGACCAACTCCAGCTACGGCAACTTTGACTACGAGCTCTGTGTCAAGATCCTCAATTTGCTGAAGGTGAATATAAAGAACATCCTCGGCCGCTCTCTAAACTGCCTGCCTTCAGTGTTTTTTACCCTTCTCATGATTTTGTCATCTTGATGTTTGTTTTTCCCAGGGAGCCTTTCCAGCTCGTCTAAAATGCGTCTTCATCGTGTCATCGCCTATTTGGTTTCGAGCACCTTTCGCGGTCCTCCGTCTGTTTGTGCGCGAGAAGCTGAGAGAGAGGGTGCGTATCGCTGTTTTCGCTGTGGAGTTACATCATAGTGGGTAGGATGTTTTATTGTCATTCGTCATCTCAAACGTGTTTTTCCATCCACCAGGTGTGCACAGTGAAAGCCCAAGAGTTGCCCAGCCACATCCCAGTCTCCTCCCTCCCTGAACACCTGGGTGGGACGTCCCAGTACAGCCACGTGGCGTGGATCCAGTCTTGTGTTAACGTACACACAAACACTGTTCAGGGTGACACACAAGAACACGACTCGCACGACTGTGTGGGAAGCCTGCTGCGCTCGTACAGCTTGGAGTGCAGCAACACAAGCGCAGGCGCTACACTGTCCCACGCCCACATAAACACACAGTTAGGTTCCGAGCTGGCCGTGGCGAACTCTAACTGCTACGACGATAGCAATGCTAACCCACACAACCACTGCGGGGTGGTGGATGGAAGGACTCGAGGCCCGGGACAGTACCAGCAGAGCCCGCAGTCTGCTGCCAACAGGCCGCAGGGGAACCACCAACACTGGAACGGCTCGGCGGTGAGCGGGGACTCGAGCCCCAACGCTAACATGAATGGTCGCGGCCGGCAAGCCCCTCCCCAGTCAGCCACGCCCCCCGACACACCGCTTTCCCAGAAAGTCGACGGGGATGTGGTGGACGGCAGGGCGACAGACTCCGGCCACAGGTCTCAGAACGACAGCGTGAAGGAGGAGGACGGCGAAGACGACGAGGAGGAGGAGGAAGAAGAAGAAGGTGTGCCTCCGTTGCCCCAGAAATCTTTGCCTCGCCCCCCCCACCAGCCGTCCTCCCAGTCCCCGCCCCTGTCTTCATCATGGGATCCCGACGACGAGGACCGCTGCGTAGAGGCATCCGTTCACATGCCGGAGCAAGGAGGGATGACGGTGCACGAGCTGGTGGAGCACGTGAAGAGGAAGAAGAAGAAGGGGATCTATCAGGAGTACGAGGAGATTCGCAAGGAGCCACCAGCAGGCACCTTCGACTACTCCAAGTAAGAGATAAAAAACACATGCTCTGTGTACTTCTGTCTCTCTGCGGGTCACTTCCCTCATTATTAAGCCTCTCTGTATCAGACAGAAATCTGATCAGGCCTTTGTTCAAACCCGTCACGGTTGTTCTCATCCCACCTTCACAGAAAACTGTCCAATCAGATCAAGAACAGGTACAGCGACGTTCTCTGCCTGGATCAGTCACGAGTGCGACTCTGCCAGCTCTGCGACGACGAGGACGAGGTAATAATGAATTCATCAAACTTCCAGTTCAGCAACACATTCATATCGTTCCACATTGTGTCTATCAGATACTTCCTATTTCGATAGATAGACAGACAGATAATTTATTGTCATTTACAGGAAAATTGTTTTCGCCGCCTGTACACGATTTTGATACCGTCAAACATTCCACTATTAAAAAACACGCGTCAGATTCAGTCAATAAAGACAGACAAAGACACCGCAAAGATTTTTTTCCTTGTGTTATTCACGGTGTTATCGTGACCGTGCCGTGACTCTCACCTGTCTTTCTTCTTCTTCTTCTGTGCGCTTTGCAGACGTCAGATTACATTAACGCCAGTTTCATGGATGGGTACAAGAGGGGAAACGCCTACATCGCAACTCAGGGTGAGCAGCTGCTGTCACACACTGTGCTCCCACTCATGACCTTTTTTAATATAGTGCTGCATGCACGGCACAGTGTCAAGTCACCGTGGCCTGACGTTCTTTTCGTGTAACTCAGGTCCTTTGCCAAAAACGTTTGGTGACTTCTGGCGCATGGTGTGGGAACAGATGGTACTTATCATCGTCATGACCACCAGGTGAGACTCCTCTTACCTCTGAACGTTTGTGAATTGTGTGTTAGAGATGTGGTAGTCCAAGCAATAAGATATAACACTCAACGAGGACGACGTGTGTTTCTCAGGGTGGTGGAACGCGGCCGTGTCAAGTGTGGTCAGTATTGGCCTCTCGAGGAGGGCAGGACCGAGCAGCACGGATACTTCTTGGTCAGGAACACGCACATTCAGGTGTTTCAGGACTTCAAACTCTCCCATCTTGAACTTTACAACACACAGGTAAGTCCCCTGACCTGATGTGATAATAGATACTGATGGCTGGAATCTCTTCAGTTATTAAGACATCTCTCTTTCACACTTCTTCTTCTATGAACCTTTCCTAACAGTCCGGAGAGAGACGGGAGGTGTGCCACTACCTCTATGTCAGCTGGCCAGACTTTGGAGTGCCCAAAAGTGCGTCGGCCATGTTGGACTTCCGTGAACATGTGCTTCAGAGGAGGGAGGCTGCGGTCCAGAGCCTGGGCTCCAGTTGGACGGGGCCGCCGGGGGGCCCTCCTGTGGTCGTGCACTGCAGTGCTGGGATTGGCCGCACAGGTAAACGCATACATCAGTGTGAGATTCACATTTAAAGGACCACTTTATTAGATATATCTCTGTGTTTGTTCCTCAATCATAGGGCTGGGTATCATTTGAAAATGTTCAGTACCAGCTGGTCCTCCAGTTTTAGTCTTTCCTGTGACTCGGCATGTGTGTTTTTGCGTAACTTCTCCATCTTTTGTTTTCCTCCTCGCTTCCCAACCAGGCACATTCTGTACACTGGACATCTGCCTGTCCCGGCTGGAGGACATCGGCACGGTGGATGTCCGTCAGACGGTGCGGCGGATGCGCACGCAGAGAGCTTTCAGCATCCAGACCTGGGACCAGTACTACTTCTGCTACACGGCAGTCATCGAGTATGCCCAGCGCAACGGGAAACTGAGCCCGGTGCAGTGGTCCGACTCAGACCTGGAGACGGACAGCGAGTGAGAGACAACGCGGAAGGGATAGAAATTTTAAAAAACAAAAACAACGAATGGGATAGCCGACCTAAGCCGAAGTCATAGGAACGAAAAAAGAGTGAGGAGTGATTCTTCTGCCGTGAGAGAGAAGAGGCAGAGAGGATGGAGATCTTGTTTTGGCTCTTGATGTGAAGACTCCCACAGTTGCTCTTCCCCCTCACGTGAATGGACAGACAGAAGGAGGCGAAGAGCTGGAGATATAAAAATAAGTAAATAAATAAAAAAAATACAGGGAGTGGAGACTGTGCGTCACCGATCGAGCAAGCTGTCCTGCCAATTTCCGAGCCCCCTTTTTATTTAGCAAACTACAGGGGGGGGGACTTGGCCTGCCCTGAACCTGTCTTGTTGACAAGAGAGTTGTACGAGTTGTAGCATTTTTATATTGACTTGCACATGAGGAATGACAAACTTGAACTTTACCCCTCAAAGCCCTCCAAACCCCCCCCAGTCTTTCTTTTTTTTAATTATTATTCTCCTTTTTTTTGTTGTATTCTCGTTCCGTTTCAACCCCGAACAAGTCTGCGAGCGCAGACGAAGCTGTGAAGGGTACGAAAAAGTGAAACTTGAAACTTCTTTTGTTTCGTTTGTTTTTTTTGAAGAGGAAATGGTTCTGCGTGAGAAAATGGTCGTAGATCAGTGTGAGCCGTTTAGTCCCATTTCTGTTTTTTCTTTATTTCCTTTACGTCCTTTTTTTTTTGTTTTTCTATGGTGCATTTTCTACGTGTGTTTCATATTTGTGCATATGTAGACTAACTTTTCAAAGCCAAAGTCCTCACCCTGAATGCTTGGATGTACTCCTTTACTGAGATATTATAGACTGAAGCCCGTGTATATTCTTGTAACATACATTTATACATTATTGTGCATAATAACAATCTCTGAAAGAAGAGCAAAAAAAAAACAAAAAGAAAAAAGAAGCAGCCTTGTTTAAATGTTTTAATATAATTGACTTTAACCTTGAGAAGAAATATCTATGTAGCGAGCCAGGCTATGACAAAATATAGAAAAAAGGGGGTTGTGGTATTAAAACTGATATCGTCGTGTTGCAGATCCGCGTGATCTGTCAGGTCTAACATCTTTACTGTCGGAGCGTTCTGATGGGGACGATCTTTAAGTAATTTGGCCTTAACTTGATTCACTGCCTCATTGTTCTCAGACCTAAACCAAACCTGAAACTGTAAAACTTTTGGGCCCCCCTCTCCTCTTTTTCGTCCTCTCTCCCCTCGATACCATAACCGTTTGTGTTTTTGATTCTCGAGGCACGCTCCGCCTCGGATAATTGTGCCTTCAAGTTTTTTCCTTAAGCTTAACGTCTCGCTAGTGTAGTAATAACACCCAAACTTAGTGCACGTCGACTATGTGCCACGCAGGACGCCCACATTTTGCCTATAGTCCTGCACCATAGTGCACGAACAACACGCGAGTTACCTGGGACGAAGCTCTGGTTTGAGACACGGCTATTCTTTTATCATTTGACCTCAGGGGGTAATTCTAGTGTTTTTTGCCTAGTGTCAAAGATCCGTTTCTGGGTTTGCCTCTGGTAAATTATCATTTTAAAGGAAGAAAAAAACAAAAATATATCAACTTTATTTTGTATTTTTTACTGTATTGTATCCTTACTATATTTATGTCTTTGTAAAACTTCTACAATATTGAAAATCAGTGAATGTTGGTACGATGCTACGAGGAAAAAAGGACAAAAAAACAAACAAAAACCAGTTATTGCATTTGATAAGCTGAACAAATCAGATGGGGGGGAGTGAAAAAAATATATTTTTTGTTGTTCACAATGAAATTTTCTGGTGGCCATTGTATTTTCAGAACTGACTTGTATAAATGGTGATTGTTCGACTGACGGGGAGGGGGGAGCTAACGATGTTTTTAGAAAGAGCTTATTGTTAAAACTCTTCAGTAACTATTACATTAACGTCTTACTGTCCGGTACCCGATGCCAAGGATAAAGCAAGAAAACAAAAAAATCTATCAAGACAGAAAAAAAAAAGACGTGTGGCTGCCATTTCTGTTCACAAACCCCAGCTTGGTGTCTGAGTAAAAAAAATAAATATATATATTTAGAATGGGTTACGATTGATCAGCATGGAAAGCGAGCCTTGAATGTTTTTTGGGGTAACGGTGTCCGAGCAACTTAGTGGAGACAGACGTGGATTTTGTTGGTGAATGTGGACCCTGCATCCCTCAGTACCAAAGGCCCAGGCTCACCCCTAAAGATTTTTTTGTTTTTTGTTTTTCCCTCCTCTTCCCTATATCACATCTTCAACAGCCTCCTTAGCATGGACCCTTCCAGTCCTTCAAGTCTTGCATCCACGGACACGGAAAGACTCCTCGGGAACATTACTAAAGATTATGTATAGCTACAAAATGGGAGAGTGTGTGTGTGTGTGCGTGTGTGTGTGTGTGAGAGTCTTGGTCCCCATGCTACTTTTTTAATTTTGTTTTTATGAGAAACAGAGAATGCGACGTTGTCATTGGTGTTCATTTAATGTTTCTTTTTCTGTGCTTTAAGTTCTCGTGATTTGAATTATGGCCTTTTACATGCTGTCAGCCCGGCTGTCCCATTAAAGCAATGGTATTACTATCTTGAATGAGTACAGAGCCGACGTGATTTCTTCTCGGATGTTACCGCGAAAACCACGCAACCCACGAAGCTCCCATACAGCTCGTGACGTTTTAAAGCACAAGACTGAAGCCTGATAAACAACTGACTCACCGTCTTAGAAACAGAATAAATACTTTATTGATCCCGCGAGGGGAAAATTAAGTTTTTGCATGACTTTTACCTGAAATACAACTCGACACGTAAACTGCTCATAGACATGCACATGCCGCACCTCTAGCTACCAGTCCCCCCTTTTCATACAGGGCACTGCAAACCATTTTGGGTGTACACAGAAGTATATGGTACGTATTAAAGGAAATCACATGTATACCCAATATATTGTATTTCCTAAAGGACTCCATCTATATACTGCCTATGTGGAGTAAATAAACATACTATTATGTCAGGGAGCAAATATCACACCATGAGATGACAAATAGTGTAAGTAACAGGAAATGTTCATTCACAAAAAAATGTCTCAGAGCTGCTGCTGTGCTGCCTCTGGAAAACCGTCCTAACCTCATTGCACGTCAGCTGTCAGTGTGCACAGTTACAACATAGTTCAGGTTTTGGATTGTACTGAAACAGACATCATGCTGTTTATCCTCTGACCACCAGAGGGCACCGTCATCTTCCGTGTTCATGAAGAGGAATTCTCCTTTAAGCTGCACTTAAATAAACAAACATACGTGCAGGTCTGGGCTGGATTACAATAACATCATATAGTCCAAAAAGATGGAAACTAATAAGAAGACTTCGTAACTGCAGCACAAATTCAAATACCGGAGAGTCGTCTCTCTCCAGCCCACACAGAGCAGCTGACGCATGAAGATGATTTGATGTGCAGATGAATCATTTGTGTTTCCTCTGCAGATGAAAGTGTGTGAGCTGATGTGGACGTGAGTTTGACATGACATGAATCCAGGTGAGAAAAAGAAGAACATGAGAGCCGGACCAAAGCTCAAAAGGTGAGTGTCAGAGCTAAACATTTAAATTCTATATATAAATGTTTACATCAGGGAGAGTTTTGCTGAATTTAATTTAAAAAAATGCATCAGGATCCATCAGAGCCTCTGCTGAACCTGAATCTGAACCCAGCTGTGGGTCCTCCTGAAGAGTTAAGGTGTTAATAACATTCAAATATTACAGATTCATGTTTACTTCCAGCATTGCTGGATGTTTTCACATCTGAAAGCTGCCCAGTCTTCAGCTCTCGACTTCAGCTCACCATTTTCTCCACACTCCACTGATGAGTTTATAACAGTGATTTTACTGAGGCGAACAGATACTAAAAAAGAAGTTCCTCCATCAGATCGACATGTTCTAGTTTTCAGTCCTGGGAAGCTGGTATAAAACACAGAACGAAGCGTGACAGAGAATCTGTGGAAACATACAATTGGTTTCTTATTAATGCTGCTGATGGATGTACCCGTGAAGTTTATTGCAACTCACTACCAATTTCCACTGGGTAGCATCCAATTATTCTGTGTGAGCTCTGCACTGTGGTCCACAGACTGGACTTAGATTCACAGTGAGATCAGCGAGTACAATCAACACCCGAGGAAAATGTGAAGGGAGAAATCATCTGATTCAGTGTCGATTCTTCAGGATTCCTCTACAGAGTCGACCAGGAGACTTCAGCGTTACGTTACAATATCGATGTGTCTGGAATAACACAAGCTACAGCTGAGCACCAGAAGTTATACACCCTTTATTCAGAATAAATATACAAGTAGTAGTGAGGATCAAAAGTGTGAGGAGAGTCAGACCTCGACACCTTTACATGGTGAAAACAGAATAAAAGGAAGCAGCTGATTGGGTTAATCTGCTGCAGATAGATTTAATCACAGTGCTGTTTCTTCTTCTTATTATTGTTGTTGTATTCAGACTGAACTGTTGTGACCTGAAGCGACGCGTGAAGCAGCATCACCTGCGGATGTGGTTCTTCTGAAGTGAGTTGGGGTATGTTTTGTGGGCGCGGGAGCAGGAGGCGCAGCAGACGCTCCTGTAGTAAGGGTAGATGCAGAGTCGGGCTTGGACCACCACCATGCAGTTATGATACTGGTCTCCGCATGACGGATCTGTGGATGAAACAGAAAAAATTGGAGAAGCAAAGCGAGTTTAACTCGACTCAGTCCTTCTTCACTACATCCAGCAGACTTACTTATCTCAGCTAAACACGGCTGTTTGTTGCATTCTTCTTGGCTCTCTGGGGTCACGCTCGGGTCGCAGCGGTCACTGGGGGAAATGTTGTCAGCGAGACATCGAACCTCACGGACACGGTAGCCACCGCTGCAGGAACGTGAACACTGACAGAAAGAGGGTGCAGACTTTATATAATGTAGACTGAGGACTGAACAGGGACACCACACTTAGATGCCAGAACAAGGCAGTCATCGTGAAATTAAAATAATTTATTTCAAAACGTGTTTTCTCACATATCTATAGTGCTATCCGTGCAAATAGTTTCGGTTTCATGTGCTGGAAATTGGAGATATCCACCTATAATTAATACAATCGAGGAAAATTTCTTTCTAGAAATGATGTCCTGGTTACTTTCGATACATTTCTGAGCACAGGTTTCACTAAAACTACTTTCTAACAAAGAAATAGTCCAGATGAAACAGTTAAGACCATTACAGAGATGTAAATACAGATGATTTAATATATTATGATCAGACGAACAAAAGCTCTGGATCAAGAGGCAAACGTGGAAGTGCTAAAAACTGCAGTTCCTCAAACGTCCACTTGAGTTTGGCTCAGTCTCCATAAGTTCCCATGTCCAAATGTCCAACTTCACAGCAGAAATAAACATGTTTACAGCCTGGTACAACACGTACTACACGGGTTTTCCCCGTTCATGACAACTGTACTGAGGGTGAATTTATATACAACTCACCCGTTCAAATTATATTATGCAGGATTAACAGCATTTTTGGATTAGCTGGAGTCAGCACTGCCAAGGTGGCGGTGGCCAGAGCCAACACACGCTGATGGATGACACGCTAGCATAATAACTCTTAGAAGTACAACGAAGCGTGCATGTTCTCCTCGTGGGATTGTTATGTTTCATGATATTAGATCGGTAGGAGGTCGGACTTTTGGGACACTTACCGCGCTCCAATCTGTGACGTACCACTGGACGCCACATGGCCTCAGTCTGCAGGGCTGAGCTGTGATTGGCCGAGGGAGACTGGAACATTTGAACTCGTCCACAACCTCCATGAGGCCGTTGTTGTTGAAAATACAAACTAAACTCCGGGTCTGCGTGCCATTCCCGCACTCTGCAGAACACTTGACGCACACAGAAGATGGAAAAACTTTCAATGAGGTGATGTTTTCATAGTGTGTGTGTGTGTGTGTGGTGTGCAGGTAAATTACCTGACCCCAGGGTCCGGCGTACCACTCCAGACGGTCCTGGCAGGGGCCTGAGTCACAAGATGTCGCTTCCGGTGGCCGTTCCCCGTCGCAGCTGTCCAATGGTAGATCAGTCGTGTGATTTATCAGACACACTGTCGTCCGGGTTCGATTGCCTTGACCACACTCTGCAGAGCACTGATGAATACCACACACACACACACACACACACACACACACTCTTAATCAGTCCCACTGCAAGATTTTGACATCCTTCCTTTATTTTATTCTTCCACACACACACACTTGTGTGTTACCCGTTGGCTCCAGAGGGAGGAGAACCAGCTGCGTGCACAGGCTCCCATGTCACAGTTCTGTAATGTTTCTGGCTTTAGGTTCATGTTACACTCCCCGTCGTCCTCCACGTCACCCTGGTTGCTCAGACACACCACCTCCCTGCTGCGCTGGCCCACCCCACACGGCACTGAACACTTGAGGGAGACAGGAAAGTGGGAGAGAAGGGTGGGAAGACGGAAAGGTATGTGTTGTTTTTGGGCTAAAAACACTCCACTTCAGTATAATTTGGAAGTACAAGACTTGTACTCCCTGTGCTTTAGTCAAAAAATCTGCAGACTTCCTCCATCACTGTGACAAGAGGATGTTTATTAGGTGTGTGTTCTCACCGGGCTCCACTCAGACCGGATCTCCCACTGGCTACAAATCTTCAGCTGACATGTAGACTTGGTCACCGGCCTATCAGACAGCCCACACATCTCCGGTGCCACGGTGACCGCAGTCTCCGTCCCATTGACGGCGTGAGCGCGGGTGACCTGGCGGCAGATGACCTGGCGGTGTTGATCGCCGGGTCCGCACCTCCTGCTGCACTCAGACCACTCCCCCACGTCCCAGCTGTCGGGCCAATCACAAAAGGACAAAAAAAAGAACGGGTTGGAGGGAATAAAGAGCGGCTCAGAGTACATCACAAATAGATGTGGTTACATATTTAGCAATGACCTTCCTCAGGCAGAGTTTGTCCCGGCTCCATGTTTTTATTTTGACCACAGTTATTGCATGCGGTCAGTTGACCCCCGGTCTACGAGGGGCATTATAAAGCCTGTGCTCTCGTTCCAAAAGGAGATCACAAAGGAGAAAAGCAAAATAAGGCAATTCGCTCTGCACGAGTTCAAATGTTTCTCCTCGTTTTTGTTCGAACTGAAATTTCATTTTGGCCATCCTCCGCGGCTGCAGGCCATTCCCAATAGAAACATATATATTTCAGACTGACAGCTGTCGTGGATCACTGACGCTGCGGGTGAAATTTCTCACAGAGCCACAACCGCAATTTGAGTCGACGCACTCACACCCCGCTACATCTTGGCCTGGAGGGTGAGACCTCGTTGGTATTTACCGCCAAGACATGAAAAACCAAAAGCCACACCAAAGTGAGTCACCGGGATCGACTGTAACTGACTTGTGGCTGGAATGTGTGAGTGATGAAGGTTTCACCATGAGAGTCACAGCACCCTGCGTCTACAGTCTGTGTGTGTGTCATGACTAATCTATGTGACGTCAGGTGTGTGTGTGTGTCTGTGTGTGTGTGTGTGTGTGTGTGTTGCTCACTATGCCGGACATGGCTGGATGTTGCATTCCTCTTCCCGGTTAGTTGGTTGGAGGTCCGGGTCGCAGAGGTCAGCAGCAACAGTCGCCTGGGAGTCATTCTCAACACACTCCCAGAGTACCTGACGACTACCTGGCAGGTGCACACACACACACGCACACACACACACACACACACACAGTGAGCTGACTGTGTCTTTTCATCCAGTGTAATGATGTACGAGCCGCATGTTTGTTTGCCAGTGATCTGAGCCATCTGGGCGTGTGACAGCTACTGTTAGTAGTTAACAGCGATCACTTACATATGTGTGTGTCATCGCTCATTTTGTAACATCCTGTCATTATTTGTATGTGTTTCATAGCTGCGTGTCGCAGGCTTTGTGTTTTTCAACATTTAAAGGTCCGGGCTTTCCACGTCTTTTAGATCAGCCTGAGAGGTGGAAGAAGCAGGAAACGCCATGACGGTCGCCTCGTGTTCTCTGCTGCAAAGCGCTGCTTTCGGGAAACCTACAGGTGACGTCACTCATGCTTTACACTGTCATCGAGGAGAACCTATGGCTGCTGCAAAACTTACACACAACACAAAGGCTTTATCTTTAGTTTGTCTGTACTTCATCATCACAGTGCAACATGGGGAAGCAACCCTTCTGTAGATATGAAGAGCTCGTTCTAATGTCTTATTGTATTAGGTGATTGTTCGCTAATGATAACTTACTTATAGTCTATTTCAGCCATACTCTTATGTAATTAAAGCTCCCTAAATCGTACGCACTGGACCTTTAAAATTAGGCTGCCTGTATTCTAAATTAATGCCCAAGATCTTTATTTGCCAAAAATAAAGAAGCACTACATGAATAAATGTGGTAAAATAAAGATTTTAAAAGCATCCACGTTCCTTTGAATCATACGCGTTTCCTCACCAGTGCCACAGGTCGTGCTGCACGCCGTGTGCCCGATCTTCGTCCACGTGTAGGTGGGCTGCTGCGGGTTCGAGTTCTCGCCGGGGTCGGAGGGAACGCGGTTAGGGTGCAGTTCCACTTTCATGATGTCATTCTTGGTGGCATCACCTGGGTTGACCTCCTCACCTGGGCCGGTCGGGCGTACTGTCTGAACTACAAGAAAGGACGGAGGTTGTAGGGTGGAGCCCGGATTGGACAGACAGGTAGAAGAAAAAAGAAATATGAGAATGTTACTGTGCATCCATGGTAAACACACACACACTGTGACTTTAGATTGACACCTCGCTTGCTTGCTTTTTTATTTGGGTGGGACAAATTAAAGTTTTATCATTCTTAGTATGTGAGCTGTCTCCAACACTTCTCCCTTGTTCATTCATTGTCATCTCCCGGAAAACAGTAAAGTTAGATTCTGGACACGTCATTTGGCGTCTTCGCCGACAGGTGTATAATTTTCATATCTATCAAATGTGGCACGTTGAAGTGAGGACTGAAGTTGTTCTTTCATTTCATTGTAAAATAGTCTGATGGCATTTGATGACAAATTACTAAAATTAATAAAATGACAGGCAGTACATGTCGTGCACTATACAGTAAATACTGCAGGGAGTGATTTCAGACCAATCTGAGCCTCAGTAATGATTAACACCTGTGTGGATGAGCACGGCCTGTAAGAATACTTGTTATTTTTAAATATTCCACAGCATCTCTGGTCGATAAATCACTTTAACGGCATCAACAGACGCAAAATAAAGATTAAAATCTCATTAATGAAGGTCAAATATCCAGGCAATGAAATCATATCCGGCCCAAGTGACCGATTATCCTCTCAGTGTGCGGTAAGAAAGCTCTTTGCCAGCACAAAGTCTCGCTGTATCATCATGATATTGAAATCCTTAATAAATAAAAAATTCAAAAGGACAGTTTGAGTGAAAGCGATACATATCGGCGTCGCCATGACGCTGCAGTGAAATCTAAACTGAAGACACACATGCAAACACAAACAGAGGCATCTGTTATGTGTTATGCTCCCTGAGGGCAAATCTGAATATTAAGTATGAGAAAATGGCACTGTAGGCATTTAGGACAAATATGATCTTAAGTGTGTGTGTTTATGTCTTTTGAGTGTGTGCACTCACCCAGCGGCAGGATATCAGAAGGTGTGTGTGGCTCAGAGGTGGGGTGTGTGTTTTGTAAAGGCATACTGTATTCATAGTATACACTGGGGCCTGGTTGTTGGTAGATCAGCTGTGGAAAACAAAAAGAGAGAGTCGTATATAGTATTTAGTGACATGTAATATTGCAGTACAAGCAGTAGAGATCGTGTACAGTGTGTGTGTGAGCTGGTTTGAATCTCACATAAACATGCAGGTCCTCAGTCAGCGGCCCGGGCGCTGTGATGGACTCTCCGTTGCGTGAGCGGATCTCATTGGGTCGTTGGTACGTCAGCTGTGTTCCCACAGCCGTGATGATGCCCGGCCTGTCAATCACCCAGTTGCCATTGACGATGGAGACGCCACTTTTGGTCTGCAGAGCTGGAGGAAAACCTCATGTTGATGCATCGCTTTAGTGTTTATCACTCTGAAAATATATATATATATATATATATACAGTATATCAGGGTTCCCACGGGTGCTTGAATTCCTTGAAATTTTTCCTCAATGTTTCAATTCAGTGTTTTCAAGGTTGTGAAAATGCTTGAATTTTCACAATTAGTTAAAAATCAAAACAGTCAATCTACCACCATATGAAATAATGCTAATTAGACCCATATTATTATGCCATACAGTGGCACCGCTGCGCTTCCCATGACCATCATGGCAAACACAACTAGTCGGCTACCTATTTAAAGGTGCTGGAAAAATGGAAAAACTGGTGCTTGAAGGTGCTTGAAAAGTGCTTGAATTTGTTCATGAAAAAGGTGTGGGAACCCTGATATATGTATATATGTGTGTGTGTGTGTGTGTGTGTGTGTGTGTGTACCCAGGTAGTTTCGACTCTTCACTGTCTCCTGTATGCTGATGTTACGTGCTCCCGCAGGAATCTCTGCGATCTTATGGTAGCCAACACGGAGGAAAATCCGAGAGAAATTCCCCTTCACCACCTGAAATCCCTGCCAACACACACACACACACACACACACACACACACACACACACACATCCAACTTTTTAGGCATCCAAAACAGGTCACAGGTACAAACGCGTGTTACATCTGCACACACACACACACACACACTCTCTCTGCTGCTGCATGTGTGTGTGTGTGCTCCTCTTATGCCATGGTTTCACCCTCGCAAAGCGTGTGTTTCAACAGTATAATCATAAATTCCGCTGGATCACGTTGCTGCTCTTTTTCTCTCATTTTCGCTCGTCCATCCTGCTCTCCAACTCTCCGACTCTCTCTCTCTCTCTTTCTCTTTCTCGCTGGAAATCCCACAGCTCACTCAGTTCACTCCAACAGTTGGTTTGAGTCGGGGAACCTTTCTGGTCGTCCTCTCCTCTCTTTCCTTCTGCAGAAATTTCTCTTTATTTTGCAAGTTTGGAATTTACCTCTTTTGTTCTTTTCATATTAGTGTCTGTTTTAATGGGCCCCTTTTGGTTCTCTCCCCCTTTTTTTTTTGATGCTTTACAGCTTGATCTGTTAGTCATTAGTTAGCTTGATAAAACAAGCCAGTGGTCTGTCATGCAGTCAATCCTCGCTGCCTGATTTTGGCATCACAAGAACTTAGAATTCCAATAAGCTATATATATTAGTAACAGTGATGATCTTATTCGTAAATTACAAGATATAGGTTCATTCATCAGTACGTTTCTGCAAATAACAACTTAAAACGTGTGCACAAATGATTAAGTCACATCTTAAAACATGCATGTAGCTCCATATGAATGACATTCACGCCTTTTTTCACCACCATGTGGATGTCTTACCTCCGGAGAAGGGGGTGGGCTCGCTTTCTTATCCCAGGGAAGAGCACCTGAGGGTGGGTAGAGAAGACAAACGAAGTGGAGGAGAGCCAGAGCTCGACCCTGCCGCAGGGAGCTGAGCTGCTGCCACAATCCAGCCATGGAGAGACTGAAGGGAGGAGGACACACTCACACACACACATACACAAACACACACACACACATGTTTAATGGGGGGAGTGTTGTGTTTGTGAGGTGGGGTTGGCTTGAGGGGTGGGAGGGAAAAAAGTTTCTGGAGGGATGTTGAGGAGAAACGCTCGGGGAAAGTGTAAAAGGCACATTTTGAAAAAAAAAAAAAGTCGTTTCAAGCTGATCGCACCCGTTTTGCACCTCAGGATGAATGTTGTGACAGCTCACGATGTGCGGCGCTGAGTGTGGCACGAGGACAGACTCCTGTTGTGTATCCTAAACTTCATCCAAAACCAATATCTCTCCCCGTGAATCTTCATGCGAGCCTGTGAGGCTTTTGGACACACATCACTCTTGATCGAGCTCTGGGCTTCTTCTCCACCCACTTCTTGTTTTCACTTTATTTTTCTTTCGTGTTCTGAGTTTTTTTTCCCCTTTCTCATTTCACTGATGATGGAAAGAATGAAAGATGAAACATCTCAAATTAAAAATACCACAGTAAGAATGAGGATTGGGGGGATAATAGAAAAAATATGGTAAATCTTTTCGCAGCTTATCACTTTCTCACACACACACACACATGTAAAACAGAGCCGTGTGCTTCATCATTAGTGATTCACACCTAAAAGGACGCGAGGTTTATTGTGACTCAGTTTACCACCGTGTACCATGTTGGAGAACGTTCAGATCAATTCTGTAATGACTGTAAATCCACTTGCCAGGAATCACAAAAACCCCACAGAGCCACACTCCAAAAGTCTTTATGTGGAGAGATTATAGTATAGTGGAGAAGTTCAAACACATATGGGTGCAATATATTCCCCTGGCTCAATGCTGGAGCTCTGGGCAGAGGACTGTTTTAGCCCTTTTAAACACACAATGTAATGCAGCTTCCCCTGGCTCTTTAACTTTCCACTGTTTTATTCAGGGGGGCGAGGAGAGATGAGAACTGTAAATATCAGAAACTGCTTTAAATGTCAACTGTAACTTCTCGAGAAATCCAAAGAGACGACGTGCTTTCTTCCCCCTGCATGTTTTGTGCGTGTACGGAGTAGCAGGGCAGACACAACACAACATCTCAGATCTCTACAAGATTTACTCCCTCAGATTGCCAGCTGATCGACACCGCAGCTGTTCACAACATGGGTGTGAAATTGCCAGGGCTGGGGAGTTTCACAACTTCTCTCCCGATTTTTCATGATTAGATGTGTGTGCTTGTGTTAGGTGCATGTGTTTATGCGTGTGGACCCAACTAAGATATACGAGTCACATATGTTTGGATAAACCGTCGCTATGATGCAATGTCGGAAATCCACGGCGAATCAAGGGAGACAAAGCAGACTGTGATCCCCGCAAAGCTACGCGAAGCCTCTGGAAGCAGCGAGGAGAGAGATGACGCCAAGTGTATCATTGATTCTGTCTTAACGCCTTTATGCTTCTGTCTGCCCGTCTGTTTGGCACGGTGCCCTTTGACCCCGACACACACAACGGCACAGCATAACCCTGCACCTAAACACACCAAACATACGTGCTTTTATTTATTTATTTTCTCTCCTTTCTCTGGCACGCAGCCAGATCTGAGACGCCGGTCCCCTGCAGTGAATACCCGGTAGTCACTGAGCTATGACACAGACATTCAGGGAGCCTCCAAAAGTCTGTCAGGGAATAAACTGGGAATTGTGTCCAAGACAGGCGCTGTTAGGACTACAACGTCTGTTTTCCACTGTGACAGCTTAATAGCTGCCATGTCTGATTACGCACACACACTGTGAGCGGCTCGACAGCAGCTCCTTAACACACCGATACGCTCAAAGAGTGACATGTCGAAGCAATGCACGGCTCTGCATGCATGCAGCACACAGGCCAACAAACAAACAGGTTAATACCATACGATATATTTCGAGATGTCATCATCTCTTGCAGCTTCTCGTGTGATTACACCGGGATTTAACTAATGATGTCGAGTGTGCTCCGCTGCTATGATTCACTACAGAGGCTTGTATATGTGAAACTTAACTGGCAAACCCTCACGCAAACTCAGGCTGGCCATGGAAGGAAGGCCTGCACTGTCTGTTAAAACCATTGACTGTAACAGGACTTGCCCTCAAACGCATTTCAGCTATTTATATATTTTTATTCATGAAAGAAAAAAAGCTGCAAGAGTTTTGCATCTTATAAAAAGGAGGGACACCCACTGGCTTACAGTATGTTACAGTACATTAAAAATATGTTTTAATGTGCACTTAAATTGTGAGCTCATGCAGATGAAAAGAAAAAGCCCCTTATTGATAGATTTTTTCAACCATATGAGACTATTTAAAATATGTTTCAGTCAGTGTTTTCTCTGTTGTCAGTAATTCGATGTGTGTGAGAGCCCTTAACTGGCCACATCGACCACAAAAAACTAAGAAGAAAAGAAGACACGATGGTTAAAGACATTGAGAATGAACAATGCAGTCAACAGAAATCTAGCTCAGCGCTGAAATTAAAGACGCCTCGTTTACCTCCCCTGATTTTCTACATTTTCCCCCTCTCTCTCTCTCTCTC
Source organism: Collichthys lucidus (assembly GCA_004119915.2). Taxonomy (NCBI): domain Eukaryota; kingdom Metazoa; phylum Chordata; class Actinopteri; family Sciaenidae; genus Collichthys; species Collichthys lucidus. Next base: position 5,369,472 of record CM014080.1, read on the forward strand.
TCTCTCTTCTCTCTTTTTTTCTTCCAGCTGTGGGTTGTTTGATGTCGCTCTTGTCCCGTCCTGGGCCAGCTGCCCCAGAAACCAAATGAGGGGTTCTGTCGTCCCACTGACACCTGGACGTCCCCTAAACACCGGTTACTTTCCTAACGACCAACTCCTTCCCTAACGACCATGAGAAACTCCGGGCGACCACCGATCAATCACTGAAACTCCTCAACAGCTGTCTGTCAGTGATGGCGTCAGGATGTAAAATTTTCATTTTGCAAACATGTCTTCTTCTACAGGTGAATGCATGACTTGTTACAAGATTTAAGAAGTATGACGTCTCGCTACTTTGAGCTTCAGAACTGACCTGTTTGTAATCGACAGGAACAGGTGCAGAATGCGTTCAGGGACAAAGACCAAGACAGAAATGTTTACTGTGGCATTTACAGCCCAGCAAGAAAACTGTGACAGTGAGAGTGGTTGTATATACAGTCGTTACAGGTGACTGACAAGAAGACAGGGGTCTGTTAAAAATGCATCGGGTGGTCTCCGAGCTCACCTCTCACCTTTTCCTAATTACAGGCCTGAGAAGCTGTGCACACACACACCTTCTGACACCATAAATACATCTCTCTGGTCAGCTACTGCAACCACATACCTCCGGGGGGGTCAAACAGAAGAGTTCACACATTGCGACCTAAGTGCTTTTCATCCTGCAGGTTGTGTATACCTGCCCACGAATGCATGTAAATGTAAGTTTACAGGTAAATTTCAAAGCTAAGCACAACCTTTCAGATGTGCCATATATCAGGCTGTGTTTGTTTTGATTGCCATTCCTTTCTTAAGTGTCTCGGTCTGAGGGGGTACACAAAGGGTAGTTTTATTTGTACAGTGTGTGTTTCAATTCAATTTAATGTCCTTGTAATGCGTTTGGCCACCATGAGCCCCTCAGAAAAGCGTCAGTGATAATTGGCACAGACTTTCCAAGTCTCTGTAACTCTGTTGGAGGGATGAACGCCATTCTTCCAAGAGATATTCCAAGATATTATCACACTGATGATGCCGTGTTTCATCACGGGATAAAGGTGATCACTCGGAATATCGATGTATTGACGTCACTTCCCTCTGTGGGATTAAGTGGATCCATACCATGCGAGGAAAGTGCTTCCCATAATGTAACAGAGCTACTAGGATTCCTCATTGTGGGGGCATTCAGGCCTATATGCTGTTGGTTTCATGTTGTACACCACCCATGCACTTGCCAACTTGTCAGGAACGTGCAGGAGGAGAAGCCAAAAGAGAAGCTATGCAGCCAAATGGTTATACCGCATGGCAAATAACTGCATCCAATGTTCAGTTCTGCATGCTGTACCCCTCTCTCTCTCTTTTAGCTTTCTGTCTGCCCCTACCACTGACTGTCCAACAAAATAATCTGATGAAGCACGACTCTTTTGACCATGTCACTGTCAACCGAATCTCTTTGCACCACTGAACTGTCAAATACCCAATCTATGCCCCAGAAAGGAAATCCCTCTGACCTTTTCCTTTCGTGGCCTTACATGCATACGGTCCACAGGCAACCCTATGCCTCATGAGCATATATAAATACTATACAATATTTTACAGAGATGTTACAGTTATCGGGAAGGTTTATAGCATATTGAAGCAAGATGATGCACCGTAGGATGAGAAGGGGAATGAAGGTTGAGGCTCGAGGGATGAAGGGAGATGGATCGTAGATGGATTGAGGAATTCGGAGACGGACCAGTGTCGGAAGACGGGGAAGGAACCAGGAGGGAGTTGAGACTCTGAGTCTCTTCTTTTGCTCCTGTATTCGAATCAGAGAGAGAGAAAGTGGAAAAAGGGAAAGACGAGGGAGGTTTGAGGGGGAGTCAAAAAGGAAGTGAGCGGATAAGGTGCGCTTATGTACTTTATGTGCGGAAATGGGATGAGTTTGTGGCGTGGTCTTTGTTCCAAAACCTAGTTATAAAACATATAATACAATACACAATAATATAACACTGACACAATGTGTACTTCTAATACTTCTTGTAATTCTTCTGATAATACTTCTATTCTACTACAGTAAATGTATGACTTGTCATTGAGTATAGAGTACTGTGTTGTGGTGTTGCTCAATTTCTTATATAAACAATTTGAATACTTTTTCCACCACGGTCCTCGGTCCAAAAATCCTGATGAGTGGGGATGCTGCCCAGCGTTTTCGTACACATCACAGAGCAGTAGAGGATGTTAACTGCTTAAATTTATCATGCAGTGCACATATGGAAGCGTCTACATTTGCTATGTTCCCCTTAGTTTCTCCAAGCGCTCCTCAAAATTTGTTATTGTCTCTATGAATGTTTGTGTACACTCAATTGCCAGTTCATTACATCTGGCTAAAGGTAATGCAGTCCACTTTTATAAAGTTTATAATATTCTTTCTATTTGTTTCCGAGAGGTGTTGATTCAGCTTTTACAATGAGAGGGCGGCTGGATACTCCCCACTCCCCTCAGACTGGAATGTATTACAGAACGTTTTAAAACTCCACGATCTGATATCTTTGAATACTTTTGAATCCATTTTTTTGTTGTTTGATGTTCTGTGTTGTAATACTGTTTTGTTTCGTATCTATTTTAATTTACTTGATATTAGTTTGTGCTGCTGTCTGGCCAAAAGAGGTTTTTAATCACCTTTCCTGAGCTGTTGTCTAGCCTATCTTTATCAGAATCAGACTCAGGTTTATTATATTTCTTTGCCAAGAAATTTGTCTTGGTGTTGATAAAGTTAAAAAAAATATAAGGAAGATAGAAAACCAAGCACTAAAGTATATAAATATATGCACAATAAATTAAAAAGCTGTACAGCTTGTGCAGGAATGTCCAAAGTATTACACGAAGGTTCACAGTATGCAGAATACTTTACATGTGCAAGATATTGAACAAAATGTAGTAGTCCAAAAAATGTTGTGTGTTTATGTAATGCATCTATATGGAAGCCCTAAGCAGTCATACATTCACACATTTTATTTCCTCCCTTGTCTTCTGTTAATTAAGTTAATTTATCCAGCTCTTGAGTGATGTATTATTTTAGTTTATCTTAAATCTCACTTAAATCATTTCATCATAAATTATGTTTTCTACAATGATTAAATATAGTCGACTATCCTTTTGTTTTCTAGAAATCTCACATTATGTTGTTATTTTGAGCTCTCTAGAAAATGATCCTGTTTTCTCAGGATAAGACATAAATAAATATCAAACGTACGTAAATATACCCACGTTAACGTAACATGTAGGTTCTGGGTTGGTGGATGGTGAGTTTCTGAGAGGGTCCTGGGAATTTGGGTGGAAAAATCTGACCTGTTTCTTCACACCTAAGATAAAAAAAAGTAGACAAAGTGCTACAGAACAACCATGTTGGCGAGGATGTGGGAGCGAAGAAACTGACCGTGCACATATTTTCTGGATGTGCCCCAGCTTGCGCTCCTTGTGGGATGATGTCGGTGCCTCAATTAAAGATAAATTGCGGTATGAAATACCAAGCGAAAGCAAAACTATGTACCTTGGAAATGTAACTGAAAATGATAGATATATATAATCAAGATACTACTGACCGTGACAAAGAAGACAATAACAAGGAGAATCAAGACTGAATCTCCTACCACAGATAGAACAAAGGCTAAAAATATACTGAATGGAAAAAATGACTTACCAACTTTGGCTGAAGGAAGATGTCTCTGATAGAAAATGTAAAAAATGGGTGTTGTATGTGGGAATTTTCTTTAGGTTACACAAGGTCACGTGTGGGCTTTGAGGTCCTCAGTATTAGTTGTTTGTCTTTGGTTGGGAACAGTAGATGCCAGTCTATCTCAACACTGTGGTGTCCAGGGTCACAGAGACCTGTTGCCGCCTTCTTAGACATAATAGATAGCTGGCCGTTGACGTTCCAGTCTGCGTAAACGGACCTCTGTGTCTCCAGACTAGAACATGCTGACAGTAACACCTCCATAGGTAAAGACATTCTCTGTGACTCATTCTGGTCGTGTAGCATTTGTGCTGTTATCTTGGGGTTTAAAGTCGATCCACCAGGATGAGTTGGGCTGAATGTGAGACCCACTCAGGCACTTCTGATGAACTTTGAGAGTGTCTCTAATTCTTCAAGCGTCAATAAATAATACAGCATAAGACATAATACAAATGGAAAAAATGGGTGTTGTATGACATAACGAGAGACATTGTTAGAAGGCTAAAAGAATGTCACATGTTCCAGCATCAGTAGTCTTACTACACTGTACTCATGATGAATCAAATGTTTTATTTTACTGGAACAGGGACTGCCCCTGTCCAGTCACATGTCATGTAAACTTCTATAAATAAAGGAACAAGGAACTGCTCTGGGCCTCTCTGCTATCTGTAGCTTAGATGTTGCAGTGGCAGGGTGCCCTTTGTACAAAGTACTCCTCTGTGGCTCTTCCTGAGGTTTCTTCCACCTTTTTTCCTGTTAAAAGTTTTTTGTGTGCAAGTTTTTCCTCACTCAAACCGGGGGTCTAAGGACAGAGGGTGTCACTCCCTGTACAGATTGTAAAGCCTTCAGAGGAAAATGTACGTTGTGACTTTGGGCTATACAAATAAAATTTAATTTCATTTTATCTGACATGACTGATGATACTGTTTTATTTATGTTTATTGTTCTTTCTTTCTTATCTCTTGTGTATATGGGGAAAACAACTAAATTCAGTATAATGCAATAATAATTTTAAAAAGTGACATTTTGAATTTTATTATTTTTTAAATGACCGCAGTACTGCTATTGCCCACAAGAGGGCGGAAGAAGCACAAACCGGATGTCGGAAATTACGTCACCGTCAACGTGTGAAATTCAAACTTGAGTAACAAAACATCCGAGCGGACTTTAACTGATCTGACCTTCTTCAGCTTCACAATTCACCGTAAAACCAGGTGAAGTATTAATGTGGAAGAGGCGCCACGTTCAGTTAGCTCGTTAGTTAGTTTTTCTGACGTTGGTTTTTTGTCGTTTTAACGTTTTTTAACGATTTTTTAACGTCCCGCAGGGAGGTTCACCATCGTCCGGCTCGAAGCAGGCAGGATGCCCGTGGAAAGGATGGAGCACCGCGGAGCCGACGAGCTCTACAAATACTACGAGGTTTATGAGACCATCGGCTCAGGTGAACATCTTTATAACTTGCTTTAAAAAATAAAAATAGTGCTTCTTTCCTCTCTCATGTGTTATGAATCCTGTGTTGTTGTTTTTCTTCAGGAGGCTTTGCTAAAGTGAAGCTGGGTCGACACCTCCTGACAGGACAGAAGGTTGCCATTAAAATCATGAACAAGAAGGACCTGGGGGTGAGTCAGAGAGACATGATGTGGTGAACCAGCTGGACACGTTTGCATTAAACTGGACAACTTATAAAATCAGATTTTATTTGTACAGCCCAAAGTCACAAAGTACATTTGCCTCTGAGGGCTTTACAATCTGTGCAGGGAGTGACACCCTCTGTCCTTAGACCCTCGGTTCAAGTGAGGAAAAACTTTACCACAAAAAACTTTTAACAGGGAAAAAATGTGGAAGAAACCTCAGGAAGAGCCACAGAGGAGGGATCCCTCTCCCAGGACGGACAGACGTGCAATAGATGTCACAGTTTGGTGGTTGTTGGTTGTTGGTTGTTAGTTGGGTTGTTGGTTAGTTGGTTGATTGGTTGGGTTGTTGGTTGGTTGGGTTGTTGGTTGTTAGTTGGGTGGTTGGTTGGGTTGTTGGTTAGTTGGTTGGTTGGGTTGTTGGTTGTTAGTTGGGTGGTTGGTTGGGTTGTTGGTTAGTTGGTTGGTTGGTTGGTTGGGTTGTTGATTAGTTAGTTGGTTGGTTGGGTTGTTGGTTGGTTGCATTGTTGGTTGTTTGTTTGTTGGGTTGTTGGTTAGTTGCATTGTTGGTTGTTTGTTTGTTGGGTTGTTGGTTGGTTTGTTGGTTGGGTTGTTGTTGGTTGTACGGGAGATGTGACTGCATCTTTACCAATACTGTGCCTGACTAGGCATAACCCTGAAAGAGACAGACAGAGAGAGAGGAGGGGGGGAGGGGGAGTCCCCTGGCAGTCTAATCCTATGGCAGCATAACTGCCTAAATTCAGGCAGCGTGTCAGATTTATGGATCTCTCTTTTAGTTTTATTTTATTATTATATCTTTCATATGTACGTTGGGTTATTTTCCACGGTGCTCGCCGTGTTGCACCACCATATTATTACCATAAGCTGAGATCAGGGGGTCGCAACCTGCAACTAGATGCCACTAAATCTAACACACTGCACCTTTTTAAAGCTCTGGTTCCTAAAGAGGGGGTTGGGACCCCCCCGGGGAGTCACAAGGCAGCAAAAGAGGGTCGCAAGATGATTTTGAGAAATCAAATATTTAAAAAAGAAAAGCATATTTTAGCCATTATTGTAACATAAACATAGAAGTAGCAGTAATTTTCTTTGCAGAGTTGCATGTCACTGGTACTGTTGTTTTGTGAGTCTCGAGCTTTAAAGCGCTTACTTTTTCTGACAGACGAAGGTTCTCAAAGATAGGAAACAAATTTTAGAAGATACAGCTGATATTGATAAATCATGTCATATGGTTTTAATGTATGTGAAATCATGTTTAAAAGACAAAGTTATGATTGATTCAATAAACTTTTGTTTTGTTATTTTGCAATACATCAGGCCAGATCTCACAATATGAACTTAAAATAACATTTTACCTAATCTTGGACTGATTTGGACTTTGTTCTTTATTCTTCTCATTCATGATTTCTGCATGCAATCATAATTTAAAAAAAATTAGGTGACCTCTGTTACAAACTGTCTGTCCCCCCAGGACGACCTGCCCCGTGTCAAGCTGGAGATTGAGGCCATGAAGAGCCTGAGCCATCAGCACGTCTGTCGTCTCTACCACGTCATAGAGACCTCCACCCAGATCTTCATGGTGCTGGAGGTAAGCACACATACACAAACACAGAGAGTGTGTGAATATGATATTATTATGTTCATCTTCACACTCTGCCTGTCTCTCTCTCCTCCTCCCAGTACTGTATAGGTGGAGAGCTGTTTGACTACATCATAGCAAAGGACCGTCTGTCAGAGGAGGAGACCAGAGTGTTTTTCAGACAGATTGTGTCGGCGTTGGCCTACGTCCACAGCCAGGGATACGCACACAGGGACCTCAAACCGGTAAAGACAACCACCGATTTCACCAGAGAAACAAAATGTGTCTGTGATCTCGTACATGGTAATTTTAAACGTCTGCCGCGATGCAGGAAAACTTGTTGATTGACGAAGACCACAACTTGAAGCTCATAGACTTCGGATTGTGCGCCAAACCAAAGGTACATCATCACACTTCCCTGTCTGCGTGTAAACATGATGCGTACATGTATATCATGAGGTTATCTCTCTCCCAGGGAGGTTTGGGCTACGAGCTGATGACATGCTGTGGGAGCCCTGCGTACGCCGCCCCTGAACTCATCCAAGGGAAAGCGTACATCGGTTCAGAGGTGAGAGACGCGCGCTGTGAGCCGTCTGGGTTAAGGTTTAAAGATTCCCTCTGATTTAAACCCACAAAAACCTGCATTTGTTTTCCACTGAAAGACACGATTACCCTCGCCTGTTCCACAATTCAGCGTTTTCATGGTGTCCTGATCGTACTCGCTGGTGCACGACTCGGTGCAACTGAGCTGTGAAATCCCGACTGTTACGCTTGAGGCTTCAATAGTGTGTGTGTGTGTGTGTAACCTACAGGCTGATGTGTGGAGCATGGGAGTGCTGCTGTTCGCTCTTCTCTGTGGATACCTGCCCTTTGACGACGACAACTGCATGGTGCTCTACAGGAAGATTGCGGTAAGACATTTCCCGAGCACATCCTGTGATTGTCGTGTGTTCTCATGGTCAGACACTGCAGGACTATTCCAATCTAAGACAAATCCAGAGAGCTCGTCTCGTTTCTTTCTGTTTTCACTATATTCATGTTTAATAATGAGTTTTTGTTTTTTATATCTTCAGAGAGGTAAATACGATAACCCCAGGTGGCTCTCTCCGGGTAGCATCCTCCTCCTCAACCAGATGATGCAGGTACGCAATCACTCACCCTGTCTCCTCTTTTTATTTAGTGTACTTTCATTATTTTACTCTGAAGAATTACCAGTTAAAGGTCCAGTGTGTAACATTTAGGAGGTTCTATTGGCAGAGATGGAATATAATCTCATTGATTTATGTTTTCATTGGTGTATAATCAACTGAAAATCTACAGAGAGACGCAGGTCCTCTTACACAGAGGTGACGTGACTGCACTGACATATTCATACAGTAACCCAGAGTGGACAAATCAAACACAAGGGGAGCGTTTGCAATCTGAGGCCTCACACACTGGACCTTTAAATTACACAACAGTAGAACTCGGTTAGCTTTTGCATATCTTACAAATCAACTTTATGGTTCATGATAAAGTAATAATAATAATCAGAATATAGTTTTATCTGTCTGTACAAAGATGGACAATATTGTAGACACGCTGTAGGAGGACTGTGTGTGAAGTTGTAGTTGCGTGTTGAGTTGTAGTTTCCGTGTGTGTCCTGTAGGTGGACCCCAAGCGACGTCTCACCGTCCGTCAGCTGCTGGATCATCCCTGGGTGATGAAGGACTACAACAGCCCTGTGGAGTGGGTCAGCAGGCAGCCGGTACACACACACACACACACACACTCACACACACACACACACACACACGTTCATACTTGAAAACAGTGTATTACAGATACAAAAATAAAGATTTAAACAGAACTACAAACATTATTGAGATCTTTGATTTGTGGGCAGAAACTGAACGTTTCAATCAGATTTATTATTATTTTCGTGCTCCTGTTTAAAGAAGCATCTGTCCTGATGCTTTTCTTGCAGCTCGGCCACATAGACATTGACTGTATCACCGAGATGGCCGTCCACATGAAGCGATCGAGGGAGAGCACCATAGCTCTGGTCAAGGAGGTGTGTGTCTGTCTGTCTGTCCGCAGGTTTGAGTGTTTATTATGCAGATCAGTTCATTATCAATTGTTTTGTTTTTTTTTGTCCCACAGTGGCGCTATGACCAGACCACAGCCACCTACCTGCTGCTGCTGTCGAAGAAGCAGAGGGGCAAACCTGTCCGCCTGCGCCCCGAACCAGCAGCGTGTGAGGACTCCTGCTCGCCGCTGCACAAGGGAATACAGGTCAGACTCTGGGACCGCAACTCCCAAAAGGCTTTGTTCTTTTTTTTTTCTGACCATCTCTACAGCTGCGTGATTTCCGTACACACTCACTGTTTCTCAGTCAGTCTTTATTTTCTCTCTCGCTTTCAGACGAGGGAAGTCCTTCACTACAGCGAGGACGAAGACGCCGTCATCGTGGGCTCTCTGGACTTTTGCTCAGAGTACATTGACGACTGCCCGTGGGTTTCAGACGCACACTATACACCACAGAGGGTCAGAGGACAGCCAGATGGATGCGCAAACAACAAAGACACGGTATTTCTGGGGTCTTTTATGTCCTTACACACTAAGTTTGGATTAAAAGATCAATACTCATACCACATTTATCTCTTCTTTGTGTTTCCCAAAGAGGCTGACATCTCCATCGATGGAGAAAAGATACGCCTACAGCCCGACCCCAGAGAGAGGGCGACCGACGGCTCAGCATCAGCGCCAGGAAAGGAAGGACCGAGAGGACGAACGAGCCAGCGAGAACAAGGAGAACAGAGAAAACAGAGACTTTGACGTCTTCGCGTTGCCTCCTCCTCGAACCCCTGTGTCCAGTAAGAAGAACTCACGGCCCAACAAGAACGTGCTGACCACGCCCAATCAGAACGCAAACGGCAGCGGCACTAAAACCAGCGCAGTCACGCCTAAAGGTAAGAAGAGCCTCAACCAACGGGCACGAGGACGCAGGGACTCACCTCATTATACAGTTTATTTGTACACTGTAATTGTTTTTTGTGCCAAACAAGAGCTCTGAAGTACAATCTCCATTAGATTATTTGCATTAGCCAGCTGGCCCTTCTCCACGTCGCTCTCTTTCATTTATCTGTCCTTCATGCGGCTCTCATAATCACAAGTGCCACGGCCACATGCCACACATTTGCAAGTAAATTGTCTTCTGGTAATAAACTCATTTATTGGGCCTGTTTTGTTTTTTTTAAATATTATTATTATATTCCAAAGCCCGCTCGTATTTCTATGATTTAGCTGTCACAGAAAACTGGACACACACACACAGACTCCCTCGCATACACACTTATTATCACTGTCAACTCAAAGGTGGGGTTTATTATCAGGGAGCTAATTCTATTCACTTATCTATAAATGAAGGACACTAATATGAATGGAGTCTTAATTGTTCATCAAAGTGAATCCTCTGCTCAGACGTCCGGCCTCATTAGCTCCCTCTATAAACTCGTCCAATGGCTGACGCGGCCGGTGTTGAACCTTTTTTTTTTTTTTTTTTTTCTGAAACAGCCTCTTGTTCTCTAAGCTACAGTGCAGACCTGCTGCTACCACACACACACACACACACACACGACATGTGGTCTGTGTGTGTGTCCCTAGGCGTGTGCTGTGACAGGTGTAGCTGTCTCTTTCCTCTGCTCACCGTCCCACGTGGGCTGTAGTGACATGTGTTCTCTTGCCACTAAAGCCTAGCTCTCTCTATATGTATGTATGTATGTGTGTGTGTCCGTGTGTGTGTGTCAGGCTCTCTCTCTGTTTATACCAAAGCTTTTCTGTTCACAACTTCAATGTCAAAGCCAAGCGAGCCGCATGCCGAAGAGGCAAAGGGCTCTGCTGGTCGCCACCGTCCAGTTTTCCTCTTTTGTTGAAAAAATCATTTTTATTTCATGTTGTCTGTTTTTGTGTCAGACTTTATTGAAGCTGTAAGATGCTGAGGGACACAAAAGTCCCGAACCGGAACTCAGAAATGATAATTTGTCTGTTTTGTGCACACCAAATCAAAATGTTGCCGATTATTTTCATTTCTGATTGTTTAATCTATAAATCATGGCTTGTTTTGTCCAAAAAACCCAATAATAGTTAGTCTGAAGCGGCGTGTATGAGGTTATATTCACTTTTTCTGTGTGTGTCGTGTGTTGCAGGTGAAGGCAGCGCCTCTAAAGAGCACAATAAGAAGAAGGCAGCAGAGAACAAGGAGTTCCCCAACGTCGAAATCCTCACCTTCAGTCCTGAGAGGAGGTGAGTTGGTCCCTGCAGGACGGGATCGAAGGTCTGAGGTGACAGAGTCAAAAATAAGAGAAATGATTGAGTTGGCACCAGACCGGTGTAAATACTGACAATGATGGAGCAGGAGGGAGGATTAAGATAAGATTACAGGCTGTAGACAGACGTGGTACACTTCTAAGTAAGTCTGATCGAATGATGAAATGTTTCGCTCCAGGTCTCGCTCTCTGGACATGGCCGTCACAGGAGACAGCGGGAAGAAGAAGAGAGGCGGGAAGGTGTTCGGTTCCCTGGAGAGAGGCCTGGACAAAGTGATCACCATGCTCACGCCCAGCAAGAGACGAGCCCTGCGTGACGGCCCGCGTAAGATCAAGGTAACAAAAGATGTGACCCGACTCGTCGCCCGCTCTGTGTCGCGTGCAAAGCGTCGTCACATCACAGCGTTCCCGTTTGTCTCTTTCCCCCCACCAGGCGCAATACAACGTGACTCTGACCAGTCAGACCAACCCGGACCAGGTCCTAAACCAGATCCTCTCCATCCTGCCGGAGAAAAACGTCGACTTCACACAGAAAGGGTAAAAAAAAAAAAAAAATCCTCCTTCCTCATCAGCAGCCGAGATCTTTGATCCAATCCTCATCGTCTTTCCTTCCTTTATAGGTACACCCTGAAGTGTCAGACCTGGGGAGACTTTGGGAAGGTAACCATGGCGTTCGAGCTGGAGGTGTGCCTGCTGCAGAGGCCGGAGGTCGTCGGGGTCCGCCGCCAGAGGCTGAAGGGGGACGCCTGGGTCTACAAGCACCTGGTGGAAGACATCCTCTCCACGTCCAGTATTTAAACAATGCACTTTACATGCTGCAGAGACATAAAGGATGACTGGTCGGTGATTGAAAAGTCTCAGCACATTAATGACCAGTCCTTCATTATTCCGAATAAATATTTAAAATGATCCATAGGCCAGCCTGCAATCCCCCAGACTACACGTTACATTAAATGTATGAGCATTGCATGTCAGGATGAGTGTACTGCTCGTTTTATGTAGAATATCGTTTTACTTCTTCTCTTCATAAGCTGAACACTGTGTGTTTGTGTGTGTGTGTCTGTCTGTCTGTGTGTGTGTGTGTGTGTGTGTGTGTGTGTGTGTGTGTGTGTGTGTGATATTTACAGCGTACCTTCTGGCTACTTCTTAGCATATTTATGTCTTAATGTTATTCTTCCCCGTAGCTACAAAACTTAATTGAATAACATAAAGAACATTATTAATGAGCTGTCACTGTTTTTCTGATGTTCATGTTTACATTCCCTCCATCATGTTTTTACATGTTTGTCTCGTGTGAAGCGTCTGCGTTCACTTCTCGTCGGTGCTTTTTGTAGTTTTTTTTTTTTTAAACGTCTGTAAGATTTCTACCGACGTGTAAAAGGACAAAATAAATAGTTTTAAATGTAACAGCAGCCTGTGTTTATGGAGACTTTATACTTTCCTCCCTGACATCGTATGTTTTCTTTCTTTGAGTGTTTTCATTCAGCGGTTTGACGGAGCAGTGGCGTGTCTTACACTCTGTCATCGTCCTTCTGTTCGTCTCCTCGGTTACACAGATTGATGTTGATAGTTTTAGCTCGGCGACAGCAACATTTTACCACGAGTGTACGAGTGGTGAAAGGTGTCGGATGTCTTCGGTGTTTCTTCACTTCACGTACTTTTGGATGCGAGCTGTGTCAATGTGTGTTCAGCATTTACCTGGAGCTTTAAATAAGATGTATTTTATCCATGAAATTGAAACTTTAGATCATGAAAACACAGTTTTTATTCTGTGTTTTCATGTAATTTTCTAATTAAGATGAGTGATTTTTAGCTTTGACGCTCAAAACGGTGGACGATTATTGTTATGGCAGAAGCGTCTGTAGGAGCGTGATTGTTATGACTGACTGAAACGACTAAATGATGATCATCATTGCCTGCAACACCTCCTCCTGCACCTCCCTTTCCAAGACTAGATGCCATAGTCTCAACAGCGCTGCGTCTGATTGGCATTTACTGGTGGCAGCTTCTCCTTGGCGTCTCAGCAGGGAGGAGAAGGGTAATGGCAGGTTGAGGGGATGATAAGGGGGGTTTAACCTTAATAGAGTCTGAGAGAGGGTGGGTGGTGGGATGATAATTTAAGACAGAGGTGAAGGTTGGAGTTGGAGAGATTAATAATATTAATAAAAAAACCTCCTGCTCAGGCTCCTCCATATTATATATGGTGATAATGATTCCTGCTGGGCTGTAAGATCAGAGTTGTGTTTGTGTGTGTGTGGTGTAGACAACAGCTGTCTCGTCCTCACATAGAAGACACACTCCCCTCTTTTGTGGCCTGTTCGCAAAAGATCCACAACATGAACTCGGTTGTTCTTGCTCGCTTTCCTATTAAAACATTTTGGTTCTACATCATAAATTTGGCGCTTTGTGTTGCCTCATTTACCTCAACCTCTCAGTGTTTGCAGAATCCACAGGACAGGTCTTAAACAGCTGCAAAGCAACATGTAGAAACTGGTATTTTCCCCCAGTTTCCAGTTGGTGGAGACCAAAAACGGAGTTAAAACAACAGAAATACGATTCTAACACCTTGTCTGCACAGCATATGTTTGGGAACCGCATCACTTCCTTTCACATTTCCACATTGCACTTTTATTTTTTTAGGTAGTAACCAAGAGCAAGGCAGCGGTGTCCCTCCTCTTGTCTCCTCTGTCCCTGTACTCCTGGCTCGCCTCCCTCCGTCCCTCCATCCTGCTGCTCTTCGCCTGGCCTTGGTGCTTCGCCAACATCGGCGTCACCCTGCTTCTGACCTGCCTCCACGTGGCCCTGTACCTCCTTCACATGTCCATGGTGGTCGGGGTTGTTGCCATTTTGACCCTTACGAAGCACAAAATGGACGGCGGCAGCGCTGGTGTTGGCGCTGCCAATAGGAAAGTGTTGAAGAAATTGGAGTGGGGTCGGTGTTGTTGAGAAAGCGTTGGAAAAACTGAAACTGGAATCCACAGGATAGGTCTTAAACAGCCTTAAAGCAACATGTAGAAACAGAGTGTGATACCAAGCACGGTCAACAACTCAAGACATAGCAGTATTACTGACTAGTCCAACAGCAAGAAGCCCAGCTCGGCATAATTCACAAAGCTCCCACCAACAACTGAATGTCCATAGAAGCTGCTGAGGCCGGTTACATTGCCCACTTGCCCAGCTCCTGTTCTGGCACAACACCGGCTCTGCTCCCAGTCAGCATTCCTCCGACACCCCATACCTGAAAACTAGACATACGAGCCAGTGTAGCATCAACATGATTTAAAATCTGTCGGTTTATGAGAGAAAAGTTACACAATGTTGCTTTAATCCTGTGCTCAGGGTTCTTGTCATTGTCCCTCCACTCAAACAGGTGGCGCTGAAGAAAATCTCAAGCTGAGTGCTGTTGAGTCCACTCTGGATTAAAATCAGGAATAAATGAGCACGGCTTGCACAATGTCCTGAGGAGGATTAATGAGTTCTGAGAAACGGCAAACACACACAGCAGTGGGAAACCTACAGCGGACACACTTTTGCGAGCAGTGCTGGGTAAGTGGAGATGTAAAGCTCATGATGAAGTTGTTGAGATGTTGAGTTGTTGGGATTGCTCGAGCAGATTAGAGCAGCTTTGGTGTTTGACCGTTTCCTTTGTCGTTTCCAGGGAGAAATGAGGCTCCTGCTGGCGTTCGCTCTCATTCTGCTTTTCCTATGTGAGTTTACGTTTCTTCAGAAATGTCATTAACGCCGATATGGTCCAACATTTTATTTTGTGAGGCAGCTGCGTGACACATCCATTTCTTTTTGTTCTTCTGACCACATATCTGTATGTTTCTTGTTTTTCAGGGCTTCACAAGGCTCAGATGACGAATGACAGCTCGTATGGAAATCCGTATGGAAGTCCTTTTAATGTAGGTTGATGCAAATACATGAAATCACGTCACTTGTGCTGCAATACAGAAGTCAACACATGGATAAGAAATAGAAATGATGTAGTTAGGCTGTTAGATTAATCAACATTTTTACTAACAATGGATCACAAGAGTGTTTGTATGTGAACGTGTCACACTCACAGGGATTAACCTGATTCATTAGAACCAGACTTTGCGGTTCGCCTCAGCTCCTTGGAGCATTTCAGGGTCTTTCATCTCATTGTTTTGATTTTCTGGCCTACGACTTTGCTGTTTTTGGTTCAGTCTTTTCGCTCTGATGAAGCCATTTTCAGCTCCAGTTCACCTGCTGAACAAAGTTAGGATCTAGCTGCTTAACATAGTGAAGCATTTAGCTGCCAAAGAGCTGGATATTCCCCTCAGGAGTTGGTGGAGACCAAAAACAGAGTTAAAACAACAGAAATACGATTCTAACACCTTGTCTGCACAGCGTATGTTTGGGAACCGCATCACTTCCTTTCACATTTCCACATTGCACTTTTATTTTTTTTAGGTAGTAGCCAAGAGCAAGGCAGCGGTGTCCCTCCTCTTGTTTCCTCTGTCTCTGTACTCCTGGCTCGCCTCCCTCCGTCCCTCCATCCTGCTGCTCTTCGCCTGGCCTTGGTGCTTCGCCAACATCGGCGTCACCCTGCTTCTGACCTGCCTCCACGTGGTCCTGTACCTCCTGCACATGTCCATGGTGGTCGGGGTTGTTGCCATTTTGACCCTCACGGAGCACAAAATGGACGGCGGTGGCGTCGGCGATGCTGCCAATAGGAAAGTGTTGAAGAAATTGGAGTGGTGTTACGGCCATTTTGACCCACCCACAGGGCACAAAATGGCTGACGGTTGAGAAAGCGTTGGGAGTGGCGTCACATCGAAACCAGTCTGAGGATGTTTGTTTGCTCTGAGTTGTGCTCTGAAATGTTTTTTCTTTAAGTAAAGATCCACCTAAATTTGTTTGGACCTGCTTTTACCTTCATTTATTTAATGAACATACACAGATTCTGTGTTTTAAATTGGCTTTGAGACAATTTGTAAGAAGCAAGAGAGGAGGAAAAAAAAAACATACACTGATTAGTGTGCGTCCTCGTGACTTAAATGAGGGTGAAAATGTATCTGCTGGTTCGTACTTTAACACACAGCCTGCAGTTGTCCACTTAATCTATCTCTCTCTCATTTTCTCTCTCTCCCTCGTCTTTAAACGTGGATCCCCAATTATCTGCGGATTGTTTGTGCTGTTTTCTTTCCCATCTGCGGATGTTATCATTAGACACGTCTGTCAAATGGAGATGAGCGGATAAGAGAGAAAGAGAAGAGAATATTTTCTGCATTCATTGTGCCTTTTAAATGTGTGGCGGTCCAACAGCGCCGGGGCATGTAAACCACATTCCTGAAAAACACTAATAAAGGGAGTTAACAGGGAGGGAAACTACATGTGGTGTAGGCGTCGAGCCAAGACAGCGAATGCTTGGCCAGCCAGTAAACAGCGTGCGCTCGACACGCTTTGCTGTGGCTCCTCGGATCTTCAGGAAAAATAAAAATGTGCTCAAAAAAAACTATTAACACTCCAGCCTAAGGGTGTGGTCATAAAAAGAAATGGAGTGAACTTTCCATGCTGTGTGTGTGTGAGTGTGTGTGAAAGAGACAGACAGAAAGACAGAAGGGAAATGAGGCTGGATCATAGAGATTTATTACATGGCTGTGGCATCCTAATTAGCATAAAGACTGGACCGGCCCACTCAAGCAGAGAATTAAAAACCTTAATTGTGCTGTCAGCCTTCCTCTCTCTTTCTCACTGTTGACTCTACTTCATTCCTCTCGCATTCGTCTCCTCCGCCGCTCTCCCTCTCTGCTTATGAAGTAGCCTCCGTCCATGCTGTTTAATTGTTAGTGATAAATGGGGAAGCGGGATGTTTGTAATTGTCTCAGAGATGTGGGGGGGTGGAGGTGATCGTCTGGAAGGAAGGAGAGGAAGAGAGGGAGGAGGCCATTTATCAAATGTTTGTTTGAAGGAGGGAAAATTAGCTTGGCAGACACAGTCGAGGAAAGAGTTAGAGGGATTTGATCCCGGGCCAGGCTGGACCTGACACGAGGAGCCAAAGTTTTCCGGTATAAAGCAACAATCACATGATACGGGATGGATGGCAGAGGTGGAAATGTTCCAATTTCAGACGACTATATTTAATAAATTACCATAAACAATGGATTTAAGATGACATGAGGTATTCATATCATTTGTTTGCTTTTCAGGCACAGAAAAGCCAAACATCCATAGCCAAAACATCTGAAACTGATAATTACAATAACTCCAACATGACATCAGCACTTACTGGCTTATTGCTCGCTAACTGGATGATGACGGACTGATTACTCATGACCTGCTGTCGTCCAATATCAGTGTCCGGACCGCTGCAGAGTTTACGGTAATTACCACACAATTAAACGTATTTTGTATAATCCAAATTGTAAAGTTTCCTCTGAGCATGGTAGCAAATGTTGCAGGTATTGGAAACCACTGCAGTAGATTGTTCATTCTGACTCTTTGTTACTCTGTATTCAGATATTTCTACTTCCAGGCATAGTGTGCTAACTTCAGCAGGGTAGTGTTGTCTCAATTTAAGTTCTTGCACCAGAAGCGATGATCGTAACTGCAACTGTGCGGAGCATTGGCGCCAACATCTGACTCTGATAATATTAATTTAAAACTTCTGTTTGTAAAGTGTAACTGCTTCAGCTCCAGCTGCTTCCTCAGCTACCATTTTCACAATGCTGGTGGTCCCTCCACCTTCTGCTGTGTAGCCAAAATGGTGACCACTGAGACAGAAGAGAAAAACTTTGTTATAAAAATTTAGGATTTATTCTGGGGTCCAGACTTTAAAGATCATATAATGTGTGTTTCCTGTTTTTTGCATTTCTCGTGCACTTGAGGATGGCAGGGAGAGATATCAGTAGTTCAAGGACAGGAGAAAAAAAATTCAACTTAAACTTTGATACTTTGAATCCTGTCTTGCCTGATCTGAGTGCACCATCCACCTATCACAGTGCACTGCATGTTGCACAGGTCTTCTTGTGCTGACAAACCTTTTGCTGCCAGAAACACAAAGACCAGGATGCCAGAGACGAGCTGGAAACAGATGCTGCTGCTGATGTGTTTTAAATCACTCCATCCTCCAGTTAATCCCTGAATGATTATCACAGAACTAGATTCACTCTGTAATGGACATTAAAAAGAGATTTTAGGATGTTTGAATCATTCAGGAAATAAAGTGTCAGAGAGTAGATGTGTAGTTTACAGCTGCAGATTGAGGAGAATGAAACGCGTCATCAGACGACGGATCAAGAGTCAATCAAAAGATCAGAAAAGGAACAGAAAAAACAAAACAAACATTTTAATAACAGAAAATCTAAGAAATAACCGATCTACCAAGGTGATTTCAGGCGAAGTCACCAATGTGTCTCGACTCAGGGGGAAAGAACAGTTAATGTAAGAAGGACTAACAGAATAATCAGCAGGAAGAAGGGAGGGAAGAGGAAGACGTTCGCAGCAGTGAAAGGTTTCTCTGCAGGAGGAGGAAGAGGTGGAGGAGGAAGAGGAGGAGGAGGAGGAGGAAGTGTTTGGCGAGGGTCAGTCCTGTTTGTGTGTCTCTGCTGTCAAAGCCTCTCCAACAGCAGCAGATGAGGTTAAGACTTAAGAGGCCAGCCCCGTTCACACTGCCTCTCCCTCAGCACTGACAGCTCGCCCACACACACACACACACACACACACATGAAGACAACAGCGCTCCCAACATGCATTGCCTTAAACCCTTCCTCTTCACCTCGGTCCTCCTTCCTCCTTTTTTAACCTATCTGCCCTTCCTCTGGATTTCTTCGTTCCCCCTCTCTGTCTCTTGCTCTGCTTCCGTTTCTCTCATTGTTTTTTTCTGTTTCATCTTTCTTCTTCTTCTTCTTCTTCTTCTTCTTCTTCTCCTCCCTCTAATTGGTCTCTGCTAGGTTAGCTTAGACAGGCCTATTCATCATAGCACCATCCTCGGAGACAAACCCTCAGGGAGTGAGGTGGAGATAGACGGAGTCAGACGGGAGGGCGAGAGGGTCTGCCGCTTGTCAACGTACTCCTCTTCCCCTCGTTTTTTCCCCTCCTCCTCCTTCCTCTCCTCCCTCCCTCCCTCCTTTTCCTCTCCTCTCAGCTCATAGATGTCAGTTTTGCAGAGGGAAGAGGGGGTGAGGAAAGGAGGGAGGGAGGGAATGTAGACACATTAGTTAGGCTATTAGTTCAACAAGCTGCTTCCATGCCTGTCAATGGTCCGACATCCACACGCTGACACACATGTACACACACACACACACACACACACTGTGCTCTGACATTTGTTACATGTAGTATCTGTGCGAGGGAGTGATTGTGAGTGACGGGCCGAGGGGAGGGGGGAAAAAAAACTTTACATGGAATTGCGTGTCTCGTCATTTCTGGTGTCCGTAGAAAGGGCGGAGGGACTTTAATGAGTGAAACACAGCACATAAGCACTCAGCACAAGCCTCGCTCATCTTTACCACTGTCACCGTGTAATCATCATCTCTGTGGCTTCAGCGTGGGAACATGGACGCTGCTGTAAAGGGCAACGAGCTGCATGTAAAAGCTCATTCTGTGAGGTCCAAATGTCTTCTGTGATAAGGTCAAACCACTTTTCTTTTTTTTTTTTTTCCCACTGTGAGTCTGTCAGAGAGTTTCTGTTCGTTTGATGAGCCAACAGTCCGACCGGAGGAGGAGGACCGGCTTTCTTCTCTTCCACTCTGAATTTTTTTAAGAATCGCTTGACAGCAGTCAAACCAGATGAGTATCAAAGGCGATGATAGAAAACAGGTCTCATGCAAATACACGCGAAAGTGAGATTGAATCGTTTGTTCATCGGTTTGTAAATGTCACTGGGTGACGGATAGTTCAACCAAGATGTTAAATTACCTCATAATAAAAGGTTTGAATGGAAAAATGAACGTCAGGTTGATGTAAAACACAATATTCCACCTCAAAACAACTTCATACTTCTGAAGATTAATACTTCATGATTTAGCATTTAGTGTGGAGATCGGGCATCTACCGTGTTTGTCTTAACACACCAGGGCATGGAACAAACAACAGTGTAGCTACACCAGAAAAAAACTGCCTGAGCAGAGAGATCCGGTTACGTCCCGCTGTTCATCTGCAGTGATTATGTGATGAAACATCGAGCAACATTACTGTAGTCTTAGGTAATGTTTTTGGCAACTTATGAAAGAAAAGATGAAAAAAAAAAAACATCTCCGTGACCCGGTCAGTCCTCCCTGCTGACTGTCCCCAGAAAACACAGCCTCCTTTTGGGCAGTTAGAGCTGGTTAGGTCCCTCTGATGGCGATGATGTGATGTGCACAGTGGGTCAGGATCTCCCTCACAGCACAATCCCACAGCTCCCATGGGGTTGTAAACTCACGGACACTTTGTTGGCTGAGACATTTTTAGATTTAACAGTGGAAACCAGGTCGAAACTTGTGAAAAGAAATCATAGATATCAGCTTAATGATGTATATTTGAGGTTCTGGTTACAGGTGACAACTTAAACTATCTACAGTACAAAGATCAGGACATCATGGGTGCTGTAGTGAAATACAGATCAGGATCTCTGGGGTCTAGAAGGTTTAGCAGACGACTGGAGTTTGTCGGACAAATCTGCCCCTTAAACTTCAGATGTTTTAGTTGCCCAATTCAAACCATAACCATAGCAACCTTAGTTGTCATGTGCAGATATCATAAAAAGAAAGATCATCTGTTGCAGAACGTTATTCCCAGATCTTCACTCATAGCTAACAGGTTGTAAGAAACCAGAGGAATCCTTTCAGCAAGCAAGTACAACATAAGAAATAATACATCGTACGCCTGGTGCACATTATTCAGCCGTGTTTCTGCATCCAGAACATGAATACAGGGCAGATGCACACATGGAGATAAACAGTATCATCATGAATATGCAGCACATGTATTCGCACTTCTCCTCGCCCCATCCTCTTCTGTATGTTTTGTCAGTTTCATCTTCCTGTTTGAATCAAAGGCCCTGCTCTCTCACTTCTAACATATCTTCAGCATCTCTTCTTCTTCATCCACCCCCTCCCTCTCTCCCTCTCTCTCTCTTGCATGAGCCCCTCTTCACTAATCAGCTGAGCTAAGGCCCAATTATACTCAGTTGGCCCCACACCTCCTCCCTACAGGGGCTCTGGAGGGCCAAAAAATACTGATGCTGACTGACGTTAATTTGCATGACTTCTTGGCCTCCATAAGTACCACTGTTGTCTGTCTCCTGCTCGCGTATAGGAAGCCAGAAGAGGAGGAAGAGGAGGGGAGGTAGAACATGTCAGTACCCAGTCATGTTATGTAATCCGGAGCAATAGGAGGAGGGTAAAGAGGGCAGAGGGCGTGGCGCTGCTTTCTAACTAACCCAGCAGTGTCAGATCTTCATTTTTCAGGCCGACATTGATGAGACAGATTCGACATCAGCTCTGTAGCTCTCAGACAAACACCGTAGCAGTGAATGTTTGTCCAAATTTAAGTCGTCTTCTAACAAAGCATAGATTTTTAAACTATAGCAGTGCAAAATGAAACCACCCATACCTTAATCTGACTGTTTTTTTGTCACATGCATCACGGACGGAGAATGTTTAAATGAAGTCCCTGAAGGATCCACATAATCTGTGTGACAATTAATATTTGGATTAATTAGTAATCTGATTAATTGCACATATGTTTGGCTATGTGCACCAAAGCCTTGAGGTGGCGCCTGATTTTTAATGAAATCTTGACATGTCACGAGAACGTCACAAGTTTTAAAATGCTTTAATGTTTCAGTTTTTTATTGTAAGAGACAGATTAAAACAGAAAAGGTCCAAACCAAACGACAAGTTCAAAAAACTGCAGTTCCTCTAACGTCCACTTGAGGCTGGCTCCAGAAGTGAGCCAGTCTTCATAAGTCCCCATGTTTCACAGCAGAAATAAACATGTTCACAGCCTGGTACAAAAAACAGTTTTGGTCTCTGTAGCTAATTTCCCCGTTCATGACAACTGTACTGAGGGTGAATTTATACACAACTCACCTGTTCACATTATATTAAGGCTTAAAGTTATGCAGGGTTAAGGGCATGGACGCTTTGATTGACAGGTGGGCGCCATTACAGGTAGCTACGTCTTTGCTCATTTTTGAATTAGCCCAAAGTCAGCGGAGGCCACACTGAGCTTCAGAAAGCTGTGGGTGATGTCACAGAGACTACATCTATGTGTTACACCGTCTA
This sequence comes from Collichthys lucidus, assembly GCA_004119915.2. NCBI lineage: Eukaryota > Metazoa > Chordata > Actinopteri > Sciaenidae > Collichthys > Collichthys lucidus. The sequence continues at coordinate 5,391,977 of CM014080.1, forward strand.
TGGTGAAAACAGAAGCAGCAGGTATCCTGACTTTTAGTCTCTTAAAGAAACACTGCATCCTACATTTCCCATGAGGCAACTCAACAGCACCTTGCAGAACACATTTTTGCGACCGCTAAATTGACTTTGACATATAAAATCGATGCAATACCCCTTTAAATCAAATATTTTTTAATCCCACAGTTACAAACTAACTGACACACATAAAACCTGGGAAATGTAGGAATGCTGGTTAGTCTGTGGAGCTCAGGGGCGAGCTCTGTTAATCCAGCCCTGACTGCTGGAATAAAACAGTGATTGTTCACTTTCACTTGAGTGTTAACCATGTGATTCACAACCTGCCACACACACACACACACACACACACACACACACACACACACACACACACACACACACACACTGTCCTGGTATCCTGGGCAGGCACCCAAGCCGCGGACAGCCCGGCCTATGTCTCAAGCTGGGTTTGTGCTGTTTTCTGTGTGTGTGGCGTGTTGTCGCCATGTCGTGGCTTGTGTCCTATTATCACCCCCCTTCCTCCTCCTCCTCCTCCTTTCCTCTCTCTACACACACACACACACACGTACACTCACACATACACACACCTCTGCCCCCTCCTGGACTCGGCCAGCAGCCAAGATTGCAGCACTGGGACACTCCATTCAGTCAGAGTGGTGGAGAAAGAGGGGAGGTTAAGCCCCCTTCTCCTCCGCCCTCCCCTCGCCTCCAGACAGACACCTTGAGATGAAATCTGTGTCCCCAGGATGAAAGCTGCGCTGCGGGGTCACAACCAGACACAAACCACCTCCTGCTGGAGGATGCTGGATGTTGAGGAATGTAGTATTTAGCTCAGTGTGTATGTGTTTGTATGCATGTTGACCGACACAGGACCTTTAACTTCCAAAAAATTATTTTTTATTCTGAAGGACCAATAAAATTATGGCAAATATTTACAAATAATTACTTCTTAGCTTCACATTACAGGTACATAAATGGAATAATTCACCAACAACAGTCACTCAGGTGGACAGATGGACAGGTACACAGACTGAGTATGAAGAGATGCATCAAGCAAACTGCAATTTTTATATTTCACAGTAAACTCAAACCCAAGAAATAAAATTAGAACAATAATATTAACAATAGAAATATGAAAAAAAATAAGCATATTATTCAAATTCACCATTTATTTCCAGTTTTCTGAACAAAATTGGTCACAATTCAGGAACAAAAACAAAACAAAAAGAAAATAAAAAGAAGAGAAATCAAGTGATATGATATCTTTGGCAAATTCGCACTGCAGTAAAATACATTCAAATATTAAGACAACACACAACACACAAAGAGAAAAACACCAAGTTTTTTGTTTGCAACTACTAGAAAATCGAATAAAAAACATACACATTTTTCTTAAAGAAGCATTTCTTTTTACTTTTTTTTAAATTCCTCCCCTCCAGAATATTTGAAGGCATTTTGTTATCTTCATCTTGTGTTTTTGTTTATCTGTAAGTCTTTTTCTGCTATTTTATATGTTTATTTTATTTTTTTGTACAAGAATCTATCATTTTTAAAACAGGCATCACAGGCTTTGGTGAATGTTACAGATATGTGTTTTTTTTTCTTTTTCTTTTCGTCGCGTTTTGTTTGAATTTTTTTATTTTTTTGAAGAATAGAGCAAGCTGAATCGTTGAAAAACCGAATTATCGTGTTTGGACGTGTTTCTTTCTGTCTTTTGTTTGTTCTTTTCTTTTCCGCCCACCTTTTTTTTACCAAAACATTACAGATATAAAGATCTACCCCAGATAGGAAGCCATGGACACAAAAAAACTCCAGATTGTTACACGAAAGGCCACAGTAAGGTGAAAAATCATGTTATCTCTTTTTTTTTTTCTTTCTTTCTTTTTGATTGAAACATCTGCTTAAAGAGCACGGTTGATTTTTTTTTTCGTAGGCTGAGAAGTCCTGTGTGTTTCTCCTCTTCCACAGTTGAATAATATTAAGATGTACAGAACATTGTAAGACTTCAGTATGAGATCTGTCCAGAGCCTAGTTATATCAGCAAGCATGAAACAGATTGTGCCACTAATTGCTGTCAAGATGTGATGCTGAAATCCCCTCAGGTTTTCCTGCGCAGGCAGTAGCCATCTTCATGGATTCGTATTGAGATACAGTCAGGCGGTGCACACTTGGTGAGAAATCATAATAAAGGAAAAACTCATTTGCATTTAATTCAGTTTTCTGTTTGATTTGGAGCAGGGAGAGAGGAAAAAAGGGGAAAAAGAAAATCAGGATGCGATTGTGTTTTCATGGACAGTAAACTGTAGCAAAGCAGGAAATGAAAATGTTTGATCTGTTTCTTTGTGTTTTAAAAAATGCTCCATAGATACACAGAAGAGGAAACATGAACATGGTTGATAGGATCTAGCAGAATATCCGTGGGGGCTAAATAATAAAAGATACCGGCAGCAATATTGCCATTGAAATGACCTCGCTTAGGCACAAAACACCACCGCTTTATTCCTATGCAGAATTTCCTGACAGGACAGTGAGCATCACGTCTGAATAGTCAGAGAGAAAAGTAAGAAAGGAGAAGAAAAAAAAAAGGATTAATAAAAAAGAGCTGTCTGAAGAAAGAGGGAGGACTTTTTGAGGAAGGTCACGGGCCTGAAATCAACAGAATAGTTTTAATATTCCTAATCTGGGGTGGTGTGGCAGTGCTACAGGACGGGTTGGACAGGAGAAGGGTGGTGGTGGTGGTGGTGGTGGAGGGGGTGAGTGCATGAGATATGATGAGATTAGAGCTGAGGGAGGGGGGGGGGGGGGGGGGTAAAGAAAGACGGGATGAGCTTCTGATGGCACAGCAGGTTTGGCCTCCCCTGGGGAACACAGGGGCATGAGAGGAGGGGCGATCACCACTCGGCAAAGGACAAAGGGAGAGAGTGTGTGTCTGTATGTCTGTACTTATATTTATATATATATATATGTGTGTGTGTGTGTGTGTGTGTGTGTGTGTGTGTGTGTGTGTGTGTGTGTGTGTGTGTGTGTGTGTGTGTGTGTGTGGCCTCTGCCCACCGTGCTTCCTACAGTACCACCCACAATGACAGCCCCCCCCCCTCTCGTCACCGCAGTCAATGTCACGGCTGCCAATCGGAAAAACGACTGCGAGCCAATGAGAACCCGCTCTCTCCCACCATGTGAACCAATTAGGTCTAAGCAATGGCAAGGCAAGCTGTGTCACTATGAGATGCATAGTTAACAAAATAATCCTGTTACTGTATCACTGGATTCGTGGCTACGCCGGGGTGCTGAATTTGGCCGGGTTTGGTGGAGGCACGGCGGCTGGAGCGAGTCTCAAATCGATATTTCTGCACGTTTACAGTGGTGTGTGTGTGGAAAGATGGTGTAATTCATTTAGAAGACGCTCTGGTTGAATAAAAAAAGCAATATTAATGAGCAGACTTGTAATATATCTGTTGCCTAATTGGCTTCTTGGGATATTTTTGGGATATGTTTAGCCCTGATCCAGGGTCACGTATCACGCACCATAGTCCTGCATGGACATCCCCCGGATATATTCTCATAAAATATGAGTGCATGTTGTTGTGTAGATACAGAAGATTGGAATAATGTTGGAAATAGTTTAGCGTAAATCAAAGTATCAAAACAAATTAGAATTTTCACCAGATGACAAGTCAGAGGATCATCAGAGTTGTAGCTGTTTATCCTGACGGGAGCGTGAATGTGTAGCTAAAGGTCATAGCAATCCATCCAACAGTCGACCAGGCGGTCATCAAAGATATTTTCTGGGGGGAATCAAAAGGTCTGGATCAAATTTGGTGGCGACACAAGGGACCAGTCATTGGGGTTTATCCTCTGGGGAGAATGAACAGCTACACCAAATTCTGCTAAATCACATAGCTGATCACGATTAAAATGAACGACTAATTCCCATGACTTATATTGACGTTAATGCATTTTGTTTTGTTACTTTCCAGCCGCCTGGTGCCATGATGCAGAACCATGAAGGGTGAGTCTATGGTGCTGGATCAGAGGTGCAATATATGAAAGTTATTATCTGATGTTAGTATTGAAATTAGCACTAGTACTTATTTGTGGTTGTATAATCTCCAACCTTGTGTTCGGTGGGCAGGTAGGCAGACTTTTGTTTAAGGAGTTGCAGGGAGGGACGCTGAATCTTTGTTTTAGTGATGCGTGGTCAGTCAAAGGGGGTCGGGGAGGGGGGGTAAGTGTCGACATATAAAACTAAAGGCACTGTCCTTGTTTTCAGCTGGTGTGGTTCAGGTTCAATAATGCCTCAGAAAGATCAAGAGAGAAAAGACAGAAATAAGGAAAGGCTCCCGCTGCGACGCGAGCCGTCACAAGAAGAATCTTCTTTAGAGTTGCGTGCGCACAACTTTTTAAGGTCTACATATGTAAAAGGATCCACTCTATCACTATTTTCAAAAAACCCAGAAACAACAAAGATTGAGAAAACTAACAGCTTCGTTCAGCGTTTATAGGTATATGTTTATATAGCTATATTTCATGTCTCACGCTTGCAGATTTGGTGCCTCCAATCTGTTCGCTAGTAAAAACTACACAGTAGCAAATTGAAGCGCTACGGTCAGCCACACATACTCGAAACAAACGAACTGAACAGAACAGAGAAGAAAAACACTCGCACTCGACGATGGCTAAAAACAACACCACACACACACACACACACACCTCTTAAGTATTTTTTATCGTAAAAGAAAGCGTCATCACTAAAATCTAAAATTCAAAAATGTGAATAATTGAAATCGCTATTGACATTGTGACTTCTTCGTTTTCACTGATTACTGTACAAATCTTGTATGGACAGAAGTGAAGACAGGAAGCTACGTACAGGTTCAGGAAAGATGTCGCACCATTGGGCCACTCGAGAAGGGATAACACACTGATTTCGGATCAGCGCCTGGAGCAGGGGGCGAATCTGTCCTACTCTGTCCTGTACATGATGGGGGTAAGGCCTCGACCCTGGTGTCATACATTGTCACAGCGCAGAACTGATGTAGGAGACAAATAACCCCCCTCCCCATAATAAAACAAAAATAAAACAGTTTCACTTTTTTCACGAAAGCAATGCTTTTATATAAACATATCAGGATGTCAAACAGCACAAGGACAAGCACTCCAAAAGGGGGAGAAGAAGAAGAAGGAGAAGAAGAAAGAAAGTAAAAAAAGTAAAAAATGCCGCCTTTTTAAATGATGATTGAGTCTCTTTGTGCTTTTGTAGTTAGTCAGCCGATCCACTAGGGGGGCCCGTCTTTGGGGAGTTTAAAGAGAGAGAGACAGAGAGAGAGAGAGAGAGAGAGGGGGCGCCACTGCTTCCCCGGCTCGGGTTCGAGGAAGCTGGGATTTAAAAAAAAATGGCGTCTTATTCGTCGGCACCTGTGTCAACTGTTACCAGGCAACAAACCATAAACAGAAAAATCGCAATTGGATCATATTTATAAACAAAGACTTCTTGTCATATTGAAAGATTTTTAAGATTTTCATATTTCACTGCATCGTCGTCGTCATCATCACTATTCTAGCACAACAGCGTGACACATATTATAAATCATTACAGGCATTCACTCTCATCACGGGAGTGCAGCGCAGAAAAAAAAAAAGCTTCTTAATATATTACTCTGTGTCTCCTCCGTTATAAATAGCTCTTGATCAGGACTAAATCTTGGCTGGGGAGGTAGGATAGCACCTTCCTTGTACAACAACAACAACAACAACAACAACAACACTCCCTTTTTTGGATTTTTTTGGATTTGACTCTCGAGCCTGTGCTTGACTGAAAGCCCTGTCCGGATGTTTGTGGATACAGTTTCAGGACACGACCACTCAAATTGACCGTCTGCTAAAGCCCACTCCCGAGCGGTGATTATTCAATCATATCTTAGCAACTGTACTGTAACCAGGCGCGGCAGGGCCTGTCAAGCTTTGGATTTCTGCACAGCTGACGCCGAGACAGAATGATACTCTGCATTTTAAGAGTTTGGATGAACATGCGTGTCAACACCTGCTGCGCCTGTCTGTCTCCCTTCCTCTCATCGGTTGCAGTACATTTTGTGCATCTTTGATTAGTCTAATACTTCTATATCTTCATTTATTCCCTCCTAGGGTATTAACACTTAGATGTATGCTACAGATTTGAGTAATATCTTGAGTATTATGAACAGTTTTTCTCAGGCGGAGCTGGCCAATTAATTATTTTCGGTGTGAATCTGGACCGCTGACAGTATAAAGCAGGGGTCCCCAAACTTTTTTCGGTGCGGGCCACATCAACTTGCCTTTCAGTGAAGGGGGCCGGGGTCAGTCTATAACCGGAAATGATATCAGTCCCACCAGGATTTCGTGGCCTTTTTTGAAATAGTTGCAGCCTAAAATCCCTGATGTTGCATCAGGTTTTCAAAAAAAATTGCAGTGACAGTTGCTTTTTACATTTTTGTTGCGATTTTGTTGCGGGAGAAGTGAAAGTTGCGATAACTTGCGATTCGACAGTTGTGCAGAGGGCGCAGCGAGCATTAAGGCCATGAGCCCGGGAAGTGGCGAGGTCCGGGCAGGAGGGCACTGTAAAGCTTGCAGCCTGAACCGTGAGGCACCTTCGCCCCCCAAGCCTTCCCAAGCCGACCCAGAGCCAGTCACGGTGCACCGCCACGGAGGCCAGCCAGCGCCGGGGAGAGGTCCCACGAGGGGATCCTCCCACACCATGCCCCTGTCCCTGACCCCGGGCAGACTGCGCGGAAGTTGATCACGAGCAAAGTCACGTCAGAATATACCATTGTGTGAGGGGATGAAAATTAGCTAGTACTGTAAATAGTTCGTAAATAATGTAGATTTGAATTAGAATGCCAAGCTTAATCATTAGGTGTGGAGATTTTATAATAGGAAAATGCAATATTGAAAAATAGGCCATGTTTAGAGGGATTGTTTGGGATCGTTAAGTTGTTTAGGCGGGCCGAATGTGGCCCGCGGGCCGTAGTTTGGAGACCTCTGGTGTAAAGGATGGATGTCTTGAGCGTGACATCACCCGCAGGTTTCTGAGGCTTAAATTTTGTAGTTGTAGAAAGTAGCGTATAGTTGTACATGTTTATTTCTGCTGTGAAGTTGGGACATTTCAACATGGGGACTTATGGTAGACTGACTCACTTCTGGAGCCGGCCTCAAGTGGACATTTGAGGAACTGCTAGAAACTAAAATGTTACCAATCTAGCTCGGTAGCTACAGTGGTCATCAGTCAAAGAGCAAACATCATCAACCAGCTTACTGGCTACCTGGATCAAATCTGTGGCTCTGTCACCATAGTAACCCCAACCAACGTTCACCAAGATCATATTAAATTTGCCAAACACGTCCTGATCTACGTTTACTGTTATCACTGTAAACCGCACATGTGCCGTGCGAGAGCAGAAAGCTTGACAGGCATAGCAACGGTAACCAGGGCTTAGCGAGCGGTCAATGGTGAAACAGGCTCCCCATTTAAAAAAAAGTATCTTATCGAGTAAGCATTGTGATCCCAGGGGCAACGTGTTGAATCTGCAGCAAAGAGACTGGAATGATAATGATGAGGGAGGTTTTGGTCATTTAAAGTTATGAGAGTTCCGATTGTCTTTACTTCACCGTAGCATGGCATAGAAAATTGATTGATTGATGTTTCGGGGGGGCATAAAAAGTTTGTTGTTTGTTTTTGAAAAAAGTGAATTTTGTTTCGAATCAAACTCAAATAGTTTCAACCTGAAAACACAACATTTTACCCAGAAGATCACAATACAGCTTCAGTCACTGCTCCAAAGACGTCTCGGGGTTTGTAGATGATTGGTAAAAAAAAAAAAAAACGAGCCTGGATATTAGAGGAGGGTCCAAATCTAACAAAAACACGTGAATGTATCAGTTTTTGACACTGCAGTAATGTGAAACCCATACAGTTTGTCTGTGACGCAGCCCAGCAGTGTCAGTCAAAGAAAATTCAAACTTCACTGACGTCAGAAACTGGAAATCTTTGTCCACATTGTCGTCAGGCAGGTTTGTATCGAGTGGTGCTGGTGCTATCCGTCCCTCCCTCCTCTCGTCTCCTTCTCGTGGTCCTCCTCTTCTTCTTTCATCAGGGAGGAGGGGTCAGTGGCGGTCGTAGGCGGAGGCTGTCGCAGTGGCAGCAGGGCCCGCTCCCCGTGATGTCGCACTGTAGTAGTACGGTGACCCTGGGAAGAAACGCAGAAAGAAACTCAAGAGTCCATTTTACAACAGCTGGTCTTTGTAGTTTTGACTCATGTATTATATCTTTGTGCTCTAATCTGGGAACATGGTGACACCAGATTATTTAAGACCTGCATTCATTCAATTTATGACCACTTGTAGGCAGCACAACAAGCTTTAAACACACATTGACTAAAGCATTTAGCAGCTAAAGAACCAGATATTTCTGCAGGAGCTGGTGCAAACCAAAGCAGCAACACATTTTAAATGTTTTATTTCCTGCGGAAATGTCTGGTTCTTTAGCTGCTAAATGCTCCCTCTGCTGTCTTCACCAGCTAGTGACTAACTTTGCTTCTCTGAGCAGGTAACATATTGTGGTTTTATTGGAGATTTCTGCTGAAAAGAGCTGCCTGGAAACAAGCTGACAGTGGATCAAAATAGTAAAGCTGAGGCCCCGAAAAGCGTTGCAAGTATGCTCCACAGATCCGAGGACAACTATGACTATGTCACTTGAAAATATTTAACTATATTGACTGTTGCAGCTTTGTATTTATATTTGAATGTAAAACCGGCAACATTAATCCTTTTCATGGATTACCTGATGAAGACGTACAGGTAAATTCCTAAATTATCTTTTTTGGAGAATCTATTCAGATTGGTTTTGGCCTCATGCCTTCACAGTACACCTGATTTTTTTGGGGCTGTGCTACACTAACGTGTGGAAATCTGTTTAAAACTTGTCTCGTGTCTCGTGCTTCTACTTAGATTGGACTTCTGTAGAAATGTCGTCATGTTCACGGATCTGAGCAATTAACTTTTTTTTTTGTATTATTACAGATAGGAATGATGTAAAAGAAGAAAAAAAAAATACAACCCGAGTTGTAATAAATCTGAATTATCCTTTGACTACTCGGAGTGTAAATGTGGAAATGAGCAGCTTCAATTTTCTGTTGAGATTATATTTTACTCTGAATGTGAGCAGTGAAAGGCCGAGGGATGAGATGACATGAGCTGATGAAGCTAATGACAGAAAAAATTACTCTCTGTGTCGTCGACAACCAATAAAATGAACTCGGTCTACTTTCTGACACTCTGCTCTTCATTTCCCACCTTCACTCGCTCTCTATCTCCCACACACACACACACACACACACACGCACACAATCTAAGTGACAGTCTAAGCTGACACACTGAGTACAGCTCTACTACCGCTGATCCCTTGAGTCTATTCTCTCCTCGGGGAAGAGGTCAATTCAATACTGTAACCCCAAAGACACACAGAAACACACACACCTTAATACACACAGGGTAACAACCCACCTCCACACACACACACACACACACACACACACACACACACACACACACACACACACACACACACACACACACACACACACACACACACCTGTCTCTGTCACTTCCATCAATCAGCCCAGCTGTGTGTTGACAGGTTATGTCTGTCCACAGTCCAGGTAATCTCAGGAGGCTCTTTGGGGAAGTGAGGCATTAAGCCGGCCTGACAAACTATTTAGTCTCAGTCAAGACTTCAGACTTCAGACGCCCTCTCTCTTCTTTTTAAACTCCCCTTTCTTTCATTTGTCACCCCTTCCCTCTGCTTCACAGTCTCTCCATTCATCAATCTTAAACCTTCCAGTGTCTCCGTCTTGTCTTGTCCTCATATTATGTGGCCGCTCGTCCGTTATCATCCTAAAACTCCCTAACAGTCTCTCTCTTCCTCTTCGTCCCCTCGTCTCTAACGTCATTTTTCTTCATCATCATCAGTTCACTCCTTTCTTTCTTTCTTTCCTTCTCCACCTACCTTGCATCTGTCCTGCCTGGCTGGTGAAGAGACTGGAGGAGCAGCCGATTTCCGTCCCCAGGAGAGACCCATAATCCTGCTGAAACACTGGGGACAGAAAGGTGGGAAGGAAGGAAGGAAGGAAGGAAGGAGACAAGAGGTGAGGAGAGGAAAGGGTGAGGGTCAGCACGGCAATGACCTTTCTCACCTATTGACCTTTACACTGTGACCTTTAAATGGCTCCCTGCAGACAATGACTTTGACACTGACTCAGGGTTAATGTGTCCTCGTAAACACTGACGCAAAGATGTGAAGAGTCACGTCATGATGGTTTTTTGAAGGTGGAGTTGTCTCATGGTAAAGATCGATGGATTATGTATTTAGCTGATGATAATGATGCTGGGAAACCTTCATCATGGGACATGTCGTTTTATAACAGGACATTGATGCAGTATTTGATAAAATACATTTTTTATTCTGCACATCTCTCTTCAGGTTGTCTGAGAACTTTCAAAGTGAATAAATCCATATAAGCTAATACTGCGGTCTCTCAGATCACTGCTGTTGGCAGGTCAGCTCAGTCTTCGTCCTTAACGTGAGGATGACCGCATGAAAAAATGAAAAATAAGTGGTGGAAATGAACTTCCTCCACAAAATGAAATCCTGCAAATCCCAAAATGCAACACTGATGATTTATGCAGATAAACGCCCGTTAATCAGTTCCTTCTCCTCCTCCTCGCTCCGTCTGTCTTCTCCTTTTCTTCAAATCCATTCACACCCTAAATTGCCGTCTTTAAAAAAAAAAAAATCCTTCCACAGAGCCATTAGTATGTCTATGATGTATTGTACTCTACGGTACAATACAGAAAGAAATGTAATGTAATGAAAAAATGAACAGCCGAGCATGAAAGATACAGCATATTACAAGAGTCTTAGAGAGGCCGGGGCTGGATGTGAGGGCAGAGTGAAATGAAATTCATTGATACAATTATTGATCCAGTTCTGGTCAGCAGAACTGTGCCACGGGATACACCTACCTAATAAGCTGGGGTTAGGAAATCTCCACGATTCATTGTATGTGGAATACTGGGGGTGAGAATATGGACTTCCGGAAAAATCTCCACCTGAAAGAAAACACAGAAGAAGAAACAGAGTTTGTTTAGAAACAGCACAGGATGGAGGAGACGATGTTTTACTGAGTCCTACACACAGCGAGATGTCTGTCATCTCTGTACCGACTGTGTTACCCCACGAGGAGGAACCCAGTTTGGCTTCCGACTGCCTAAACGTTCCTCTGAAATATCGAGCTTCTCCCTCCGATCACTAGCAGTGGAGGGCGAGATCGACCAGAGAGAGAGAGAGAGAGGCCAGACCTTCATTTAGAGTTCAGCGTGATTGTTATTTTTTTTTTAAGCATAAATTAAGTTCATGATTGCAAACAGTTTATTGCTAAAACAGAAGCTGTTGCTAGAGTTAAAGCTTTTAGGAAGGTGCAGCAGATTGGACATGCAGGACATTTCGAGCTGCTGCGTCTCATTAAAAACTATATAACTATAGATACATGCTCCAGGACATAACTGAAACAATCATCATGAGTGTGCATGTAAAAGCACCGTTCTCTCCAGGGGAGTGACATCATTAGTTGCTTGTTTAAATGCCTAAAACTGACCTCTTGTATGAATCTTATAACTAAGTTATCTGTCAGAAGCAAAGGTGTGACTGAGACGTTACAGGCCAACAATTTGTTATAAATGTGACTTTGTTTCCAGTTACCTACTTAAACTAATTATTATATTTTTTAAATAACTGTGATCTTTCCCCAGCTTTACCTTTAAGTCATTTTTGTCACACCGCGGTGGGGTCAAGTTGGGTTTTTGTCCTGTCTCGTCATTTCCTGTTTTATTTTGATATTTACCTGCCCTCTCGTTTCAGGTCACTTGCCCTTCCTCATGTGTCACTGGTCTGATTGTCTTCCTTGCCCTGATTGTTTCCACCTGTTGCCCATTACCCTGTGTATATATTGTTTGCGTCTCTCTTTGTCCTGTGCCACAGTGTTTCGTCTTTGGATCATTCACCTAAGCCTTTTCCTAGTTTTTGCCATAGCTGTAGTGTTTTTGCTCGTGTGTTGTTGTTTCTTCTTCGATATAGTGATTTTTGTTGTTGTAAAGTCTAGCTTTTTGTTTTATAGTGTTAGTTCTGTTGTTTTTTCAGCCTCTCTTGGAGAGATTCCAGTTAATGTTTTGCAGCCTTTTGATTTTCCTCATTGTGAGTGATTTTGATTATTTTTTAATAAATCAGTTTAGAGTTTTTTTCCTCCTTTTGGAGTGATTTTCGTTTTCCTTGGTTTAGGCCTTTTTTTCATAGCATCACTCTGTCGAGAGGGTTTTGTTATTTCAAAATAAAACAGCTCACTGACACCTCTGCACTTGAGTCCGGCCTGACAATTTTAGTGTCCACACCCAACCAAACCGTAACCACAGTGGTTGTTTTTTAAAGGCGATGACTAATGTCGTCATTCAGTTTGATTTCCCTTCTCTCGCAGTGAAACTTTAACCTTCCCTTCGTTTTTAGTAGAACGCTTTGCAGACTAGATCTCGAGATCTCAGTCCTCCTATACAGCGGATGATAGCGTAGCTTTTCTCCCTCATTTACTACTTGCTGTCTGGGGTCTCCTCTTCCTCTTGTCTTCCCCCCTCCTCCTGTCTTCCCTTCACCCCTTTCTCTTTTTATTTTTCTCTCTCGTCCTCTGGCCCGTCTGCCTACAGCCCTGCCCGTCACCCTTCACATCAAAACAACATTCTTTCCTATTTCTTCTCCTCTTTCTTTTTTTTCTCTCCTCTCCTCCATCTCTCCGCTGACTTGCTTTCTCTTCTTTATTTTTTTCTCCCCCCCTCGACTCTTTTGCTCTTTCTTTCTTTTCTCCTGAACCTTCACTCCTCCCGGGGGATCCCTCTCCCATAGCTGACAGTCACAGACCCTGATGCCCCCACCACCACCACCACCAGCACCGATCCCCCCCCCTTCCCCCCCTCCATCCCTCCTCTCTCCCTCTCGTTCTGTCGGTTCTGCCTCACTGCTCTTCTACACCCCCTCTGAGTGTCAGCCCCCCTGCTGCAGAGAGAGAGAGAAAGAGAGAAGAAGACCAGCAGAAGAGAGTTGCTTGCTTAATGAAGGTATGATATTAGACAGAGCAGACAAAAAGGAGGATAATTTGCCTGAGAAGTGCTGAGATAAAACACGGTGAAGCTGGAGAAGCAAAGTTGGGAGATTATCTCCTCCAGTCCGTCCAGTCAGCTCGGGGATTCAGGCGGATTCAAATATTCACTGAGAAGAATTTAGATGTCGACACTGTTTGTGCTTGGTGTGTGTGTGTGTGTGTGTGTTCGGATGTAGAAGTTGTCTACCCTTTGTGTGCGTGCGCTTATGTGTGTGTATGTTTAGCTGCGTCTGTCAGGTGGGGTCGAGATGCGGTCTCCATGGCATCCCTGGGTGCGAACATCCTCCCCTTGTCATCACCGTAGTGACGGCAATGTGTCAGGTTGTTTAGGAGACGAGGGGAAGGGAGGAAGGAGGGGAGAGGAGGCTCAGGGGTCTCCCTTGTGTGGCTCAGTGTCAAGGTCGCACACATACACACACTGTCAAAACACAAACGCACACATGCACACAAACAACGGCATGCCAGCACACACACACATAAACATACACCGACCCAAAGACACACACACACGAATATGCTGTCAAACCTGAGGAGAGGACGGGGCGAGCGCAGGGGGACAGGGCGACAGGGTTACCCATCTTTAGACGTGCTGTTCTTACATGTCCGTTGAGAGTGTGTGTTATGTGTGTGTATCAGCCCACTGATGTGTGTGTGTGTGTGTGTCACAGACTGAATGACTGGGAATACACAGAGACAAGAACTTGTAAACAACACTGTTTTGACTTTGTTCCACTGCCGTTGTTGCTTTTGTGTCTCTCTCTTTTCATTCCTCTGCAGTACACATCGCACTGACCACAACCACCACTGCAAGGCTGAGAGAGACAGCGAGAGAGAGAGAGAGAGAGGGAGAAGAAGAAGAAGAAGAAGAAGAATGGCGGTCCAGGATTGAAACACAAAAGCGGCGTAGAAGGCGGAGTGGAAGGGAATGAATGAATTAGTCGTGGGTCACTGGTGATTCTCATTAAAAACAAATTACTAATGTTGAGGAGGGACAGCTGTGCTACTGTGGCTGGTTTCTAATGATACACAGAGAGGCACACACACACACACACACACACACACACACACAACACAAACACACATATACATACTTATAAGTGCACACAAACACACATACACACAGCAACCCCCTGGGAGCACTGTCAGCCCTAGTGTAGACAGACAAGAAGGAGGAAGTGGCAAAGCTAAGTTACCACCCCCTGAAGACACACACACTCACACACACACACACAATGGGAATTCAAACAGATATGAAGGTACATATATGCTCAGATGACGGGTAGCGAGAGGTGGATTCATTTATTACTGTAAAGGAGAAAAGTTGAAACTGTTTGAGTCTGTGTGTGTGTGTGTGTGTGTGTGTGTGTGTGTGTGTGTGTGTGTGTGTGTGTGTGTGTGTGTGTGTGTGTGTGTGTGTGTGTGTACTCACCAGGTACCATGCCAGTGAGGGAGGGGGTGGAGTAGCTGCCCTGTCCAGTGGGAGGAACATGAGGAGGGTAGCCTGGCAGAGTGGTGCTGGCTAGATCTCGACCTGTAATCACACACAAACACACACACACATACACACACACGCACACAAAGTTAACAATACTTTAACGATACATCATCAGGGGTTAGTCCTAAATTTTAAGGTTTAAACCTCAGCTGTGGCTTTTCTGTGTGGAGTTTCTCCCCGTGTCTGCGTGAGATTAAGGTTATTTGGTGACTCTAAATTACCCGTAGGTGTTAATGTGACTGTGAATGGTTGTTTGTGTGTAACCTGCCTCTCGCCCTAAATCGCTGGCACAGACTGCAGCCCCCCAAAACCATAATGAGGATAAGCGGTTACAGAAAATGGATGGATGGATGTGACTAAGGTGATGTGTGCTTACAATGTAAAATTTTACATCTGAGATGTTACTTTGACTAAATTGTAACTTTTGTGCAGCAAAGGAACTATGACACATGTTTTAAACATTAGTGTATCGCTGCCCGATTAATTCCCATAAATATGGAGATTATGGTAACCATGGAGACGATTAAAAACTGTGATGCTCTGAAACTAGTCTGCGTCTCTACGGCAACAAATTAACTTTTGTTTCTTGTATTCTTTGCACCCGTGACAGTGATTATAATGAACACTCAAGATGAACAGAGCAGCATCCTCATACACTCTCATACGTTCATATTACGTGAGGAACACATTCAGGACGTCCCTCTTTCTTTTGTTTCTTTCCTCCTCGTTTTCCGTCGGCTGACATCTATAAATGTAGCGACCCCTTCCCTCTTTACCACCATCACCCCCCTCCTCCTTCTCTGTCTGTCACTTGGTGGATTGGATATATAACTGCATTAGACTACATGACAGTGTGTCGGCCCAAATCATTTCTCTATGTTTGCACGCAGTAGACATTGGGAGTGCGTGGAGAGGGAGCCCTCCATTCATCATCATCATCATATCTACACACACACACTCACACACACGTGTACACACAAGCGCCGACACCCTCCTCCTCCTCCGCCCTGCACACACACATTTATCATCATCATAAACAGCTCAGATGTTAACACCATCAATCCCATTCACTTCCCCTCCACTTAACCACCACTAACTAACTGAGAGGAGGAGGAGGAGATGGGAAATAGAGAAGAGAACATAAAACACAAGGAGGAGAGAACAAAACCGAGAGAATAGGGAAGACAAAGATGAAGAGTAGAGGAGTACTTCTTTACTTTCAAAGTAATACTACAACGTAAATGTACTCCTTTAAGTAAAGGTGCATTCTGTATTATCAGCTTCATTCAGTCAAAATAAAGCAGAGGCTGATGCGAGGGTACGTTTAAATTTTTACACAGCGTTGGCGCTAGATGAAGAGTTATCGTGAGAGGAAAAATGCACTCAAAAGGTTGTTGAGACTTTTCACTGACAACCAGAAATGTCGACCTGCAGGTGGCGCTAGAGGAAAAAAGCCATTTGATCAGTAAAGTCATGCGGATATATCCTCTGAGGACCATGAATGTATGAGGTATCGCAGCCTGGACTGCTTAAAATGGCTGGCTTAAAATCTAATTTAATTCAAAAAGTTGTTTGTTTTGTTCTTAAATATCGCTGTCAATCTTTAAAACATTACGTTATTGGAAAAAAACACCAAGATGAACAGAAACGGGGGAAGAAATTAAGATGTCATGAGGTAAAGCAAAGAAAAAACGCGTGTGGTTAAACATCTCAGACTCATCCTCTCACATTTCTGCCCTCTTCACTTAATATTTGCCTCCTCACCTCCCTCCTTTCTCCCTGTGTTTCTCTCTCACATAGATCCCCCTCTTTTACTCCAACCTCCTCTCTGTCCCTCTCCGCCTCCTCTCTCCTGTCTCGGTGTAGTAAAGTTTTTCTCTGTGTTTGACGCGACAGCGAGGCATTAGTGCAGACGGGCTACTCATCCGCTCAGGGTCAGTGCACAGGGCAAGGAGGAGAGGGAGGAGAGGGTGGAAGAGAGGGAGAGATGGACTCTCTACAGCCCAACTTAGAGGGGGCAGACAGGGCCAGATCCTCTGAGGTGTGTGTGTGTGTGTGCTTGCGTGTGTGCACGCAGCGTATTCGTGCATATGTATGCCAGTTGTGTTGATGTATCTGTTCTCCACAGCTCTGCCGTAGAGGTCAACGAACAAGTACAAGTCTCCTCCGCGCTCACTTGCAGCTACAGATGAACACGCATCCTCTCTTTCACTGTCTCCCTACCCAACTCCCTCCACATCAAACAGCCATCAGAGCAACATATGTCAAACCTGGAGGGAGTTGGAGGGGAGGGGGACAGTGTGGTCCCTCTGGACTTGAGTGTACTAGGTCAGGGTGAGAAAAATGGAAAAATGCCCTACAGATTTGGAAAGATTGAATGTGTAAATGTTGCTCCTCTGCGTGTGTCCGGAGTCATAAACACTTCAAGGATGCTATAACATTGAGTCAAACACACGGACGTCTGATCCCCTAGAGGGAGCTCTATTCTGAGAGAAAAGACAGGCAAAAGAAATGCATGCATAATATTCAGCGTGTGTGTGTGTGTGTGTGTGTGAATATGAATGTGTGTGTGTTTGCATGCATAAGCAGAAATGGAATTTTTTTTTATCTCTCTCTCCTTTTCTCTGTCTCTCTCTCTCCTGACTTGAGCAGGTAATATTCCTCAGTGGTTTGAAAGGGCAAAAAAAAAAGAAAAAGAAACCCTTCCCAGATATCCCAAATTCCCAGCACTATGATTCCCCTCATTACAGATGGGAACGTCGAAGCCTTGTCCAAGTGCTCCCTGGTCTACTCTTAATTAACCGCTGCCTCTCCCCGGCGCCCCTAAATGGAGACGGAGAAGAGACGAGGCGCTCACTTTTCCTCAATCCTTCCACCTTTCCTTTTCCTCCGTTCCTCTGGGCTTCCCGCCTCTCCTGAGATCTCCAAAGTACTGACTCACTTAGAATCCGAGTAGCTTCCTTTTACTGCTGATGTGGACTTAAAAGGCGTTTTGCTCACTGTGACTGGAATACCAATTACTGTGTTTTTATTCTGTGTAACACTAATGTCAGACCTGTGCGCACTAGGCTTGATTTCTTCCATAGAGTCATGTGACTCACACTGCAAGATCAGCTTAATTTGCTCTAAATTAGCATCTTGGCATTAGTTTGTGCCATAATCATTTAGCAATTTTATATTCTCACTTAATGTTTTTATGAATGGCTGTTGTTAATATATGTTAATATGTTGTTAATCAACTAGAACTGTTTCATTTGTGATGTTGAAACATTTAAATAATCTTTTTGGACAGCTAATTAGTGAGCATGTCTTTTTTTTCTTCTTCATATAATTAGATTTCAATTTTAACCTTCAGACCAGGACTGCAGTTATTTTTTAAAGATATAATAAGATTTTTTTTTTGGACTTTTCAGGCTTTGTGTGACAGAGATAGCTGAAGCGGTTGAAAGAGAGAGAGATGACACACAGCAAAGGGCCACAGATTTAACCTCACTAAGCTAACTGGCGCCCCGGGACTGGAGTTATTGTAGCTGGACGTCTTGCTTACCTGGTACAAGTGAATAGGACTGTGGACCGGACACGCTGGCTCCTAACTCCGCCCCTGTACCCGGATTGGCCAAACTGTTCTTCATCTCGTCCAGTCCGCCAGTTAGCGAGGCCATGGCCGAGTAATCTGACGTCTGGGCAGAGGCAGGAAGTGAGGAGAGAACAAAACATGAGATTTTCTGTTAGGCACAACATGAATATACTGCACAGTGCTGTGATGTTGCTTACAGCTGTGAGCAATCTGTTTGTTCTATCCTGTTACATTTCCAACATGCTGCCCCTTCCTCAAAGCAAAGAGCAAGGAAGCTTTAGTATGAACACACACACTCACACACACACAGACATACAGAAACACACCTACAGCTGAGAGTTTATTGATCTGTTTACAAAGACAAGGATTTACTGTACAACCAGGTCCAACAGTCTATAACCACAGGATCAGCTCGCTCTTTCTCTTCAGCTCTCCTCTCTCAGCCTTACACACACACACACACACACACACACACACACACACACACATGCACATACATTGTACACACACACACACACATAGTGGCATCGCATAGACCATGGCTAACACAAAGCCTCTTGTCTCCCCAGATACCGACAACAATAAGAACTGTGATCATCTCAACACACGTACACAATCTCCCAGTGCTCTTTACGCGTGCACACACACACACACACACACACACACTCAAACTCTCTTGAGAATTTTATAAACGTAAGACCTTTGAAGCTCTGTGCAAGTAGAGGTCACAACAATACAGTAACTTACATGTCAATGGATATTATATACCATATCATAATGATATATTTTAACATTTGAAGGCTATACACCTAAAAGAAGTTAATTTTAATAGAATACACTGTCAAATATTTATAATTACAAGTTAAATAAAGTAAATCATATCTAATAATATATTTTATTTCTATACTCCTAGAACCAAATTATACTTTTTATTTTTTTCTGTGCCATAAACTACTAGTGTGCCACATATTTGAAAAAATGGCTAAATAAATGTAAATAAAATAAAAAATGTAGTCTTTTGGATCACCTGAGCTCATGTGGACCAAACTGTAAAGCAGCCTCTAAATGCAGACAGATAGATGGATAATAGAAACTGTCCCCTCACCTCTGACTGACCCTAACACCGAGCCATGACCCATCCATCCTCATCTCTCTGCCTGTGTGTGTGTGTGTGTGTGTGTGTGTGTGTGTGTGGTGATTTAGAGTGATGGCATTGATACTGATGACCAACTATATATA
This sequence comes from Collichthys lucidus, assembly GCA_004119915.2. Classification (NCBI taxonomy): domain Eukaryota; kingdom Metazoa; phylum Chordata; class Actinopteri; family Sciaenidae; genus Collichthys; species Collichthys lucidus. Next base: position 5,411,538 of record CM014080.1, read on the forward strand.
GATTAACCACTGATTCTCAGGGCTGTGACACTCATGATGGGTAAATGACCTGCCTGCTGACTATATGTGTGTGTGTGTGTGTGTGACCTTTCCTGGTAAAATAAACGTTATAGATTATAAATAAAAAATATTTCAAAATAAAGTTGTTTAAACACATATTTTCTTTAAATGCTACCGTACACCTCCTGAATCCTGAAGTTTTGTGGCGGCTTTGAAGACAACGTACACACACGGCTTCTAGCGGTGTGTCGTTCGTGAACGTATCGTTCAATTTGAACTAATGGGGATTAATGAGTAGTCTCAGTGAGTGATTCGTTTATTTTCATGCAGTACTTTCCATGCGCCGCATGGCAGCTGCATAAGTTCAGTCAGGACAGGAAACAGAAATGATTAAAGTAAAGTAGTAGAGTAAAGTAGAGTAAAGTTTTGTTCATTTAACACATGACACAGGCCTGTGTGACGAGCAGTACACACAGTGGTTTGTTCATACAGATCTTTCGTTCATTTGTCATGTTTACATCGCCCACAAGAGGGCTATAGCGCCGCACTAGTGAATGGACAAAATGAACGAAATGACTCAAAAGAGTTAGTTCAATTTACCGTCTGAGAGTAAGTGATCCGATTCATTAAAAAAGACTCTAACTTCCCAACACTAACGGCTTCGGTTAACGGGTCGTAAACGGTTGTCTATCCCGAGTTTCAGATGTTCTTGTTTGATTGGTTACTGTAGCTATCAATCAAAGGTCACCCGTGGTGATTGGCTGGTAATTTGCTGAAGGGGCGTGGACAAATAAAAAACAAAACACGGAAGAGAGAGAAGCGGAGCGGGAAAAATGCTAACTTTGAAACAGCTAGCATGCTAAATGTTTGTGTAAACAGAAGAAAACGGTTCCGGACAGTAACTAAACGGACATTGTTTGATTAACCACATTTAATTAGGGTGTGATAATTTCTGGGCTTACTTAAGATAAAGCTAAAATATCAGTGTGAACGCCATTTCTGCCCGGAAAGGACTGTTTGTGTTTCCTGTGAGGACTTCTTGACATCAGCTGCTGTTTGGTCTCATCCTTCATCTCTTCATAGGACTGATACTAAAACTGTGAGTTGGACTTTTTTGTGTAACTTGTTATTTAGTTTTGTTTGTTTTGTTTGTTTTGTTTTTGTCTGCTGTGCCTGCTTTACTTAGGGGACCTACAGGTACAGGTACAGGTACAGGTGTGTTGGACAGCCTATTTGAGTTGTGATATTTTGGTATTGCCAATAAAGTGCACATTTTTAACTATTTTATTTGAATTTGTTACGATATTTTGAAAGGCACGTCATTGATTTGATCATTTTGGTTAAGGGGAATTAGTTACCTGTTCTTGTAAATTTTCAAAATGAAAATTATTTGTACAACCTTTTATAAAAAACCCCCAAAACCACTCAGTTCCTTTTTATTGAAAATTAGGGATATAATGATGCATCGTGACACGATTTAAAAATCGGTACAAATGCGTGACGATTCGCACTGGTTGAGAGACAAAATGAGTCACGATTCTTCGCGAATGCGAGAGAAGTAGGATGTGTTCTTTTTTTACGTTATCTTAAAAAAAGTCACTGGTTGGTGATTCATTTGTCATGTTGATATTAGTTTATTAGCAGAGTATTAGGCCATAAGTTTCACCAGAAATGCAGCTCAGATTGTTTCAACTTTGACCTCTGTTGCCTCTGACCTTTTCAAAATGCAACCAATGAGATTGACACAAAATAAGCTATGGTGAAATGTGAATGGGCACATCGATACGTAAAGGCTGCATCCCGGCTAGTGGCGGGTGGTTGTTAACCGGCATGGTACTTTAATAAAATATTATATTCAGTGTAACTGACTGGTATTTCTGGCGTGGAATAGTGAGGGCAGCGATGTTTAATCGGCGAGTTGACTAGTCACGTACATCCTTAGTCAGTCACTGTGCGGTTTGTGTTGTTTAAACGCTTCAGTACGTACAGACTGTTGCTGGTTCAAGCTGAAATACTTCTTCAGCTTGCACATATTCATCTAGAGGCTTGGTTGGTGTTTAATTGCTCCTTCCCTAGTGTAGTATGTAAATGTTATCCACTTCCACATTGGCTACGACTTACTTTGTGTACAAACTGAGCTGAAAAAATGTCTCACTTCCACTCCTTTTTTTTCTGTGTTACTGCTGACCTGTGTGTGTGTGTGTGTGTGTGTGTGTGTGAGAGAGTGTGCGTGTACACTAATGACAGCAATCAGAATTTCCTTTAGGTGTTTGAGGTGAGAGTTTCGCACTGACCCTTTTAATACCTCTGCATCTGTGTGTGTGCAGTTGTAAGTGTAGGCGTGTGTTTGTGCTCACTGACCTCTTAAACACCCCTGTGCTCGTCAACACACAACACAACCACTGGACTGTGACCTGCCAAATAAGAGCTTACCCAGTACGCTACACACACACACACACACACACACACACACACACACACACACACACACACACACACACACACACACACACCTCTCTCTCTCTCTCTCTCTCTCTCTCTCTTTACACTTCAGACACATTTTTAAGCCCTTTTTTTCCTCACTTAACGCCCCCCCCCTCTCTCTTCCCCCTCACACACCACACCTGTAGTTTTTTTTTTTCTCCTCCTTACCCAATCTTACACACTATCCCTGCACCCCCTCCTCCCTCTCTTGGCCCCTCTCTGTCTTATTATAATGGTGTCTAATGTGTCCATGTATCCATGTAGATGGGGGGGCCGGGAAGCGGCAGCGGCAGTGAGGAAGGGGTCTGCCGTGGTAATTGGCCATGATGAAGTTTGGCCAGTGGGGTGACAGGCCCGCTAAGGAAGATGGATCATTCTCATTCGGCCCTGTAAATGTTGTCAATTCCACCGCTCATACAAGCGCCATCAGCCCTCATCAAAGAGGAGGGACGCAGCTGCCGCGCCGCGGAGAGGTTGGGGTTCGGAGGGGGGTTTGGTGGTGGTGAGGGAGTTGTACAGGGCAGGATGGAGGGTTAAAAGAAAAGGTGGCAGTGGGGGAGCTGTACCAGGGGCAGGAAGAAGGATGAGAGGTGAGAGACAGGATAGAAGAAACATAAAGAGAGATGGGAGCTATGTGGAAAAGTAGCATGGTTGTTTTGGGAAAGGATAAGGCCACGTTCAGACCGATATTAACAACTATGTGTTGGCACAAAGCTCGAGCATAAAAGTTAAAGCTGGTTCAACTTCTTTTCCCAAACTGTGCAACATCATCTTGCAAAACCAATCAGCTGCAAGTAAGTGCACAAATCCTGTCGGATTTCTTTGCAACTTCAGCGGCGTAATTGAACTCTTTATCTCACGAACACCGGAGCGATTGCCAGTGTGATAACCTTCGAGAGATGTAAACTCGCTCCCCGTGGTGTTACGAACTGCAATGCAGTGTTTTGGCATTTGATAAGCCTTCACACGGCGCATCGTGCCGTTTCAGTCCTGCAGTTTCTTTCTGATTTGTGTCATTTTGTAAGTTACTGACAAGCTTTTCAGACTCTTTAGCCTGAAATACGTGGCCAAAAAATGTAAAACAGTATGTCTGTGTTGATTACTTCCCTTTCAAAAAGTCTCAGAGCATCTTTATGAACAACAAACTGCTAAACTAACAAGTTAAAATAAATGACTTAATATCTGAATAGGCCTTTATTTTGACCGTATGTGGCTGCTTCTATTTCCTCTCTCTCACTCACTCCTCACTTACACACAGCAGGTCGGTCTACTGACTCAGATCTGAGAAGGTAATGGTTTGGTCCAAATTTCACATCAATAACAGATGAGCCCTAATCGGCCCTCTGACACACACACACACACACACAGAGAGTGAGAGGGAGAGACTGGCCTTGTTGGCTTGCGCGATTTGCATAATAGTATTTCCCGTTTTTCTCCATTCCCCAAATAGCTCCAGATTTCTCCATTTCTCTCTCTCCCTCCCTCCCTCCCTCTCTCTTCACATTGTCTTGTGTACTCCTGATGGAGAAAAAAAAGGCTTGACTCTAAACAAATACGATTCCCTCCGAGGCCCACAAACTGAGACAGGGATTGTAGGGAAGGAATTCATCTGTGCTCAAACTGAGCATGGCGGCAGCGCGGAGGGTATTCATTTCCCGACGAGCCAGATGCAGCTCAGCTCTGGGGAGAGGCTGTAAAAGTTCATACATTTTCAATGGAAAATTGGACTAACATTATTATTTTCTGAATGATTTATCAATTTAAATTTTGAAATGACATATTAGTGTATTGGTGGTCAGTGCCAGAGTATTGAAAGGATGTGGCTGTTTTTGTTTTCTTACGGTCAACAAATCTCATGATAAAACCAAAACCAACGTACTTTCTGTCTTGCAAGCCTTCAGTCTAAAGGCAAGGTAAATTTTAGAGGTGGTGCGATTGCATGCAAAGTCTAAAGATGATAAATGGGCACAAGTCGATGCAAATCCTGTGGATTATTGCAAATGGATGTGAAGACGTGTCTGTGTGAGCTCAAAGTCTTAGTTTAAGCTGAAAACGTATCTGTAACGTAAAATCCACATGTGTTTGGGTGACCCAACAAATGCTGCGCAAATGGTCCAGTGGTCGAATTCACGCAAATGACTTGAGACAAAACTCCAAACTCCTCAATGTGGCTTATTCCTCTGTGACATTGGTGTCTAAAAACGATTAAAACACAACAGTAAGCTCCACATTTGCACTGGGCGACACGTTGTAATGCACATGCGGGTTCATGCTGTGAAGTTGAGACAACGTGGAACTGCCAAAAACGTCTCAAACGTTCCTCAAACGTCCACTCGAGGCTGGCTCCATAAAACCCCATGTTCAAACGTCAAACTTCACAGCAGAAATAAACATGTTTACAGCCTGGTAGAAAATCTCTACAGCTAAGTTCCCTGTTCATGACAACTGTACTAAGGGTGAATCTTTTTTTAAACTTGTTTCAACCCACTTCAGCTCCGCAGACGATGCTCGTCTTTGTTGGTTTTCAGACTAGCTGGGAGGTGGAAGAAGCCAGTGCCGCATATTATAAGTCTAAGAAAAAAAAATCTGCATTCATCCGCGGCTAAAAATAGTCCCCAACAAATTCTCCAATTTTTCCAGTTTGAGTAACGTTTGCTCAAAAACTACAGTGCCCATTTGTTTTAGAAAGTTACGTCAAAAGAGATTTTATTCATTTAATATTTGACCTGTTTTCTGTCCGTAGGGACGAATAGGTTTGGGGTTGCGAGCTACAGATAGGCTTTGGGAGTCAGAAAGTATGGAGAGACTGACACTTGGTTTGGTCTTGGGTCTTATCCTCGATTAATGTTTTTGTCTTCCAGTTGAATAACACTATGTTTATAGGGCAGTTACATGCTGTATTATAAGTCTGTCAGCTTCTTCACCTCTGACCCCTCTACTTCCGTTAAAGCTCTTTGTATATCTCAGTGTAGCCAGACTGGTTGGTTTGTGCTGGGGTGGGCATTTGGACCCGGGGCAGCATAAATAGGTTGGTGGGGGGCTCCATCAGCCGTGATGATTTATCACCTGGGTAATAGGAAGTGATTGAAGGGAAATTCAAATGAACGCCCTCTGACAGACACACACATGAGCACACACACACAAATTAATAGTGGGACTTAATAGACTACAGGGAGAAGGGGAACAAGAGCAGGAGAGGGAGATGAGATAAAAGGATGGCTTGTTAGTGAGGAGAGATAAAGAAAAGGTCTGAAACAAACAGGATAGGAGAGTAACTGCTCGTGACAGATAAAATAAGAACGTGAGCAATTTCACTTTTTTTTTTTTAATCTATTCCAGCGGGATGATGGGAGAAGAAATAATGAATAAGGCTCGTGTTTCAGCGCAAGAAAGCCAAAAGATAACGAGGAGCTTGAAATAACCGCTGAAATTACAGTATATTAGTATACCATTATAATATACTGTTGGTACCCGACATCGAGCCAGACGCACCAACACTCAAACACACCCCCACCTGCTGCAGCAGCACCATCAACATCAACAGCAGGGCCAAGTTATATATCAGGCATCTTTTTAGGAATGTCAGTCACAACACGGCGTGACCCTCTTTGACCACAAACCTCACCAGCACCGCCTCACACACACACACACACACACACACACACACACACACACACACACACACACACACACACACACACACACACACACACACACACCTCAGCCCACATACCAGAGAGGCTGAGCTGTAGCTGTCAGTGTGTCAGTGTTGGAGGGTATGACTGTCAATCATTCCCTCTGGGAAATGCAGGCCGGGATAACGGGAGGGGTGGGGTGGTGTAAGGGGGTGGTGGTCGACTAGACAGGATGAGAGAAGGGAGCGGAGGTAGAGGGGCGGATAGTGCTGTAGATCTGTGTGTGTGTGTGTGTGTGTGTGTGTGTGTGCAGCTCTTTGTAATCACAATGAATCCAGTTTGACCCCAGTGCGACCTCCGGTTTAAAGCCCCCCCTTCTATCCACGACCCCAGTGGCTTGACCGGGCTCAGAGAGGACACTGACCTATGAATCATGGGTATTATAGTCTCGAGTCGTAGTCTATAGAGCTACCAGAGCCAATCCCTGTCGACCTCTCGCCCTGTGGCACTCCACTCCCCATGTCGGTCAGAGCGATGTGAATGAAACCGTGCCCTATAGGTCTAAGGCTGTAGCCTGTACGTGACTCCATATACTGCTACTCCTTTAGTGCGTGTTTGTCCTTTTGCCCTTGACATTGGATGAATAAATAAACCCGAAGTTGGGACATCTTGTCATTTTGAGATATTTCCCTAATTTGGAGCGGAGGGCTGAAGATTAGAGGACATCTGAGAAAAGGGCGAGAGAGAATACAAATGCTAGCCTGTTGTCGTTTTGTTATTCAGGTACTACTTACACCTGTCCATTCCACTCCCATTTACATTAACCGACTGCAGGGAAAGGGCGGCAGGTCAATTTAAGCCCACAGACACGCCCTTTCTGGCTTCTTTTTCCTTTCACACACAAACAACACACACATATGCAGCTCATTCCCAAGATGCATCAGCAATGCGGACAGCTCCATCGCTGCCGTTCCCACCCCCCGAGCAGCAGGAAGTGAGGTCATAACGAGAGCCGGGTCAATATGCTCATTAACTCCTGCATGGTGTCTAGATTATAGGAACATCAATATGCCAGGCCCGCCCACAGAAACTCACAGCAGTCAGTCAGACTGACAGAGAAACACAGTTTGATGTCGACATTTTTAGACCGCTCAGTAAAAAAACCCAACAACATTAAAGAAGCAGCATAAAATCAAGCAATGACTTAGTATTGGTTTCTTTGAGGTTGACATGGCATGGCAAGGCATAGCAGGCAGGACAGGCTTTAGCTGGAAGCAGAGGCAAGCGTTTCTATCTATCTAGCACCAAAGACACGAGAGAGCTGGTAAGTTGTCTTAGGTTTGAAGGTTTTCAGTCGTTCAGGTCATCTTTCTTCGAGATGGGTTGGGACTGGCGTGACAGATCTGTGAAAACGTCCGACCAATCTTCACGGGTCTACAACCAAAACCTTTTCCCACAACTCGCTCATCTAATTGCCCTTTACGATACCTAGTCCCTGAAACTGTCAATGAATGTCCATGGATGGGGTGCATGCTTGTCCAGGTGAGCAGCTTGGGCAGCTCATTCATGAACATTTTGACATTTTCTAGAATGTGCTAACAACCTGTCTATCTCTGGTTGTTTATATCCAAAATAAAGGCGTAAAAATGTCCATTAATATAATCTCACTACATGCTCTTCTTGCCTTTTTGTACTTTAGTTTTTTTTTTTAGCCCAGCGGTTTTCGAAGGGATGGCCAGGCTGTTACTTACTTTGGGCTGGCACAGAAATATGTCCTGTTGGCGTTGTGCCGAGATTAGGGCATTCAAACTTAATAGGAACAAGCACTAGATGTCATCAAAATGGAAATAACACCCCTCTCGAACAAACAACAAAAACAAGGAATAAGAACTATGGTAAGTGTTAGCAAAGCAGAGCAATGCAAGCGTTTGAAATCTGCTTATCAAACCTAGAACAGAGGGCTGCTTCCCCACCGCAGATGCACAGCTAAAAGGCATCCCCAAGGACCTGCAACATGTTGGCTATAGTCTATGTTGGCCTTGGCTGCCACTGGCTTCTCATTGTCTCTGCTAGTCTTGCCTTATCAGTTTATAATGGAAAGTTTCATCAGAGCACCCTACAGTCTCGTTGACCTTGACCCAACTCAGCCTGAGCCCAGAGCCTGCACGGTGCCACGCCCTTACCTTGCCAGAGTCAGGGCTCACATAGAGGTCAGAGCTGGATTGGATTGGACAGGGTGGCTGCCTGTCAAACAGGCGGTCCAATACCTCGATCTGCTGCGGCGAGAACAGCTCCCCTCTCATCTGCTTCCTGAGGAAGTCCCGCCCACTGTGGCCGTGCCCGTTGGCCAGCGGTGACTCCTGCAGACCTGCGGCGGACAAGACGGGAGAAAGGAGGTTGTAAATTGAGGATATTTAACGGAGGAATAAGAGGAAAGAGAAGAGGTTTAAAGACACAATGATGATGGAGGACCAAAGAGAGATAAAAAAAAAAAATCACTGAGGCTGATGTGGAGAGAGAAGTTGGAGCAGACTCTGGATTCAAATGAAAGGCAGTAAGCTGATTTAGGACTGAGTGACTTCATAGATTGCGGAGACTCAGAGAAAATGCTATACAAATGCAATCCATTACCAAGCATACGCTGTCTCTCCTTCTTGATCTCTCAAAAGTACACCCTCGCCTCTCATATATATATATATATATACACACACTTCTTGTCGTATCACACACACAGACACACAAATATATATTGCTGTGGTATCAGTATTAGACTGTGAGCTCTTGTATCCTGCAGTTATTGCAAGGCTGAGGGACTGAACGAGACAATTATAAGAACTCTGAAGAGTCGCGGCCCACAAATGATTAGAAAGAGAAAACGAGAGAAAAAAGATAAAGAGAAAAAGAGGATGAGGGTGAAAATCCCCCGCTATAGAGCCAATTCATCGCTCCGAACCGCTCCTGAGAGCCTATTTTAGTCCTGGGGGTCACTGTGTGTTTGGTGTGTGTGAAGTGTGAGTGTGTGTGTGTGTGTGTGTGTGTGTGTGTGTGTGTGTGTGTGTGTGTGTGTGTGTGTGTGTGTGTGTGTGTCCGGCAGCAAGGAGGGGGTGATATGACAGGCAGGTGGAGATGGGGAAGGGGCTTCAAATATATATATTTTTCCATTTGAACAGAAAATACAGATCCATTTGTGCCAGACTGTGATCCTGAGGAAAAAACAAGGAGAGCTGTAGCAAGAAGAAAGTTAACAAGCTCGAGCTGCGGAGTATTTGAACACATTTAGCATAAAAGCTAATTAACAGTAGTTAAATAGTTAAAGAGAAGTCACACAGGTTCTTCTTCCCTGTCAAAGGCTGACACCTACATTACCAACAATCCAACTAAGTGTCAACCTGTGGCTGTGAAGTGAAGCCAATGCAGAAGTGCCAAAAACTGCAACTGCAGTTCCTCAAACATCCACTTGAGGCTGGCTCCAGAAGTGAGTCAGTCTCCATAAGTCCCCATGTTTCACAGCAGAGATAAACATGTTTACAGCCTGGTACAAAAAACTGTTTTGTCTCTGTAGCTAATTTAAATGACAACTGTACTGAGGGTGAATTTATATACAACTCACCTGTTCACATTATATTAAGGCTTAAAGTTATGCAGGATTAAGAGCGTGGACGCTTTGATTGACAGGTAGAGAAACCAGATGGCATTCAGCGTAGGTCTAGCCTGGAGGCCGACAAGGGGCAGGACTGCCAATATGACGGCGTTCAGAAAACCTATGGGGGACCTCACGGATACGACGTCCAGTCTTTTAGACTGTCATTGACCCTAACTGACTTTGACTCATGTGACATCATTTGAGGACATTTATGAGACTTCATGCAGTGAAGCTGCAGGTCTTTAACTCTCCAAGACCTGAAAACTAAGTTTCCCCTTTAGCCAAGTGTTTCAGCTGCCTAATTCTAATCCACAATCGTTCCCAAACTAAACATACTGGAGCTTTATAAACGTAATCCCGATGTAAACAACCTAACATTTCAGCCAGATTACCCAAACCCTTCATTGCTGTATGTTACTGCACAACTACGGCAAGTTATGGGTCAAGGTTGAAAGACGTTTAAATGGTAGATTATCTTATTCACCCACACACTAATCTGCAATTCCTTGTCGGTATAATACCACTAAACCTGGCTGCAAACTGTATTTTTCCAGTGTGAGTAGTAACCTCTTGTATCTGATGTTTCTGTGTCGAAAAACTTAATAAAAAGATAAAGCCAGACCTGGCACACGGAGTGCTTTTCAGTTCATTTCAAAGACTTCTAGTAAACCTCAAATCACGAGGCAGAATCTCGCCCTCGCACAGCACGCCGCATAACTCACAAAAACCTGGCTACACCTTTTCAGTACACAAAACCTCTTTCACCCACTCTCTCTCACAAACACACAGCTCGATCATAATCTCTCTTTCTCTACTAGAATCACACACACACACACACTCATATACAGATGCTGGGAGCAGTGTGAGTGTATGGTCTGGGGGTCTCTGGTGACAGACCAATCAGGTGGGAGATAAAGCCCGTATGATGCTTTAGCCTGGTAACCTACGGCGACCCATTTAATCCCACCGGCCAGTCCCCATGATGGAATTCAATTGATCAATCATGTAGCTCTGATGGCACCATTTCAGCCAGCTTATTGCTTTCTGCTTTCTCTGTGTCACACACACACACTCGCAAACACACACTCGCAAATACACACTCAAAGACTGACCCACGACAGAGCACCCCACAAAGAACCAGAGAAAGACGGAGAAGGAAGGAGGCGACCGAACCTACTGTAATCAAGCAGTAAGAATAATATTTATGATAATTAATGTATGAGTGTGTGGGTGGGTGTGTGTGTGTCTCAGGGTGGATGTGGATGTGGGTGTGGGTGGGTAGCTTGATATCCGGCTGGTCTCATTGTATCCATGGATGGGTAAAGAAACTCATTGCCGTGACGGGTTAAATCCTATTCACTGTCGGATACACACACACACACACACACACACACACACACACACACACACACACACACACACACAGCTGCCTCTATCTCTGTGAGTCAGTCTCAGAAGGGAAGCGCTTCTCTTCCCTCTTTTTCAGAGCAGAACAAAACAAACAATGAGCCCTTATTGTTCTCTTCTTTCTGCCTTTTTCCTCTCTCTTCCACCTCCTCTGTCTCTCTCTCTCTCTCTCTCTCTCTCTCTCTCTCTCTCTCTCTCTCTCTCTCTCTCTCTCTCTCTCTCTCTCTCTCTCTCTCTCTCTCTCTCCATCACCAGCTCCATCTGACTTTACCGTTGCCGTTTATTGGACAACCTGGGAACAGTTGAATTATTAAATCCAAATACCTTTGAGAGTTGTCACCTGTGTGTGTGTGTGTGTGTGTGTGTGTGTGTGTGTTGTGTGTGTGTGTGTGTGTGTGTGTGTGTGTGTGTGTGTGTGTGTCGCCGCCGCATGCTTTGTGTGTGTCTGTCTGCGGGGGGTAGGACAGCGCCGGCGTGCATCTTTTTGCACTTGACATAGATTATCATACTGATAGGACAAGGGTCATAAGTCTGACCTCACAGCCCCGGCTTCTTGTGCCCCATCTAAACTCCAGAGATCAAAGTTTTTTTAGGGGGTAGAAGCACGGAGAGTAACTCGGGGTGAAGGGCGGAGCTCGCCTCCCTCTCTCTCCTCCATCCTGCATCTTTTGCTTGCTCCCAGCGTCTTTTATCTGGTAAGCTGCTGCATGTCACAGTGGATGCACAAGGGGGTGAGAGGTCATCTTGGCGTTCTGAGTAAAACGCCAGCGCTGATATTTTGATACTTCGTGCAAAACAAAGACTTTTTCACAACCAAACAAAATATTTCTTCAAGTGCACTGAGAATAATTTGCACGCAAGTTTAGAAAAAAAAACTGAACAGGTCCACCTGTTCATGTTGGATACACACATGTGCACACACACACACACACACACACACACACACACACACACCCTCTGTGTATAAGAGAATAGGTTAAGATACAATAGTCCCCTTTTGGCCCCACAAGTCAAGTTCTTCCATTCACTCCCATTCATCTACTTTTTGCCCCCGGTCACCCCCCACTTCCCCTTGCTTTGGCTGGGGGCACAGGTCACCACAGGGCTTTACCCCCCCCACACACACACTCAATCCTTCTGCCGACACACACACATGCACACACACACACACACACACACGCCTCCCGCCTTCCTGTGTTCCCATCACTCGCACAGCTGCCATTTCTTTTCCTAAATGAAAGGTTTCCTGGACACATGTTTCACATCTACATACATGATATGATCAAATCATTCTGATCAATTTCACGCAACAAAAACACTTCTTAGGCTTGCTCAAGGGCACTACAGCGGCGGGGTCAGTGACTTGAACCCGGGTCCCCCCTTTTGACCCATAAATCCGAAGCTTCGTCTAAGAAGATACAATATTCTAAACCTGAATGGATTGGCAAGCGTTTAATCCACTTTCAGCCCGTAAGAGGAAACAGTGGCACTGAGCGCCGACATTTCGACTCACTGTATCATAGCGAGAAACACAGGGATGGCAGCAAAAACACTAACAATAGCTCAGTTTTATTGATGCACTATATGATGGTCACTAAAGAGGAAATACAAAATTGTGACAGATATCACAGAAGAATGACCTCATGACCCGACCGAAGGCTTTCACGCTGAAACGTACGGAAGACGACGCTGCCACAAATTTGCATGTGTTATACGAGCATAATTTATATATTATTAAAATGTGAAACTCTCATATCGCTCGTTTACATGACTTGATCAAGTTCGGTTTCACACTGAGGGTCGAGACATGGCGAGATTCTGTTGTCACCGAGCACAGTAGATGATATTGTGATCAGTATGCGTATGATAAGAAGGATTTTAAGATGCACAGGAGGAAAAAATCAGCCCGACCCGCTGAAGGTAGAGTTGTTTCTCATTGATCAGTTGAGAAACGAGATCAACGTTTTAATGTGATACAGATACATTTGGTGTGGCAGCAATATGCGTCCGTAGAAACACAGCAGTGTGTTGGTTCAAATTAAAATCGGGCATGAGGTGATTTCTTTTTTCCTGAATTTGTTTTGGGGACAAAAAAACATTTTATTAGGCTGATAAATGCTCTTCTTCGATATTCAGATAGTCGAGGTTTGAACCTTGTCTGATGCACGTAACCGTCTCAGTACTACTGAATACTGTAAGAGATAGATACGACAAAGTCAGCGTAACAAGGCAGCGTGATTGTGGCCTTGTGTGGTTGACTTGTGTATGTTTATGTCTTTTTTTTTTTCCTTCTGTGTACAAATGTTCGTACCGACAAGCATATGGGTGTGTGTGTGAAGCTTGCATTATTGTGTATCTGTGTCTGTCCATGTCAGTGCATGCTGTTCCAACTGTCGCCCCTCGCTGTGTGCGTGTGTCATTATCCAGCGGGGGCTGCTCTAATGGAAGCTGTGATTAGCAATGCTGTTAATTAGACCACAGAGCCAACCGCGCAGACCTCTGCCACGGAAACGCCGCAGATAAACTGTGAACGCCGAGCGACGACAACAACAACGCCCGAGCGACGCTGTCTGGGCGTGATGCAATATTTCTAATATAAATCATGAAACACGACGTCCAGTCATAGTGAAACGAGAAGACAGACCGCACATGTAGCACACGGTGTAGCACATACAGAACAAAGTGAAACAATAACGCCGCTAATTAGATTACAGAGCCTCGACGTGAACTACAACCACAGAGACAGCAGAGCGCACATAGTCGTGTAATTATACGTGACTCATGTTATTCTTGTCAATGAAATACGGCTTTATTAGAAAAGTAGAGTTGTTTATAACCGCAAAAGCAAAAGGTGTAACTAATAACATTAACACCTTAATGGAATGGAGCCATCTTTATTGTTTTACTTTTAAGTTATTATTTACACCTGTGATTTGTTTCGACCTATAAAAAGTCACAACATCTGCTGTCGAAAGGACAACTGAAGGTCAGCATGGACTTTTTTTTTTTTTTTTTGACTAGGGTCAACGCAGGTGTTTCCAATGATACTAATTAAGGTTCCATTCTGTTTGACCTGAATGGAATGGAACCTTAATTAGTATCATTGGAAACACCTGTGTTCCTCTACTGCTTCATGTCAAAGTGGCTGCTGCCAAAAAGGTTGTTTTGTCAGGGCTGAACTTGAACTGAATTCCTGGAAAATCTGCAAAAGTTCTGTTACACAAATTATGATAAATAGATTGTGGCGCTAATTCTGGAGTCGGGTGCAACAAGATAGTGTTAGACGATGCTGAACAGAAATGTGGCATTTGTGTTTGTTTCATGTAGCTGACTTATGGATTTGTCGGAATAGGAAGCTTTAACGCAACAGAGGCCGCTATAGTGAACTTTACATCCAAACTGCGTGCAGATTTGAACCGAATTCACTTCTGTTACCGAGTATTAGAAGATAAGAGCAGCTGGTTCTCGAGTCAGGTGCCGTTGTAGAAGAAGAAGAGAGTGCAACGAGATGATGTAAGTCCAAGAGAAATGTGGAAAACGTGATGGAAATGTGACATTTATGTTTGTTTCACGTGTGATGGTTTTTGTTCTTGCGCAATATTTTGAAACAAATGGGTCCCGTGCTTCGTGCACGTCACGATTTATCAGCTGTTTTTAATCGATAAACTTTTTCTCCTCAGCCAAGCTCAAAAAACTTTTTTGCAATATTTAGACTTTCTGTCAAATCTGCTGCGTTTTCACTTTTTTTTCAGATTGCAAACTCAAACAATTAACGAGGGACAGATGCTGTTAAGTTGACGAACGGGTAAACGTGGATATAAACAAACTATCAGCCTCACTCGCGTGGAGAAAGCAGAGGTCTCTAGACCAAATGTCATTGTTATTCACCTGTACTGTGTGTGTGCGTGTGTGTGTGTGTCAGGTCTAAAGTCTTTGTGCTCTGGTGATGGGTAAGTGGGCCGTATCCGAGCATATCAGGATGCTCAAGGTGCACCTGGGATTCATCCTGGAACCTGCTGGAATGTTTTGGAAATTCATCAGCGGTGGGAAAGGGACGGCATACTGTACCCGTGTGTGTGTGCGTGTGTGTGTGTGTGTGTGTGTGTTAAAGAGAGAGAGAGAGAGAGAGAGAGAGCGAGAAATAGCCCCCAGTGGCGTTCTGTCACCCCCCCTCGCTCCGACATCTGGTCCTGTCTCATTTACCGCAGGAGACTGTCTGTGTGATGGCTTTTTAATGCTGCTGACACCGCCACACACACACACACACACACCTTCATACACAAATATATACATACAGCACGTATGAGAACCCCCTAATGTGCACACACCCACAAGTTCACACCTCTATTAACATGCATGCAACATTGATCCAGTGTGACGGCGCCTATGATCAATAGTGCATGAATAAACTGACTCCAGTGAAGCTCTGTTAGTAAACAAAATGTGGTTTCTCAATGAAGATGTTTGGTTAAGAACTCCCATACTGCACACACACACACACACACACACACACCACACACACACACGCTCTCACACACACACGCTCTCACACACACATCTGTCATTGATCCTCCTGTGCTGAGTTCTTTCCATCTGGGCTTTCCATGCTGGAAGGCTAAGGAGGGGGTCCTGAAGCTGTCCATCATCATATAATGTGTTTATGTGTGCAAATAAAAATGCCATTACCACCAAGAAATACAGTGACGCAGGTAAAACACACACACACACACACACACATATTCTTTACTCACCTTCATCCCTCTTCCTCTTGCCGACATCAGCAGCTGAGCTGATACCCAGAATGCCGCTGATGGAGTACGAGGAGCCGGCCGAGTCGCTGGTCACCGCCGACACTTGCGTGGCAGCCACGGACGTTGCTGCAGACACACCAAGGAGACGAGAGTCAAACATTTATTTATTTTTTCTTGTGAGTAGTGTGCATGCTTGAGTGTTTTCACAGTTTATCCACTTATAAGGTCACAGAGGGAGGCCACAGCTGTTCACACTCACACCTACGGACAATTTCGAGTCGCTCAATTAACCTCCTTGTCTTTGGACTGTGAGGAGGAAGCTGGAGCACGGTGGAGAACATGAACCCAGAACTGCACCACCACGCTGTCCCACACTTCAAACACTAAAGGTGACACTTAAAATCTGAAATTTAAATGAAACCTTTTGCTGCCACATTGCACTTATTTTGAACACTATCTTCTTCACTTAATCCCTATTAGAATAAGCGCAAGCCTCCAAATAAACCTGACTGTAACAATCAGCTGTGAGCTTTCCAGGTCGAGGAGACATTCACATATAAAGACATGTAAAGTATCTTGTTTGGTGCTCACACAGTCCACAGCCCAATATTACTGTGTGTTTTCCACTGCCATCTTAAAGAATGGCTCCATCCTACAATGAAACACGACCAGAACGTCGTAGCGTGTTTCCACATAAGCGACGTCACATGCTGTGACTGAACTCGAGAACTCGAGCGAAAGGACACGGCGGAAACCGTTGAACCGGAAATATATCTACCCACACGAAATGAGTCGTGTCGAATGTTTTTGCTGAGTCACACCTACATACGATGTCGAGATCTTTCACACAGATTCTCTTCTATTTTCTGAACTTCTCTCAGCCACACACACCAAATTGAACCTTATTTTTTTTCTTGTGTTAAAGGACGGGAGTCTGTCTGTGTTTTGCTCCTCAGTGTCTTTCCCTCTAATCTTCCCCCTGGAGGAGACAAGTTCCTCGCTGGGCGACACAGCGACATACTTGTCACCGCTTCACTGACACACACACACACACACACTGCAACCTCCTGACACACACAAACACACACACACACACACCAAGACATACAGTCACTGATTCCTTGGTCCCTTATCTGTGCCCCTGTAAGCGGTCGTGCAGGTTGAGTGACAGTATGGTATCCCATGATGGGACAGAAAGGTGTGGAGACAGACATCCTAATCCTCTCTCCCAGCAGACCCCACAAACACAGAAAGACAAGAAAAGGGTAAAAAAAAAAGATAAAGCAGACGATCAAAGTCCCTTCCAGCCGTTACTCGTTCGCTAACGACACGGAGATATAATGAATGCATATCCCTCCTTTTCCCATCACTTGATTTAGCACTTCAATTATCTGATTTTCCTTTCTCTTTCTTTTCTCTCTCTCTCTCTCTTTTTTTTATCAGAACGTAACGCTTTTATTCTGCAAATCCAAATGTTCAATTTTCCGCCTGGGAGTGGGACCCATTTATCTGTGTAATCTGTGAGCGTGCTGTGTGTGTGTGTGTGTGTGTCGGGCTGCATCAAGGTGTGCGTGTGTGTGTGTCTTCTAAATGTGTGTAAAAAGGCAGGAGTCAGGGAGCAGTGTGTGTGAAATTAATTTAGATTAATAGACAATGTGCGATTATGAAGATATGAGAGACACCGAAACACAATCCACTGCAGGGCAAAGTGAGAGAGAGGGAGAGAGATGAGGCTCTCATATTTATTTGTACTGCGAGATTCATCGGATAAAAGGAAATAATGTTTCAGTCATAGCTGTAATAGATATATTGCTTCAGTCTGTAACGTGATTAAAAAAACTAAAGCCGAAGCCGTGTTCATGTGTAGAGAGGGAGGGAGAGTTTATTTAGTTTGAATGTAACTTTAATACAGAATCACGAGGAACCTTCAGATTTGAATTCTGATCTGAATTGGTATCTCTTTATAATTTTAAATCACTTGCATTTCTTTGTCTATTTACTCAGACGTTGTTCTTTCCACTAGTGTCAAAGCTGTGTCCCCGTTCTTTGTGATCGTTTGCTTTAGGAATAGACACTGTGTGAATGTTGGTACAGTAAAATCTGTAATAACTCAAGACCTGCTTTAATATTTCACTTGATTATATGATTCACTGCTAGAATTTGTGAGCATCAATACTCTCCATTAGCAGATATTTCAGTGCTTATTAAAACTTTTTTATTGGCACGAAGTCATCAAAACAGATGGGACTGATTGTTGTGACGCTTCTGAAATGAAAGTTTGTGATATGAGCTTTATGTTTAGGGTGACGTGTCACATTCATGTCACATAATGTTGCCAGTGTGCCTGCTGAGGTGTGTTTGTGTGTCTTAAACATTCATAAATCATCACGTGTGTCGTCCTGCCAAAGGTTTTTGAATTTAAATGTGTCCCAGTGGGCTTTGGGTTCAAGACGTCGACTGTGTAATTGCATTGTACCGGTACCGTACCGTAACCGTCCTAGAGACAGGTTTCAATGGGTTGTTTATTTTGTTTCATAGCCTTTTTTCAATTTAAAAACTAAGGTTTTATTTGTTTTTAATGCAGACTAACCGTCACATGACCAGAATTTAGTTTAGTTAAGCCTGTTTCTGAGAGAGAACCAACATAGATTCAGAGGAACTGAACCAATAATAACCTTAATATGATCCAACATGGTGATTTATTTGATTTAACTTTGCTGCGAAGCATGTTTATTGCTCCAAACTTCCCTTTCAAGCACCTGTTACTTTACTGGTCACACGCCATAGTGAAGTAACAGGTTCTTGAAAACCATGACTTAAACTCTCACTAATCTGAATGTTCTCATGAAGCAGAATGGATGAAAAAACCTTAACTCACTTTGATCTCTTCATTTTTGTGACATCTTCATTAAAGCGTTCGACCACAGACACACAAACATTTCACACCGTGTTTTCTCTCTGTACGTTAAGGTCCAGAATTTCAATTCGTTCCGTCGTTCCACACGTGCGGGGGGCTCCAGCCACTCCTGAGAGACTCGCACCAAAACGTCTCTGCTGTAAAATTTGCTTTGACAGTTGGAAACGGGGATTTTTTTTTTTTTCATCTTCAGAGCAGGGACCTACCTAAGTTGTGAGCCGACACTGAGCCCGTTTGGCCGGGCGGCTGCTGAACCTTTGTCCGAATGATCCTGCAGCAGGAGAGAGGAGATATTAGTGTGTGTGTGTGTGTGTGTGTGTGTGTGTGTGTGTGTGTGTGAGGGGATGAGTGACAGAGGGAACATGACCATCGTGGGAGCAAAACTGTGTGTGTGTGTGTGTGTGTGTGTGTGTGTGTGTGTGTGTGTGTGTGTGTGTGTGTGTGTGTGTGTGTGTGTGTGTGTGTGTGTGTGTGTGTGTGTGTGTGTGTGTGTGTGAAGTGGCTGAGGCAGGCTGACATGGCAGAGGGGCCTCACACTTCCTGCTTGGCTGCTCATGCAAGCCCTTTTCTTCCTCTTTCTTTTCCTCTCCTCCTCCTTTTTTCCTCTCCTGCTCCTGTCCTCCTCACCTCCTTTCCTTCCCTTTCCCCCCTCCTTTCTCTCTCTCCCTTTTCCTTTTGTGTCTGTTTTTTCTTTCCGTACCCTCGCACACCTTCCTTCCCTTTTGTCCGCCTCCTTTGCTCACTCCTTCTCTCTCTTATTTCACCATCCCTCCCTTTTCTCTGCCTCTATGCTCAGGGGAAAGGGTTGTCATTGTACCATCGTGTTGAACCACTGAGCTGCAGCCACTTCATACATATGGAGACCGGGGGGCCTCTTTGCCATTCTCTTTTCCACCCCCAGACACACACACACATAAAACACACGATATTATATTGCTATGCTCTCTACCTTCACTCGGTACCTGTTGCTATAAGTTGATACTCGAACACACACACACATATCACACAGACTGTAGTACCTGTTGATGGAGCTGACGCTGGGGACGCTGTCGTTGTCGCACACTCTCTCGGCCAGGAGCCTGTCCCGGATCTCCCAGGCAAACATGGTGGGGTTTTGGCGTTTGTAATCGGCGATCTTGTCGACCACTTTGGGAGTAGCAACCTTTGGTTTGGATCCCCCGATTACCCCGGGGCGGATACTGCCCGTTTCATAGTACCTGCCAATCAAAGCACAGAGGATAGCCGGCGTTGGTCATGAGGGGGGAGACGTATGAAGGTTGTACTGCGGTATATTTTAAGAGGGAGAGTTTAATCTTTTAAATTTGACACCTGAGACACCTTTTTATTTGTTTGCTTATGCCTCTATCTTCCAGCTGAAATCACATCAGGATGGATGGGGCCACGAAATTGATTTATTCTGCTTCATTGCTGGACTCCAAAGAACAGACCGACGAGTAAAGAAACACCTTTCTGTTGTCGTACCGGCTCTTTGGGTTCACCCCTCGCTGTGGTTATTTAGACATTGTTCCACTCAGTCACTACTCTTTCCCCTGCTGGCTCCCCAGTAGAGAAACGACCTTACCACTACGCTTCCCGTCCCTCTGGCCTGTCCCTCTATTTGCACCTGATTTTGATAAAAGCCGATCCTCCTGTCCTTAAAGGACATTAGGTCCTGTTTTAAGTCCTGAAATAATACTCACCCATTAAGATTAAAGGAGGATGCAAATTCACGGTCCTTCATCTGACACTGAGTCTGATTCAGTCAAATCAACCTGTGCTTTAAGTTTATATAGGAAACATTTCACAGTGAAAAGACTCAGACTAACTTCTAACTCCATTCTTCTTCGAACTATCCCCTTATCCACACAGCTTCTGTTCTAATTAACTGAGAATTAATAACACTAATGATCACTATCTCTTCATGTCGTGTAATAATAATCGTCTCTAATGCTTAAAACGAGGTGAAGATAGAAACTTTGTTTTCTGCTTTGATTGTTTGAATCGATGGAGTAAACTGAATTTTAGGCGATTATAAATTGTGTGTTTGTTTTTTAGCTCTGTTTGGTCTCATTAGTGTTGTTGTCTGTTTATAATAATTTGTCTGTTGTTTTAGTTCTATTCAAAGTCTTTGTCCAGCCGAACGTCTTGTGTTAAACCTCACAGGGTCTTCATCAGCTGTCTTTCTTGTTATCCACCTTGCTGCTGTGACAAATTTCTGTTCACGTCCGGTATTACACAGAACATATTGTCACTGTGTCTCAGCCGTCGTAGCTGACGTCAAAATATTAACATCGCGACAATAACGACATCTCTCAGCAGGTTAAAGGCTCCGAACACGTGACACCGACCTCGTGGCTCTTCTCGGCGGGAGTCGTCTGATTAAATTCAGGTGAAATAAATAGTCGTTCGTGGTGTCACAGCTGTCACAGCGTCAGCTAAACGATACAACGTGACACCCCCCCTCCCAAAAAAAAAAATATATATTCGACATGTCTTGAGTCGTGCTGGCTTTTTGTTTCGTCTTCACATTGTGACACAGAGGTAAGAAGACGGTGGCACTGACACACACAGTCACAGATTCAGGCGTTTCGTGTCCACCATGGCTATTTCATGAATGTATTTGCATGCAGAAGGGGCATGGGTGTGTGTGTGTGTGTGTGTGTGTGTGTGGTGGCAGGGGGTGGGAGGACAGCAAATGTGCTACACAGTTTGCAGAAAAAAGAGGGAGGGGGTGCTGTGTGTGGATGCAAGCTGTCAGTCAGTCTTAAACCTGCTGCTCTCTCTCTCTCTCTCTCTCTCTCTCTCTCTCTCTCTCTCTCTCTCTCTCTCTCTCTCTCTCTCTCTCTCTCTCTCTCTCTCTCCACCGCTGTACGGTAGAGTAATCCTTTCCGTGAAGATGTGTGTTCCTATAAATGTGCGTTTTCCTTGTCTTTCGTTGTGTGTGTGTGTGTGCGTGCAGGGAAATTGTGGGTGTGTTTCTGACTATTCACAGCTGGAGTATAAACACAGCTAGAAGGAAAAAAACAATCTATTTCCAAATGGAAAACTATTTAAATTATTCACAGCTAAATCATTGGTGAATAAACGAGCATGGTTATTGATATCCGCACAACGATGAGCCAACTCACACACTCTCTCTCTCACACACACACACACACACACACACACACACACACACACACACACACACACACACACACACACACACTCAGACACAGAGTGGTGGAGTTGGTGTTTTTGTTCTGCTGGCACCGGAGAGACAGAGAGGAGAGGATAAAACAACCCTCCCTCCTTCCATCCCTCGATCCCCTCTCCTCCTCCTCCTCCTCTCCCCCCACTCACGGTAACGCTTCAGTGAGTTGAACGGCCAGGACAAGGGGGAGAGAGAGAGAGAGAGAGAGAGGAGGGGAGAGTGAGAGAGATAGAAAGAGAGAGAAAGAGAGGCGAGGGAGAACAATGAGCAACACATTTTTTTGATATAGCTGAGGGTCGCTGTAGCTAATCCTTCCCCTCCGTCCCCTCGAATGGTCTCTCTGTCTCTCATTTCTTTTTTCCCTCTCCCCCCTGCACTCTTCTCCTTCTTTAACACGCCTTTCCCCCCTTTTTGATTGTATTCCCTGTTCTTGTCTTTCTCCCATTCTCCATCGCTCCTCTGTCTTCTTCTTCTTCTTCTTTTTTTTTGTGGGTGCAGAAATATGGTGCCACTTTCATTTTGATGCTAATTCCAAAAAAGTGATGAATCTTTTCCCTTTTGTCCCCTTTTCTTCTCTGGGGGACGGAACGAGCAGGGATTTACTCTTGAATTTAGCTTTGAAAAGGCAGAGAGAGAGAGAGAAAGAGGGGGGGCGCGAGGAGAGACAAATATTGAGAGGGGTTTGGACGGGAAATATAGGATACAGAGAGAGAGGAGGGGAGGAGGAAGGTAAAAAGAGAGGAGAGAAATAAGAGGCGAGCAGTCGGTGCTGGAAAAATGCAGCTTGTGCATGCTGCAGGAACAGAAGAGGCAGCAGAATGGACACTAAATGAGTCGGCGTGACCTCACAGGACACTTCAGTTCAGCCAACACTGAACGTCTCCTGATAACAAAAAATATGTTCAGCTGTCCTGTTTCCACAAAGGACGGGAGTCAAAGAAGCGGCCTTAGCCGACTGTGACAGGTCGCACAACCTCGCAGGCTGTCGGCACAACAAATATTTCCTCTGTGACTTGTCACCGTGCCGGTCGTAGGTGCTGAGCTGTCTTTTTTTTTTTTACCTGCCCAGTATCTTGCTGACACATCCGTGACTGACTCGTAACTGACGCGAGATGTCGCAGGGCCGAACCCCTTGGTGGGCGAGTTCTACTATCCGCTGTCGCACTACGTCTGGGAGGGGCCTGCCGTTCACGAACACACCTCCGAGCTGGTTGACTCCGCCATGTCCTACTGAGAGAGAGTAAGAGAGAGGAATGAATCAAAAAGGAAGTCAAGGATGAGTGAGAAAGAGAGGAATGAACCACTAAAGAAATGTAATTAGGTTATAGGCAACGAAATGAAAGAAACTGTAAGAAAAAGTATGCAGTTGTCAACAAATAAATGATAAAAAACTTCTTAATCATTAATGTCCAAAGCTGAAATAATCAGATAATCTTCTCTTACATAAATTAAAAGTATATTTTTTGAAAAGGAGAAGTTTTCAGGAGGGAGTCACCATTGCTGCCCACTGGACTGGACTTGAAATACTCGAACAAGCTGCTCAGTTTATCAGTAATGTTTAACATCATCAGGAGCTACCTGTTGGATGGATTTCTCTTGTATATGAGAGACAAAAGTCAACTGCTCACGAAGGCTTCAACAGTGAAACACCTGGCAAAGCTAAGCCTGTCCCAACACTGAAGACATTCACTGTATATACAAGAAATCTGAATTTGTATGTGTGTATATATAGAGAGAGGTATAGACTCCAGCACACTCTCTAAACTATCTCATACATACATCTCACTTCTCTGGCTGGCTCAGCACATTACTTCCAGTTGGACTGTTCCAAAGTGCAAACTTTGCCCTATTTTCACCCAGTGGCAGAGAAAGCCAAGATCTTAAGTAAATGAAGGGATTTCAATTAATTATTGACCAAGGCCCGGCCCTGAAAGATAGCACTAATATTCCCCCCGAGGGATGAAAGCATAAGAGGAAATGTATGAACGAGACCAAGAGCGGTATACAGGAAAAATAGAAGAGTAGAACAGAGGCTGAACTTCGTTATAATCCTTTGCTCGTCCACGACTGCAACCATGAGACAGAAGACAAAACCTTAGCTGTTGATTCAAACGTCCACTCCTGATAGATTTTACACGGCAGCAGCAAAGGAGCAGGACAACAATAAAAGTGTGGCACGAAGATTTGCAAGGATGTGTTTGCATCTAGTCAGAAAACATCACAAGATGTCGCAAGGTGACGTCTTTTTAAAATCACTCGTTTTGTCTGAGCCACAGCCCCCAAAAAAAACACAAAACAAGAACAACCAACAGTCTCATTAGAGGAGCTGGAACTCGTTTGCTTATTGCCAATTAACTTTCTCAGCTGACTGATGGATTAAGAGACCGACTGTCTCCGCTCTAAAAGCAGAACCACAGGTCACGTCTCTGCAAACTCCTGCTGTGTTATAAAGCTCCAGCCAGCCGAGCCGGGTCAGAAGGCACGTCTTAACAACGTTACACCGCTGTATCAGGGATACAGTATGCAGGAGTGATGGAGTACGAAGGAGAACACACACTTTCTCTCCAACAGTGTGTGTGTGTATACTGTATGTTTGTATCTAACCAAAGGCAGAGTATAAATCAACCAGATTTTTTTTTTCCACCACATAATCCACTGGCTTTTGTATTACCATAGTGATTACGTCTTTAGGGGAAACGCACACATGCACACACACTCAGACACACACACACTAATCCTAGCTGTGGGGGTAATAGATTTTAAACACATTACCCCAGCAGGGATACCCCCTTAAACACAAAGCTGTCCCCTGAACCTGTCCCCCCTGTCCCGCTCTTCCCTCCATTCAGCATAGAATAAACACACATCTCCTCCAGCTGCAAATATAAACAGATCCACACACAGAGGATGAAAAACATAAAAATGTAAAAGTCAAACAAAAAGCTATTTCCAACAGCTGATGCGGACGGTCACTCTCTTCCTCACTACTTTATCCTCCGAGATAGAAGACGCCTCATTATGCAGACGTCTGCCGCAGACGGCGCAATTTGAAAAGCAATCGCTCCCTTTTTACAAAAGACAGCCACACATATATAGACAAGAGAGTCATATTTATTTATGCAACGTCCATGGAAGGCGGTGGGGGCTTCAGCCGAAGGCTCAAATGTCTAAAAAGGCATGAAATGTAACAACCAGCATGAACTTTAAGAGACAATTTAATCACGTCAAGCATTTTAAGTCAGACCTGTTCAATTAAAGGAGCATTTATCAGAGCGCAGGACTCGTCAAAATGAGTTTATTCATCATGGAGGTCACTGCTCAGCTCGTTTTTATCAAGTCTTGAGAAGATGTTCTCAGCTTTGATTCTTTGATTTGAACTCTACGAACTACAAACTTTGACCATGGAGTTACTTTTGCATGATGGGAAGTGTAGGATCTAGTGGTTTTTGGAGCTTCTGTAATGAAGCCATCTGCCCGGCAGAAAACCATTCTAGCCAGAGGTAATTCATGATTTTTAAGTAACATGTGTTTAGTATTTCTTTATGCCTGCTGGGCAGCCATGCAGTAAGATTGTTGCTGTTGTCAGGTGATTTATTGGCAATTGAGAACATCTGATAGATGCAACTCGCTGATCTGGCTTTGGGGGCGGAAGATGTTTTTGTCCTTTTGTGCTGCTGAAAATGAAATGTATAGATCTGAAGGAATAAACTCCAATGTGATGATTTATTGGCTTTCCTGCCGGCTGGCTTTGATGGAAGCAGGTACTACTCTGTGCTCTCTGCCTCCGGGTCAGTGCAGGGTGCAAGTCAGATTTTGACTTTAAGATGCGTACAGCGTGTTACAATCCTCGATTCAACTTCTGATACCGAGAACCAGCGCTGAACCCCACGAGGGGATTGAAATGCGGCGCTGTGAAATCAGGGATGTCGCGGCTCACGGTCGGTGCCTTAATTCTACATCTCACCTGCGTGCCCTTGAACCCGACACTTCTCCAATGTTACTTTAATATATATATTAAAAAAAGGATTAGTCCGCTGATTTAACTGGAAATCATCAGACACAGGGTGCAGAGAAAACTCACCAGATATTCTTCAAAGCGACAGCAACCCTGCTGACCTACATGGACAAGTCCTCCACACACACACACACACACACACACACACACACACACACACACACACACACACACACACACACACACACACACACACACACACACACACACACTGTCGCTCTCTGTGAATGTTTTGTGTACTTGTGTGGAGGCATTATTCCTTCCTCCTTGCCTTTTTATCATTGTGTCCTGAAACCTTTGGGCTGAATAAAAGCACAGTTTCCGCAGGCTCGTTTTTATGGAAGCCTACTGTGCTACGTCCTCCTCACCACAGGTATCTGCAGAGAAGACTCACCCACCCTCCCCTCTCTCTCCCCCTCTCTCTCTCCCTCTCTCTCCCTCTTTCTCAGATAAGAGTAAATGAAATGGTTCCTTTCACCCTTCCTATCTGGGCCAGGGCTTGAAATACGCCTTTGCTTTGTAAAGAGATGGAGAGGAATGACTTGTGACCTACAAAAACCTCCAGATAACTATTTATTCACTTATCTGTGTATTTACTGTTGGCATTAGGCGTTCAGACTCTCGCCATTCTTAGGCGTAGGTTATGGGGATTATGTGTTTAAAATGTATTTCCCCAGCCTATAAACACCGATAGGGACAAACGAAATAACTTACACATTCCATAAAGCCATTTGTTTATCGCCGTCTGTGGCATAATTCCCCGAATAAGTGATACAAGTTGTATTTTAAAGACTCCACGCCACGTTCTTACACAGCTTTGGTATTAAACTGCACACGCTACATCTGATCCTGCAGTTCAATACTCATAAAATCCCTTTTCCTGTGGACGGGCGCCCAGAAGAAATTCTGGTTCCCCTCACAGCTGTGTGCGTGAGTTTAGTGACAGAGGTCCAGCAATTCATCACACTGACCAAACAAATTAACCACTTGCTCCCAGAAATTCAATCAACACTTGGGCCCCTGCTCGGGGAGGTTTTGTTGCAAATTAGATACAAAGATTTTTTCCCCCTAAATTAGGGCTCTTGGCTCCTATAGATAAAGAAATAATAGAAAAAAAAGCTGAACCTACAGTCTCCAGAGGGGAGGAGGAAACTGTTCATCCTGGAGACACAAAATCAGAGAGGGGACACCGAGAGGAGGGGGACCAGAGGGTCATTATGCATCCCTGTTGTATTTTATTTATTTACCCTTTATAGGAGCTGACTTTAAAAGCCCAGCACCTCCTTAAATGTTTGATTGATTCACTGTTTCCGGGAGGAGAAAAAAACAGAGATAAAGCAGAATATATTGGAGCTCCCCCATCCAGAAAATAAGATCCATTAGCCTCTCTGTCTCTGTCTCTGTCTCTCTATAGGTCTCTCTCTCATCTCTCATCTGTCTGTCACGGCCTGACGCCTCTAAAATAAAGCAAAAAAAAGAAAAGAAATCGCAACAACAAAAAGAGAGAGAGAGAGAAACCCCACCGGTTCTTTCTCTTCTCTTGGAAACAGAGATGAGGAGAAACTAGAAATGACTTTTTGGCTGAAAGTTGCCCGTGAGAATACAGATGAAGCACATTTCCCTGAGCAAACAGAGAGTAGATGTGCGAGATGTGCCCAGGCAGCCGTTTTGGACGTGCACTGTTATTTTTCTCATGAAAGGTGGAATAATTAATATTTTAGTCGGCTCAAGGGAGCCTCGTTAATAAACTGTTAGATCAGGGGGAGGCAGGAAATGTAATAAATGAAATCTGTTTCTTTATTTTCGTTTTTTAAAATAAGATTATTTTTGTTTTTTTCGTTGTGGTCGCTGTTTTTATCTATTTTTCTTTCTTCTTTTTTTTTGGCATGAGTCGATAACCATAGGTATAGGCCACAAGCCTATACTACTTAATATTCAGCATGCCACCATTACCATTACAATACGTGATTATGAAATTCAACTCATTATCATCACAATTACCTGCTATGGATTTTTTTTTCTTTTTTAAATATATGTTGTTGCGCATGGTGCCAAAATATATTTAAAAAAAAATAATTAAAAAAAACGCTCCAAAGTTTAGAAAGTTGTGATCACACATTGCTCGTGTTGTTTCAGCTTCACATGAAACATAAAATCTGACATTTCTCTGTGGTTATCATTAGGTTAATAAACGGAAAACTCGATGGAGAAAATAAAAGAAAACAGACTTTCTTTGTGTGTGCGTAAAAACGCACGGACGAGCACGGACGTGCGTGTTTACGCACACACAAAGAAAGACTGTTTTCTGTGAAAACGTGCAATAACGCCCCAAAAATATAATGTTAATATTAAAAATAAAAATAAAAAATCAGGATCATAACTTCAAAAAGTTAATGAACTTGGAGGATGTTAGGTTTTTTTTTTTTTTTTACTGATTTTAAGTGTCATCACCACCAGCTCCCCCAGATCTCCACGCGTCACAGCCGATTCTCTCTCTCTCTCTCTCTCTCTCTCTCTCTCTCTCTCTCTCTCTCTCTCTCTCTCTCTCTCTCTCTCTCTCTCTCTCTCTCTCTCTCTCTCTCTCTCCCTCCCTTTGACATTTTTTAGGTGTAATCGTTTTAAAGCGTCTCCGGGCTTTGACATATATAACTTTAGCTCCGCTGTTACCGTCAGCACCACCGGATCATTGGCTTTGGTGAAACGGCGGGGAAGAGGAAACATGATTCGTTCTAGTTTTTATATATATATATTTATGTGTGTGTGTGTGTGTGTGTGTGTGTGTAGCTGCGCTTTCTTTTTTAATCCTGCAGCAGGATAACGCACCGTGGGAACCTCTGTCACTCAACACGACACAACACGGGCTCCTCTCCGGCTCTAAAGTGCAATAAAATATATAATGCATAATCTATTACACGCTGAGACGCCTTTACTTAGCTTGGAAGTGCAGACGGAATATGAGAGTCTATTAAAATCATTAAGAAATGCCTTAATGGAACACATTTCATTATTTTCTCTTATTTTGGGGCCTCCAGTTACAGACAATTTTTGATCTGGAAATAATAATTTCACATATAAAATGTGCATGTTTAGTTGTTTTGTGATTTTCTTTTTCTTAAAGACTAAAAAAAAATCATAAAAATCTGAAGTTTTCTCCATAATCACGCACCTGAGGCTGTTTTAGGGAAGAGAAAGTAGACAAAGTAAAAAAAAAAACAAAGCAGTGCCCGCCATGTCACGACTGAGTGAACAAGTTGTGTCCCCCTCCCCATTCATGTAGCGTGTCCCCCAAGCACCTTGCACTGCTGAAGTGTCCTTGGGCAACACACACACACACACACACACACAGACACACACACACACACACTGCACTGCTGCCTCTGAGGATGAACCTGTGTGACCTGAAAGGAGAATTTCCCCTGCAGAGTCTCAACCTTGTTATTATTCCTGCAGACCCTGAGCAGCCTTCTCTTGCTTGCACCTGTGTGTGTGTGTGTGTGTGTGTGTGTGTGTGTGTGTGTGTGTGTGTGTGTGTGTGTGTGTGTCTGTCTGTCTAACCTGGTTATGTGCAGGAACACTGGTACTGTTTGTGGATCAAGTCCAGCTTTTAGTCATGCTTTGTTACCCCAGCTCTCTCTCTCTCTCTCTCTCTCTCTCTCTTTGACCCCTGCACCTCCTCTTCCCCTCACAGCAAACTCAAACAGACCGAGCCAATACAGCAAAACGAACCTGCCTCAATTAAAATGCATTTCTTCATTTTAAAAAAATAAATAAAAAACTCCAGCTGCACGCCCAAATCTATCCAATGTGCACAGTTTCTATATAAAACACTGCAAGAGGCAAGACATAAAAAAGTGGAAAGATACATTCACAAACGAGAGGAGATAACACTGTAAAATATTATAATTTAGAGCTAAACTTTTGCAGCATCCACATTTTAAAACACTGCAAAAAATATCCACCTCCAATGTAAAGTCATTAAGTGAAGAAAGCCCTTAAATGAAAATATCTGCATAAAGAGAAAGAGAGAATTCATTTACACAACGAGTTTTTAAATGTTACATCAAATTAATTAAATATCTAAACATTATTATTTACATGAACAAAGCGCGACTTCTTTTATTATTTCAGCTGCATTTGGAGGCTTTTAATGTCGTTCAATTAAGACTGAAATCAAATTATTAACAATAATCACAGACTTTAAGACACTGTGATGTTTTTTTTTTTTTTTTTGCAGTGTGCTGCTGCTCCGCTCTTATTATTATTGCATTATGCACACAGAGTTGGTGATGTTGTGTTTAGGGTGGAGGTGGTGGGGAAGATGGGATCATGCAGATGGAGGAAATTATTTTTAAAAACAAACTTACTGTGCATCGCAGCAAACGGGTCGTGCTTACAGTGAATCTCCATCAGTACGGTGCAGGGCTGCAGGGCCCAGATACGATGAGAGGTTTAAAACAAAAAGAAAGAAATGCCACCGGACTCCTCTTCTTCAGTTCGGCCACTTTAGTGACTGACCTCCCGGCTGAATGAAAAGCGTAGCAGTTCCCTTCAAATAGAGGATTATTTATTTTTAATTAGCCTAATTAAAAATGTTTTTTTAGCTGTGTGAAACAAGTTGTAGTTTGACTCCAACTGAGGTCAGAAAAAGGACCGGGCTCCCTCCTCATGGGGACGGGGACACCACACCGGGTCTGTTCTGGCGTCTCCAAAAACCAGGAGGAGGGAAACGGCAGCAGTAGCGCTCATTCCATCAGCTGCATTCGAGTCTCCACAGTCAGTCCACAGATTCAAACTTTTGCACACACAAAAAATAAATAAAAAATGAAAATAAAAACAAAAACAAAAGTCCTCCTTCTCGGTCCGCTGCTCGTGACCCCTGAACTGCGACTTAACCGATGTGTGTGTGGTGATGGAGGTGGTGGTGCGTGTGGAGGGGGGGGGTTGAACTTTCTCCTTTCAGTCTGTTGAAATATTTAAAAAATATATTTATATAAAATAATTAAGAAAAATAAAATAAAACCCAGTTCGAGAAGAAAAAACTCTTTACAGATCCACGGCTTTTCTTATTTTTTCTTTCTTTCTTTCTTCCAGGTTACTTGCTGCACATTTCTTCTGCTCGTCCTTCTCTCACATGAACACTTGATAATCTCCCATCAGTGAAGCGGCTGAGAGCGGGTGAGTGCTCACATCTTGAAGTCTCATATCCAGCGTGCCAACATGGGGGTGGATGGATGGTGGAGGGGAGGAAAGACAGAATTACGCAGCAGGAAAATAAATTTCAAAAACTCTGTGGTTAGAGTGGAAGCTGCACAGGCTGATGTGAGAGTTGTTATCCCGTCCTGTGTGAAGCAAAGGCAGCTCTTGGTCACTCTCTCTCCCTCACTCTCTCTCTGTGTTGACCGGGACTCGCCGCACAAACCTCCCGGTTTGACTTTGGAGACGCGTTTTTTTTTTTCGTCCTGTCCAAAATGAAAAATTTCTCTCCGCGCTCACGCTGTAAAAACCGCCACGGATGCGGGTGTGAATCTACATAAAGATTCTTCTTTAACCACACAGAGAGAGGAAAAAAGCTGCCTGCGCCCTGAGTCCACGGTGGCGCACGCCGCGTTTCAGGACCTGCTCTCGTGCGGACAGCGCCCGCGCTCCCAACCCCCTGGAACCCTAACCTACACGCGCCGGCCAGCTGCCCGTCACTCACGTCGGATCCGGCCAATCACGACGCGAGCGCTGCCTCCACGTCACCTCCAAGCCTTGATAGAATCGGTCGGAGGGGGGGAGCGCACGGATTGGCTGGAGCGAATCCCGTGGGCCAATGACGCCCCGCATGTATTGCGGGTCCACCAATAGGGGGGAGGCTCGGCGGAGGCGAACGCGCGGGGCTCGGGGAGTAGATGATCATATGTTTAATTTCAATTAACGAAGTAAAAAACTTAATGCCTTTTATACCCATTTGCGCTCAATTAATTCATGTCAATATTAAATGGCTAATTAATTGAGTATTACTAAAAATGAGGCTTAGTTTGCAGCGAGGATTTTATAAATGAGGGGGAAGTCCATTTTTCAGGGGATGGAAAAGAAAAACATGAGCACCAAAAAAAAAAAAAAGAGCTCAGAACATTTCACAGAAACATTCAGAATAACATGAAAACAATTGCCCCTGCATAATATCCCCCACCTCCACCTCCACCTCCTTCCTTCAACACAATGTCATAAATGTTTAGCTCGAGGAGAATCGAGAGGAAACATATGAAACATGCATCCACACTCATTACCTAATTGATTGCGAATTCAAACTGGATTTTTTTTCCTTCTTGTTTTAATGAAATGCAATTGGCGAGCTGCGCGTTTACACTCCGAACCAAAGGAAGAAGAGGATTCATTACATGTTCGTCCCACCTGATTTGAGAGGGCATATCTAAGCCTCGCCCCTGTAATATTAACCACACAAATAGCCTAAAGCATGAGCCAAATTAAAAAGTGTTATTTCCCCCCTTCTTCCTGTTTCTAGACATTTAATCATTTCCAGCCTGCGCGCTGTTTGTGCCCCGCGCGTAAAGCTCACTTTTTGGACACGTTTGGAGCTTTGCACAATCACGCCACATCCTCACCTTATATGAGAGGATCATTAAAGAGTCCACACCTGTGCTGTCATTTAAGGAGCTGGTGATCACTCCAACAACAACCATCTGTGTCTTATTCTTCTTAGTTTACAGGTTCATCCTCTAAAGACTCAGCCTGATGTACCTCAAGGCGATGCGTCTGATCCTGAAAAGGTCAACGTGTGATATTGACTTTAATTAATTTCTGATATTTTTAAATTTTATTTATAGATGTTTCACTCATTGCTCTGCAGCCTCCTGCCTCCTCCATCACACCCAGCTCATAAAAACAAATAGATTTCATGTTTAAATGTGGGAAAAAGTGGAAGCTGGTGCGTGTTTTTGGTGAGGCTGTTTACAGGGTGAACCACGAGGGGGCGTTCAACCTTTGGGCCAAATGCCCGTACGCATACGCGCGTGCACACAGGTCACACACACACACACACACACACACATGCGCGTGCAAACACAACACATACAGGAACTTTAAGCATCAATCACAGTTTAAACTTAAAGAGTCTCCGAGCTGTTTAAATGTTGAGCCAACGCGCAGGATCAGAAAATAAAGCTGCTCCGTGTTCAGCACTAAATATGATTTCATGAATCTTCATTGATTCTCTGCTCTGTAATCCACCTGACAGTGAAGTGAAGTACACCCTGAAACATTCACACTAATCCTCATTCATATTTCACATCTCTTTACTGAGTATTCATGAATTAAGGGGTGGGGGGCTCAAACAAATCTGACAGACAACAAATCACATTGATTTTTTTTTTAAATCCAAAAATAAAATTTAAAAAAGACAAAAAAACAAATGAAGCAGTTACGATATTAAAAGTTTGATATGTAGACTTGGATCATGCACCAATAAAGAGCTGGGCCTGCACTTCAGGCCACGAGCAGGCGAGTACAGACGAGGAAACACGCACGGAAGTTAAGAAATGATATGCATGTGAGAAAATACAGATTCACCCATTTCAAATTCATATTTGTGGGTGATTTCTGCTCACAAATACATAAATAAATAAATATCTTTGCACCGACTGAGTGCAATATTTGGCTCCTAGTGTCTCCAAAAGTCCAAATGCGTAAAACAAACGCCGCCACATATAGCGTATATTTTCCATTTTCATTGTTCTCCTCTCTGCAGCCACAAGTCTGTTATTTATTTATTTATTTATTTATTCATTTATTTATTTATTTATTTATTTATTTATTTATTTATTTATTTATTTATTTATTTATTATTGAGATATAAACACGAGGCGCTTTTCTTCCCTCTCACAGAAACTAAATTGCAGCCGTCGTTGTCGTCCTTGTATCTCTCTCTCTCTCTCTTTCTCTCTCCCCCGATTTGCAAATTAAATACATAAGCAATTAAAAAATCCCAAACACAATCAATCATGTATACAAATTGTTGTTGCTTTAGGGTTGAAAATTTGGAAGAAAAAACTTCCATCAGGGTGGGACGACTTTAATCCGGGGGTCCAAAAAAAAAAAAATCCATTACCATATTTCATTACCTTGGAAATGGGAGGATGGGGGAGAGAGGATGGAGGGAGGGAGGGGGTGAGGAAGAGGGTGTGTATACTTTTTTAAACATTAGTAAGAATGTGGCTGAGTTGTGATAATCATTTGGAGGCAAATTGTCTAAGTGTCGCTTCTCTCTTTCCTCTTTCCCTCCATCCTCCATGAAAGCTTCGGCTGTTTTTTTTTTTTTTTTTTTTTTTTGCGCCCGAGCCTCGAAACGAAAAAGCAATGAAAAATTAATAGCGCATGTTAACTCCACCAGCTCGTTTATTACACGCCCGCTGACTGTAAACATAATGAGAAAGCTTCCCGTATCTTCTTCTTCCTCTTAAGTTTTCATTTGCTTTATAAAAAATATATAAAAAGTCATAACTAATAAATAAAATATATGGACTGCAGAGAGTGAACCGTCTCTGTGGAAGTCTGTGTGTGAGTGCTCCTCCCGCTCACGGGCCTCATCAGATGGACCTATTTGTAATCATTTGGCTCGATGATAATGCAAAGTGAAGAGCGGCCTGTCATCTGTCAGAGGCCCTGCCGGCCGTAATATCAGACCTGTGCGTTATGACGGGGCACCTGAGGTCAAAACGAAATCAGGCTATGCCATGTGAGGTCACCTCTCTCTCTCTTTCTTTCTGCCCCTCCCTTCCCCTCTATACTCTCATTTCTCACTCCATCTCACTTTATTTTGGCCTACACAGACCTGTGATGTCGGTTTGTTGTTGGCAACGACGGATTTTCTCTATGAAACAAAGCACATGATGTGTAAATGGACTCTGGAGGTCTGCTGGCAGGAAAAAAAAAACGCAAAACGGGGTCTGATGAAGGTGACACAGTGTTTGTGGACTGAAGCTGGAACCTAAATTGTGTCTCTTGGTGAGAATCTGATCATATTTTTGTTTGGAGATCAAAATGTATTGTTAAAATAAAGAAGATGGCACGTTTTTTTAGAAAGCATATTAAAAATCAGAGGGTCAAGGGTGAAATATTACTATCAGACCAAGAGAGACACACGTAATCAATATTTTCTCATCAGTAAAACAATAATTTAATCTCAGACAGTGACTGAAATGGCGGCCTAGCTTTTTACTGGAGAAAAAAAAACCCTCGACCCACGCACTTTTACTCACGGCCAACCTACAAGGCGGGAAGAGAGAGAGAGAGAGAGAGGAGAGAGAGAGGGGGGGGGTCTCATTAGATCCATTCGCATAGACTCTCCTCTTTGTACCCAAAGCACGTATTTTAAAGTGAGAGGAAATGGAGAGGCTGTAGGTAAAGGCCCCGGGCCCTTAAGACTTCACATGCCAACAAGGGAGGGCCTCCTTTAAACTCTGATTTC
This sequence comes from Collichthys lucidus, assembly GCA_004119915.2. Classification (NCBI taxonomy): domain Eukaryota; kingdom Metazoa; phylum Chordata; class Actinopteri; family Sciaenidae; genus Collichthys; species Collichthys lucidus. The sequence continues at coordinate 5,447,052 of CM014080.1, forward strand.
CTCAGTGGTTAAAAAGGTTTTTATCCAATTGCTACAAATCCCATTGCCTTTCATCGTTTATCAGGAGTAAGGCCCACTCCACAAAAGACTGCAAAAAAAAGAAGGGGGGCTTTATTTGTCTTACAGACCATAGGCTGTGTTTGCTGACACATTTCCATAGAAGGCTACAACCAAAACACACCTCCTTGTTTCCTAGCATTGTGGAAATTAAAATGAAAAAATGTCTTAAAGCATCCCCTGTGCACGCATTACTATATTGTTTCTAACAGACATGCAGAGGCATCACTGGATTCTAAGAAAAGCATTTCCACAAAGCTCAGCGTTCTCTCAGAGAGGATCACCTGCCCGCCGGTTCTTAATGACAAACGACGTTTTATCAATGCAGACGCAGCAGGCAGCAATATGAAATGATGTGATATCCATTGGGTGCCATAACAAGGTCGATGGCCTGATCCACTGCTGCACCAGACCCCGCTGTTTTTTTATTTATGAAAAGGCCTATAGGAGATGAACCTGTTGAATAAACTGATGGATACACGCAGCCAAAGAGCCGAGCTCAGACTTCTCCACAGAATCAGACCTTCAACTTCTGCTCCACAAAACGAGCTTTCAGTGCTCAAAGGTCACATGTTAACACATGTTTCTCCAACAACAAAAAATAGACCTGATTGAGCTGCATTTAAAACAAATTAGTGCATATCCCTGCGTGCCTGTGCCACACAGACACACACACACACTGCTCCACAATCAAACACAACCACAGTGCTGTTTATTATAAGAACCAATCAATGTATCAATGACAGGTGTCCAGACCGACACGTGGAGCAAACCTGAGGCAGAAACCAAAACCAGCAACCAACTTTTGTTTCTCTGTATGACTGGTGAAAAAAAGTGCACATAAAAATAAAAATAAGAAAATACTGACATCAAAATCAGATTTTAAACCAACAACAAAAATCCTAAACACCAAAAAGTAAAGTACTTTTTGTACCAGAAAGTTTCCTCTCTGCTCCATAAAAGTCTCAAACTTCAGATCAAACATTTTTAACAAAAATACTTAAAGTTCCATTTTTTCTTCCTCCAATTTTTGGTCACACAGCACAACTTTAAAAAACTTTGCACACTTCTATAACTTATAAAACTTCATGATCAACTGAACACAAGTTTGAATTTCTAACGCACAAACAACTTATTTGTAAAAGTTTTCTACTTGGAAAAAAACATATTTAAACAAACAAACAAAAAAAGCAAATTGCCTCCAGGTGTAAAAAAAAAAAACTCAAAATGTAATGAAGCTTGAGCCGGTGCGATCCTACCTGCTCTCCCCAGGCGCAGTGCAGGACTCTTGGGCCCCTGGTCCATGTTAACCCGGTTAGAACAGGGGGAGGCGATGAAGGGAGAAAAAAAAAAAGGAAAAGAACAAAAACTTTTTCCAGTGTCCCCCTCTCTCCCTCTCTCTCTCCTCCCTCACTCTCCGGCACTCCTCTCCCTCTCTCTCCCCCCCCTCTCTCTCTCTCTCTCTCTCTCTCTCCTTTTTTTTCTCCCCTTCGTCCTACAGTACTTTTGGGGCGAGTTGTAGGTTGAAATAATTCGACCCTTCCGCTCCCTATTGCACTCCCTGCAAGTGCTCAGTCAGCTGCAACTAAACGCTTTAGGTGGAAAAAAGGCTTCGGGGGGAAGCGTGAAATGATCACGCCGAGTAAAAGAGCCGCTCTCTCAATGTGCGCTCATGTCCTGTCCCCCTTCTTTTTTTTTTCCTCCCCTGCACGAGCTTACACACACACACACACACACACACACACACACACACACACACACACACACACATACAACATGCAACCTCCACCCTTTCCCTGCAGGGCCGCGCCCCCCTCACTCGCATCTGTTACCAAGTTCCACTTTACTAAACTTTCCCGCCCCCGTTCTCCTCTCTCTCTCTTCTCTCTCTCCTCTCTCTTTTATGTTAGGTTCATTTCCTCTGGGGTACAAGAGCGCCATGTCGGCAGGTATAACGTTGTGCGTAATGGCCATGCAGGCTTTGCTCTGTTTTGATAACCTGACACACAGGTTGTGTCGTTGGGTGCGTTTTGTGTCCTGTGTTGCTTCCAAACGAGCGTCTACAAGAGTTTCTACAAACTTCTCCTCCGCCCAGCACAGCTACACCTGTTACGCACGGTGCTCTTTACGCATTACGCACGGACTGGAGCACTGTGGATCAGGCGCAACGCACAGAGGCTACAACTTTAACTTCACTGCCTTAAGAGAGTGCAGCCTTCTTCTTTTTCTGCTGCTCCTTCTGCTGCTGCATGTGTGTGTGTGCAAAGTGTTTGTCACAAAAAAAAAACAACGGATAGTTCCGGTCCTCGGCTCTGATTGTTCGCACACCTGTGAACGCACAACGTTTCATTTAAATATTAATTTGCCAACTGAAAATTTCCACTCATACTGATACTCACGCCGTTTTGTTGGGTTCGCATCGAGAACTTTATTCTCTGGCGGAACAATGACATTTCAGATTTCTTGAATGTGTGTGCTCTCTGTCTGCTCCTGCGTTTTATTAAAGCAAACACCCACTGGAGACAGTGTTTTACAGTCATTTTAGGGCACGTGAGAGGCTTTTACTCCACTCAGTCAGAGCCTACCTGCTCTGTTTAACCCGGGACATCTTTTGGCACGAGCCAAAACAAACAAACAAACCAAAATAACAACAATTTTCCAATATTTCTCTTCCCTGTTCACACCTTTACCCACCAAATTATTTATTTATGTTTGCATACAATACAATAAAATAAAATACATCCAGTCAAAAACTTTGGTGTTTGGTCATGTGAATGTTTGCAAGTGTGTGAACAGCGGAAGTGTCTCTGCGGGAGAAATTATAATCGTTAGGCATGAGCGCGCGCAGCCACATTTCAACTTAACAGATAGGCTGGAGCCGGAAGTCAGGGGTCTCTGTGCCATAATGAACCCAAATATATCTCTTAGGTTTCCGCCCGTGAGACAACAAAACACAGCAGGTGGAAATATGAAGAGGACAATGAGACATGAGCTGCGTGTTAAAACGAAGGCCACTTCTTCTGGGAATTAAAAATATAAATATGAAAAATGTGTGAACGCAAAGATTGAAGGAGAGTAGTAAAGGTTTGAATGAGGCTTTCTGTCTCCGTGTCCGCACTCAGACTTGTCTCCTCTGTCTCTGCAGACAGCTGCGGGTCTCAGGGTTCACGCGCAAGCCTCGAGACAATTGAGTGCGGAACAAAAGCGCGAGACAGCGACCCATTTTGCTCCCGCATGTCGCCTCGCGCTGCAACACTACGACCCTGACCTTCGGCGCGCGCCCAACAACATGGAAACATAAATAGTAATAAATGTTCCCCATGTGATGTGTGAGGTGAAACAAGAGAAAAAAAGAAAAGAGAGAAAGTCCAAGTCTGAGAGTGACCTTCAGGAAGACACACACACACACACACACACACACACACACACACACACACACACACACACACACACACACACACCGATAAATCGATTATAGACTTTTATTAGAGAATTTGTGTGTGAACTTAAAGCAGGTGATGACGTTAGCGTGCACACACATAAAAACACACTTTATTCCAAATATACCATCTATCACCCTCTGCTCAGTCTCCCTCATGGGGGAGAAACATCTTCAGTCCTCGGCACACTTTCTTCTTCATCCTTATCTTTGAAAATATAAATATATTTAGGAGCCCCCCTCAAAAAAAAAAAAAAAAAAAAAAAGTTAAATCTGTATGCATGACCATGGCGGCGGATTATTCAGTGAGCTCACAGAAAAGACTGTACAGTTATCTGCCATGGAGCTCCCTGAACAAACCCAGATATTATACACACACACATTTATCTATATATACTGTATGTATATATATATTCTACATGCGTTATTTTGTCCATCAGAAAGAGTCAGAACACATTAAAAATAAAATATCTGGTGTATAAAATGAAGGGAATAAGATTAATGACTAAATGAGCTTCACTTGATAATTAATTTTTTTTAACTGGTGTGAACAACATGAAATGTGTAAATATAACACAGCTGTAAAGCTTTTATTAAAAATACATTATCACTGAAGAGCACTGTAGTATTATTATTATTATTATTAATATGCAGAAGATATAAAAAATAATTTAGTCACATTAAATAAAAAACAAATCAGATTTATTCATTAGTGAGATAATATATAAAATCTAATTATATTTAGACTGCATCAGATACTTTAATAATGTTTAAATATAATTCTAAAATCTGTGTTTTCATTCTTATTTCATGTCTTTAACAGTTTGTCTCAGCCTGCAGGACCTCCTCAAAGAATTCGCCATACTCTGGATATTAATCATCATCTTGTTTGTTTTTCCTTCCCTCGTGCTAATTAATGTAATTAATATGAGAGAGGGAGGGGTGTGTGGTGGGGATGTGTAGTTGGATCGGTGACCCGAGCTCTGACCGAGCGGAACCGGAAAGAATCGCATTAAAAGCGCGAGAAAGAAGAACCAAAGGGACGATTTAGAAACAATAAGTAAACACGTACACACAGGAGGAGACGCTCAGTGTGTGTCTCTCAGCTGCAGGACACAGGAGAGGCCTCAGATCAGTGCAAGACAATGATGTGTTCATGTGTTAATGAAGAATCAGGCTGCATGTGCATGAAAAGTGACAATCCTGCCTTCAAAGTGTCACATTAAGAGCATCGGCATCATCAGAAAAATCAACTTTAATGATCAAAAACACAAGCACTCATGCAGAATATGACACATTTCATCATGTTATTTGTCCTACATTATTGTAGACATTGTATTATTAGTATGTGAGCAGCATTTGATGCAGCTGCGTCAAATCCAGGTTTAATCTTTCACTTTTAAAATTGATCCTTTTATTAAATAGGTTTTGTATGTAGAGCCATTTTTCTGCACAGGTCTGATAAACGCGGCGGAGGAAAAAAGTTCAATATTTGCCTCTGAATTGGAGCAGAAAGGAATTTAAATACTCGAGTCAAGTAAAAGTACCTCAAAAAGTACACTACCTGAGTAATGTGAACTCGTGCACTATGTTAACGTGTTTAAACAGCCGATAAAGTCTCCTCTCCTGTCTTGGTAAATGTTTATTTTTAGATTTGACTTCTTTGGTGGCACTTTTATGAAGACGCTTGGTATTAGGAACATTTAATTTTAGTTTATTAAATGCATTTTACATCATTTACAGTCGCCTTGTTGCCCTTTGCCCTTAAACCTTTTGTGTAGTTTCTATCACCATTTCAAAAATCAAGACTCTTCAGTACTCTCAGGGTTTTCTCCACTGATGTTTTTTGCTCTTTTGTTGCTGTTATTTCTGTTTTGTGCTTTGCTTCCATCACATTCTGCCCTATAAATGTTTTTATTGTGAGCCGCCGTGTCAAGTTTGTTTTAAAAGCACACTATACATTTTTCTAACTCACCAAAAAAAAGTCTGAAAGCTCCTAGCCCTCATACTTGAGGCAACTCATGCATGGCTTGAACGATACTCCTTTGGGTATGTCATAATGCCGCTTCTGATCCAACTAGATCTCACATTTCTGTACACTAAGACACAGAAAGCTACACAAAAAAAACTGCGATAACAACTTGCCTCTGGTGCTCATGTGTTCCCCCCAAAAACTGAGAGCGCAGTTCTGATTGAGCTTACCTCGATATCCCTGGGATTTAATTCAGAGTGGCACTTCACTGTGGTAACACAAGGTTCCCCCCTTTCTTTCTTTTTCTTTTTTTTTTGCAGCCATGGTCTCCTTGGGTGTTGCTGTGACTATAGAGGCTAGAAGGGGGCTTAAGGGCTGCAGGGCGGATTGAGAAATGGGACACATTATTTGTCCATGAAACATTATGTGACACAACATGACACCGGGCTATTTGTATGTAAAGGTAAACATTTCAGCGTGACGATTCGACAAGAGCGGAGACAAGGCTTCTGTCAATGTGGTTTTTATACCCGCAGCTGAGAAAGAGGTGTCGTGGCATCGTGTGGCGATGGTGTGTGTGCGTGTGTGTGTGTGTGTGTGTGTGTGTGTGTGTGTGTGTGTGTGTGTGTGTGTGTGTGTGTGTGTGTGTGTGTGTGTGTGTGTGTGTGTGTGTGTGTGTGTGTGTGAGTGTGTGAGTGTGTGAGTGTATAGGGCTCCTGTTCACAAATTTAATCCCCATAGACACAAGTCACTTGGTCCGGTCTGAAAAGGTGTTGTCAGGCTTGTTCTAGTCTTTTCCTGCTGAAAGCACTGACACACTGTAAGTGTGTGTGTGTGTGTGTGTGTGTGTGTGTGTGTGTGTGTGGGGGGTTGCAAAAATAACTTTGTTTGGCACGTGGCCTTCTTAAAATAAGGCACCTCGTCTTCTTAATGAGGCCTTAATGTGAACACGAGCTGAGAGAAGTTCAGGTAAATAAGTATAGGCGAGGTTTAGGAAGCAATGAGCGGGAGTACTTCATGAAAATATTGGATTTCTATATGATTTTTACGTCTTATTTGATTTGTTAGGCGGAGTTTCTTAATTGATTTAATCAGAAAAAGTTCCACATCATGGATTTTATCCATATCTCAGACCTGTATGTGACGTTTTGAGCTTATAATTTTTCAGTATTTAACAAGAAGGAAAATCTAAATTTAAAAAACATGATTTTATTTATCAGGAGGAGTTTCAGTGACCCCATGGATTTTTTTTTATTGGGATCCCTCAAGACTTTTAGTTTGGGAACCATCAGTCTAAGACAATGACTGTCAGCTCTGCACCGTGTTTTGTCTAATAAAGAATCAGAAACACCTTTATTGGCCAGGTGTGTGCGCACATACACAAGGAATCTGACTCCACACACAGATGCAGCTAAAGCAAGAACAACAATCCCCCGATGGGTTCAGATAAATATACACATATTTAAAAAATCACAGATAAATATATATATGCAATGACATTTAGAGACAGAATAAGACAACAGTGCAGCACTGCATGATCAAAACTAAAGGTGGTGTCAACCATAGGAACCTATGTCACTAAAATTTCAGTCAGACTGAGAAACTGCAGAAATATTCAGTTACACGTCTCTAAATTTGAGGCTTTGCCCCTCCGGCTGTGTTTCATCATTTTGTTTCTTCCTGCTCGTCAGCTTCGCCGCTGATTGCTACATGCTCTACTTGGCATATTAACTGCAGAGCCTCTCTGATACACCGTCAGCTTCTGATCCTGCACCATTTGATGCTACTTCATAAAAATATAACGCCCGTGTTAATAATGTGATTGCACAGATCAAACTTTCAGTGCAGTGATGCCACAGTGAAACACTGGCGGCTTCACCGAAAGTACATCCGGTGTTTGCGAGCACACAGGGCCCCATGTGGGTGATGCATGGGAGCCATTTTTGTTCAGAAGCGCTGATCCAGGGCGAGTCTTTCTTTTTCTTTTTTTTTTTAGAGGGAATTCCTCTTGCCTGGCTGCTTTGATACAGGCTGGCTGCTTGTATTTACATACATACAGTAACAAGGAAGCCTGCACCAACAGCAGAAAAGGAAGCACATTTGTTTTCAACAGAAGTCTCGCTACAGAACTGAAACAAGCTGATGCAACCAGCTACGGTTGGAATTTAAACAGGTGCCAGACACGTCTTTCAGCCACCTTACGAATGATTTTAAAGGGCTACAACCAACTATTATGTTACTGTTTTCCCAGTTAATCAGTAAACCAGTAAAATGTTAGAGCTACAGCACATCACGCCGACATCTTAAAGTGTGACTAACAGTCCAAACAAACCAAAATATTTAGTTTGCTCTCATAAAAGACAAAGAAAAGCAGAAAATATTCACGTTTGAGAAGATGAAACCAGTTCATTTTTGTGCATTTTAGGTAAATTAAAATAATTAACTTAACTTATCGATTAATTCTCTAATTCACTGGTTCCCAAACTATGGTAGGAGTACCAGTGGTTTTGATTTCTTGGACGAATCTGTGAAATAATTTTAGAAAATGAGATAAATTCATTAAAAAAACATAGCACCTATATTCACATATACACATATAATAGGTTTTTCATTTCCCGTAATGTTTTGTTTCAGTATCAGCCCGATACGTCTCTAAAATGTGACGTTGACTTAATAAGTGGAGGTAAAATGATGGCAGGGGTGAAATTAAACTCAGCAGAACGCCTCTAACAGTTCCAACAATCCTCTAGTTTAATTCAAAATGTCGTAGATGGTTTTATGTTCAAAAATATTTTATTTTATTTTAAACATTTCAGAGATTCCTTCAAGTACCGCTACAGGAAGGTCAAGTACATTTTGTCCTAAATAACTGTATTTGTAAATCATTTAAATGAAGATGCACCTCGCTTTTAATCTGAACACACGTTCTGTAAAATCCTCTCGTGAGTGTTTCATCACACTGACTAAATCCAAACATCAGCAGCGTTGAGAAAACACAGCCGGACGAGTATTTTTGCACACAGATGACCATCAGCTGCAGAATATTGCCAATAAACCTGAAAAACCCTGTTTTGATTCACAACTCCATCCCGAAAGCGTCGGCTTCAGCATCTGGCGCCAAGCGACAGTTATAGGAGCCACCGTGGCACATACAAACACCATCAAATGAGAGCAATGACATGCTTCTTTTAACTCCTTCTCCTCAATAAAGATCATTCATCAGGCAGAACCGTCCCGACTGGAATGTGTGATTGGAAATCGGGGAGGACTTTAAATCCCCGTCCAGGACTCTCCATCCATTCATCTTCAACACGCCAGTGGTCTGGACGCTGCGAGATGAACCGCTGAACCAGATGCCTCCATTCAGCCGCTCTCCTCTACCTTTTTTAAAATAATAATAGTAAATACCGTTGAATGCATGGAACCCAAAATCAGGCGGCCACATCACAATTTCACTGAGGCAGTGAGGCATCCCGAAACCTGCATCCAATTTAGAGAGATATGGGGAGCAGAGGAGGCTGAGAGGGCCGCCTTTCCCAAAAACAAAACAGATGCAGGATCTTAAGTGTGTGTGTGTATGTGTGTGTGTGTGTGGGATATATACATGGGGGTAAAAGAGGTGATAGTGTTGAGACATGAGTCAGGTGCAGCCTAACCTTTGAAAAGGAAACAATCCAAGTCTGTGATGGCCTTTCCTGTGTTGACACGCATGGAGAAACCTCTGAAATCAGATGGCATTCACCCTCTGATTCCCTATCACAGCGCCATTCGCTCACTATCATTATGACGGCGACGCCTATAGTTGGATATAGAGTTCACAATTATTCTCTTGATATGGAAGGTGGGTGGGGGGGAAATAAGAAAAGATGGATGTTAATGTTACACAGTCTGCACGAGAGCCAGGTCGGCATAATTTTGCTGTACGTGTTATAAATATGACTGATGGCGATAGTCAGTCTGTTGAATTACATTTACATATAGATTTACATTCCCATCAACATGTAATAATAGTGCAGGCCTCAAGGTCCATACTAGTCACTCAGACATGCGTGCACATATTCTGACATTTCATAGCTAATATTTGTGCCTTTATTGAGGAAGGTGAAAACGCCCGGCATCCATCAGACTGACAATAGTCTGTGTGCTGGAAAACAGAGCAGAGCCCTGCCGGAGCTTTTGTCTGCGACGCCTTCAGAAACATGCCCGTTTACAATTTTACATCGAGTTTAATAATGACATTCTATAATCAGTACACATTTCACGATAATGTAGTCTCCGAGCGCATATTCAAACACAAGCTAATGATTTTTTGCATAACAGTAGAGTTCAACTGGCACTGTTATTCAGATACTTTCATTTTTGTGAGTGTTATTGGAGTGGAGAAGTGGAGGTTTGACAGGCAACAAAGAACTCTCATTAGACTTGAACCAGAGATGTCATGACCACATGGCAAGTTTAATATAACGAAACCATACCAGACATTATTAAGACTATCTAACAAGCAAACAAACAAATCACTAAGAGAAACAGCAGCGACAAAAATGGAGATTATATTAAATTTGGATTATATAAAATAATTTTTTATTCCCCTTCAATCTTCCCAGTCCGAAGCGTGTCAAAAACACAACATTCATTTTAGAATATTGCATGTTGTGTCCGCAAATGTTTCTGCATGTTCGTTTGCTGTCTGTTTTGGTGAAATGCAGCCAAACTTTGGAGCGTTTGAACCAAGTGGGTGCCATTGTTTACTACTGATTGCACTGCACGTGCCAAACTTGCGTAAGTTACGTGTCGTAATTAGTTGTGCTTGCTGGAATCAAGCGTGCGTACCTTCTTGCGGAAGTTACGTGACGAAATTCGTGCTTTCTGGAATAGATAAGAGAATCGTTAGATAAACTGCCAAACGATTCCATGGAATTAAAACACATGGAACCAGTTCTCAATTCCCATCCCTAATACCCCACACCTCATCTTCATTTCAAGCTTAAAGGGGAAACAGTGGTCATAAAACTTGTTAAAAAACTTTAAAGGTCCCATGTAGAGCTAATATTTTGGTTTGTCCCTTCTGGGCTGCCGTAGAAACATGGTGGGTCAACATGGTGGACTCCACCGAAGAGGACCCGCTCCCTCTGTTGATTAAAGCTTAAACCTGAGGCGACATAAACATTATGATTGTTGATTTCAGGTGATTATACACTAACGAAAAACACAGTTATGAATATAATATTCATTTTAACTGCCAATTGATTGTCTTAAATGGTACACTGGACCTTTAAAAAGACACTTTAATAAAAACCCTTAAAGCTGGTTCAAAATGCTGCAGCCAGGCTCCTGACTGGCACACGCAAGCATGAACATATCTCTCCTGTCCTGGCATCCTCACATTGGTTACCAGTTCCTTATAGAATTGACTATAAACTACTATTGATCGTCTATAAATGGTCTAGCCCCGGCCTATCATGACAGATCTTATCAATGCATATGTCCCACATCGCTTGCTCAGGTCAGTCGACCAACAACTACTTAGTAGTTCCCAGATCCAGACTGGCGCTCAGGGCCGACAGGGCTTTCTCAGTGGCAGCTCCTAAACTATGGAACAACCTCCCCCTCAAGATCATGTTGGCACGGATGAGATGGTAACACACTGCAACTGTGGCTCCACACAGGAATTATCAGGACCCCTTTAACACCAGACCACTCTGATTCTTTTTAGAAATAAATCTCCCTGTTGCATAAACTGCCTGTAGCTGAACAGGGTCAGCCTGTGCTGCTGGGTTTTAAAGTCCATCATGATGGAGAGACAAATATTTTCTGAGGTGGTGCGTAGTATAAAAAGTTTGCTGCTCTATGTAATTACTTAATTTGTCTTTAACTTGTTTTATTTATGTACTTTGAATGTATTTTGTTTTGTTTTGGTGTTGTGCAGCACCTTGGGCAATGTCTTGTTGTATTTAAATGTGCTATATAAATAAATTGACTTATGACTTTAAAATTACTCCAGCCCAGAAATTAAGACTCTAAACTAACAATATTCAATCTGATCATATTACACACACACACACACACACACACACACACACACACACACACACACACACACACACACACACACACACACACACACACACACACACACACACACACACACTGAGTTGAGCAGCACGTGGTGAAACGTCACGGTCGGTCAACCCCGGAAGTTGTTTGTCTGTCTCCCTGTGGCTGGCATCAGGTGAGCAGCTCGCGCTCCTCTAACCTCTCCGCTGTGTGTCGGGATAAAGGTGAGCTCACGCGCGCTGACTGTTAAATATGAAACAGTGTCCGCTGTGTGTGTGTGTGTGGAGGTGACTTCACCCCCTCCACGCGTGTCTTCTTTCCCGCGTGTTTTCTTCATTGTTTACATCCGACCCGGCTGCTCGTAAACACGTGGGCAGGCAGCAGGGGCGCGTGCTAACAGTCGACATGTGGAGTGAATAGAGAGAGTCACCGCGTGGGGACAGGTTTCTCGAGTGGGTCCGAGTCTCACGAGCCGGGTAGCCTTTTTTATTTATTTAGCATATTTAGCATTTAGCGGCTAGCTCATGCTACAGTCCGCCTGTTTGCTCGTTAGCATTTAGCTTAGCCGGTGCTAACAGCAGGCTAACTCCAGTGTGATGCACGATCAGCTGTTTTCATGTCACTGCAGGTGTGTGTGTTGTCATGTACAACCAAACGCCATGGCGACACCTTAAATAAACATAAACAGCAAACTGTACATACAGTACATACACAAGTACTGTACACAATAGTACATGATGAAAATATATCTGCATTAAATGTTAAATCCATTCAAAATACTAAGTAATGACACCAGTATGTACTTTTATTACTAAAAGTAGTACTCACTGTACTCTTTATGCAGAATGACAACTTTTTATATTGTTTTATGCAGTATAATATAAATATATAATTTCAGTGTTTTTGATGCACTAACATGCTCCTTTTAATATTTAAGCAGTTCAAAGATCAAATCATATTTTATTTGTATAGCCCAAAGTCACAAATTACATTTTCCTCAGAGGGCTTTACAATCTGTACACGGATTGACACCCTCTGTCTTTAGACCCTCGGTTCGAGTGAGGAAAAACTTGCCCAGAAAAAAAGGTGGAAGAAACCTCAGGAAGAGCCACAGAGGAGGGACCCCTCTCCCAGGACGGACAGACGCGCAATAGATGTCACAGAACAATTAAACACAAACATATTGTTAAATTACAACGAATGTTAAAATGATTACAGCAGCAGTGGAACCTGTGATAGAGAGACACAGATGCACAGCAGCAGCAAATCATGAACTAACTATAAACTGTAATGGAGATATAGCAGCAATAATGACAGTAGTAATATGTGTAGTGGACGTCATGCAGGATCACAACAGCAGCCACGATCCACGAGAACCTGCTGGACGATGGAGCACAGAAACTCAGCTTAAACAAACTTGTTTATCTGCTTGTGTTTTTACTTATATGTTGTATAATCTATAACAAATCATCATTTTCTGAGATGATCACGTCAGGATAGAGATCTAAAAATACCAGTGCATATATGTGTGAATGTTAGCAAAATATATATAGTGTGAACTAAGTGAATACACTAAGACATATACAGCAACAGAGAACACAAAGTGTGATTAAACAGTGCGTCTTAATTAAGCAAAGATATTGACAGTATAAACAAGTAATTAAACTGGCAGATTAGAAGTAAAATGTAGCGTAAAATGGAATTACTTGGGTAAAAAACCTGGTTACTGGTTGTGACGTGACTTTCATGACGACACTAAACTTTAAAACATGATGTATGTAATGCAGATGATGTCGTTTAGTGTCTGTCATTTATTTTTGTGGTTTGACATTGAATTCAAATCCTGACGTATCCACTTTGATTTCTGTCGTTCACTGCCGACATTTCAACCTGTCCTCCAGTCCAGTCATGTTACATTTGATCCTACAGATATTCTTGAACTAATTCAGTCGGGTTTCCTGTTTTTAAAAGTGTCACTGTAGTACAGCTTTGATCGTGTGGATTTGCTCTCTTGGCCAGAAGATTGCTGCACGGTGTTTGTTTGTGATCACTGACGTCAGAAACGTAAAAACATTGCGTCTTTTTTCTGAGCCGTTTCATTCAACTGAAGGCTGATGTGACTGTACCTGTGGTAGGAAAAACACAGGGGTACCTAATAACAGTAAAAGCGTCCCTGTAAGCCGAGACGGTGAGCCCTCAAAATCAGGACCCTGAAACTAAAGCAGCTAAATGGAATCCAGCCGTAATTCTTGTAATAATTCACACAATGTTTGGCATGTTCGCTCACAGTCTGTATGTAAGCACACGATCCCGAGCAGAGCAGTGAACACACCTGTGCCGGCAGACCATGACTGTGTCGGGGGCTTTAAGCACTTTACATTCCAGCACTGTAAAACACAGTCGGTCATTTGTTGGCTCCGAAAGTCTCTGTGCACGGCTAAACTTCAGAACTGTCGCGGTCCCTCGCCAACTGGGAAGACTCTTCTTCTTCTGTCCCTTTTTTAATCCCCCGGCGGCCGGCTTGTGACCGTGTAGCGTGGCGTTTCTGCGGTTTGTGCGGTCTGGGAGCCAATCATCTCCAGCCATCATGGCACAGACACGCAGGACTGGACAGAGCAATGGGCCAGTGCCCCTTTCTCTGTCCTGTGTGTGTGTGTGTGTGTGTGTGTGTGTGTGAGCAAGTTGGACAGTCAGAAACAGGGAAAATTATCCACACATTGCGTGTTCTACAGTGTAGTTTGAAGATAATTTTACAGTTTTTAACATATTTTATAAGTGTTTGTCACCTAACGGGGGATAAATCTTTTTTTATTACCAGCAACGCTCTGATAAATCGGTTTATAGGTTGTTGCGTGCCATGCTCTCATGCTCCGAGCTTTGTTAACAAGCCCTCATGGATTTCAGAGCAGAAACCCAAACTCTGTGTCCTCTCTGTAATTGATGCTGGCCTGTGTTCGTGTATTCTGTAGTGCTGTAGATCAGTGTCACTGAAAACACTCAGAATATATCCGGCTCTCCAAGTACCACCATTGTGACAGGGGTAAAAATCCAGTCGGACCCAGACAGTTCACACAGAAAGCGGTTCAGGAATCAGAGCTACCTGGGTGGAAAAGGGGTTACTACCATACGATGGCACTGAGAAAAAACAAACAATCCTGGTTATATTGCACCAATTGTAAACTCTGAACTTGTCCATGGCGTACCCCGCCTCTCGTGCTAAGTCAGCTGGGATAGGCTGCAGCTTGCGGCGACCCTGACGAGGATAAGCGGTTACAGAAGACGGATGATTGGATGGTTATTCTGAAGTGGTTGATTGGCCACATGTACAAATTTGACATGTGCCGGCTTTAAATAAGAAAAACTAAAAAGATGCTGCTGCTGTTGCATCGGTGCGAAGATGTAGCGATCCTGATGGACACAAAAGCATTTGAACGCACCACGTATAAGACATCTAAAGAGTCGGTGCTTTAAACATTTAATTAAAACTTTGATAAAAAACATGTTTGCTGTTAATTGATTGATTGATTACCTCTCTGATGCTCCGTAATCTTACAGTTTAGGATAATCCGGTTTATTGCCAAGGAGGTTTTCACATCACACCAGGAATATGACTTATGACAATGAAGTAAAAGTATAAGAATAACAAAAAACAAGTATTAAACAATATAAATTATATATACAATATATTCTAAAATGAGAAGAGCTGAGCAGTTTCATGCAGAAATAAACAAATTGTACATGAGGTGCTGCGCAAATGCAAAATGTGACGGCATGGAAAAAATCTATTTAAAAAATGTTTTTTTTTAGAAGTCAACTGTTCTGGTTCTTTGTTATTTTTGAAGCATTAATCCTGAACATTGTCCAGTTCTCAGTCGTGAGGATTTGCTGCTTTTCTTGCGTCATAATAAGATAAATATGTTTTTGAGTTTCCGACTGTCACATCTTTAGACGTCACCTTGGGTGTTAGAAAGACGTGATGGTCGTTGTTCATCACGTTGACCTTTACGTGATGAAAATAATCAGCAGTTGTAGCCTCAGATGTGTTTGCTTGCCAAAAATATGAAATCTCTGTGATTAAAAATAAACTTTAATAGTCGTTCTTTAAGTGCAGTTTTATTATCACACATTAAACATACATTATTATTTTGATTTGTTGCTTTGGATTCTAGTATCTCATCTTTTGCTTTCTGTGTTTTTATCCCAACAGTCGACTTCAGCCACCGTCTCCCCACGTGTGTGTGTGTGTGTGTGTCATAAGGTGTGTGTGCATGTGTGTTTGTGTGCTTTGGGGTGATGTACTCTGCGTACCAGGACCGGCAGGAGTTGGAGGATGAGCTCTATCAAGAGGATGAAGGCGACTCGGACGCCTCGGAGGCCAACAGCGAGCTGGAGTTCCACCTCTACAGCCAGCTCCACTATTCCTCCAATGCCGGAGAGGTGGAGGAGCAGCAGGACAGAGGGGAGGAAGCGCAGGGCCAGGACAGCCAGCGGCTCGAGGTGACTGAGAGGACTACAGATGTTGACGGAGAACAGGAACACACTGGAGAAAGTCGGCCTACGTCACCTGATATAAGCAAGTTACTGCAAGACCTGAGGGCGAGGAAGAAGGGAGAGAAACGTGACAAACAGAAGAAGGAGAAAAGTAGTCCCAAAGGTCAGAGGTCGTCTTTTTTTGAGGAGGTCATCGTGATCGACTCCGGCCCGGATGTCATCTCCATCTCCGAGGACGACACTGCCGATGACGATGAAAGTATCTGCGCCCTAAAGAGTCGAGACTTACCACAGATGCAGACTTCCACGCCAGCACATGAGGTAAAAGCGCAAAGAGTGACATGCTGTGTTTGCCAAGTCCCGCCTCCTTTAGTTGCTGTTGTTACACCTAATTGACAGGTGGGTGCCATCACAGGCGGCTTCATTCAGCCCACCTCAGCTCCACCACACTCTGTGGGTGACGTCATAGAGCCGAAGTCCAAGGGGTCAAAATTCAACTGAACGTTTAGCATAAAGGACTTTTATTGTGTGGGTGGATGAGGTATTATCAAAATGTTTGGCAAATGTTACACTATCACTGTGGATGAGGCAATAGAGCAATAGATGGACTGTGCTGTTGCCATTGGTTATCATAAATCTGTGCAGATCACCATGACATGTGGCGTCCCCCAGGGCTCGATTATTGGTCCGCTGTTATTCAACCTGTACACGCTCCCTCCGGGTCAAATCATACGTGACGGTAACGTTTCTTATCACAGCTGCACAGACGACACTCGCAGATTTAATTACATTTCCTTCCATTAAGTAAAGACGAGACAGAAATTATGTTTTTGGCAACAAGGAGGAAAAGAATGAAAGCTTGATTAAGCTTGAGCTTGATTTCATAAAGTCATAAATCCTGGTGTTTTTAATAGACTCGGACCTGAGCTTTAGCTACAACTAATGTAGCATTTTATCAAGTCAAACTAATAACAAAAGTTAGAGGTTTCATGTCCAGACAAGATTTAGAGAGGAGGTTGTGCTACTGTAACAGTCTTTTGTGTCAAAAAAACAACTTCAGCTGATTCATAGTTCGAACAAGAACTCAGACAGCTGACCACATTACTCCTTCAGTTACTCATCAAATATATTGTCAAGTGCTCCTTCTAGTTTCTAAATGACTCTGTAATCTCCGACCTCCTTGAAGAACCAGTAAGGCCTTTTAGATCTTAAGAAAGTGATCAAACTGGCCTGCAGTGCCTCGAGTCAGAGGCGAACACGGCGAAGCTGCTTTTAGCTGCCGTGCTGCACACAGACGTCCTGACCTGTCTCAAACACAAACAAACCCCGAGCCACGTTCAAATCTTAAATTCAAAAAGCCTCCTGTGCCGTTTATTGATCGCTTCCTTCTTATTTCCTTTTGTTGCGTTCGGGGGTAACTCACAACGTTGTGCTGCACTTAAATTGCATTTCAGGCCTCGAATTAAATTTTTGCAGTCTTAATTAATAAAGCTGTGTTTTGTAGAAGATTGATAGTTTTACTCTGAATTCACAGAGCTGGTTGCTGTTTGTCCAGCTGCTGTTGAGCTGCAGCAATCTGTGTGAATGACTTTCCACTGTAGTGGAGCTTCGCCTGAAAGAAGCGACGTGATAACGATCCTTCACTTTTAAATCAGAGCTAGTTAGTGGTTTGATTAGCCCAGTAAAGGTTGTAACTGAAAGCGTCGTACTGACTTCTACAATGTATTTTTGGTTTGTTTGGTCGTTTAGGGATCCCAGAAGAGGAAGACGGATCTTAGCGGGCCAGTGATGGTGGACTCCAGCAGCTCCAAATCAGATTCAGAAGAGTCAGAGTCTGACTCCTCGGGTTCGTCTGAATCTTCCGACTCGTCTGACTCGGAGTGTCTGGAGAACTGGATGATCCTGGGCCGAGGGAATCAGGACGGAGACCGGTCCATCTCACTGAACCTGGAGGGAGGTTCTGACAGCGATGCAGGTGTGCCTTTTTTTTTTTGTTTGTTTGTTTCTGTGTGTGCGTTGTGTTATGCATTGTTCACACCTTTTGTGATATGCTTTGAATGTGTGTGACCAGGAGAATGGAAGCGGTGGAGTAATTTCGCATGGTCCAGCTCATTCCGAACACTTAACCTACCTGCAGCCCATTGATAAGGAGCGGGCACGGCGACGGCGTGCACGTTTGTTTATGTACATACGCGGCGTCTGTGTCTGCTTGTCTTACGAATTTGTAAGCTCTTAGCATTCCTGGCACCGCCTTGCCCGGGCTGCTCGCTCCTCTGATGCATCTTTAAGTGTGTTTGTGTGCATTATGTATTGATATGTGCGCGGGGAACTTGTGTTTATGAAAATATTCCGCCTCTAATCAGCATGCGTGTGTACATACGCACGCATACCAACGGTCGTAACACTAATGCCAAAAACAAACAAACGGGGAGAGGCAACAAAACGCAGGAGGAGACGGAGGAGGGAGAGATGCGAGTAATCAAAAAATGAATAAAAATGTTCCCCCGCAAATCTCTTCAGATCTCCACATTATCTTAACCTGCAGCCTCAGCAACCTCTCCAGCCTCCTCTCCTCTCCCGCCCCCCTCTCTCCTCTTTCCCTCCGACCTAACGCTCTCCCATCTCATTCTTTTATCCTATTTTCTCACTATTGTGCTCCCTCTCTCACCCACCCTGTGTCTCTCTCTCTCTCACCGTTTCTTTTCCTCATTTGAATTTCCCTGGGCTGATGTTTCTGCAAGAGTGCTCACTGCCTCCTCTCTACACACAACTGGGCTAAAGGAGGGGGTCTGAGGCTGGTGGGAAGGTTTGAGGTTTTTTTGGCCTGGTTTTGGGAGGAAAGGAGGATTTTAGGTCTCTGTCTCTCTCCCTCTCTCTCTCTTTCTCTCCCTCGTCTGGCTTCTCTCTGTGATCTTTGGAGCTTGACCTCATGTCTGCACATTGGGGGGTCATGGGTGTGGTGTGGAAGGGGTCTTAAAGTGGGAGGAATCGGGGGGTTTTTGTCAGGGGAGAGGGGGGAAAAAAAGGGAATTGAAGGCGAGGAAATTTGAGGGACGACTCTCCGTAATCTTGAGCTGGGAGCTAATTCGACACTAGGTGGTAATTCGTATGTCGAGTGTGTTCATGCTGGAAAAGTGGCTAAACATATTTTAGATAAAAAGGCCACACACACACACACACGAACAAGTATCGCCTTTTAAAGGC
Source organism: Collichthys lucidus (assembly GCA_004119915.2). Lineage (NCBI taxonomy): Eukaryota > Metazoa > Chordata > Actinopteri > Sciaenidae > Collichthys > Collichthys lucidus. Next base: position 5,466,269 of record CM014080.1, read on the forward strand.
TCGACGTCGAAGCTCTGTTATCGTAAAAACACGTAAATGAGCCACGCCGGGCGACATGTTCATTCTCTACGACGAACACCATCAGTGTGGTTTATTTATTACCAAATGTGTATTCATCCGCAGCTGAAAATAGTCCCCAGCAAACGCTTGAGTAACAGTGTCCAGCTCTTTAATAAATTATTCAGTCCGTGATTTTTCTTTAAGGCTGAGAGACGCAGACAGGTCAGGACAGTCACTACAAACTAACACGTGTCTTTGGAATGAAATTACTTGACTATAAGAAAGACGCAGTGGGTCACCTCGTCTGGAACAAAGACCACCTCGTCTAAAATGTATATAATCTGCTGACTCAATAATAAGGAGCATGAGTCTGGGTGGTCACCACCTCTGCTCAACCATCTCCTATCAGCCTTGTTCTTCGTATCAAAGCTTGATTTTCGAGTGTGCTGTTGATGCATGCTTTTTTTTCCCACACTGCATTGCACGTGCGAGGGAAATGACGGAGCCAAACATGGAAACATTAAAACAAAGTACAGATGGATAGAGAGGCAGCTTGAGGAAACGTTTTTCTCTCAGTTTATACAAAAAAATTAACCTGTGACTGCTGTGATAGTTGAAAAATATTTAGATTTACTTTCCAGAGCATTTTCTTTGTAAACTAAATCTCTTTTTTGGTTTTGTGCTGTTGATTGAACAAAAACAAAACAAGCTCACAAACATTTTTCACTATTTTCAAGCTTCTTCTAAACATGTGCAGCGTATCACTCGTTCTTTTGTTCTTTCAATTGTGTCGTTGCCTCTGTTTGTTATGTGGGTACTGTCCTGTAAGTGTTTGTCGGCTGGACACATTTGGTAAAAATAAATGTACTTAATCACTACAAACAAAATGAATAAATGTTTTAATTGAGAAAATGATCGCCACATCTGTCGATGATAAAAGTAATCATGATCGTTGTCTGTGAGCTTATTATTTTAGTATTATATAGTTTGTAGTATCATTTCCCGTTTTGATTTCATGCACACTTACTTTAAATGAAAGGCATTGTTACACAGGACGGTTTCGATCCTTCCTCCTCTCCTCGTCGTCTTCGCCGGCGTTGGTTTGATCGCACTTTAAGCCGAGATGCTATACCGACTTATTTTCTTCTTGTGGGAATTTGTTTCACACCTTTTTATTTATTTTTATTATTTTCTGAAGAAATGAAAAGAGAAGGCCAATTTTCAAGGTCACGGAGAGATGGCTGGTTGAATTTTTATGACTACAATAACCGTTACATCCATAACCGAGAGCTGTTGGATGGATATAAAGATTGATTTCTGTTTTTTTTTTTTTTTTTATACGCCATGTTGTGTGTTGACTCCTGTAGCCTCACAGCCTGGCTTGTTTTTTCACGTTTGTGTGCGTGTGTGTGTGTGGGTGTAACAGGTTTGCACAGCAGTGACTAATAGTATTTGTACGCCTAAACCCCATCTCAGCATCAGCATCAAATCACATTCACTACACTTAGTCTCCCTCTTTCACCCTACAGAAATTGAATCCTTTCATCCTCTTCCTCGTTCTTGTCTCTCTCTCTCGCTCTCTCTCCTACACTTGTTCACATACTTTTACAATCTAATCTTTTCTCACTCCCTCACATATGTTTCTTTTTTTTATTTTTATATCAAACACATGGACACACACACACACACACACACACAGCCTTACCGAGTATCTATCTGTCACCTGGCTGTACAAGGATTTGGGGGGGGGGCAGCTGCCGGTGGGTGGATCTGTAGGGACATTGGATAAGAAAAAGAGAAAAGATAGTAGAGAAAAGGGGGGATGAGCGAGGGCCGTCTGCCTTGTCCGGCAGCCATGCAGCAGCAACCAGATGGAACAAGAGAGAAAAAGCACGGGCTTCCCGAAGAATCCAGCTCAGTGCCTCTCTCCCACCCGGAGAGGTGTGCGAGTACACGCCCGTGAATGAATCCGGGGGTGTGGGCGGGGTGTGCTGAAGCTAAACTTGAATCGTAAGTGGTTAAACTTCACTCAGTGGTCACACTTTTTTTTTCTTTCTTTCTTTCTCCTCTTCTCTGTTGCTCCCCCCAGTTCTCTCCTTTCTTTTTTCTTTTTTTTGTCCCCTCGGTCTTGGTCAGTGCACACCAAACTTTGTTTGAGGCTTAGAGAGAGAGTCAGCTCTGGCTCGCTATCGGGGTGGCCGATCACATCAGAGTGTGTGTGTGTGTGTGTGTGTGCTTCACTGAAAGTCTTGGTGAATTAGTTGTAGAAGAGGAGTGTGTTTGTGTGTTTGTTCCCAAAGGTTAGCTCACAGAGGAGGAAGGTAAGCCCTTCAACATCTCCTTCTTCTTCTTCTCTGCTGTATCGTTCTTCACAGAATCGTCATGCTCTTCAAATTAGTTCTTATACTCTCGAACTGTGTGTGTGTGTTTAAAGCAGTAGTACGAGTGTTTCCACTCTCTGTCGTCATGTGTGTGTGACTGAGTGATGCTTTGGGCCTGAGTTGAGACCTCAGTTGGCCCCTTTTTTTAATGTATCGTGAAGTTTGTAGTCGCCCCCAACTTCACGTGCCAGCGTCCTGTACGATCACGGCGAAATATGGATTTAGCTGGCGTCTCTGTGTGTTTAGTGGCCGTGGGGCATCAGGATTGTAAAATGAGATTACAATGGCATGTTGGGTACCACACTAGATGTGTATTTGTGTGTGTGTTGTGGGTGTGTGGGTGGGCGGGCGGGTGCTGCAGAAGGGAGGCATGGATAGGATCAGCTCTTATCTTGGCTGCCCAGTGCCACACGAGGTGTAACGCCACACCCACGCTACCACACAGTGTGTTTGAACAGGCGCACACACACATACACACACACGCACCATGAAATCGCCATGCCATAGTTTGACTTGTATTATCCAGTTTTTACAGAGGATATGCAAATGAGATGAGACTACTGTGCAGGCCTAATATTAGCGCATGCAAAATAAATTGTAGAAATTCAGTTGAAAGCCACGACGCGCTCATCTTTTTTTTTAAAAGAAAAACACGCGTCTGATTGAACAATCGTCCGATGGCAGCGCACGCTGAAATGTAATGACGACTGTAATCTGGTAAATGAAACGCAGGTTTCTTTTGTGATGTGAGAAATCCCTCCGGTGAGCGTCCGCGTCCGTTATTGTGTCCTCCCGAGTGTCGACGACTTCTATGTATCAAAATAAATTCAGCTTCTGGTTCTAATTTGTTTATTGAAAAAAGAAGCGTGTTTGTTGCTTAAGAGTCATTTTCTCAGACCTAAAGAAGTATTTTACTCAGAGTCGCACAGATGCCAAGAAGCTTTCGATAAATTGCCTTTTTCCTGTCACCTTTCATTGTTCCTGTCATTGCTGAATGGATCCACTGTCACTTCAATTCTGTCACTTGTTTAATCCTCCCTGTACCTCACACTCAGGCGCTTTTTTAGTTCTCTCAGTGTCAAAAGGATAATTAGTACATTTGATTGACACGAGCAGGAGTGGAAACTCAGATGTGAGTGTGAAGCAGCACTTGAGTTTACATCCAAAAGAACCACCGGGGTCGGTGGACTGGATGGACAGCGAGGCTGAGCAGACGGTAAAGGAGAGAGAGATGAGAGTGGGTAAGCTAAAGTGGATGAGACAGGCCTTGAAAAGGATCGGCCACGGTGTTGCTGTCGGTCAGAGCCGGTTTGTCTCCAGGCTCCAGATCTCAGAGCGGCTCTAACTTTGTCTGTTTGCAAACGCACACACACGTCGACATCCAGCGGCCTGGCGTGTGTCGTCCTTACACCTGACGTGGCTCCACACAAAAACACACAAGTTAACAAGTTAAGTGAAACCGACGTTCATCTTTCAGACTTCATGTCGGCCACATTTGAAGCTTCAAGTCGATGCAGTTTGAATTTTGTGACGGCAAAATTGTCTATATGTTATTAATTAAAATAATCTGCAATGGTTGACTTCTCCTTCACACTCAGATTAATAAACCGACTCGTTCGTTACTGCAGACGTTCTCTAATTTCAGCTGCGGCCAGAGCGTCTTTTTCTTTCGTTGCTGATACGAGTTTATTTATACCACGTTTATCAGCATCTGCTGAGGGACGAGCCATCCTGTCTGAAAGTCGTCTTTATCAAAATAATCTATGAAAATTTCTCTATTTTTTATTCTTGGAAACTTTGACTAAAAAACACCCACAGACATCTGCGGTTGCGGCTGCAGGTGCTCATTTGTATTAATGCGGCTGTTTGTTCTTCACACGGTAAGTAGAAGGGGGCATCATTTAAATACAATCCAGTAGAAAACATTTCGACTTAACCCACACACACACACCCACACACACACACACTTCTGTGGACAGATGGCGTTTAGATGTTTGAGTCGACCCTTTTTTTGTTTATTAGGAGTCGTTTGATATTTTTGCGTCGTGGAAATGAAGATTTCTTTTTGAGTGAAAGTGAAGGTGTGATGCAAGCTTGGATGTTGTGTGTGTGTGTTGGAGTGTGAAGGTGTGTGTGTGTGCATGTGTGTGCCACCCGGTGTTGGCCTCACCACGCCTGAGGTGAGCCCAATAACCGTGCCCTGGCCCACTGGAACGAAGTTTCACCGTCTTTAGTTCCGAATAGAGAAAGAATGTGACGTTAAATGAAATAGTTTTTCAACACGGTGCCCGTGTGTGTGTGCATGTGTGTGTCATGTGTCTGTGTGTGCGTGCCGCTGTTGAACTGTGGTTTGATTTTATTTATTTTTTTAAATGTCAGACTCACTGCAGAAAGTGTCAAAATGAATGTGAGGGTTTTTCTTTTTTTCTTGATAGCAAAAACATAAAACCTCCCGTTTTCAGTAACTGTAGCCTGGAGGAAGGTGTAATAAACCGGAGACCAGAGGGTCCCTACTGTAGTTTAATGTGCGTGTGTCTGTGGCGGGTGGGGTGTGAATAGGGAATCCCTGTCTTCCTTTAACCTTTATTTAACCAGGATATCCCATTGAGAGCAAGAATCTCTTTTCTAAGGAGACCTGCAGCAGACATTGTGCCCTGAAGCTACAGGATGAGACATCTAGACGAACACACACACACACACACACAGACACACACACACTCTCATGTATGATTAAATAAAACTTCCAAGCCACCTTAGCAACACCTTAATCCCACATTGTGTGTTCTGTTTAGGCGGGCCAGCGTGAGACTATAAGGAGTTTTATTTATTTATTTATTTTTAAATGTCACTGTTGTTAAAGTGCCATTCAGTTTTTTAAGTCTGATTCACTCCACCCTTCTTCTTCTTCTCCCTCTCCCTCGTGTCACCGCCCGAGAAGGTCAGGAGGGAAAGGGACGGAGATGAAGGTGGAAAAAAATGTCAATTACAATTACCAATAATAATCATTATAATTAAGCAATCACTTAATAGGAAATCAAATTATTGTGGGGGGTGACAGAGGGACAGAGGGGGGCTCCCGTGGGACTGTATTAATTTCTGTTCTTTTATTTGGCCAGAGAACTTTCCTCTTATTGTCTTTCCTTTTTTTTGGTAAGGGATGGGAGGGGTCGTCGAGAGGGCTTTATTAACTGGTAGCCTAGGGTGGTGATATTTTTTTTTTTTTTTTTTTTTTTTTGGAAGAGGGGTGGAAGGAAGGAGGAGGGAGGGATGTGTATTAATATTAATACGATTTTTGGATGAGGAGCAGGAGGAAGAAGAGCGGGCAGGGTGAGGAAAAAAAAAAAGCGAAGGCAGTCATGGATCCACAAAATCACCCCCTCGTCCGTCCATCCGTCCGTCCGTTAGCTCTTCTTCTGTGGGCATCGACGCCGGGCAGAGCTGTTTTTGGACTCAGAAGTTCAGTTGAACAGTCAACAGGATAAGAGGGAGACTCTCAAACACACACACACACACACACACATACACACACACACACACACATTTAGGGTTAGTACACTTTGCTCCGGTATGCAAAGGGTTGCCTAATAATAGCTGGGCAATGTTTTTCACAAGGTCCCAGAGGATGACCGTGCATGTGTGTGTGTGTGGGTGTGTGTGTGTGTGAGATTCTTGGCAGTGTACCACACACACACACACACACACACACACACACAGTGTGCCTGTTTAGCAGTTTCCTCTCCAGAGGCTCCTGGCAGTGTGTATGTGGCCATTCCAAGGCTTCTCCCCACGTCTCTTAATTAAGGCACTCGTCAGACAGAGACCAGCTGGGCCTGGTCTGGCCCGGCCTGGCACTCAACATATTTCAGTCAATCCTAACCTCTTCCCTTCCCTTCATCCTCCTTCTTTTTCTCTTTCTGTCTCTCTCGCTCACTTTTGTCGTCTCTTCTTCTTTTACACGCCGTCCTTCCACGTGCTATATGTTTACGGCGCTGTTTAAGCTCAACCGCTTGACCTTTCCATCACACCTGTCTTCGATAAAGCGCTAATTAGGAGTCCCGTTAGTATCCGAGAGCTCGCCAGTTAATAGGCCCCTTTAAATACCAGAGTTTAGGCACACGCTAAACACTGTGCACACTTAAAGCAGTCATCACGGGAGGCAAATGCCATCTTAGCAGACGATAGGGCTGTAAAATATCTGAAAAGGGTAATTCATCTTAAAAGAATCACGTAGATGGTGCTCGTATCTGATCAGACTTATCAGTATTGAAGCTCTTTTCTTTCTTTTTGTAATTTAAGGATATTTTCAGCCGGTGCGTCGCTTGAAATCGAAGTGAAGTTCAAACGGAAGCCGTTCAGGAGGTTTTTACTGTTGTCATGTCGCTCCTTCGTTCCCTTTAAAAACAGGCACTAAATGAGATTATGACACACCCGCTCAGACATACACGCTGTAGAAACAGTTGAGTATTTGAGAAAAGAAGACACGGGCGTAACACAATCTCTCGAATATTTCTAAATCGAGCCCAGGCTAATGGTTTCTGAGGGTGTGTCGGAAATTCAACATCATCCCGTTACCATACCCGCACTCCACCTTTCTTCCCCTGAACCCTTCAGCTCCACCCCTCCCTCCCTCCATCCATCCATCCCATCTCTTTATTCCTCCACTCCCATCCCTAACCATCCTTCCATACAACAAGACCAAGCCCTGGTTACGTGGCTGTTGCTATGCCGGGCTCGCAGGCAGGGTCTGGACTCTGTTATAGGCTTTCCTGTGCTAATCCAGCTCGTGTCGGGGATCTGTTAGAGAGGTCACACAGCTGTAACAGTGAACACGGCGTCCACGTTCTGCATATTCAGACTTCCAGCCGAGCGATGAGTTGATGTGCCGTGTGTTTCCTTTGTTGGAAAAATGGCCCCAGCATTCGTGTGACAGGTCGCACATCTGCGTACCCGCTTTCCAACGTTATGTGTCTGTGAGTGGTGTTTAAGTCTTTCCCCCACGTGCATGTGCTCCCGTGCGCACGCATGCCTGTGCATTAGCACACCTAGGCCGCCCCCTTTATCCGGGGGATTATGGTTAAATGGAATGCCGAGATTCTGGCGGGCGAGCGACCGATAAAGCCGAAGTCGGCGTTGGGAGAGAAAATTAATTATTGAGGATAAAATCAGAGCGGAGGGGAGATAGTTACCAACTCGTTGGGGAGTTTAGTCATTGATATTTCAGCGCAGGCTTCCACTCAGCACGCAGAGTTCATCACACCTTTAATGTGAGGCTTGGTGTGTGTGTGTGTGTGTGTGTGTGTGTGTGTGTGTGTGTGTGTGTGTGTGTGTGTGTGTGTGTGTGTGTGTGTGTGTGTGTGTGTGTGTGTGTGTGTGTGTGTACCCACGAGCAGGGCTTTGCAAACTTTTAAAGGTTTGAGTTGACGCTCTCTTTACATACTGATTTAGCTTTTTTTTTAACCCTCTTTGTGGATCAGCTGAAACGTCCACAGGGTCCTACAGCTGCTCTTATAGTGTCACATGATATCCTGCCTCCATGTGTCCTCTAACAGAATTCAATAAAATGTGAAATCGTATTTGTTTTTTTAAATTTGAATTTCGACAAAGTCAAAAATCAGTTTCTCAGTGCGAGAAGCTCGTTCATAATTTCATTTCTTCCGTCCAACTGGTTGAAATAATCCTGCAGAGAATGCAGCTTTTTGAATTAAAACATATCAACTATCTAATAAAGAATATTATTAAAAGAGCCTAGAATTTAAAAGTTCTATTTTTTAGCCTCGAAGGAGTCAAACTAAAACACGATTTCTTTGATTTGATCCCAGACTTTCTGAACTAATATCACAGATATGGTTAAAATCTGAAAATTTTTTTTTTTGGTACATAAGGAAAAACTTGAGAGGAGTTTGGGATTTAAAATATGTGACTATACTCCAACAATGTGAACGATTTAAATAGCAAACCTCATAATACTGTTCTGGTTTAATATTCTCATTATTTTTGTCTAGTCAGATGTGTCTTTATCTTTTTGTTTAAATCATTTGTGTCACTCAGGAGCAACGAGATCTACTTTGATCAAACCTCGTCAGATTCATCCGCAGTCTTTGAGTTTATAGCACAAATAGTGAAAATTTAAAAACTACTCCAGCTTTTTGAAATTTGAAAAAGAAGCGTTGACATGATTTTTTTTTTTTGCCAGTGTTACGAATCAGCTGCGAACAAATAACCACCCCTGACCTTACAGGACTTTGCGAATCTAGACTAATTTGTGTGTGTGTGTGTGTGTTTGTGTGTGTGTGATTGTATAGCTGTGTGTGTGTGTGTGTGTGTGCAGGTGAGCGCATTTCTCTCCTTTGAGTGCAGCCTGATCAATAGTAATTGGGTTGAGTGTCTCAGGCCTGTTTCTCTCCTTTGTACTGTGGGCCTTTTGTAGGCTGACACAGGGCCAGAAGAGAGAGAAAAGGGGGGACGGGGTGGGGGGAGAAAGAAAATGGAAGAAAGAAAGAGGTGGGAGAGGGGGGGGACGGAGAGAAGATGGAGGATGTTTGCAAGTCGACGAGCATGACTGACTCCCTCAACCAAATCTCCGGATATTTATTCAGCATTACTCACTAATCTAAAAAAAATCTTTCTCCCTTTCTGTCTCTCCTCTTTTCTTTTCATTCACACTCCACACTGGAGGGATGAGGTGTGTGTGTGTGTGGGTGTGTGTGTCAGTGTGTGTGCAGGTTTCTACTGTAGGATCTTAAAGAGGTGTGATAAAAAACGGATAACTTGTTAAGATGTATTAACGGGGCTCCTCATCTCTTTCCCTTTACAAACAGCAGCACCCTCCCGGAGTATCTCTCCTTCATCCTCCCTCCCTCGCCGTTCCGTCTCTTTTATGACTTCCATAAAGGCGATGTGTGTCGAGCGGAGGCCGCGGCGAGCTCCAGCGGTATTAGCGGGGAGGCATTAGGCATAAACTCTAAGGTATATTAAAGCAACGGCCCTGTTGTTCATATAAACACGCCAATTCAATTTAGCCTGCCCCACGGGGAATGGGATTTCAGCAGCAGCTACCGAGAGCAGGAGGAGGGGAGGGGGTGGAAGGAAGGAAGAAGGGAGGTAGGGAGTTTGAGTGGCGGATGAGGTAAGACGAGAAAGAAGGAGAGGTGGGATGAAGGGATCTTTGGCCTGAACCTTCCCCCCTCTGATGCCCAGAGATGTTGGAGATTGGCACATGGGAGTGGCATGGTGGCTAGATGCTGGAATTCATTATTACCGTTGCATTAACTACCATGACGTAAGAACCTGTGTGTTTGTCCCACACACACACACACACACACACACACACACACACACACACACACACACACACACACACCATGGCAGGCAGAGAGAGAGAGGGGCTGCCAGTGTCTGTGCAGCGTTGCACGCTTGGACAGAGCGCTATGTGGGAAACCCTACAGTTATATTATTCAATCCAAATTCAAATGGGCTTGTCAGGAAGGCTCCCGCTTTTTATTACCTGTCAGAAAAACCAAGGGATGGACGGAGCAGAGGGGAGCAAATTAAACGACAGTAAATAAGACCCCCTATCTCTCTCTCTCCCTCTCTTTCTTTCTCTCTCTGCCTACGCTGTATTTTGGAGACACACACACACATTTCCAGACTTTGACAGCGTGTTGTTGTTCAGGCTCTATCTGTAGTTTACCTTCACCGGGTTTTATCTGTCAATCAGACGCAGGGAGAGGACCTAATTATTTTGTTCATCACTTCAAAACAATCTGCAGCCAGCGTCGGAGCCGAGAGCCGGGGGTTTGATATTAAAGTGAAAAACGTTTATTTTGATTAATTTGAAGCATCGTTTGACGTCTTTAAACGAGGAATCATGAGAAATCAAAGGGTGATGGGGGCGGCGGGTTCTTAAGGATGAGCGCTGTATGTGGAGGAGTGGGGGTAAAGGGTGGTGTTTCCTCCAATTACACACACACACACACACACACACACCCTGAACACCCAGAACAGCCTCCTCCCGTCTTGCCCCCTTCAGCCAGGCATAACCTCTGCCATCTGTCCACCCCCCCTCTCCTTCCTCCTCCTTCCTTTTCACCCTCCTCCTCCTCCTTTGCTCTTCCTCTTCTTCCTCCGGCCCCTCCACCTCCTCTCTTCATTTAAGGCCATATTTCGCCACCTTCTCACTCTCTGGTGGCATCTGGAGAATCAGAGTGAGAGCTACATCTATCTGTGGCTGCTGTTTTCTCTCCACTCACATATTTTTATTATTATTCATATTTAGTTATGTGAAAGGAAGACGGAGACTGCATAGTTTCAACCCTATCACATGATCTCATGGTTTTTACTCACTATCTGTTGTTGCCATTGTGTTTTTGGCCTTTAGAGGTCTGACTATTATTTATTTTTTACATATTTCAGCTTTGTCTCATCAGCATGAGGTCAGAGTTTCTCTTCACACACACACCACATATTTCCTGGAATCTGTTTCCTGCTGCTGTCTTATTATTTCATCACTTTTTTCACACACACAGTATCGATCACATCGTCAGGCCTCTCTTTCTTCCCCCTCTTAATTATGATAATGTTGAATTGATTAATCAATGTGTCACATGACAGAACCTTCAGTTAACCTCTTGATTATCAAGCAGAAACATTTTAGTTGTTTCAGCTTTTGTTAAATATGTTTTTTTTTGGTTGGTGATTTTACAAAATAAGCTCAATTTCTTGCATCTTTGGTCGTTTCCGATTGAAGATTTGCCTTTTTTAGAGGGTCGACAACATGAAAATGAGGGGACAGAGATCGAGAACGCCCCCTGCTGAACCCAAACTGGTTCATTGTCGTAAAACCAAGAATATTTAGTCGCGTCCCTCGGTAATAACATTAGGTAATATTGCTTTATTCCCATTCCGTCCCAAATCTGCCGCCGCCTTCCCACCTCGCCAGGTGACGGAGGGACAGCTGGATGCGATAAAGGAGCCATATTAGGAGCTCCACTTCTAATCCTCTATTGTTCTTTGTCTGTCCCCCGTCCCACAGAGGGGCCGCTCTAATTAAAGACTAATAATTGTATTGTTTTATAAAGCCTATAGAGACACAGATTCGGCTCTTCAATCATTCACTCGCTCCTCCAATGTACCCTGCCCATCAAGGGCTATCTCGACCGGATGAAGTCTGTAACCTACTGTGTGTGTGTTAGTGTGTGCGCACAGTAGGAGGAGGAAGGAAAAAGCCAAATCTAAATTAAAACTTTAAAGCACCATTATTTAATTACCCCAAAGGCTGTGGATTTGAAGGATTGAAGTGTCTGTGTGTGTGTGTGTGTGCTCATGCAAACGTTTGCTGCTGTCCAGGATTATTTCATTTTTTCAATTTGCCCTTTTCTCTT